>CM053610.1:100301410-100313445 GCA_028646535.1 Procyon lotor | reverse complement strand
CTGAGCCGAAGGCAGACGCTTAACGATTGAGCCACCCAGGCGCCCCAAAGTTGCATTTTTTTTTTAAAAAGATTGACTTGTTTTGAGAGAGAGTGCACACGAGTAGGGGTGGGGGCGGGGGTAGGGGGAGGAGCAGAGCGTGAGGGAGAGAAAGAATCTCAAACAGACGCCCCGCTGAGGGTGGAACCCAGTGTGGAGCTCGATCTCACGACTCCGAGATCATGATCTGAGCTGAAATCAAGCACTTAACCGCCTGAGCCACCCAGGCGCCCCTAAAGTTGCATTTTTATACAAAGGTGGTGGCTGATTTTTCATTTTCCACAAATCCCTCCATAAAAACATGGCAAGTAGGATTGGAAAACCCATGAACAGTGTATACAGCAAAAGTTGACAAGGTACCCCCACAAACTTCCAAAGGTCAGGTTGGGGCAAACTTCTGACAAACGAGCGGCATCATAGCGTCTGTGAA
Source organism: Procyon lotor (assembly GCA_028646535.1). Classification (NCBI taxonomy): domain Eukaryota; kingdom Metazoa; phylum Chordata; class Mammalia; order Carnivora; family Procyonidae; genus Procyon; species Procyon lotor. Next base: position 100,312,976 of record CM053610.1, on the reverse strand, counting down.
GAAAGCAAAGGGAAGAAATGGGGCATCTGGTGGATAGAAAACTCCAAAATAACCAGCAAGTACTCAAAAACACTGCAAGCCAATATTAGAGCAGTGGCTGACCCTCACAGGGTCAATCCAACTGTTTGGATTGCACAATCCAACAGCAAGTGAGTGCAGGGGTCTGTTGGGAACTCGGAAGACTGCAAAAGTCCGAGCCCTGAGAAGTTCCCTCTTCTTATTAAAAGAAACCAGAGCTTCATGAAGAAATGGCAGAGTCTGTTCGTCACATCAGACAGAGACGTTCTGAACATCTAAGGATGTGTCAATAGGGCTTGGGAGCCAACTTGAAGAGGCCCACTCTGGCCAGAGATCGGACTCTTGGAACACCTCAGATATTTATAAATCTATGGATCTGTAATGATGGGATACACAGGTGCAGGCACACACATCCCTAATTGGTCACTGTCGGAAACATCTCTCTTTCCCACCACACCATCCCTGGTAAGTAAAAGAATCCAGAACTTACCTCGACTTCTTGGTACAGACTATACCAGTGGGTGACTGAATAGTAAAGGGGGCCAGAAGAAGCCACTAGGGCATAAAAATGACTTTGAACTTGAAGGTTTCTGAATTTCTGAAATCCCTTAACTGCTTAAGAGCATAGCTTCCCGAAAGAACTCACTCGTCACTAAGGAGCAACTCCTAGCTCTTGGAGCTCTAGGACCACAGGACCAGTTTCAGAAGCTGTGCGGCCAAGACCACTGTTCAAAATGAGGCTTAGCAGAATTGGTCCGCTGAGGATGGGCTGCTCCTGCGGCTGAACGTTGCGCCCCAGGAACGGTCACGGCCGGCTGCCACCAATGCCAAACTCCTTGCTAAGGTCGGTACTGCGCAGACCCAGCTTCTTTCAGTAGCTTTGGCTGCGAAGTTGGAGATGGCTCAGTTGGTTGGTGACACCCAGAGCGCATGCTCGTGCCCCAGATGCTGGAGAAGTGGGGGAGAGACTTGCGTGCAGCTTCCGTAGCGTGGGGTGGGCTCTGACTCTCGGTAGGGGGTTCAGGTGCTGGGTGGAGTGACACATGACACATGACGTCAGAATCACTTGGGAAGCGCTGTTAAAAAATACCAACGCCAAGGTTGCACCCAGCCTGATTAACACAGCATCTCTCGGCTGAGACTGGAGTGAGTGGTTTTTTGTTGATGAACCAGTGCTTACACAACCTTGCTACTGGTCCCGATAAGCCACACTGGAGTCATCTGGGAGCTCGTTAGAACTACAGGCCCTCCGCGCCCATGCACAGCCCTACTGAATCCGAATCTCCCTTGAAACCAAAGACCTAGGCGAGGCTTAGGGCGCATGTTCCAATTTGAGAAGGGCTGACTTCCACTGTTCCTCCAAGGCCAGCCCCAGTCCCTGCAGCAGGAAGAGATTCCGCTCCCGAGCAGGGAAGAGAGTCTCGCTTCTCCACATTGCCAAGAGCACTTCCTTCCCAGGGTGTAAACTCTGGAGGGCAGGGACCCTGTCTTGTCCGCAAGAGTTCCAGACATGGCGGTAAGTGACCCAGTGACTTCCCTTGTTTCTTTCACTCCACCTCACTGAGCCTGGGCTGCACTGGCCTCCTGGTGCCCCCTTCTGCCTTCGCACATGCATGTGTGTGTTACAACTTGAAGGCAACTTTTTTTTTTAAGATTATTTATTTATTTGACAGAAAGAGAGAGAGATCATAAGTAGCCAGAGAGGGAGGCAGAGAAGCAGGCAGAGAGAGAGGGGGAAGCAGGCTCCCTGCTGAGCAGAGAGCCTGATGTGGGGCTCGATCCCAGGACCCTGAGATCATGACCTGAGCCGAAGGCAGGGGCTTTAACCCACTGAGCCACCCAGGTGCCCCTTGAAGGCAACTTTGAATATGACTTTAAAATTCAAGCCTGGCGCCTGTTCCGACCGACCACCCCCAGATAGACGACAGATTGGTTGACTCCTGTGGCTCCCCATTCCCTTGTCGCTAGAAGCGGGAGTAGAAAGCACTCCGAACCTCAGTCCAGCAGAAATATCCTACGTTGCTGGTTCCCCTCTGCTGGATTAACCAAGATCCAACACTTAACTCTTCCGGGTTGGCCCGGCAGCAGGGAGAATCCATAAATTAAATATAGAGTCACGGAGCCACCTTGTGACCATTTCTGAGAAGTGCATGTCTTCACTGGGTCACAAGAAACTGCCCTAGAGCCCGTCAGTCTGGAGATCCCGTCCTGTAGGATTTCTGGTAAGCAGAACCACACGAAATGAAGTGGGAGATCCAGGCTTCCAGTTACAGAATGATAAGTCCTGGGAATAAAAGGCACAGTGCAGGGAATACAGTCAACGATCCCTAGCATCGCATGGTGACGGGACCTACACACCTGTGGGGAGCATAACATGGGAGGCTCATCGAATCACCGGGTTGTACCTCTGAAACTAATGTCACATTTTGTGTCAACTGTGTACTAAAGAAAATGTTAAAAGGGAAGCAATCTGTGAGAATGAAAATGTTTATTTATGCAAATACTGAACCTAAGTCTTCTGAAAACGGGACGTGGGGAACAGCCGGAGCTGAATGTCGCAGAGCAGAAGTCACCAGCCCATCGTCTTCTGAGAGGAGCACCGATAAAAAGTGAGCAGGTTCGCCCTGAATCTGAGAGTTCCCGGATTTAGGGGCACCGGGTCCCACCGAGAAGGCAGGCACGAGGCGGCAGACGAGCATGGGCCCGGTAGGAGGTCTCTAGAAGGGATACTTGGGGCCCCGGGTGTCCCCGACCGTCGCTCGCAGCCAGGAGTGAAGGCTTATGAGCCGCAGAAATGCAACGAGAGCAGCTCCAGACTTGAGGGCACCAGGCGGACGGAGGGAAAGGTGGCGCGAAGCACGGGGTCCTCAGCAGCGGCTTCAGTGAACGGCTGCACCTTGAATGATGGGCTCCTCAGATTCTCTCCACCTTCTCCCCTCCCTTCCCCCATTTTGGCAGCCAGGTGTAAGTATCCAAGCAGAAGATTAGGAAGGTCCCTGGAAAACCTGGCTCAAGAGGAAAGACTGAAAAACAGTGTCACCTGAGATACACCAACTAAAAGGTCAGCTCCCTGCGGATGGTGCTGTGCTGAAGGTTTCTGGGCACCAAGTCGGACGAACATATGTAGGGTTTCCATTCTACCTAGAACCTCTATGAAATCACGCAAACATGAAAAGCGCAGACAGTAAAAATCCGCATACCTGATACCCAGACTGAACAGATACTTGCCTTCAATCCGATATTCAGACCCGCACGGTGACGGAAGAGAAGAAAACAGCTAACAAACAAAAAAGGGAAATTTAAAAAAATGCAAAAGCCAAAGAGAAACCTCAAACACACTAATGAATATTCGTGGATGCGACATGATGTTGAATCCATAAAGCAAGAATACGATGCTGGGGCATCCGGTTGGCTCAGTCGGTAGAGCGTGCAACTCTTGATCTCAGGGTTGTTAAGCTCCATGCTGACAGTAGGGGTAGAAGTTACTTAGATAAAAAGAGGGGGGCGCCTGGGTGGCTCAGTAGGTTAAGCATCTGCCTTTGGCTCAGGTCGTGATCCCGGGGTCCTGGGATCAAGCCCCATGTCCGGCTTCCTGCTCAGCGGGAGTCTGCTTGTCCCTCTCCTTCTGCCTTCCCCCAGCTCATGATCTCTCTCTCTCTCTCTCTCAAATAAATAAATAAAATCTTTAAAAATTTTTTTAAAAATAGGATGATATAAAAAATGAGATAGAATTCATTAAAATAAAAACAGTCAACTGAAATAAGATTCAAGAGAAGAATTAGAAGGTGAAAGTGAGGGAAATCTCCCAGAAATAAAACGCACAAACCCACAGAGAGAGTGAGAGAGGAAAAGGGACATGGAAAAAGAGGAATGGTAAGGAGTTCAGAGGGCCAGTCCAAAAGCCAAAATCTGATTAATTAGAAGTCCAGAAAAAGAAAAGAAAGAGGAAAACAGAAGGAAGGTGATTATTGGGAGAGAGAAGACAAGAAAACTGCCCAGAACTGAGGGTTATTAGTCTCCAGATCGAAAGGGCCGAGCCCAAAAGAATAAAAAATTACTGCACCGAAGAATGTCATCATGGCATTTCAGAAACCCAAGGATAAAAGAAAAGATTAAGAGAAAAAAAAGAAAAGCATCCAGGGGTGAGAAATAAGTCACCTACTAAGAACCAAGAAACTGAATGATAGAAATTTTCTTAAAGTAACGTAGAGACTTAGGAAACAATGGAGCAGTAGTGTCCAAATTCTGAACGGAAGGATAAATTCTTCCCTTGCTCACCTTCTCAGGATTCTATTAGAAGACATTCTTTTTCTTTTTTTTTTTAAAGATTTTATTTATTTGTCAGAGAGTGAGCACAAGCAGAGGGAGCAGCAGGCAGAGGGAGCGGGAGAAGCAGGTTCCTCTCTGAGCAAGGAGCCGGATGTGGGACTCGATCCCAGGACCCTGGGATCATGACCTGAGCTGAAGGCAGATGCTTAACCGACCAAGGCACCCAGGTGTCCCTATTAGAGGACATTCTTGAGCACAATGAACAAGTACAATGAGAAACTGAGCCTTGAGTCCCAGGAAAGCAGCCCCTGAGGTCTGTGTGGCCAGCCCAGGAAACAAGCAACCTCCAGCAGAACCGGGGGACATGGTCCCCATCTAAGTGGTGGGTGCGTCACGCAGCTAAAGGACCACGGAAAGGAACTAGGGAAGCTAGGCAGCAGGCTGTCCGAAGGCAGGGATACGTATGCCTCGTGTGTCCCTGGGTCCCCAGGGCCTACCTGTTCCTGGTGCGGGGTAGGTGCCCCGTCAATACCGGTACATGAGCGAGTGAGAGAACACAGGAAAGTGACTTGGCCCAGCTTCTAGCCAGGCAAGCAAGCCGTCGGGCGCCTCTTCCCGCGCAGACACCTAGAGAGCGAGGATAAACACAATTGTAAATGCGGCGCCAAATTATAAGAAAGCAAGGACAGTCTGAGGGACAAATAGGGCACTTAGAGATGTGGTTGCAGTGATTAAACTCACAGGCGCCCAGAGATGCCCCGTGATGAGCTTGTGGTCACACAGCTGATGTCACTGGGGGAGAGGGGCCAGGTCGCTGTCTCTTGTCCACCAGCGCCCTTTCCACTTTCTCCTGGAGCCTCCGCTTTTACCTGAGAGCTAGCAGAGCCAAGTGCGGGCGTGTGGTGGCCTTAGCCCTTCGTGTCCGGGCTGCGATTACTCCTCATACTGGGTAAGAGGCGGAAAGTTGCTCGGGGAATTTCCCCTTTGCAACTGGCTGCCGTAATTTTTTTTTTTTTTTTTGAGAGAGACCATGTGTGGGGGGGAGAGGAGGAGCAAAGGGAGAGGGAGAGAGAGAATCTTTTTTTTTTTTTAATTTTTTTTTTTTAATTTAACTTACTTATTTGAGAGAGAGAGAGAGCGCGCACAAGCAGGCAGAGTGGCAGGCAGAGGCAGAAGCAGAGGGAGAGGCAGGCTCCCCACTGAGCAAGGAGCCCGATGTGGGACTCGATCCCAGGACCCTAGGATCATGACCTGAGCCGAAGGCAGCTGCTTAACCAACTGAGCCACCCAGGCGTCCCCTGGCTGCCGTAATTAAAGAGGAAGCCGTTACTCGGGCCAAATGCGCACTGTTGAGAAAACTGGAGAACTCTCAGGAGGAAAATGTTTCCTAGAGAAGTGGCTCCAGCCCATTCCGCACAGGGGAGATCTGCTGCGGGCACAGTGGTTCACACACGAGTAGGGACACAACTTGAAGCGTGCCAAAATATCTCTAATACTTAGCAAAAATAAAAGCACTCCCCCTGGATGCCGGGTTCCACAGCCCCCCTCTCTCTCTGCTCGGGTTTATGCAAAACTCCCCTAAAGAGCAAGAGGGTGTATACTGGGCTCCAGCCCTTCCAGAGCTTTCCCTCGGGGCCTCATCCCTTCTACCCCCATCAGGAGTGCTCTTGCCAAGGTCGGAGTGGCCACTAATTCTTGAGATGTCCACTCAATCTCCCTCCTTCCTGAAACACTTCCTTCTCGAGGCGTCCGGGACACCCCTTGCCCCTCCTCCCTCGTCCTCCTCAGTCTTGCTGGTGTCACCTTCATCTTCCTGACCTCTATGTGTGTCGGAGCGGCGCAGAACTCCGTGCTCAGAGCACTTGTCTAACAAGCCACAGGCTGCCTTAGGACTTCTGCATTCGCTGTTCCTTCCGTTTGAAAGACGCATCCTTCATCTATCAGAACCTCTCACACTGCCGCTTCCTTCTGGTCTCTGCCCAGATGTCCCCTTGCCATCCAGGCCCTCCCTGGCCACCCCACGCAGGATAGGAGCCATGCCAGCCCCGCCCGGGATTCCCTAACCTTTCCGCTTGCTTTCTTTCCCCCTCCAGTTCTTCCCACCATCTGCCGCATTAAAATCTAGCGTTCAGCGGTTGATTGCCTGTCTCCCCTCTGGGATGGAAGCTCCGTGCGGACAGGGCTCTGCCCATCCTACTTGCTGCTGTGTCTCGGGCACGTGCAATGACCCGTGGCACACAGAGGGCGCTCAGTGTCTGTCGAATGAATGAATCCCGGCTCTTGCCCCTGCTTCCTGCTGAGAACTTCTCAGTGAGGAACGGGAAAAGCAAAGCAGACATTCTGGAGGCATTTTTCTCAAGGTCATGGAGGGATTGGTGTCCCCAGAGATGCTTGTCCCCCCCAAAGGGAAGGGGCTAAACCAAATGCAGCAGAATTCCCTGCACTGCCACCCACCTTTTATTATCTGACTTCAACTAATCTTATTTATTTATTTGTTTGTTTGTTTAATATTTATTTGACAGAGGGAGAGAGATCACAAGTAGGCAGAGGCAGGCAGAGAGAGGGGGGAAGCAGGCTCCCTGTTCAGCAGAAAGCCCGACGCAGGGCTCCATCCCAGGACCCTGGGATCATGACCTGAGCCGAAGACACACACTTAACCGACTGAGCCACACAGATGCCCCAAAAACAAAATGGTAAAATTCTTTAAAACGGTAAATTTTATGTTACGTATTACAATTTTCGTTCCCATACTTTTTAACAACAACATTGTACCATATTTAGTTTGATCAGTGGTTCAGTAGTAAATTAAATGCTTTCCTCAGTAGAAGTCCACATACAAATAAGTTGAAATACTCAGCTTAATTTGCTAAAAACTTCGAAATGCTCATGTTCCATGTAACAGTCAGTGGTTTCCCAGTGAGTTCTGAGTTTCTGCGTCCGATCGTCTTGGGAGGCCAGGAGCATGACATCAAGGATCAATTCAACTTACCAAGAGGGCTGTTCGGTCACTAGGTAGGTGACCGGGTGGGAGCTCTCCCACAAGTTCTGAAAACTTTTTGGCTTGACTAGATCAGGAAGCTCAGGGCTCTCAGTGGCTGCCTTCCATCCCTGTTGCCAGGTGGCGAGAAGCCTGGTACAAACAGGGGCAGAGCAGGGCTAAGGGTCAACTTGCGGCTGACTTTCCTGGTTATAAAAGCATCAGCCACGTTGTGCTTTTTTTGTGATGGGAATAATTTCATTTCCTCCAGAAACGAGGAAGCTCTCTTTTTCCTGTCCTGATTCACATATAAGCCAATATATTAGTTCCTAGAATTTGCTGCCGTCTTCAAAATGTCCAGAGTTAAATCTGGAGAAGGAAGCGACACCATGTGGTAGCCAGAAATATGGTCCAGGCTCCGTCTGCTGCTCACATGGGTAGAGCGGACGTTTGTAATTTTACTAAAGTCCAATTTTTCTTTCATGAATTTTTTCCTTCCTGAATGGTGCTTTTGGTGTTGTATCTAAAAAGTCCTCACCCAGCCCAGGGTCATTTGTGTTTTCTCCTGTGTTAACGTCTATGAATCGTATAGTTTTGCTGTAATTCATTTTGAATTAATTTTTGTGAAGGGTATAAGGTCTGTCTAGATGTTTTTTCTTTTAAAGATTTTATTTTTTTAAAGCAATCTCTATACCCCAAGTGGGGCTCGAACCTACAACCCCGAGTTCGAGGGTCACGTGCTCCACCAACTGAGCCAGCCAGGTGTCCCCTAGATTCCTTTTTTTTTTTTTGTTCCAGCACCATTTGCTGAAAAGACTTCTTTCTTTCGCCATTGAATTGCGTCTGCTCTTTTGTCAGAGATCAGCTGACTCTATTTGTATATATCTGTTTCTGGCTCTCTGTTCTCTCCCATCGATCTAGTTGTCTTATAGCTCAGATGGGAATTTCAGTGGAATTATTGGACGAATCTGTCTCAGCAGACGAAGCTGTTAGACCCTCAGCAAATCATCAACTTGATGCACACAAAAGATGTTGGGCAATTTCTACAGTTTTGCTTCATCATTTGCTGTCGCTTGGGCCCAGATGGCACCAAGTCCATCCAAAATGTCTTTTCAGGCAAGTGTGGTTCTGGGTGGTATGAAAGGCAAGTAGCACAAAATCCCTCTTTTAGAAAACAATCTGAATAAAGCCATTTTTAAAGGATTCTGAAACTTGTCATGTTGTGAAAGTAAAAACATTTAAAAACAAGAGATGAAAAGGATAACGAAGCTTCAGCTTCAAGAACGCCTTAGTGGGCGGCACTTGGCTGGCTCAGCTGGTAGACAGGCGGACTTGGGGCTGCGAGTTCAAGCCCCATGCTGGGTGAGGAGCTTACTCACAAAAAAAAAAAAAAAAAGGTCTTTGTGAGGGTGAAATTTAATTAGAAGAAATTTTACAAAATAAAAAATAGGTGATAAGGAAAATAATGAAACATGTTGATCGTTTTTGGCTTTTCTAAGCTTAAAATACTACTTAGAGTCAAAACAGTTTGTTTTGGATAAATATGTATTACTTAGTTAAAAATAAAACATATTCATTTAAAAAATATACAATTTGGGGCGCCTGGGTGGCTCAGTCGGTTAAGCATCTGCCTTCGGCTCAGGTCATGATTCTGGGATCCTGGGATCGAGCCCCGCATCGGGCTCCCTGCTCGGCGGGGAGCCTGCCTGTCTCTCTACCTGCCGCTCCTCTGCTTGTACACTCTCTCTCTCTGATAGATAGATAGATAGATAGATAGATAAATAAAATCTTTAAAAAATATATACAATTTACAAGAAGTATAGTTTGATTTACTGTGTTCAGCACTATTGACCAAAACTTAAGCTTCTAGCTTCCTGAAGTAAATATTTCATGAGTTATTTTTAGGAAGGAGCATTTTAGGAACAACCTATAGATGAGGATTAGGCCTCTATTCCTCTTTATCCTTCCAGTACTCTCTTTTTTATGATAAAATAGAAACATGCCAAGAAATGCCCTTGAATAGGCTCCTTTCCACATTTTCTCTTTTTTCTTTTTATTTATTTGTTTTTTTAGTGAGCTCTATGTCCACTTGAACTCACGACCCTAGGATCAAGAGTCACATGCTGTACCAAGTGAGCCAGCCAGGTGCCCCTCCACATTTTCTTTTGCAATAACAAGCTACAATTGGTAAATTGCAAAAGCCAATCATATTGTGGTTCTTTAGATCTTGTCTTGTTCTAAGCGGTTCCATAATTCACACCACAGAAATAAGGAAAAGCTTAAGTGAACGCTTCTTAATTGTAGAGGACATATAAAAATGAATCTACCACAGTGTTATATACCCTGACTTGAACGAGGGCTGAGAGTCAACAAATGGAACTCAGTTTTTAAAATGTCCTTATGGGGACACCTGGGTGGCTCAGTTGGTAAAGTGTCTGCCTTCAGCTCAGGTCATGATCCCAGGGTCCTGGGATCGAGTCCCACATCAGGCTCCTTGCTCGGCAGGAAGCCTGCTTCTCCCTCTGCCTCTGCCTGCTTGTGCTCTCTCTCTCTCTGACAAATAAATTAAAAAAAAAATCTTTAAAAAAAAATAAAATGTCCTTATGAACAGCTCAGTTTTTAAAAAAAAAATTTAAGTTTTATTTAAGTAATCTCTACACCCAACATGGGGCTTGAATCATGACCCTCAGATCAAGAGTCCCCCACTCTTCTGACGTGTCTCAGGTGTTTTTTTTTAAAGATTTTATTTATTTGACAGAAACACAGCGAGAGAGGGAATGGTAGCGGGAGAAGCAGGCTTCCTGCCGAGCAAGGAGCCCGATGCGGGGCTCGATCCCAGGACCCCGGGATCATGACCTGAGCCGAAGGTAGACGCTTAATGACTGAGCCATCCAGGCGCCCCGTGTCTCAGGTTTTTACAAGAACACAAGGTGACAGTACCCATGTAGCACTCCAAACCTCAGCAGTAAGAAAGACTTCCAGACTGTTCTTTGGCCTATGCAGCCTGCTAGCAGAGAGTGCAGTGATTATGCTGTTCCCTCCCCAGAGCTATGCAGCAGGCAGACGGGATTGTGGGCACCTGTCCCCCAGATGACAACACGAGCTTCTGACTTGTTTTCAACTCTAATGAGCATCTCTCACCCAGACTCTACAGATAGAGCTGCCTGGAGTACAAATGACAAATCACTCTAAGGAAACAGTAGTCCTGGAAGAAATGGCTGGTTCCATCCTTGGGCTGCGCAGGGACTGTGCGGGATGGCCCCGGAACATCCGATTGTTCTAGAACGTTAGAAAGATTCCAAAGAACTATGGAATCCTGACAGTGGACCAGATGAACTGGCTGAAAGGTGCTGCCATTGGTCAAATATTGGACAGTGTGTCACAATAAATGAAGAACTTGGAAGAATTCATGAATTGTTCATCAATAAAGGGAGGGAGAGGGCAAGCGCCTCTGTACAGTGGAATGCTGACTGGTACATGTGGAAAGGATAGAGATGGAAAATCACCATTTGGCAGCCATCACAGTAATCGTTGACTCTGGTAGGAGTCAGCAATGGCTGCTGTCATGGGATTCAGGTGTGCTGGGGACAGGTGCTGACCCACCAGGTCTTCATTAATCACAAAGGGGGACAGAGTGTCTTTATCTGGGGACACCTGGCAGACACCACCTTAACCAAGTGATCTAAGTCGACATCACAAGAAATGGGACAAACGGACATCACCTGTCTCCTAACGCGACGTGCTGAACCTTCCCGACAGCGATGCATCAGCCAAAGCCCATCATCCTACAGAGCAAACGCACGGTCTGTAGTCCTCAAAATTGTGAATTTCTTGAAAGTTCAACAAAGGCTGAGAAACTGTTCTAGATTAGACCAAAGACGTAACAACTAAATACAATGCATGATCCTAGATTAACCTTGGGGGCGGGGGGACCCTCTATAAGGTATAATGGACAATCCTGGGATAATAAAAATTAAATATGAACTGAATATTATGTATTAATATTAAGTTTCCTGAACATAAGGATTGATTTCTAGCTGTGTAAGAGGATGTCCTAGTACTTAGGAAACACACACTGAAGGATTGATGGGCAAAGTGGCATGATGTCTGGAACTTACTTTCAAATGGTTGAGAAAAAAAGGAATAATAGGTATTATATTGTGAATCCAGGTAAAGGACATATGGGACTTTATTGTAATATTCTTGAAACTTTCCTACAGGTTTAAATTTTTTCAAAAGAAAAAGCCTAATTGGAAAATAAAGTTGTGACACATTCGCTTCAGATAATGGTTGAGTAAGATC
>CM053610.1:100264911-100291417 GCA_028646535.1 Procyon lotor | reverse complement strand
GGGGAAGGCAGGAGAGGAAGCTGCAGGGGGAGTAAAGGCTTCCAGGGGCTAGCGCCTGAGTCCCGGGAGGGCTCCTTTCCTTCCTCCCTCCTGCAGTAATGACCGGGCCGGCCCGGCTGCGGCGGAGTAGGGGGTGCTGGCTGCCATGGTTACATTGATCTGCAGGCCACATCCTCCCCTGGCTGCAGCCCTGACTTGGTTCCAGCTCTCCCCACGGTGGGGGGGGGGGCAGCGGGGCGTTTGGCCCTCGCATGGCTGCTTGGGGAGGGGGGGCTTGTGTGTGTGTCTGGGGATGGAGTGCAGGTGAGGGAGGGGCAGCGCTCCCCCAACTCCTGCTGCCGGACCCCCACACTGCTGTTCCTTGCCAGGCCCCTCTCCACAGTACCCCTGCTGCCCTCAAGGGCTGTGGCCCATCTTACAAGGGTCTCAGGGGTTAGAGCAGAACGCCCTTCCCAGCTTTCTCCTGGGCACTCGCCCTTCTCTTTCTGGGCTCTCACTTTCCTGCGTCTAGATACTTATGGACTCTGTCCTTGGACCTTGGTGCTTCCTACCCAGCACTGGGGAGGCTGTGTGGGGGGTCCTCAGTCTGGGATTCTGGCTGGGTTTTGGGGAATCCAGGACCCCCCACATTGTATACAGAGTGGCATTTGTGTTTGTGCCAAGAATATGGCTGTGGGTATTTTTTTCTGGGAAGAGGGTTTCCCCGGGGGGTTAAGATCCTCTGCTCTTCCTCTGGGAGCCGTCCTCCCTGCTCTAGTGAAGACTCCTCCTGTAGGCTGGTGACCTTCAGTCTGTACTTCTGACCTGGCGGGGCCAAGCTCTGCCCCGGAATGCTCGCCCCCTACCCCCCACCCCCCAGGCACCCCCTGGAGGGCCTCCTTTGGCCCCAGCACTGGCTCCAGCCCCACACGTTACTTCCGGTGCCCAGTTTCCATTAGCAGCTCTGCCATTCTATTTTCTCCCTTTTTCTTTCTTGTAGTTTCAAGTTGTTATTTAAGCTGCGGTTTACATACAGTGTAATTTTCATTTTGGGTGCAGAATTTAGGGATTCATCACTTACATACAACCCCTGCTGCTCATCAGGACAAGGTCCTCCTTGATCCCCATCAACCATCTGGCCCATTCTCTGCCCACCTCCCCCCATTTGTTGTCTGGCATTAAGAGTCTGTTTTGCCAGCTCCACTTCTGCTGGGGCTGGTGGCCCGAGTCCTTTCCTCCCCCGCCTCCTCCTCATCCGCTACCCCAGTCTTCCTTCCACGTACCCCGTGGTCTGCTCAGTGGCGCTCTGCCCCCGCTCTCCTGCAGCTCGGACACTGGCTGGTCTCCCTGCCCGGCCGCCCCACTTCATTTACCGAGCTCAACCTGGACCTTGGCATTTCCTTGCTCAAGACACTGTAAATGCTTTCATTTCTTTTTCTTTCTTCTCTTTCATTCCTTCCTTCCCTTCCTTCCTTTTGGGGGGTCAGATGACCCTTTATTGAAATACTTTCTTTCTGGTTCTTAACTAGTGGGGCATTCTCCCGCACCCCTGTCGATGCCATCGATGGTGTCACGAAGGTGGCAACGGTCAGCATTGCGGCCGACAGACTGGGCAGTCCCCAGGATCTCTTAAATGGTTCCAGAGAGTTCTCTAGCTTAAGACCCATGTGCTGCTCCTGTAGAGCAAGGTTGACAACTCCTCAGAAGTGATGTTTCCACTGTGATTTGGGTCTTTCTGCTTCTTTCTGTCTCTTGGCGGTTCACTGAGGGCTTCCATCAGAGCAGAGGTAGAAGTCGCCGGTTCAGTCTGGGCCTGTCTGTCCTGAATGGTCTGTGTCACTGTCCTCCTCAGACCCTTGCACTTACGCCCAGCCCGGGCAGTGTCCTCACTCAGCTTCTTTGGAGAAAGACCCAGGGGGCCAATCTTGGGGGTCCAGCACACGTGGCCCCAACTTCCCCACCGGTGTTCCTCAGGTATAATAAGACTTAGGTGAAAAGCTGAAAAACCAAAAGCTCATTTCTTCCCGAGTGGAATCCTTCCGCCTTAGTCTGGCATTCAGAGCCTTTCATCACCTGGGTGCTATGTCCCCTGCTGTCGTCCCCTCCCTCAAGTCCTGGCCACAGGCAGTCCCGGATCCCGGCGACAGTGTGCCCTCGTGATTTGGTCTGGTTCCCCTTCTTCCCTGGGCGCGCTCTCTTCTGTAAAACTCTTCTCACTCTCGAGCTCCCTTCAGGCTGCCAGCAGCTTCCCTCTGAGCCCGAGGGCCCCTGGCTCTCTAGGCCCGGTCCCCGCCCGCCTGCGGCCCGGGTGCTGCCCGCCATGCCCGCTCTGTCGGATTCCCTAGGTTTGCGCCCTCTGTCGGGTCTAGGGCACTCCATTCCTGTTTGTGGAATGAGTACGTGCCGGGACCAGGATGGCAGCAACCTCCAGGAAGACTGTGGAAGCTAAAGAGCGACCTTGTCTCCTCGTGGCCTGTTGTCCCCTCACCTGAGATTCTCCTCTGCCTGTGGAAGGCCTGAGAAGAGGTCATCCGTCCAGATGTCCGGGAGTTTCACGGCCTGTCTTTGTGCTCACGTAGGGGGCACATAATACGTGTGGCTAGTGAGGTGAGACCGTTTACACAAGGGGTGGCAGCCTCATGGATTAGCCTCCTCCTTTGAAAGTGCGTGTCGGCCGGGGGCCTCCGCCGGGCCAGCCAAAGTCGCCCTGGGCTGCAGGCTCGGATGGCCGCCTCTGCAGGAGGGGATTCTGCTGACCTCCTCACCCACAAGCTCTCCCTGGGGTTCTAGATGGTAGGTCTGTGCTCACCTCCACCCTTGAGCCAGCTGACCAGCACCTTCCGCCTCCTGCTGGCGTAAACCTGCCTTCCTGCCCGCCGGAGTTGCAGCGGGACTGGCTGAGGTGAGCGTGGCCGGAAGGAGGGACTAGGACACAGGCCGGCCCTAGCAGCCTGTGTTCCTCCTTTGCAGGGAAGTTCAAGCTCCTGGAGCAGGCCCGGGATGTGCGGGAGCCAGTGAGGTACTTCAGCAGCGTGGAGGAGGTGGCCAGCGTCTTCCCTGACCGCATCTTTGTGATGGAAGCCATCACCTTCAGTGTCAAGGTCAGTCCTTGTCCCACCAAGCAGGACGCCCCCACACTGGTTGGAGGGTTGCCCTTAGGCAGAAGGTGTCAGTGTGGCTCTTGGCAGCTTCTCCGTGGCATTTGGCACGATTGGGCCATATCGGAGGAGCTAGGTGAATGACCCACTGGCCTGCAGAACTGCCTGGAAAGGTGGTGATGTAGGAGTAAGTGTGTGGGAGGAGCATCATGCCCTGACTCGGGGCCTTCAGGGCAGCCTGTCCTAGTCCCCTGGTGTAGGGGTAGTGGTTGTTCGGGGGAAGGGGACACAGTACCAACAGTCCCCCACTTGTGTACCGATAACCCTTTACTGTTCACCAACCCTTATCCATCAACCCATTTCTCTTCACAGTAGCCTTGTTGAGTGGGTGGAGCCTTATTACTGCCCCACTTGTGAAGAGAACAATAATAAAAGTTCTCATTTATTGGATATTTTCCAAGTATGTCACTGTACATACAGCAGTTCTTCCAAGTAAGAGTTACTACTTGAGGCAGCGAAGGCCCCCCAGGTAGCTCATTTAAGGCCGCGCAGCTGCTCTGTGCCCTCTCCAGGAGGGAGGGTGGGTCCTCGACCCCCCCAGTCCAGGGGTCATGATCGGGGTTTTAGCCCGGGGAACACCCGGCCCCCTGCCGCCCAGCCTCAAAGGGCAGCTTTGCGTGGGGGCTCTGGCCAAGGCCCCGCTGCATTTCTGGGCTCCGCAGGTGGTGTCGGGCGAGTTCAGCGAGGACAGCGAGGTGTACAACTTCACGCTGCACGCGGGCGACGAGCTCACCCTCATGGGCCAGGCGGAGATCCTGTGCGCCAAGACCACCAAGGAGCGCTCGCGTTTCACCACGCTGCTGCGCAAGCTGGGCCGGGCCGGGGCGCTGGCCGGGGTGGGCGGCGGCGGCCCCGGGGGCGCGGGGGCCACGGGCGGCGGCGCCAGATCCGTCAAGGGCAAGATGCCCTGCCTCATCTGCATGAACCACCGCACCAACGAGAGCCTGAGCCTGCCCTTCCAGTGCCAGGGCCGCTTCAGCACGCGCAGCCCGCTGGAGCTCCAGATGCAGGAGGGCGAGCACACGGTGCGTGCCATCATCGAGCGCGTGCGGCTCCCGGTGAACGTGCTGGTGCCCAGCCGGCCGCCGCGCAACCCCTACGACCTGCACCCGGTGCGGGAGGGCCACTGCTACAAGCTGGTCAGCATCATCTCCAAGACTGTGGTGCTGGGGCTGGCGCTGCGCCGCGAGGGCCCGGCGCCGCTGCACTTCCTGCTGCTCACCGACACGCCGCGCTTCGCGCTGCCGCAGGGCCTGCTGGCCGGGGACCCGCGCGTGGAGCGCCTGGTGCGCGACAGCGCCTCCTACTGCCGCGAGCGCTTCGACCCCGACGAGTACTCGACGGCCGTGCGCGAGGCCCCCGCCGAGCTGGCCGATGACTGCGCCAGCCCGCGCCGCGCGCGCCTCTGCCTGCCCGCGCCCCCGCGCGCCCCCGCGCCCGCCCGCGGCCCCGGCCCCGGCCCGCCGGGCGACGGCGACCAGGAGTACGTGAGCCCCGACTGGGCGGGCGCCCCCGAGCCCGCCGCGCCGCCCACCGAGATCCCCTACGAGGAGCTGTGGACGCACCAGGCGGCCGAGGGCCTCTCTGAGGGCCGGGCCCGGCCGCCCCCGGGGCCCGACCTCATCTCCTTCGTGGCCCCCGGGCCGCCCCGCCTGGAGCCGGAGGCGCCGCCGCCTCCCGTCCCTCCCAAGTCCGAGGCGGTGAGTGGCCGCGACGTAGGCGACAGGGGTGGGAGGCAGGGGGCCGAGCTGGGGGCTCTCTTACCTCCAGGGACGGAGGTGGCCAGCCAGAGGCAAGTTCTCCTGAGCCCCAGCCTCCAGCCTCCAGCCTCTGGAGTGTGTGAGGGGAGGGGTGGGCGGGGCGGGGAAAGACACAGGAGCATATCTTGAGTAAGGGATACTAGAGACAGCGGCACTGGGAATTCTGGAGACAAAAATGCTGGTAGGTTTCTAGCTTGAAAGGATTTGGAATGAACCCTGAAGGCCCCACGGGACAGGAGTCCTTTAAGTTGTCCAGTGAAAAGAAGGTCCCATGATGGAGTAAGTTTAGAAAAATGTAGTGGATGATTCTTAACTCACTCTGTCCTCACTTTGGAGCCACAGAATTTTGGTTTATTAAAGGCTCTGAGAAGTTCTGCACCAAGGAACCGTGTTTATGCCTAACGCAGAATTTCCCAACCATCCTTGTCCACAGAAACGGACTATAGCTATTAACAGTTCTGGGAGTCCACTTTGAGTATTCGACCTACAAAGAAGGGATCCAGATGGCAGATACCTGTCCTTCCCTTTCTTTCCCCTGTCAGTATCACTTTCCTTTTCCTCGAGCAGGGACTAGGTTGACGTATCTGTTTCAATCTACTTCTGTATTCTCTTACATTCACGATGGGTTTCCAAGGCCATGGGAGATGGCATATGTGGGCTCTCTCAGAGTGCTGGAGAGACTAGAAGGGGTGGGGTGGGTGAGTAGTTGGAGGTAAGGCAAAGGCAGTCTCGTGCGTGGCAAAGTGTCAGACCCCGACACCATCCTTGCCGAGCTGCTTGGGAAAGGGAGGATTCGGAGCGGCCGCAGCTTGGGACAGGGCGTGGAGTCACAGCCCTTTGCTTGCAGGTGAAGGAGGAGTGCCGCCTGCTCAATGCCCCCCCTGTACCTCCCCGGGGTGGCAGTGGCAGCGGCCGGCTCTCGGGCAGCCCCCCGGTGCCCCCACGCTTCCCCAAGCTGCAGCCTGTCCACTCACCTAGCTCCAGCCTCTCCTACTACTCGTCTGGCCTCCAGGATGGGTGAGCCCCCGGCTTCTCTTGGTGCTGGGTCCTCCTGAGGGGGACCGAGGAGGGGAAGGGCAGGGCGAGGGGAGCCAGTGCTGAGGGAGAGGAAGAGCCGTTCAGAGCGGGTGATTCTTGAGGGCGCCAGGAGCTGGGGACCACCGCCTTGCTTTCCACTTCCTGCTTCAGCTTGTTCCTTTCCTAAGTGCTGACGATTGGGTGGGAACACTGCTCAGGGTCCTGCCAGACTTGGGATCAGCCATGGGATGGACTGCTCCTTGCCCTATTAAAATTTTTGTGTAATTCAGTTTAATTTTTCCTGGGGTGGGAGAGGCCGGAAGACAGACATGGGCAGTACCAGGGGGTCTCGGGCCTTGGGGGCCGGGGTGCGAGCAGGCCTTCCTGGGATCCGAGGGGTGGTCTCTGGCCTGGCAGAGCGCTCTGCCGCGTCTGTGAGCCTGTGGCGCTTCCCTGTCGCGCCGCCTTACCCTCCGCGTGTGTCTCGCTCTCTGCCCACAGGACAGGTTCCCGCAGTGGCAGCGGCTCTCCGTCCCCGGACGCCTACTCCCTTTATTGCTACCCGTGCACCTGGGGAGACTGCAAGGCGGGCGAGTCCTCCAGCCGCCCACCCCCGGGGCCCCTGCCCTCGACCACACAGCCCAGCCAGGCTGCCCGGGCCCTTGCGGAGCCCCTGAGCAGTCGCACCTCCGCCCTCCCGGGGACTGACGCCCCGGGTCAGGCGTACCACAGCTGCCCGCCTCTGCTCAAGCCCTCTCACCCCCAGAAACGCTTCGCTCCGTTCGGAGCTCTCAACCCCTTTTCGGGGCCTGCCTACTCCTTAGGCCCTTCGGCGGCCTCGTCCTCTGGGCCCAGCACCACCTCGGGGCCCCTGGCTACCTCCAGCCCTGCTTTCTCGCCAGGCCCAGGCTCCCCGGGCCAGGCCTATTCAGCTGCGCCCCTCTCGTGCCCCACCTCCTCCTCCTCTTCCTCTGAGTGGCAGGAGCCGGCCCTGGAGCCCTTCGAGTCCTTCGAGCTGTGCCAGGGCAGTTCTCCAGAGCCCGAGCTGCTGCGCTGTCAGGAGCCCAGAGCTGGGGGGGCCCCCTGCCTTTCGCCACTTGGACCCCCCAAGGCCTTGGAACCAGAAGGTTTGGTGCTGCGGCAGGTCCCCACCCCGCTGTCACCGGTGGCGCTGCAGGGGCCCGAGGCAGGCGGAGCACGGCTCCTTCTCACCCAGGGGCGCCTGGAGGGGCCTCCTGCCAGTCCCCGGGAGGGGCCTGCAGGCTGGGGAGGCCGGGATGCCTCCTCCTGGCAGCCGCCTGCTGACCTTTCTGCGCTCTCCTTGGAAGAAGTGTCTCGAAGTCTGCGTTTCATCGGGCTCTCGGAGGATGTGGTGAGCTTCTTTGCCCGAGAGCGCATCGACGGCAGCATCTTTGTGCAGCTCAGTGAGGACATCCTGGCCGATGACTTCCACCTCACGAAGCTGCAGGTCAAGAAGATCATGCAGTTCATCAAAGGCTGGCGGCCCAAGATCTGAGGTGCCCAGCTCGAGGCTGCACTGCTGGGACGCTGGCGTGGGGGCTGTAGGGGTTAGCCACGGGTCCGCGGGGGGACAGCGCGCCCAGAGCTGGTCCTCCTGCCAGGAGGGTCTGTGCCGAGACAGAGGCAGCCGGGTGGCCCCTCCGAGTGAATCCAGGGGAGACACACTTGGAGACGGGGACGTCTGGCCTTTGTGCTGAGTGAGTGGGGAGGGGGCTGGAGGCACTGGTGTGCACCTGGGCCCCGGGGACACATTGCTGGGGTTCCTGTGGTGTGAGGGGTGTCAAAAGCTGGCCATCATGGTGACCTGACATCCTCCCCCGGCCTGATGCAGAGCTTCACACATCCTGCACTTCTTAAGTTGTAGGTTCAGGTTAGAGACGAGGGAAGATGGTCCATAATATAAGCACAAATTCCCCAAGTGCCCCCCTCTCTCCTCTGTGCTCTGTGGGGTTTTGGCCTTAGCTGCCCGAGTCTGGGGGCCGTTTCTGCATCTCTGGGATGCCCTTCCTTTCCCCTTCCATGAACTCGGGCCCTGGCCCCAGGCGCAGGCTCCGTGCGCTGGTTGGAGGGTAAGGACTCCGGAAGGGCACAGCTCTGCCGCTGACCGCTCCCCTAGCTAGGGAGGCCGATGTTCCCGGCGTCTCCAGCGCCCGGCTGCTGCCTCCCATCCTGTCGGGCTGGGTCCGGTCTGACATTCTCACTCCGCGGAGGAGCAGGTAGATTGAGGTCAGCTGCTCCTGGATTCTAGAGGCGAGTGGCCTTCAAGCACTCCCACTTCCGCCTGCCTCCTGCCCCTTTCTTTGGACTCCGGCCAACACCTGGTGTCCTCCTCTGGTTTTCCGTCACCGGCCCAGGTGGGATGGGTGGGAAGGAGAAAGCACCGTGGTTTGGGAAAAGTGGCTTCCTGCTCCTGGCACCCAGGCGTCCTGCGCTTGTTCACATGCCTCATGTCAGGTCTGTGGGGCCTGGATCCTGGGCATGGCGATCTGCTGGCACCGGGAGCAGGCCGGCCACTGTGTCCAGCCGCCCATCCCCCACGCTCCCGGTCCCAGCCACCCAGGGCCGCACTAACGCTCCTCACGCCACTAGCGGCAGGCCCCAGGGGCCCAGCCTTCTCCTCTGCCTTCCCTAGCCTACCTAGATATTTATTTCCTCCATTTTTCTCTTAAACATGGTGAAGCCAGCTGGTGCTCGCACCCCGAGCAGACGCCTCCGCTCCAGGGCAGGGGGAGTGAGGAAGTAGAGCACACGCACTGTGATGCTGAAGCACTGGACTTCCTTGCCCATCACTCTGTGAATCCTCAAGCACTCATGAAATAAATGCTAGAGCACTGAACAGGAGTCGGGGTGCAACTCTGGGTGTCGGCGCTCTTCCTCCGGAGGGCCCCGGGGACCGGCAGGTACAAGGTGTGGGCTTCCAGGCAGGGGAGGACTTTGGAATGGGGTGTGCACGTGGCCCACTCCTGGGCTCCTTTCTGAAAGCCCCCAGCTTTCAGACGGCTTCCTCAGCCCCTACCCTACAAGAACCTCCCAGCTCCCACCAGCGTTTCAGTCGAATTCCTAGTGCTGCTGAGTGGAAAGTTCCGTGTCACCAGCCAGGGTCCAGGTTTCATTCCCGCACTGACCGAATGCCCGCCTGAGGCTCTCCCAGAGCCCCCATGAGAAGCCAGTTAATGGCTCTGGCGAGAGAATCCGTTCTCTCCTTCCTGCTGGTCATCTGAAAAATCCCAGCACATGGATGACTTGGTTTTAGCATCTGGCTTTGCAGCCCCCGTGAGTGGTCCGTGGAGCCAGCTCGAAGCCTACTGCCCACAGGTCCCAGCAGAGCTGGCGCCAGGGCTCTGTGAGGCACCGGCGCGTGGAGCAGAGGCAGGAGCAGTGGGTCACGGCTCTGAGAACGGTGTGCTGGGGCTTCCGGTTCCACACTCGAGCAGTGTGGGCCCCTCCGCCGGACCGGGCAGGAGCCCCAAGGCTGCTTACACACACCGGGTGTTGCTGCCACCGGAACAGGAGTGAAGGGACTCTCCAGCCCAGAGGGCACCGGGACGGCGGAGCGGCGGCCCTCGCAGTGTGGCGCTGGTGGGTTGGCTAGGCGTCCTGAACTGCTCACCTCAGCATGTGGTCTCTGATGATCCAGCCATCCTTCCCTGCTCTGGACCCGCCAGGACGAGCAGGATCTACTGACCCGAAAAATGTTCTCTCCCCTGCTTCCCTCCAGTGTTGTTATCATCCTGAGAACACGCGAGTCCCACCACGAAAAGCACTGGGTGCCACTGTGCTACGAGGCATCGCAGTTTGGGGAAGGAGGTCTCTTACAATGTGGCCTCCAGGCCTGTGGCACTTCACCTGCTCTGGTCAGTCGGGCCCGTCCCGCACAGCATGCAGGCCGGCCAGAGCGGGCCCATACGGCCAGGTTTCGAGGGCTTTAGCGCGTCAAGTCCCCCTTTAGCATCACGGTCTCTCAAGGTGCTGCCTAGAACTCTCCCAACACATTCACCCCCAAAAAGCCCAGGGCTTTATTCTGGCTCCTGGAAGGGAGGCATCTAACCCAGGAGGGCAGGGACAGGAGAAAAAGGGGCCGGCAGGCAGAGAGGCTGTTAGGAGTTTGGCTTTTATTGTTATCATGTACGTGGCCAGGGGCAGAACTGCCCGGGGCCATCCCCGGCCCGGCGGAGCGGGCAGCAAGGTGGCTCTGGAGACACTGGCCCTCGGGGTGTCGGGACTCACGGGCTCCCCCTGACGTGAAGTGCAAACTGACTC
Organism: Procyon lotor; assembly: GCA_028646535.1. Taxonomy (NCBI): domain Eukaryota; kingdom Metazoa; phylum Chordata; class Mammalia; order Carnivora; family Procyonidae; genus Procyon; species Procyon lotor. Next base: position 100,281,222 of record CM053610.1, on the reverse strand, counting down.
ACAGCCAGACTGCGCCAGGAGGGAGACACTGTCCCAGCTGAAGGCACTTTAATCGGGGCGCACACCCAGTGCCGGAGTTGGTTTGCCTTCTGGTTACTCCGCCACAGCCAGCCGCCCCTCTGCCGGAGAACCAGCGCTGCTGGCAGCTGGGTGAGGGGAGCAGGGAGCAGGGCGAGGGCCTGCTCACTGGTAGAACTTCTTGCTAGGGCTGTTAGCGTGGTCGATGAGCAGCTGGCACGGGGTGAACTGTTTTCCGTAGGCGGCCTCATACCTCCTGAGCCGGTCCACTATCTTCTGAGCACCGTACAGATCCACGAAGCGGAAGGGCCCTAAAAGGAAAGACAGGACCTTGCTGAAGGAGACAACAAAACGAGCTCTAGGATAAAACAAGCTACCTTCCCAACTTGCAAGACCAACCTCCAAGACATGGGGGAAAGCCGAGCCCGAAGACGGCGCCGATGTCTCCCTCTGTGGGCGTGGCCAAGACCCCTTCCTGCAGGCACATGACGGCCTCATTCACGAATCTGGTCACCAGGCGGTACTGGATGTCTTCGTCAGAGGAGCTGCCAACAGGGAGAGACACTCAGGTAGATGAAGCGTCCCAGGGGAGGGATACAGGAGCTGTAGCTGCAGAAACGAATGACGGCGGGTGCCGCTGGCACTCCGAGGGCCAGCCAGTCCTGAGCTCGCAATGGTGTAGAGAAGGAGCCACCAGGAGCCAGCCCTGCTCCTGGGAAAGAAGGCTCAGAGCTACTTGCCCTGATTAACCAGAGACTGGAGCCTAGAACGGGGTTGGTGGGGTGAAGGGGCCTAGGATGACAGTTTTTCTAGTTGCTCTCCGGACCTTCAGAAGGAAGGCTGCAGCAGGGGCTTTTCCAAGGCTCAGCTACAGTCCTTACCCTGAGGCCTGGCAGAAAACGAGACGCACGTGGAAGGGCAGAAACATTCTGGGCGGGTAAGGTGCTTATCACAGGGAAGATGGGAGCGGGCAGGAAAGCTCGGGGCTGAAGAGAAACAGGTTTCCACACTATTAGCTACTGAAGTTAACTCACACGTCAGACTTCGGGGGCACCTTCAGACTTGCTAAAATACTATCCATGTCAGAATTCACATTCTTATTCTTCACACCCTCCTGGTAGACGTAAAAGCCCTTCCCAGACTTGCGACCTAAAAGAAGCCAGAAAAGGGAGAATGACCAAGTCTCAGAGCCTGGGCCTGCGGATTCTCTTCTCTACTGATCTGCTGTGCAGCTCCAGGCTCTCAACTGTATCCCTGAATGTGTCTGTCTAGCTAAGCCTGGAAATTTTGTGTTTGTCCACAAAGCTGGCAAAAAAGGAAAAATGATTTGTGTTTCTTGGGGCTTGAAAATCTGTGTATGTGGATGGGAAAGGGCACGTGGGTGAGTTTTACTGTCCGGATGTTGTGCTAGGGTTGATTCTGCTGCTCCTTTGCCAAGAGAGAAAGCCACCTCTGGTGGGCTCGACCACATTCTCTGTGCTTGGAGGGGTTACCTTCTCCACACAGGCGGCCGGACGGTGCGGTAAAGCCTGGGGGCTGCGCCTGCTCCTGCAGGATCACAGGTGTGTGAGAGGCCCCGGACCAGATGAAAATGCCTGGCTTGCGTGCCTTGGGCAACGGCGGGGCCTCCGGCCAGGGTTGTGCCTAACAGGTTGTCCTGAAATCATTGAGGAAACTCCCCGTGATAGTGGGCTCTGTGTTTAGGAAGAGCTCTCGCACACGGGCCCTCTGTAATCGTGGTGCTGTTTCTCTGAGGCTACTCACCCAGGAAGCCCTTGGACACCATCTGCTTCAGCAGTTCTACGCTCCCGCCTCCAAACCGCTCCCCGAAGGCTTTGCCCAGATCTTCCGATACGTGTTTTGCTACATCCACACCCACTTCATCGACCAGTGTGGCAGCACCCACGGGAAAGCCAAAGTTTGTGGTAAGGGAATCCAGCTTCTTAGGCTCAACTCCTTCCTGTGCGGGAGGGAGGCAGGGATCTTAGCGAAGGAAGGCATTCCAGACCCTCCCATGAGGGCTCCCCATGCTGGCCCTCTGGAACGGGGCCGGCTTGACACCCACTGCTCTCTGGGGCGCCACCTGCCCAGGCCCAGGACGAGGGCTGTCCCACTCAGGGACAGCAAAGGAGGTTTGGGAGCCGCCAGGGGAAAGTCTGAGCCTTTCTTAACCCACGGCACTTTAAGGACTGAACAACTTCATTTAGAGATGAACACATTATTCATTTCCTTCTTGTTTGCGATTCCGAATCTCGGCAGCAATGAGATTCCGTGGCAGACAGGGCGAAGTTTCCGACAACTGAGAGGAGAGACCGCCCCCCAGAGCAGTGGGGTGGGGCCCCCGAGCCTGTGTCTGAGGAGGGGCCCCCCGAGGGGTGTGCGCAGCAGAAGCTGCTCCGGCACCAACCAGACCAAGCGGACCTGTCTGTTCTGGATGGCTCCCCCCTCAAAGGGAGGCAGGAGCTGCGCAGAAGAGCCCAGCAGGAGGCGTTTGGTCCTCAGGGAGCAGCGAGGGGAGTAAGGAAGCAGAGCTCAAATTCTGCCCATTGTAGGGCAGCAAAGCCCATGATTTTCCACCACGGTGTGGAAGGATCGGGCACAAAAGGGCCTTCTTGGGAGCAGAGCCTGGATTTAAATGTATTAGAAGGAAGCCTGTTCCTCATCTTGACTTCCGGTTTGGAGGACTGGTTTAAGAAGTGGAAGATGCCTCCAACATTCTGAGAGCAGTACCGACCTGGAGGATTCTGAGGACTTCAGACATCATGGGTGCGAGGCACCTGGTGGTGTAGAAGCCGGGTCCGTCCTGCCAAGGGAGAGGATATGAGCTCGCTGGCCACTCCACTGCCGGTACGACATAAGGCCGAAAGCAGGTTCTCTTCCCCACGTGTCATTTCAAATTCAAGGCGATTTACATTCCCAAACAGAATCGTTAGAATTACACGGTGGGGAAGCCACAGCCAAGGCAGCGGCTTGAACTGAACACCACAGTGCAGGGTTTCAGGGTCACCGGCAAGGTCTGGAAGGGCGGGGAGAACCTGCCCCCGTCCCAGCCACACCCCCTCCCAGATCCTGATTCAGCAGCACAGTCCACAACGCACACAACTCAGGGGAAATCATACCAAAAGGGGACCTATTTGCCCCAGAATAGTTATAAACAAGCCTGAAGGTATGAGGAATCTTACCAGATCTGCCGCCCTGTTACCTTACCTTAACCACGATGATGACTTTCCCCTGCTTGAGCCCAATAGCAACTGCCGAAGCGGTTGTGTCCTTAGACGTTTTCTGGGTTGTGATGATCTCTAGCAGCTGCATCTTGTCCACAGGGGAGAAGTAGTGCATGCCAATCACCTGCAAGGGGAGCACAAAGCCAATGATCTAAGAACACGGAGGAGGGAACCGGATAGCACTCCTTTTTTTGGTAGAAAAGCAAGGGAGATCCATCTGAGTGGTTTGGCTCTGTGGTTCTTTGATAAAAGGTTCAGTATGTTCAGAGGGCTCACTGGAATCATCATCTTCCAACTGCTTCTAGGGCAACATATCCTACTAACAATTAGTGCCAAAATCACAGCCAATGGCCCAATTAGATTCATCAGGGAAGAATGAATGAAGATTCCACTCACATTACTGATACCAATGGTTTGGGGGTCCGCTTTTTTTGAGATGGGGAGGCAGAGGTAGGCAGAAGAAGCCACTGATATGCTAGTCTGTCAAAGATGTATCCAGATTTTACACAGATGGGTCTCACTACCAGGATACTGGGTTTAAATAACATTTATCAACATCCAGGGGCACCTGGGTCAGTTGGTTGAACGTGCAACTCCTGATTTTGGTTCAGGTCATGGTCTCGGGGGGTCATGAGATCAAGCCCTGCATCGGTGTCTATGCTCAACAGAGAGTCTGGGATTTTCTCTCTCCCCCTCTCCCACCCCTGTGCTCTTTTTCAAATAAATAAATCTTAAAAAAATTATCAACATTCAAACGCACCTGAAGATTCATTAAACCAATGAGTCTCTACGTGAAGTAACTGGACCAGTAACATTAGCATCACCTGGGAAATTTAGAACTACAAATTCTCAGGCCCACCCCAGACCCAGATCTACTGAATGAGAGACTAGGGGCAGGGGCCAGATCTGTGTTTAAGAAGCCTTCTAGGTAATTCTGATACATGCTGAAGTCCAGAACCTCCTTAAGCTAACAATTAGACAGTCCTCCCAACTAAATTGCTGTGGGAGAGAATAATTTAATCCTAAAACTTACAGTTTTGCTCACTCTACCCTCACGTTAGCTGTAAGATATAACTAATGATATCTAGCATTTATTGACTGCTGGCTATCCACTATTCCTTAATACCTTTGCCATTTATTCCTTACATTTAATCCATCACTCTATGAACTAGTCAGTCTTATCTAGATGAGGGGGGAAAAGTCATCAGGAGGTTAAAATTAGTAGCTCAGGGTCCCTTAGTGAATGGCAATGGGATTTCATCACAGCCTGTTCCAAAGCCCGCCTACTCTCCATTATGTAATGCACAGGTCACTTAATGTTCCCTAAACTTAGCGATCCAAAAGTTGCTTCTAAACCCTAAACTGTTCCTTAACTTGTGTCTAAACTATTTAAAAATACACGACCTGATTCAGACTCAGTACTTCTGAGCAAAAGGAATTAGCCTTTATGACATGTAACTTAGACACAATAAAATGCACAGAACTTAAAATGTTCATTTCGATGAGTTCTGACAATGGTATATACACTCATGTAATCTACCCCAGCAAAATCTGTATCACTCAAGAAAGCTGTGCCAAAGGTGACCAACTTGTCCTGGATAAACAGATGGCTGGTCACCCTCCCTGTGCCCCTAGGACCTTAATTTTATGTAACACAGGGAAGCAGGTGACGGAAGCTATCCAAGATCCCTAGAGGCCAGGGCTACAAAGCATGATGCTTTTTCCACTCCACTGGGAAAATGGGAAGTTAGTATCAAAGATTCTCCTTCACTGACTTAAATGCTGCCGTGGTGCTCTGAGTGATGTGCATGGCCAGACTGTCTGCCTTTAAAATGCTTTTGTGTCTTCCCTCAGTGTCACACTTCCTGTGACCTTTTCCTGCCATCCCGGAACCTGTCAGGCCCCGTAGCACTTCCAATCCTCGGTGTGCTAGGAACCAAGCTTACATTGCATTTGCGAGCTATTAGAATAGGAATAAACAGACTTTCGTGTTTTTAATACAAGGACTCTGTCTGGACAATTCTGGCTGCTTAAAAGTCTTTTATATTTCCTTCCTATTTTTGGCTGGCTCTGGTTAGCTGAGGCTAATTGCTATCCTCCAGAGAGGTGAGGTGTTTGATTTCTCTTTGAGTGATTTACTTTCCCTGGGTTACTCTGGGAGACAGCAGAAGCCCAAAGATAAATTTCCAGGCAGCATTCCAAATACTAACTGAAGTGCTTCTACCCTGGGTAGAAGTTCTAAGTGAACCCATAGGTGGACACACCTCACCACCCCTCCTGATCTTCTATTCCTGGATGTGGCATTGAAACCAAACCTTAGATCGTCACCAGTGTCTGCTCTGTAGCTGAAGTTATATTTTTGAGTATCCCCTCTTATTTTAAGGGCCCATCTTTTTTTTTTTTTTTAATTTAAGGATGTTTTAAAGATTTTATTTTTTTAAAGTCATCTCTACACCCAACATGGGGCTTCAATTCAGAACCCAAGATGAAGAGTCACGTGCTCTACTGACTGGGCCAGCCAGGTGCCCCTTGGGTCTTTTTAAATACCTAATTGTAAGGTATGTTTTATAGTCTGAACCTAAAAAATAAGAGCTGTTAAGGATGCAAATCACCCATTGAAGTATATTTTGGCTGTATTCCATTCATCCCAGTATCTCACGATGGTCACAGTATTAGCCACTCTGTGCCCAGTTTTGGGGAAGACACCATCGCCCCCTCCACCTCACAATCCACACCAGGCCCATCTCATGCTCTAAGCTTTTCTCAGAGAGCCCACGGCAGGAGAACATTTCAGGGTCTTCCCTCTGTTCAGAATTTACCTTCTCAGGTCTTTTGCTGACAGCAGCTATTTCATTGATTGGGAGCGCGGATGTGTTACTGGCAAAGACACAGTGGTCTGGAATCACCTGCAGGGGAAAAGCATTGAACGTGTCATGTAGGCCTGGGAGATGACTGGAGTCCGAAGCAGAGCTAAAACGTGGAACCTGGGCCCGGCCCTGCCCCCCCTACACCCACTCAGATAGTAGATACTATCCGGCCCAGCGCCTCGTGCTTCTGTGACTGGAAGGGTGTTGGCCTTGTTTCTCTTTCCCATTCAGCCGCCTTCTGGTTCTGGCCCAGTGTCCTAACCCGGTGACTGCATCTCAGCAGTTAGGTAAGTAAGACACCGCAGATAAATACTGAAAAGATAACCTTGAGTCATCTCATTTCAAGATTCAGCAAGCGTATCTCTCTCTCTTCTTGTTTGGCTCCGCCCTCGAACCTGAAAGCTGACGACCCCCCCACCCTTCACCTTTATAAGAACAAGCCACAGCAGGCATGCCTAGCCCATTTTATACGGGTGCGATTAGAAAACTGTGCACCACTGTAATTAATCTACGGCACACGAATCTATTAACTGTCCTCTTTATCATCCTGGAGAACAGTCTCTAATGTAGACTGTCTCAGCATTCTGTTCATGATCCCAAATTATCCATGTTTTTGTTCAGCTGCGTGCACAAAGAACATGGGAGGCACATCTGTCAAGTCCGTGCACACTGGGACAGGCAAAATCCCAACCGGGGAGATGAGAATCAAGGTTCAAGATACATACAACACACTGAAAAGCTGAGTCTAAAATAACATCCATTATAATGGGGATGAAGGTAAAATACTACATTAAGATTTTTTTTAAAAAGAAAAACGGGAAACAGCTCAAGAGGCACCTGTTGGATAAAACGCAGCTCACCAGTCAGCGCGTGGGAAGCCCCCAGGATTTCAGTTACTCAGAAGTGTGAACTGAAAGCAGAGCATGACTGCAAGGAAGCCAAGAGTCTCGAGCGCGTGTCTGAGCAGCACGGCATCTCACGCTGGTGAGGAAATTGCGGAGAGCAGGGCAATGCCTCCAAAGGCAGCCAGCCCCGATTCCTCCCCTCCTGGTTCACGTGGGGCTCTCCTCCCACCCAGACCCAGAGTACATTTCCGCCCTCCTGAATCTCGTGACGTGCCTTTACCAGCGGAAAGCAGGAGGGACCCTCTGAGCTCCAGGCCTTGAGAAGCCCCGTTTTTTGGTCCTCTTAGAAGCCAGAGGCCGATACCGTGGAGCTTTCTCAGAGTCTGCACTTCTCTTGATCTGATCCTTTCTCGTTCCCTTGGTCACCAGTTTCCCGACTGCTCAAACGAACGCTCCCTTCTCCATGCCGGTAGTCCCAAACCCAGATTTCCCAAAGCAAAGACCATCAGCTAGTCAGCTGGTCAATGGTTTTCTCTCCACGTTGCCTGTGCCCGCTTTTGCTTCTCATCAGGATCGACCTGCCGCTGGCTCAGCAGCGCCCTCACAGCCCCGGGAACGCCACCTACCTCTCTGCGCTGCAATGCCACTTGGCACAGATGGAATACAAACCCACGCGGCTCTTCTGAACTTTCCCCCTCAGCTGAACCTACATCATCCTTCGTCAAAAGATTTTCCAGTGCGTGGATTCCAAGCGGAAGCTGGTCCCGAGCAGAGGGGCTCGTCTTTAGTGTCTCAGCCCCCCGCAGCCCGAGTGTGCGGTGAGCAGGGACCGCCTCACACAGAGGCCCCGTCAGAGGATGGCCACCACTCGGGACACGTGGAGAGCGGCCGAGCCGGTGCCAGTGCGGGTGGACCATCTACACGAGCCCACCTTCGGTTTGGTTAACTGCAGGCTGCTGCTCCAGGCCCCGGTTCTACCTCGAACCCATTATTGTCATTTGTTCTCTGGGCTCTTTACACCACCCATGACAGGTACTTGTTTTGCACATGGCACGGAGGGTGCTCGGGATCAAGACCAAGGCAGCATTTCCACAAAGTAAGCACCTGAAACCTGCCCGGAGAGAGAATTTCTCCCGTACCTCAGTGCTGGCTAGACCTGAAGAAGTTTAGTCCTGGCTTGAAGCTAACTCAAAACGTCAAGACAGCTGGCTATACTCGCGGAGGTTATCTATATGTCTGGGTGACTGAACTCCCAGAATGCTCACGAGCCCTGTGCCGCTTGAGTTTCTTACCTCAGGACTCAGATTTGACCTCTGTAACCTACATACCTTGCATGGGTTCACATAAAAACTGAAAGGTTTGGACATGAACAGCCCTATAAAAAGAACCATGTTTCCTTTTAAAAAAAAACCTATCTCTCTGTCCTCCACTCACTAGGCTACGATTCAAGTACAACAGGCCCCTTACTTACCGCCTCTACTTCCTTTAGCACTCGGTGCTTAAGATTAAGGTCCTCAAAAACAGCTTCAATCACCATGTCAGCCTTTTCAAAACCCTGGTAATCGAGTTGCCCAGTCAAGTTGCTGAAAATGGAGTCCCTTTCAAATGACGTTAGAGCTTTCTTCTTCACTTTATCATTTAATCTAGGAAAAAATCAGTCCTAGTCAGAAGGGAAGAACAGGAAACTTAACATTTATTGAGCATCCACAGGCTGGACAGACACTATGCTGTGTTTTTTACCAGCTCCGTGAGGCAGTTCTATTAGTCCCATTTTGAGAGAGAAGAGTTGCTCAAATAGGCTCAGAGACTCATGGTCATAGGGCTAGGTACTAGGCCAAAGGCAGGCTGGCCCCCAAGCCCACATTCTTTCCCTGTAAGATGGCTCTGAATGTGAAACTTACCTAAACTCTAGCACTCATAAAGCACTGAAATTTGCCAAGAGGAGTAAACACAAATACTGGCAGGGCAACAAAGCAGCGACTCTGGTAAATACCTCTAACAGAGGAAACACCCAATATGGGTCCTAGACCACAGAGACTTATACTTGATGCCACATCATTTTGTTTTTCTATAATTGTAATCTTCTGGAAAAGAGAGATCAAGCATTATTTCTTATATTCTTAATCTACTTCCCAGTCAGGGGCGCCTGGGTAGCTCAATGGGTTAAGCCTCTGCCTTCGGCTCTGGTCATGATCTCAGGGTCCTGGAATCGAGCCCTGCATCGGGCTCTCCGGTCAGCAGGGAGCCTGCTTCCTCCTCTCTCTCTGCCTGCCTCTCTGCCTACTCATGATCTCTTTTTCTGTCAAATAAATAAAAATCTTAAAAAAAAAAAAAACAAAACTACTTCCCAGTCAGCACATATTAAGTAGCATATTATATTGATTACATAAAATATTAACTCAAAGTTTCTTCTTTCCCGTAGGGAGATAATAAAAAGGATTCCTGCTACTCAGACATTTAACTGATTACTTTTCAGTGCCAAGAAAAACAGGCTCTCTTAGGTTATAATCTGACCACACTTTCAGAATAACTGACCTAGAATTTTCCTCTTAATGAAGAATGGAGCTAAATCCCATTCACTAATTGCCTTAACCAAGAGAAAAATTAAAGCGACAAGGTAAGTTCAAAGTATTCAAAGTCTTAAAAGCATGGTTCAAATCTCTTGGTTTCTGACAACGATGTCAGGAGTTAGCAAACATGATGCTTGTCGGAGTTGAGACATTATTAGTTGCTCTAAGGCCTAATGAAACTGTTATCAAGAGAGGATAGGAAACCTGTATGTCACAAGTCAGCAGTATGGTGAGGGGCACTCGCCAGAGCCTGAGGTGTCTCAGGCACAAAGGGAAAGCTGGGGCACCTAAATTCAAAAGGCACAGAGGGTAGAATAGAACCTATTCTAGAGCAGCAATTTCTCATATTGGTGACTGTATGAGATGGTGTTTAGGGGTGCTTACAGGCTAGTCTCAGGGCAAGGCTGTTACCGAGCACATGCCAATTTTTTTTCTTTTGGTCATGAATCTTCAATCTTTTACTCAACTCCTTGCTATCCTAACAACAATCTGCCAAAATGATTAAATCTGCCACATCCTGTACAACATTATAGTAGCAACATTAAGAGCCTCTCTTAAGAAAAGAGGTCAAAATGGGCTGAAGCTACATAACCCATTTGAGAAACAACAACAGAAAAGCTCACTGAAGGTGGCTCAGTCAGAAAAGCCTCTGCCTTCAGCTTGGGTCATGATCCCAGGTCCTGGGATGGAGCCCTGCATCGGGCTCCCTGCTCAGTGGGTGGTCTGCTTCTCCCTCTCCCTCTGCCCCCACCCCTGCTTGTGTTCTCTCTCTCTCTCAAATAAGTAAATAAATCTAAAACAAACAAAAAACAAAACAAAAAAACCTCACTCAACTCAAAGTCACAAGTAGGACAGTCTACACGCAGCCAGCTTGTCCATTACACTGGGGCACCGAACTGAGCTGGAACCAATTTCTAGTCTGACTAAGCGGCTGCTCAGTTTCTCCCCCTCTGCAAAACGGGTAGCATGTGGGAGGAGGGAAAGGGTGGGTGGGCAGGAGGGAGAGTTACATTCACCTTTTATTAATTCAGAGGTAAGACGGAGACATAGTCTGTAAAGTCTCAGACATTGTGGAACCAAATCTGTTTCCTCCTTCTCTATATTATCGCCAGCCAAGAAATAGAAGGTTCAAGAGTTTTGACCCCAGCCCCACCTTCAATGTGCAGTTACAGCACATTTCCTCACATCCTCGTCTTCCACAAAGTCCTGCTATTTCAGTGTTCCATAACAACAGGACAGTGAGATGGAAACTGTCAAGATGCACAAACACGAGAATTTCTAGTCTTGATACCAAAGTATAAGATAAATGGCATTTAAAAATATCTGATGGTTTTCTCTTCTACAGTCAGACATTACAGATTCCAATGATGTTAATGGTCTATAATATGTGCAATAAGATGAAGGGAAAGGAACTAGTGTTTCTAAAAATCAAAGGCAAGAGCTTAATTATGGAGCATCCAGTACTCGCCATGTTCAGGAAAAAGGGACAGGTAATGGCAAAAAACCAACGGCATTCTGCTGACAGAGGCAGACAGCTGGCTTACCCTTTGAACACTTGTTGCTGTCCTCGGCCCAGCCCGGCTAGTGTAGCATCTTTGAGTATGGTCTTCAGGCCCTTATCCACAGAGACCTGGGCAATGCCGGCTCCCATCAGCCCTGCACCAAGGATGGCTAGGTGCCTAGAAGGAAAGCATGAGTGACTTTTGGTAAACTCATCATTTCAGTAAAAGTGGGAGATCGCCCAAGTTATTCGATAAACCAATGAAAGTGGGCACGATACCAAGGTATTTTTAATAATTTTTATTTATAAAAATCTATACCTATAGATTTTATCTATAAAAAAATCTAAAGATTTTATCTATAAGGTCTTTAAATAATTTATAATCTATAAAAATTTTAATAATTTTTATTTTAAAAAATGATCTTCAAATTATTTATCTAATTTTTTTTAGAGGGGGAAAGTGAGAGAGAGCACACAAGCACTCAAAATGTGTGGGGATAGGGGAATCCCATCCAGGCTCCACACTGAGCGCAGAGTCCGACCCCTGGATGGACCCCAGGACACTGAGATCACGACCTGAGCTGAGACCAAGAGTTAGATGCTTAACCATCTGAGCCACCCAGGTACCACCTTTAATTAACTAATTAATTTAGGGAGAGTGTGAGTGGGGCAGAGGGAGAGAGATTTCCAAAGTTAAATGCAAAAATCCTTTAGGTCTGAAAGAATTGGCCTACACAAGACGACAGAATGATATTGATCTTCAATCATGCCTGGAGATCACTAAAAACAAAATGATCTGGCTTATACTGAAGTCAACATGAGTATTTCTGGTTTTCAAACAAAAGCCAATTTGCAATGATATGCCCAAAGACAAACCTCTGTTTTTCTGACTAATCTGCTAGTGATTTTACCGTTTTCCTGTAAGCTTTCATTTCTCCTGAAATTTGATGCCATTATTACTCCTTACTTGGATTATATCAGAATTCTCCTGGATGGCTTCTTTGCTTCCAGACCTTGTCCCCCTCCCCACAAATACCTCCATACATGCACATTCCTGCCTTTTCCGTCCCCAACTTCTCTTGAACTTGTCAGGACCATCTCGCTTACCCCACAGTATTCTGGAATGGCTTCATGTATATTATTTTTGTCTCTTCAGTTAAATTCTAAGTATTTTGTGGGCCAGAGAGCATATCTAATTGCTTTTTAGTTTTCCATAGTTCTGGAGCAATATGCCATACTCCCATAGTAAATAACTAAAAAAAAAATTTTCCAGAACATCTTCCTTCATAAAAGGAGCCCAAGTTTATAGCACTATGTAGACTTAAATTAGACTTGTAATACTAGGATAACGTTTCATTTCTAACAATTATGATTAGAATGTTCAAAAATCAAGTTTATGACCTGAAAAGGAAACCCAATTTCAAGTCCTGAAAGCATCTTTCAAATGTTAGCTTTGTATGCATTTATATGGTTAGTGTTTTTTTGTTTTATTTATTTATTTTTTTTAAGATTTATTGTTTGGGGCTCCTGGGTGGCTCAATCGGTTAAGCAGCTGCCTTAGGCTCAGGCTGTGATCTCTGGGTCCTGGGATCGAGCCCCACATTGGGCTCCCTGCTCAGCAGGGGGTCTGTCTCTCTCCCTCCCTCTGCCCTTACCCCACCACTCATTCTCTCTCTCTCAAATAAATAAAATCTTAAAAAAAAAGAAAAAAGGAAACAGATAAGGAATTCAAATAATTATCCAAGGTGAGGGGGGGAAGAGCCTAGAGACTGAAGTGGAGGAAGTAGAGGCATTACTGGCAGTGGGGAAAGCAGGAAAAAGGATACCTTTTCTTCAATTCTTTAAGGTTCTTCTTCTTCTTTTTTTTTTTAATTTATTTAGTAATCTGTACACCTGACATGGGGCTCAAGCTCACGACCCTGAGATCAAGAGTTATGTGCTCTTCCTACTGAGCCAGCCAGGCGCTCCAATTTTTCAAGTTTCTTTCGTAAATCTTCTGTTCAACCTATCCTGCCTCGGGGACCCTATAATTAATTCTTCATCTCCTTTTTCCTCAATTTATTTCCCAAGTGAGGTCAACTCTTAGATCATCCTGTTTTTCTGTTCATTTAGTTCTGAGTTTCTGAATTTCTGATTCATGGTGATTCTTATCTGTAAACGCTTATTTAAGGATATCTCATTCAGGTTTGGAAGAGTTCTGTTACAGTTTTCCTCTGTATTGTGGCTCTTTTGGGGGGGAGAATTTTCACAAGCTTAAGTACTTTGATTCTCATTTTCTTATTTCTTCTTATATGAGACTCCTGTGGATGTTGCCTATCTTTTTTACGTATTTGGTGTAATAACACCCTCCCCAAATGGCATTATGTGCTAGCTGCCTATGACAGGAAGAGGTATATGCAGACGGGAGTAGGAGTCTGGAGTGGCTCAATGGGTTTTGTAATTTAAGAGGACTCTCTTCAGTTGCAAAGGTAGTCTCTTTAATTGATAGCATTTTTTCAGAGGTGGAGGGATGGGGTTAAAGGAGTAGGGCGGTAGAGAGGTAGAAGGTGGTGTGTGTTTTACAGTTTTGTAATTTTGTAGGACTCAGTTTTTCTCTCTTGCTCCCTTTTCTTTCCTATAAAGTTTTCTGCTTACATAATTAGAAGTTAGCAGCATATCTGTCTTCTATTTATGCCACGCATGGGGAATGGGTGGCTCTGCTGTCCTTGTTTATGTCCATGTTGGGTGGAACGAACGCCACGGACAGGTACCAACCTCCCCGATCACCATGTGTGCCGGAGAAGTGGTTACCATCGTAGTTCATATTCTATTTGGGAATTAGTCCTCTGGGCTAGCATCGTATCTGTCTCACTCAAATTTCCTACCCATTTTACTTCTATTTTGGATTGTATTCTCATTAAAGGTGAAGGAGGTGGAGAAGGCAGTAGCATTAGCTGCTTTGAAAGCCCTCACAGTAATGCAGATAGAGCAGTGTGTCTCAACCTTGGCATTACCGACATTTTGGGTGAGGTTACTGTAATTCTTAGGCCTGTCCCATGTACTGTAGGATGTTTAGCAGCATCCCTGATCTCTGCTCACTAGATGCCAGAGGCACCTGTGACAACCAAAAATGTTCCCAGATATCATCAAATGATCCTTGGGGGGCAATATGGCCCAGGCTGAGAACCATGGAGCTAGAAGGTGAATTTAGGGGCATCATGAAATTTAAAATGCTGAAGAGCTTTGGGCAGCGCAGAACTGAAAGCCTTCCTGAAAAGAACAGACATGAAACAGGCAAGTAGAATCTTAAGTGTTTAGTTTGTGAGCTAGAAGGACAAGCCTTTAACAGTCAATATGAGACTTCATTTTTTTTTTTTTTTTTTTTTAAAGATTTTATTTATTTGACAGAGAGAAACACAGCGAGAGAGGGAGCACAAGCAGAGGGAATGGTAGCAGGAGAAGCAGGCTTCCCGCGGAGCAGGGAGCCCGATGCGGGGCTCGATCTCAGACCCCTGGGATCTGACCTGGGCCGAAGGCAGACGCTTAACGACTGAGCCACCCAGGCGCCCCTTCATTTTTTTTTTTTAGGGAGGAAGAAGTGTGGGTCTTAGGACATGGTATCTCAAGTCACAGGGAGACACAAGATCATTAAACAGTGCATAGTGTGTGTGTTTGGTGTGGGAATAGGAGACGTAAGCCAGATTTCTAGGGGACATCAATAGCAAGACAAGAAAGCCTCTGTAGGAGCCCTTAAAGAGGTCTGGAGAAAACTCAGCATAGGTAGAACTTTGAAAGCCAAAAAGTTCTAAGTAGGAAAAGGGATCTAATGTGCTCAGAACAGAAGAGGTGTAGGCAAGACAGAAGGTATGAATTTCGCTCTGTAGTGAAACCTACAAGAGCTCCCTAAGTGGAGTTTAACTTACTTCGCTTCCTTCTGTGGAGTTCCAAATTTATTCTTCTTACACAGGACCTGACCATGATAGAGTCCTATCAAGGCCTTTGATTCTTTGGTCATTGCAAGCTCTCCAAATTTCTAAAAAGTAAAGGAGAACAAGAAAAGGTAGAACTTCAGAGTCTCAGTGACGGGGTTCCTTCGGTAGGGTTTCCCTGCAGAGCAAAGGTAACACACACGGAGGCCTGAGGGCTCCGGGGGGGGGCCCCGGGGTGTCTTCTCACTGGCTGTACTTTCCCACTACTGCTTTGGAAAGGGTCTGGATACACCTGAACTCTCAGATAACTCAGCGCCAGAGGTGGTGGCAACTAACCTTTGTCATGGAACTAGAGTGTCAGGGTCAGAATGGACCTTCACAGTCCTCTCAACCAACCCTCTCATTTTGCAGACCAGGAAGAGGAGGCCTGGAGAAATTAAGTCAGCACACCACTGCAAGCGGCTGAAATGGAACTCACACCTGAGAGGTAGGGCTCCCAACTCTGGTTCTCTTTTGCTAAAGCAGGCTGCCTGCAGGACACCTGCCACTTTGAAAAGTACCCTAATGCTTACAGAGAGGAAGTCTCTGGTTAGTGGTTAAGAACCTGAGATTTAGAGTCTGGGTTTGACAGAACCGGGTTTGAATCCTGGCTCTGCCATTTCTCAGTTGTGAAGCTTTCTTCATCCTTAAAAATGGGAAAAACCAATACTTATGTTACAGTATTGCTGGAATTAGAGGAGGATGCTAGTAAAATGGCTAGGGTCTCAGTGTCAGCTCTCATTATCATCGAGACTACTAGAACTTACTGGTTCTAGTAGTAAGTTCTCTTGATTTTCTTGAATCTAATAATAATAAATTGAAAGGAAAGAACTTTACCTGAGATTCAGAGATATAGCCAGCATCGTTTCCTTGCTCAATTCCAGTCTTTACTACCTAAAAAACACATAAAGCGCTTGTTCATTTTTGCAAGGGACTGGTGAGATGTGGACTAACACTGAGGAAAACTGCTAGTTTGTGAATCTTTTTTTTTTTTTTTAAGGCTTTAATTATTTGACAGAGAGAGAGAGAGAGACAGTGAGAGAGGGAATACAAGCAGTGGGAGTGAGAGAGGGAAAAGCAGGCTTCCCGCTGAGCAGGGAGCCCAATTCAGGGCTTGATCCCAGCATGACCTGAGCCAAAGCCAGATGCTTAACAACTGAGCCACCCAGGCACCCCTAGTTCGTCAGTCTTCAAAGAGTCTAAGTCAAAAGTCTGGAAGTGAAATCAGAAAGATGAGAAGACCAAGTGGCTGCTTAAGCTTGACTCCATTCTTCATCTCCAAGGCCACTGCTAAAACTAGCATAAAATGGAAGAAATGAAATAGAATAAGAAAAGTCAG
>CM053610.1:100239568-100264411 GCA_028646535.1 Procyon lotor | reverse complement strand
CGGCCACCCTTAGTTCATCTCTTGAGTCTAGGAGTCTCTTATGGTTTGTCTCCCTCCCCATCCCTTCCTGTTTCATTTCTCTCCCCCACCCCCCCAAACTCCTGCCTTTCCTATCAAGTTCTTCATATCAGAGAGATCATGTGATACTTGTCTTTCTCTGACTGACTTATTTCACTTAGCATAATACCCTCCAGTTCCATCCACGTCGTTGCAAATGGCCAGATTTCGTTTCTCTTGATGGCTGCATAGTATTCCATTGTATATATATACCACATCTTCTTTATCCATTCATCTTGTAACTGGTACTTTTAAACTCATTATGCCTGGCACTCATTATTCCTAAAATATCATTTTATAAGCCATTATAGCTGGCTTTATTTTTAGTGAGTACTTTTAACAGCAGAATTAAAAACTTTAGTACAAGTAAATATGGTTCAGAATGGCTATAAAGAATACTGCTCTACACAAAGGGAGGAAACAAGAGAAATGTGGGAATATGGGGTGAAGACTCACATCGATTATCTTCAGAGGTGCAGGATAAAGGCCTTTAGTCTGTTTTTGTACTTTTTCTTCCACCTTTTTGTAAATCTGTTGCCTGACAAATGGAATACTCATGGCATATGATATCAATTCTGTAAAAGAAAACGCTTTTAGGTGCTTACTGGCAAAAGCCTAGCCTCCTTTGTTAGTTTGTTCTGTAAACTCCATAAAAAATGCAGTAATTGTAGCTATCTGAAAGATCTTTACTTTGATATACAAAATCCAAATTGCACCCTAAGGCACTTCTATACACATGGTTCAATTAGTTGATAAATGCTAAGCATTATGCTTTCTACTTTCATATTAATGCTTCAAATTTTCTAAGATAAAAAGTTACAACTAAATGGCTGTGACAAAGCAGTGTAAGGTTTAGGACTTGATCACAGAACACAGTTGTTGTACTCCTTCAGAATGACTCAATGCTTGTGTAAATAATGCAGTTACCTCTTTCCCACTTCTTATTTTATAGGAAATAAAATTAAACTCTCTGGAGAGAACCTTTGCCTTTAATAATGACACTCACTTTCTACTAATCCCTTGTCTCTCTTTATAGAGATTTTCTTATCAGAGAGTCCTTTGGCAAAAGTAACTGCAACTTCTTCTAAGTATTCAATTGTGCGTTCCTCTGGAGGTTTTAATCCTGGTCCTGTAAAAATGAACACAACAGATTGGAGTATAAATCACTTTCAGCACCGCTTTCCATGTCGGACTAGAAACTGGTAGGTGGCAAGTCATCATCTATGGACTGACTCAAAGAAGAGAAGTAACACTGGGCAAAGGTGCAACAATGTGCTCTAGATAGAAAACAAGGTCTTAGGTCCTATTAGTCTGGCTTCTATTTCCAGTAGGATGTAGAATATCTCATGAGGTCTGTATTCTTGCTGCAAAGCTGTGGACAAAAATGAACAACTTGTAAAATTACACATTTGTAAAGCTATGAGAGAGTGGTGAAAGCACTGAGGACCATATGAACTAAAACTCCAGAGAGGGAAGAGCCGATCCCAGGTGAGCTGACGATTGCTGGATGTGTTCTTTTCTGAGGGTATGTATTGCTTCTGGGCATAGGCTGAAAATTAAACTACTTGGCTTAAGCAGAAGGATGCACCTGGGGGCAAGTGAAATGATCAGTTTTTAGAGGTCAGATACAATAGATCTGAAGCTAGAAGAAACCAAATGCAAAGCTAGTCTTCCTCATGGAACAGTCATGGAATTCTAAGGTGGTGTGTGGGTTGGAAGAGCTGGGTCAAAGAGCTAGAGGGGACTCTCTCACAGTGTCATGATGTTTAGCACATAAAGTACTTCAATAGAGAAAGGAGCCAAAACATGCAACTCATTTCCTACTTATGAGCATCTGCTCTTATCCAACTTGCTTGAGGCAAGAAACTAAAGAGCTAGGCTCCAAAAATCCAAAAGCTATTTTTACAGGGTTGTGAAAACAGAGATCTACCAGGCTCTCAATCAAAAGCCTGGAAGGAAGTGGTGGCTGGGGTTGAAAAGGCAATCTTGTGCAGTCTTGTGGTATGCAGGAAACAAAATCCCAATAGTGGGAGGAAGCTGAAGCAAACAGGTAACCATTTTCTCCCTTAAGACATGTGCCCTCTTGTGAAAGTATGTGAAAGGGGATGAGAAAGAACTGAGCCCCAAACTTCTGAATGGTGAAAGTGCACAGGGCCCACAAAAGTCAGTGAGCCTGTAGGGAGGCCAATGCCACTGGAATTTGTAAAGCAGAATGCTGGAGGGTGGTTGTTCCACAAAAGGAGAGCTCCAGAGATCTACAGAGGGCCCCTTGAAACTCTGGCCGAGTACTGTTCTCCACGTGCATGAGATGAAACTACCAGAGGCTTTTTTCATAGAGGCATGAAAAGAAGCAAGAAAAAAACAGCCTAAAGACAAGAGGCAAACTGACTGATAGAAACAGATGCAGAAATGAAGATAGAATTAGCAGACACAACGTTAGAAAGGCTATTATAAATTCATGTTATATGTTCAAGAAGGTAGAGGAAAAAAGAAACATAATGAAGAGGAATTGAATACATAAAAGAGAATCAAATGTTACTTCTAGATATGAAAAAAATTGACATCTGAAATGAAAAATACACAGGATTGGATTAATAATAGATTATATAGCAAAGAAGAAAAGATCAGGAAACTTAAATACATGGCAACAGAAAATACACAGACTGAAAAATAAAAACTGCTTCATTTTGGAACAATAACAAGTAATCTAACATATGTGAAGTTGGAGCCCCCAGAAAAGGGGTGGGGTAGATGGGAAAATATTGGAAGAAATGGTCAGAAAGTTTCTAATTTTTATAAAAACTGTAAGTCCACTATCCAAGAAGCTCAATGAATCCCATGCCCAATGAACATTAAACAAACAACAGCAACCACAACAAACCAAGGCATGTCATAAACAAATGACTGAGACTAGTACTAAAGGGAAGATCTGAGAGTAGCTGGGGGAGGTGGGGGGTGAGGGGGAAACACATTACATACAGAAGAACAAAGATAAAAATGAGAACAGACTTTCTATCAGAAATTCTGTAAGCCACAATATAATGTAGACATCTATAAAGTACCAAAAGAAAAATACTAGAAACCTGGAATTTGATAGCCATCAAGAGTATCTCTGAAAAATGAAATGGAAATGATGACTTTGTCAAACAAATTAAAAGGTGAGAGATTTGACTGTCAGGAGACCTATGCTACAGAATATGTCAATGAAGTTCTTCACGTTAGAGGAAAATCAAACCAGATAGGAACTTGGAGCTATACAAAGAAAGAGTACCCCAAAGGGCAAATATGTGGGTAAATATAAAAGATGCCTTTTTCATTTTTAATCTCTTTAAAAGATAACTGTTTAGAACAAAAATAGCAATATGTTGAGGAATGTAGAATATATTTAGAAATAAAATGTTTAACAACAATAGCACAAAGAGTGGGGAAAAATGAAACTACAGGTGACTCTTGAACAGTGCTGGAGTTAGAGACATTGATGCCATTTGCAGCAGAAAATCTGTGTGTAACTTTTGACTCCCCCAAAACTTAACTACGAATAGCCTACTGCTGACCGGGAAGCCTTACCGATAACATAGCTGATTAGCACATATTTTGTATGTGTATTATGTACTGTATACTCACAATAAAGTAAGCTAGGGAAAAAAATGTTATTAAGCAAATAAGGAGGAGCATCTGGGCGGCTCAGTCAGTTAAGCGTCTTGAACCCTTGAACAGAGTCCTGGGTTCAAGCCCCAAGTTGGGCTCCCTGCTTGGCATGCCCTCTCCCTTTGCCCCTCCCCCTGCTTGTGTGCGTGCTCTCTCTCTCTCTCTCAAATAAATATATAAATAAAATCTTTATTTTTAAATTTTTTAAAAAAGATTTTATTTACCTATTTGAGAGAGAGAGAGAGACAGAGAAAGAGGGAACACAAGCAAGGGGAGTGTGAGAGGGAAGCAAGCTTCCTGCTGAGCAGGGAGCCTGATGTGGGGCTCGATCCCAGGACCCGAGGATCATGCCCTGAGCCAAAGGCAGACACTTAACTGACAGAGCCACCCAGGTACCCCAAAAAATCTTAAAAAAAAAAAAAGAAAAATACACTTACATTTATAGTACTGTATACAAATTTGTGTAAGTGGACCTGTACAGTTTAAACCTATGTTGTGCAAAGGTCAACTGTATACTCTTTTAAGGTTCTTAGCTTATATGTACAATGACACATCATTTCTGATAGATCATATGTTAAAGATGTACAATTTAAACCTCAGAGCAACCATTAAAAGGGTAAAGCAAAGTAAAAGCGCAGTAGTGACAGTAAGAAATGACTAATCCAAAGGAAAGGAGGAAGAGAAAAGAACAAAGAACAGATAGGACAAATAGAAAACGAGCAGCGTTAAATGAACTTGAAACGCCAGAACTGTGCTGATATGCAGTAAAGGAAGTTAATGAAAAGTTTAAGGAAATTTCATTGTTAACCTGGATTTGTCATGTTGGACCTGCTCAGCCAGTCTTGAAGGGTTAGAGGACATATCTTTCACCATGACTCTAAGAAATCAATTTGGGAGAAGAGGACTGGGATCCTTGAAGGGCTCTGTCATTGCTCTTTTCTGTAGGTCAGAAATTACAGTGGGAACCGCTACCATCAACTGGGATCCCTAAATACGATGGGGATAATGGGATCCTAGGGTGGCCAAAGCCAAGTAGCAACACTTTACTGCCAGAGGCAAACTGAGTATGGTTATCATAATGGACAGCGGAACCAAAGTAGTAATCAGAATAGTCTGACTTACAGAGACCTATAGCACTGGCTAGTATATCATGGTGTCCCTAGAAAAGAAACAGATGGGTAAGTCGACTGTATTTTTACTTGATCTGTATAAGTGAAAGAATTCTAGTTCTAGTAAAAAGAAAAATAATCTAAATCACCAAAGAGAGTCAAGACGCCTCAATCAATTCCTTGAAATAGAGCCGGTATAGAGACCCAAAACCTCTTGCAATCGGAGGATGCCGCATCTCCATAAGGGGATTACACCGTTAATCTTTTCCCCAGACTCCCCTAAAGGGACCCTATATGGTCATTAACTTTGGGGAAAGGGAAATATAATAATCAGACTTTTGGGGGGATTACTGAACACTGGCTCTGAACCGACACTAATTTCAGGAGACCCAAAATATCTCTGTGGTCCATCAGTCAGAGTTGGGGCTTAAAAGATCAAGTAATCCATGGAGTTATAGTTCGGTTCTATCTCAGAGTGGACCTACTGGGTCCCTAATTTCAGGAATGCATAATTGGAATACACATACTCATCAACTAGCAATCTCTCTTTATTAGCTCCTTGACCTGTGGAATGAGAGCTATTAAAATAGGAAGGGATAAATGTAAGCCATCAGAACTGTACTGACTCAGAACAGTAAACCAGAAGTAATACTGCATTCCTGGATGGATTGCAGAGATTAGTGCCACCATCAAGGCTTTGAAAGATGGTGATTTCCACTCATTCAACTTGCTTATTTTTGCTTGTGCATGAGATAGATGGATCTTTGTAGATCAACAGTGGATTTGAACTTAATCAGGTAGTAAGTGCAATTGCTGTCGGCGTTCCAGATGTGGTTTCATTGCTTGAACAAAGTAACACTTCTCTTTCCTGTTATGCACTTACTGATCTAGAAAATGCTTTTTCCCTCAATAGCTCTTAGTAAGGACTACCTGAAGCAGTTTGCTTTCAGCTGGCCATGTCTGCAATATGCCATTACTGTCTTAACCTTAGCAACTCTCCAGCCACATGTCATAATTTGGTCCACAGGGACCTCGATTGTCTTTCCCTTCCACAAGACACTGTGCTGGTTCGTTACATTGATGATATTATGCTGAATGAAAATAGTACCAACTACTCTAGACATATCCATCTTAGTGAAATATCTAGGGGTCCAGTGATGTGAGGCATGTGACATCCCTCCCAAGGCGAACAATAAGTTGTTGCATCTGGCCCCTCCTGCCAAAGAAAAATAGGCACAAGCATAGTGGGTCTCTTTGGATGTTAGAAGCAACATTTCATTTGGGTGGCTACTCTAGCCCCTTTGCTGAGTAACTCGAAGGCTGCTAGCTTTAAGTGGGGCCCAGGAAGAAAAGCTATTTGGACCATATGATTCGGCTCTGATGGTACATGAAGTGTCAGTGGTAGACAGGGATGCTGTTTGGAGTCCTTAAGAGGACCCTACAGGCAAATCATAGTATAGACACTTAGGAATTTGGAGCAAAGCCCATATAACTACTCTCCTACTGAGAAACAGCTTTTGGCTTGCTAGTGGGCCTTGGCAGGGACTCAAAGTTTAATTAACCATAGGCTAGCAGATTACCATGTGACCTGAGCTGTCCATCATGAAATGGAGGTTGTCTGGCCCGCTAAACCATAAAGTTCATGGTGTGCAATAGCACTCCACTCCATGATCAAATGGAATTGGTATATGTGAGAAAGGGCTTGAGCAGACCCTAGGGGCTAGAGCAGACCCATGGGAAAGTGACCAAACTTTTCTACTCCTCCTTCTCTGTCCCAGTTTGCCCCTATGGCCTCATGGGGAGTGCCTTACGACCAGCTGATTGGGAAAGAGAAAACTCGGGCCTGGTCCGTAGATAGTTTTGTATGATATTCAAGTGACATCTGAAAGTGCACTGCTGTAGCACACCAGTCCCTTTCCAGGACTATTCATCCTGATTACCAACTACACTGATTCTGCACTGATATCAACTACAATCCTGATTATCCTTCTACACAATGGGAGTAAGGAAGAGTAGGTCTTGAATATGACAGATCTCTCAGAGGTCCTCTTAGTGCTACTAGGGTCTGTAACTAGTTAAGGGAAAACTACAACAATTCAGTTCATGCAGGACTGCTAGTGGCCCAGACCTTCTAGGAATGAAGGTCACCCCACTAGGCAAAGAACCAGCTGAGGTACTTTTTTTTTTTTTTTTAAAGATTTTATTTATTTGACACAGAGAGAGAGATCACAAGTAGCCAGAGAGGCAGGCAGAGAGAGCGGGAAGCAGGCTCCCTGCTGAACAGAGAGCCCGATGCGGGGCTCGATCCCAGGACACCCAGATCATGACCTGAGCTGAAGGCAGAGGCTTTAACCCACTGAGCCACCCAGGCACCCCGCCAGCTGAGGTACTTTCTGAGGGCAAAAGGAACATTAAACAGGAAGCAGAAATAGGTATAGCTATGGCCACATGACTTTTTGTAGAAATTGGGGAGCCCAGCTCCGGGCCAAAAACCTATGTGTGATTTTTCAGGCCCAACCACAGGCAATTAGAAAGGCTTTTACCCAGCAGGCCTTACAGGGAAAGCTGTCTTTCCCACAGCTGACTTGGTGCACAGCCAATGCATTGCAGACTTTAACAGGAGTTTCAGTCAATAACTCAGATATCCCTTGCTGGCTATGCTCTTATACATTTTTGCATTCTTACCCCTTGAATCTCGAACCAAAGTCTAATTCAGATGTCTCTGATGAGGACTCCTTATTGGGGGAAGAAAGAGAAACCTTAAAGACCCTTCTTCTACTCTGACTCAGTACTTTTCCACCCCTAGCTTTTACCATTTACACAGTGAAATCACAACCAAAAAGCATAAAAAAATGAGAAGAATATGGCACTAAGTAGACCATGAAAAGGAGACTTGTTGGCTATATGAGAGCTGAAATAAGAAGGCAGAATGTTGCCTTGTTTGACCTCAGCTGGAACATTTACACTGGGAGATATGAATTTTTCACCACTCTGTACATGTCTATTGATGACGGCGAAAGCATTATACATATTATTGTTGGGGTCACAACAAATTTTAGTGAGTAGGTGAATTTGCAGATAAGGAGCTTGCAAATAATAAGGATCAACCGTACTCCGATCACAACAGCATTAAACTGGAAATCTGAAACAGAAAGATTCTGAAACATCTGCGCATACTTAGAAATTAAATAACACACTCCCAAATTACACATGGATCAAAGAAGAAATCATGGGAAATCTGAAAATATTCTGACCTTCATAGAAGTGAAATATAATATTAAAATATGCAGATAAAGCAATGCTAAGAGAGAAACTGACAGTTTTAAATGCTTATGTTTGGAAAAAAAGGCTTAAAACAATGATCTAAGCTTCTACCTTGAGAAACTAGAAAAAGAACAAATTAAATCCAAAAGCAAGCAGAAATAATGAATAGCTGAAATCAATAAACAGCAAACAAACAGAGGAAAATCAATGAAACTAAAAGCTGGTTCTTGATAAATTTCTAGCCAGACTCATCAGGGACAAAATAAAGAGGACACAAATTATCAATATCAGGAATTAAAGAGTGTAAATGATACATATCTTTACAGAGTATAAAAACATTGAAAGAATAATAATGAAGTATTATGAACAACTTTATTGCAGCAAATTTAGCAAGTTAAATAAAATGGACAAAATCTTTGAGAAACAAACTACTATAAGCTTGCTAATAAAAAAAAATGGGGAACCTGAATAGTCCTATATCTATGAAGGAAATTGAATTCATATATAAAAACCTTCCCAACAAAGAAAACTCCAAGTCCATATATGGCTTCACTGGTGAATTCTATCAAGCATTTAAAGAAGAAATAATATCAATTCTGTGCACAATCTTCCAGAAAATAGGAAAAAAAAATCTTTCCAATTCATTTCATGAAGCCAGGATTATTCTGATACCAAACACCAAGCAAAGTTATCATAAGAAAATTATCCCTGAGACCATTATCTCTCATGACCAGACATAAAAATCCTTTATAAAATTTTAGATGATCTAGTCAATTTAAACAAAGGATAATACATTATGACCAAGTAGAGTTTATTCCAGGAATGCAAGCCTGGTTAAACAGACAAAACTCAATGTAACTGATACTACTAATAGACTAAAAAAGACAAAAACCACATACTCACCTCTTTAGATGCAGAAAGAACATTTGACAAAATTCAGTATCTATTCTCAGCACACTATAGATAAAAAGAATTGTCTGCCATCTGATAAAGACACATATAAAAAAGCTACAGCTAACACCATACACTCTACAGCATCAGACCGAATGCTCTTCCCCTAAGATGGGCAACAAGTTAACAATATCTGCTTTCACCACCACTATCCAATACTGTACTTAAGGATCTCAGCCATTGCAGTAGGTCAAGAAAAAAAAATGCCAACAAGATGGGAAAGGAAAAAGCCAAAATGTCTTTATTTATACACATTATTATTTTTTAAAGATTTTATTTGACAGAAAGAGATCACAAGTAGGCAGAGAGGCAGGTGGGGAGAGAGGGGTAAGCAGGCTCCCCACTGAGCAGAGAGCCCAATGCAGGGCTCAATCCCTGGACCCTGAGATCATGACCCAAGCCGAAGGCAGAGGCTTAACCCACTGAGCCACCCAGGTGCCCCTAGACATTACTATTTAAATAAAAACTCCTTAGAAATCTATAAAAAAAGCTACTAGAATAAATTTAGCAAAGTCACAGAATACAAGGTCCATTTCCAAAAATCAATTGTGTATATACACACACACAAAAGTGGTTAATAATGAGAAATTAAAGTTAAAAAAGTATAATGTCCTAGAAGTATGAAGTGCCAAAGTATAAATTTAACGAATTTTGTGCAATATATGTTTAAAGAAGTATAAAATACTGCAGAGAAAAATTAAAGATGACCTAAATAAACAGAGAGTTATATCCTATTCATGATGAAAAGACTCAATATGTTAAAGATGTCAATTCTCCCCAAATTGATACATTAACTCAGTGCAATTCCAATCAAAATCCTAGCATGTATTTTTGTAGTTATGGATGAGATGATTATAAAATTTATATGTAAATGCAAAGAAACCAGTATAAGCAAAATAAATTTTGAAAGAGAACCAAAATAAAAGAGTTCATACTATCTGATTTCAAGATTTACTAAAACACAATAATCAAGACAGTATGATGTTGACTTAAGTAAAGATATATAGATAACTGGAGACAGGAAATCCAGATATAGACTCAAACATATGGATATGGAGTCAAATGATTTTTGACCAAGTGTCAAGGTAGTTCAATGGGGAAAGGAGTCTTTTCAACAAATTGTGCCAGGACATTGGATATTCATTTGCAAAAAAACCCAAAAAACCCAAAAAACCCCAAAACTCTATCTACCTCATACCACGTACAAAAGTTAACTTGAAATGGATCACAGACAAAAATGGAAACGCTAAATCACAAAACTTCCAGAAGAAAATATAGGAGAAAATCTTTGTGGTCTTGTTAAGAAAAGATTTCTTCCCCCTCCCCCCCCTTTTAAATGATTTTATTTATTTACTTCTCAGAGAGAGAGGCAGGCAGAAGGAAAACAGGCTCTCTGCTGAGCAAGGAGCCTGACGAGGGACCCATGCCAGACATGACCTGAGCGGAGGGCAGATGCTTAACAGGCTGCAGGTGACCCAAGAAAAGGTTTCTTAGATACAACAACAGCATGACTCATAAAAGATCCTGATACAATGGACTTCATCAAAATTAAGAATTTCTGCATTTAGATAATGAAAAGACAAGCCACAGACAAGAAGAAAATATTTGCAAATCACGAATCTCACAAAGGACTTGTATTCTGATATAAAGGATTCTGAAAAACTCAATAAGAAAAACTCAAACAAAATGGGCAAAACATCTGAACAGACACTTTACCAGAAGATATACAGAAGGCAAATCAACATGTGAAAGAAACTTAGTATCTCTGGTCATTAGGGAAATATAAAAACCACAATGAGATATTACTACACTTCTATTAGAATGTCTAAAATTAAAAAGACTGACCATGCAAGGTAGTTGAAGAACTCTCAACTAAACCAGCACTCTCATATACTGCTGGTAGGAATGCAAAATGGTAGAGCCACTTCGAGAAAACAGTTTGACAGTTTTTTAAAAGCTACACACAAATCTATCATATGATCCAGCCAATCTACTCTCTGGTTATTTGTCTAAGAGAAATGAAATTTATGTCCACATAAAGACTTGTGGATGAATGCTCATAGCAGCTTTATTCTGAACAGCCCCAAACTGGATAACAACTCAAATTTCCACCATTTGGTGAATGAATAAACAAATTATGGTATATCTGTATGATGGAATAACACTCAGCATTAAGAAGGAACAAACTGTTGATATATGCAACAACATGGATGAATCTCAAAAGCATTAGCTAAAATGAAAGAAAACACAAAAAGCTATAGACTAAAAATATTCTATTATATGATTGTGGTGGTGCTTACATAGCTATATACATTTGTCCAAACTCAGATTATACATTAAAAATTGGTAAATTTGTTATTACATAATATCTCAATAATGCTGATTTTTAAGAAATGCAAGAGGGTGATAAACAAACAATCTGGAATAGAGGTTTCCTTGGGTGAGGGGAGGCAAAGAAGTTGTAGTATGGAGGGAAGCAGCACATCAGTAGATGTCAACTATTGTTAACATTCTCAGGCTGTTTCATACATGTTTATTGTATTATTAAAACAGACACGAAAAAATTGAAGGAGGGTTATCATGAATAACAATACAGGTAATTTAAGAACAAAAATAAGGACTTGATACAATTCTGTACTCCTGATGTCCAATTTATAAAATAAAATAGAGGTTGGGGTGATTAATGTTAGAGAGGATTTAGTATTAGGTATATTCAGAAAAGTTCACTCTTCAGAATGACTCATTTCTTTAGAGTTTGACTTTCACTCTAAGCAATATTAACTTTAAGAAAAAATAACGTCATAAGGCTCAAATCTGAGGCATGCTACTACTTACCCAGGGGTTCCACCAATTGGTCAACCAGCCCCATCTTCTTTGCTCTGTCTGCACGAATGTTTCTACCAGTCAACATCATGTCAAAAGCAGCAGGCACACCCACCTAACAAGCAAGCAAGGATCAGAGTATGGGGAGGGAATACCAGAGTGACAATTAGTTTATAAATCATTCAACTGAGCAAAATAAATAAATGAGGAAAGTCAAACCAGATTTTTAGGCTATTTACCAATCAGTTGAATTTTACAGACCAATACACATTTAGGTAACTTTTGGGATCAGATACCTCCAGGTGAAGCAAAAATGTCTGTATCGCTTCTTTTTTTTTTTTAAAAAAGATTTTATTTATTTATTTGACAGAGAGAGAGAGAAATCACAAGTAGGTAGAGAGGCAGGCAGAGAGAGAGGGGGAAAGCAGGCTTCCTGCTGAGCAGAGAGCCCGATGCAGGGCTCGATCCCAGGACCCTGAGATCATGAGCTGAGCTGAAGGCAGAGGCTTTTAACCCACCCACTGAGCCACCCAGGCGCCCATGTATCTCTTCTTTTAATTCAATATGTAAGATTTCTGTCTTGTGGAACTGATAAGGTAGAGAAATAATTTTATGTTTCCTAAAACTGTGCATTTATATGTCATTTATATAATACTTAAAATTCCTTTAGTGGAGCTAGTGGAGAATGAGAAACCTGTTAGTTTTGACAATGTATTTATTTATTTTTGTACTTTTAATTTTTTGAAAAAGATTTATTTATTTGAGAGAGAGAGGGAGAGCCTAGGGTTGCGGGGTTACGGAAAGGACTCGATCCCAGGACTCTGAGACCATGACCTGAGCTGAAATCAAGAGCCGGACGCTTATCCAACTGAGCCACCCAGGTGCCCAACAATGTTTTTAAGAAGAATTTTAAACTTAAAAATAGAACTCAGTTAGAGCTTCTTATGTAAGTACCAGAAGAATGGCTTCTAGCAACATTCAAATACCAACTATTACAAAACAATGAAAGAAACCCAGCAATATTTTCTACACCCATATAGGCTTATTTATTCTTTCAATAAATCCTCTTGACAATTTCTATGAAGGCATGCACATTATTTGTTATCAGAAAACTAACACCATAAATCTTCCTGTTTCTCTATGCCCAGCTCATATCAACTTCCCTCCAAAGAGTATTCCTGCTGGGCCTTGTTTTCACTGAGGAATCAATAGTGCCTGAAGCTGTAGGGTTCAGTGGGATACTGACATTGCTCTATTGCCTCCAAGTCTGACTGTTCTTCTCCTCTCCTTATGAATTCCAAGGGCTGACTGGTCTCTTTTGGTTCTATAGAATACAACAGTTGACATGATCCAAATCAGGAGAAAAATCTGGCTATTTATCATGAAATATGACCTATGGATTTGAAAAACTGGTAAGATGGTACTGTGCACAGAAGGATCAAATTAAACTGTAAGTTCAAGGGACACCTGGCTGGTTCAGTTGGTAATGCACGCAACTCTGATCTCAGGACTGTAAGGCTGAGCCCCATGCTGAGTGTAGAGATTATGTAAAGATAAAATCTTTAAAAAAAATAAAAGCAAAAAACAAAAAACCAACCCAAAAAATTGTAAGTTCCAGAAAGGCAAATATGTACCTTATTTACCTTTATACTTCTTCAGGGATTAATAAAAGACCTTGATCAGTAATTTTGATGCCCGGGTGGCTCAGTCAAGAGCAGCCAACTCTTGATTTTAGCTCAGGTCATGATTCCAGGGTTGTGGGATCAAGGCCTGCATGGGGCTCTGTGCTCAGCATGGAGTCTGCTTGAGATTCTCTCTCTCCTTCCTCTCCCCTTCACCACCATGTATGGGCTCTCTCTCTTTAAATAAATAACATCTTTAAAAAATTAATTTTGCTCAAGGAATTTAAAAAAGTGGAATTGAGAAAATAAACAAACACTAATAAGATTTGTTACTGATCCTATGTACCCATATTTTATTTTGTTTCTAAATTATACAATGAATATCCATATTATGCCTTTTGTATCAGAGGAAGCAGATCTAAAGGACCACTTGATATAATGAGAGCACTGAGTGTTATGTAAGTTTGATGAATCACCAAGCTCTACCCCTGAAACTATGTAATACATATGTTGATTAATTGAGTTTTTTTTTTTTTTAAGATTTTATTTATTTGACAGAGAGAAACACAGCGAGAGAGGGAACACAAGCAGAGGGGATGGTAGCGGGAGAAGCAGGCTTCCCGCTGAGCAGGGAGCCCGACGTGGGGGTCGATCCCAGGACCCTGGGACCATGACCCAAGCCGAAGGCAGAGGCTTAACAACTGAGCCACCCAGGCACCCCTAATTAATTGAATTTAAATAAGTAAAAAAAAACAACAACATTGCATTTACATTTTTTTCTCTTTTGTGGAAAACTAAAGTCACTGTGTCTGTCAATACAAAGTGAGGATCATTTTCCCCAGACTTTTCAATTCTTGCTACCTGGGAAACATCTTCTGTGAAATACTGATTGAACTCTTAATGTTCCTTAATGTATAAAGAATTGTAAGAGCATGGAGCACCTAGGTGGCTCACTCAGTTAGGCATCTGCCTTCAGGTCAAGCCATGACCTCAGGGTCCAGGGATCGAGCCCTGTGTGGGACTCCCTGCTCAGTGGGGAGTCTGCTTCTCCCTCTCCCTCTGCCTCCCCTGCCCCCCCATGCTTATTCTCCATCTCTCTCTCAAATAAATAAAATCTTTAAAAAAAAAAGGAATTACAAGAGCAATTCATATTTATTTCTATGACGTTAAGTACCCAAGGCAGTTTTGGTAGACTAATTAAAAATCTAAGATAAAGTGGAATCAGGGGCGCCTGGGTGGCTCAGTGGGTTGAAGCCTCTGCCTTTGGCACAGGTCATGATCTCAGGGTCCTGGGATCGGCCCCCATATCGGGCTCTCTGCCCAGAGGCGAGCCTGCTTCCCCCTCTCTCTCTGCCTGCCTCTCTGCCTACTTGAGATCTCTCTCTGTCAAATAAATGGATAAAATCTTTAAAAAAATAAAATAAAATAAAATAAAATAAAATAAAATAAAGTGGAATCAGATGTCATAAAAGAACTATGTTTTCAGTAAAGATCCGCATAACTTAAATAAGGTTACATTTCTCTTGCTTAACAATAGGTCTGTGTTCTACTTGAATCTCCAATTCTATATTATGTATTCTCATGCGTTCTCAAAATAGCAACTTAGTCTAGAAAATTGTATGATAGCCAAAACTAGAGAATATATGAAGAAGAGATTTGTTATCCCTGTGAACTTGAATACAATCATCTCCTCTTACACAAGATAACAATTTCACCATACTCACTTTTCCCATCCAACTTTTCTCGTCATTTGAAATTTTAAGACTTTTTAAATACTATAAGAGGAGCTCTTTTTGTGTTTTGTTTTTTTTTTTAAGATTTTATTTATTTGACAGAGAGAAACACAGTGAGAGGGAACACAAGCAGAGGGAATGGTAGTGGAAGAAGCAGGCTCCCTGCTGAGCAGAGAGCCTGATGTGGGGCTCGATCCCAGGACTCTGGGATCATGACCTGGGCCGAAGGCAGACGCTTAACGACTGAGCCACCCAAGTGCCCCAAGAGGAGCTCTTTTTATTACTATAACTTAACTCTTAATCTTTGCTCTAAAAATAAACTGTGCTTTTTTCCTGAAACAAACCTAAATAAACCAAAGACTGCAAAAACCAAACCAAACCAAACCATAAAAGAATTGAATAAAAAGAATAAATAAAGGGGCCTATAGGTACTGAGGTTCTAAAGGTCACAAGGGGGTTTAAACTCACCATTTTGGGCAGTCTTTGCGTGCCTCCTGCTCCTGGCAAGATTCCCAGCAAGACTTCAGGGGCACCTAATACTGTTTTTCTATCTTTAGTTGCTATTCTATATTGGCAGGAAATGGCAAGCTTCAAACAAATAAAAGAAAATCAGAATGTTAGAAAATGTAACCTTATAATATCTTAAGATATGCAAGGGTCTAAAGATTACTTACAAAGCAGGAATGTATTTTATGCTTTCTATAATTTACCTTTCCAGCCTTATTTCATACTTTCCCCCTAATGAACCTTTCCTGGGGTTCTGGATCTCCTTAAAAACCTGCTGAAAGCTATGGAGCTTTAAACAGAAAAATGCACACACCACTGTACATTGCACGCCAAGTTAAGAAGGCCTGTACCCTGCAGAGACCTTCCTTTTCAATCAAACAGGCCTACTTACAGTGATCTAATAGGCTTTGCTTACCATTGTCTTTGCTCATGCTATGCCATACGTGAAATGATCTTTTCCCCCACTGTTTTCTGATTAATCAATTTCTGCCCATTTTTTAGGACCAGGCATAGGTTTCCTCAATTAATATATGTGAAAGTGTTTAGCATAGAGCCCAGCATGTGATAAATGCTCATTAAATGTTATTTTATATTCTCCTCTCCTTTCCTATATGCTCCAGTCTAGCAAGCATCTTTCCTCTCAAATCTTACATTATTCATCATCTTTTCTGCTCACAAAGCCCTTAAACACATATTATGCTCTGTGAATCTCATTTAGACTTAAGTGGCTCAAGAGCATGGACCACACTTCTGAATCTTTGCCCTGCAAACTTGAATCAGGTTTTTGGAATCGAAGACGACCTTCGAGATATAGTTCAAATCTTCTCAAATTATAAAAATGAAAACATCACACTTTTGGTTTACTTGCTCTGTGCCATGAAATAAGGACTGAAACCTATCCAGAAGTTTGACAACTAAAAAGAAAGCTGATCCTCCTCCAAGAACTTTTTGCAGGCAAAACCGCAGCCCACAGGTTTGCAGCTTGTAATTCTCATCCATATGCTGAACAGTGTCTCAATGACTTTGGAAGAAATCTATACCTCAAGTCCTCCTCCTAAGCAGGCTCCACTGATGGCAGCCACAATAGGCTTTGTGGACTTCTCAAGTTTCTCAAACATTCTCTGTCCTTCCTGTGATAATTCTGTTACCTCTTCAGGGGTCTTGCAAGAGGTTATCATGCTGCAGTAAACATGAAAGCAGAGAAAAGAAAAAAAAAAAACAAAGATGAAATTATACCCTATAATTTGTTATATACCCCATCCATTGTATTCTTACCCTATCATCTACCAATATTTGATAGTGTATCTTCAAATACTCAAGAATTTAAAAATGGTTTTGCCTCAGCACTAATATCAGCAACATCATCTCTCCATAAAGAGTGTTAGATTTCTGGATCCAGAGAACATGAAACAAAACATGGTGTGTAATTTTATTTTCTATAAAAAAAAAAAACCCACATTAGATTACAAAGTTCTCTGTACATGAGCAAATCATCCTCTGGTAAATATTTTCACTATCACATTAACCATTTTCACTATCAAGTACTCCCAGATTGAATAGCAATCAAAATAAGTGGAAAAAAAAAAAAAAAGCTTTCAAGTTACTTATAGATCTTCTAATGAGTATAAAAGAACAGTAATGCTGTACTTAATGTCCTTTAGTTTCAGTTTGTTTTATTTGCTACGTTGTTCTTGAACACATTTAAAATGGCTTTTGTATTTTTGACCAAAGATAACTACTTGTTGGCGTTTTACATACTGGGAGTTGCTCAGCTAGCCTCATAGAAGCTGCCAAGTATCTTCCTCTGGATATAGGAAGCTACTGCTAGGTACATCAGTGTCTTGCTAGGCTCAAATAACTGAGCTAGAAGAAAAAGTGCTTGATACAGATAATTTTGCTTTTCCTAAAAAAATAAACATAAAATATTTATAAATTCCTAATTACTATACATAAATGAAAAAGAGTACACAATGTGGAGCAAGGTTTAAAACTATACAAACACCTTCAGTACAAAGTACTGAGCCTCTAATGCTGGCTATCATTGCCTAAGGTACAAAGAATAATAAAACAAATACTCATATTTTGACAGAATTAGCAACCATTAACATTTTAGCCCATTAAACTAAGACAGCATTTTACCTCCTTATAAATGCTTTAAAAAACTCTAAGCAAGTTATATACACATAAATCCTACCATTTAAAAAAAGAAAACATTAGCTGCATCACTAAAGTTCCCTTTGACAACCTCAAGAGTCCTACCAGCTACTTCATTTTCCCTGAAGCAACCATTCTCAAATATTTGTAGTGTATCTTTCCAGACCAACTACATATTTGTATCTGTAAATAACAGAGGGATCTCACTATGATTTAAAAATGTTTACATAAACTACATACTGTACAGAATGTTCTACAACTTGCTTTTTTTTTAAAGGGCGCCTGGGTGGCTCAGTCATTGGGCATCCGCCTTCGGCTTGGGTCATGGTCCCAGGGTCCTGGGATTGGGGCCCACATCAGGTTCCTGCTCAGTGGGGAGCCTGCTTCTCCCTCTCCTACTCCCCCTACTTGTGTTCCCTCTCTCGCTGTGTCTCTCTCTGTCAAATAAATAAATAAAATCTTAAAAAAAAAAAAAGTCTATAAAACTTAACACTACTTTTTTGAGCTCTAACATTATGTTGTGGATCTAGTTAATTTCCTTTGAACTATTTTGTAGTATTTTATCATATGAAAGTTTCAGTTTACTTTTCTATTTCCCTAATGCCTGACATTTAATTGCTTCATATTCTACATTATTTTAAACTACACAGGGCTGAACATTCTTATACACGCGTCCTTAAAAACAAAGGGTGGGATTTCTTTGGTATGTGTGTGTGTGTGTATACATATATACATATACATACAAACATATATACATACATACACACACACACACACATATATACATATCTATACACATATATATGCACACATATATCTAGATGAGGTATCACTGAATTAAACGATACATACATTTTCAATTTTATTAAAGGCTGTCAAAATGTTTCCCAAAGTTGCTGTAGCAACTGGCATTCCCACTAGTGGTATATTAACCTTCATATTTCCCCAAGTCCTTGCTAACACAGTATTTTCAAACTTTTAAATATTTGTTGGTCTGTTGTGTTAAAAAAAAAAGGGCACCTCATAATTTCATGGTATAGTATTTTTTATTCTACTCAAATATTCTTAGAGCTGCTTTCGACTTCTTTAAGGAAAGACAATTAGCCAAGATGAAACATGACTTCAAATTTTTGAAAACTTACTTGATGTCAGCACCTGCAATAAAGCAGCCCGGCTTTGATGAGATAAGGACAGCACTTCTGATTTGATCACTAGCCCAGATTTCATTCATTATTTCCATGAACTCAGACTGCAGTTCTTTATTCAGTGTGTTCACCTGCCAAAGGGAAATACACATAAATCTAAGGCTTTAAATCAGAAGTACATACAATCTGAAGTAATACACTGTAAGTTAATTAGTTGAATTTAAATTTAAAAAAAGAACCACTGACACACACAAAAATGATACCAATCTCTTCATGAGGGCCCCACCCTCATGACCACATATAAACCTAATTAACTCCCAAAGCTTCACTCCAAATACCATCACACTGGGGCTTACAGCTTCAACATATGAATTTTAGGAGGACAACTTCCACCTGTAACATTATTTATATAGGGGAAATTTTGTTTTTCAAAGAAACTGCATTATCTATAGCACAACCTTCTGTGTTATCTTTTTTTGGTTTCTTTGGAATTATGTTAAATCTTTGTGTAGATAACTGAAAACAATTAAAAAATATTATTGTCTATAGGTATGCAAATGAATTGTCCCAGAAGAAACAATCAGCTCCATGTGGAAAAATCAGTTTGTCTCTATTTGCACATTTATTTCAATATTCCTGACCTATAAATTTGTATGTACTGTGGGTTCTTCTTTGAACTAGCTGTTAACATCTCATCAGTGTCTTCATAAATGAGTCAAAATCTTTAACACACACATAAAATAAGTCTACTCAAAGGAGGAATTCAGGGTCATATTCCTAAGAATTTGAATCATATATGAGCTACAAATAAGTCTACACATGTTTGTTGGTATGGAAAAATTTGTATAACATTAAGAAAAAAAGGAATCAAAGTTAGACATACAGTATGATCTTATTTTGTAAATATTATCTGTTGAAACTGGATTATATGTTAAAAGTTAGGGCACCTGGGTAGCTCAGTTAGTTGGGTGTCTACATCCGGCTCAGGTCATGGTCCCAGGGTCCTGGGATCGAGCCCCGCATCGGGCTCTGTGCCTAGCGGGAAGCCTGCTTCTCCCTCTCCCTGTCGCTCTGCCTACTTATGCATGCTCTCTCTCTCTCTCCAATGAATAAAATTAAAAAAAAAAAAAAAAAAAGTTAAAAGTGTTTGCCTTTGGGTCTGTAGTATGAATGACTTATTTTTCTTTTGTATAGCTTTCAAACTTACCACTATAGGGATGTGTTGAATCTGTGTTCAGAAAAAATGCTCAACTTAGAAAATTCTGAAAAACTATCTTAAGTTTGAATCATTGGTCAGTGGGCACGAAAACTCATCCTAATGAGGGGGACTGGTTCTTATTTTCCTTAATTTGTGATAGTTAATTGCTTCCATCTACGTCTTCCTATTCCATCTAGGCCTTTAGTAACAAGATTTCTGAAATATGAAAACTTGACACCAATTTTTTTATTTGTTTTTTTAAGTAGGCTCCAAGCCTAGTGTGGAGTCCAATGTGGGGCTTGAACTCACAACAGTGAGATCCAGACCTAAGCAGAAATCAAGTCAAACACTTAACCAGCTGAGCCTAACTACCACTAATTTTAGATGGGAGAAAAGCATGAGCTCCTGCAATAAAGATCTTCTTGGCAAAGACTGGATTAATGCTGCATGCTTTGCTGAATCTGCCAAAAAGAAATGAGGCTTCACTTGGAACAGAACCTGACTTCCAATATGTGAACTACACTCAGTCATTCATTCAAGTTCCTCAAGAAGCTTAACAACCACATTTAACCCAGACAATTTTCTTTCTTTCTTTTTATTCTATTTATTTTTTTAAATTAACATATAATGTATTATTTGCCTCAAGGTACATGTCTGTGAATCATCAGGCTTACACATTTCACAGCACATACCCTCCCCAATGTCCACAACCCAGCCACCCAGTCCTTCCCTACCCCCCCTCATCCCCCAGCCACCCTCAGTTTGTTTCACGAATTTCGGAGTCTCTTATTATGGTTTGTCTCCTTCCCGATCCCATCTTGTTTCATTTTCCTACCCCCCCCCCAAACCCCCGCCCTGCCTCTCAAATTCTTATCACAGAGATCAAGTGGTAATTGTAACCCAGTCAATTTTCTGAGTAATGACTACATCAGGCAGGTAATGAGGAGAGCATGTGTAACAATCTGGTAGTTAAGAATAGGTGATTTTTGACTCTTATAAAACAAAGCTTGCACTTTGGTTCACATCTAATAAGTCACCCCAGGATGCTGCACAATAATAGAAGGCTCTGCTCCAGAAAGTTGCACTCCTTGAGCAATTTGTTTAAACTATCAAAACTACAAATTCATGTAAGATTACTGCCAGATTGGTGGATTTCTTTCCCTCCTATTCAGCACTGGATTCATGAATGTATTAGTAGAAAGAGACTGCAGCAAGTTAAATTAGGTACCTTTGAATTGGGTGAGTTAATTCGAACAACAGCCACGTCTCCTTTGACTCCATAGTTAATATGGGTTCTGGCTAAAAAGGGAAAGACAATTTATTTGTAAATATGTTTATTGCTAAACAAATTTAAAAAGCAGTGTAA
This sequence comes from Procyon lotor, assembly GCA_028646535.1. Classification (NCBI taxonomy): domain Eukaryota; kingdom Metazoa; phylum Chordata; class Mammalia; order Carnivora; family Procyonidae; genus Procyon; species Procyon lotor. The sequence continues at coordinate 100,242,834 of CM053610.1, read as the reverse complement.
GCATGTCAGTAAGAAATTAAACTTACTTCGCAAAGCAGAGGACCCTGAAAAGTTGCGGCAAATATAACCTACAAGAAAAAGATATTCAAAATTAATTACTTTATAAAACTTAACTTCTGTAGTACTTGCTAAATATAACAAAGCTGGAATTTATAACAATAATAGCAAAAACCCCAAAATGAGAATAATGTATTCTAGGCCATTATTGTGACTACTAATGTTTTTTTTTTTTTTTTTTAAGATTTCATTTATTTATTTGAGAGAGAATGCAAGAGCGCGCAAGAGTAGGGAGGGTCAGCAGGAGAAGCAGACTCTCCACTGAGCAAGGAGCCCGATGTGGGACTTGATTCCAGGACTCTAGGATCATGACCTGAGCTGAAGGCAGACGCCCAACCAACTGAGCCACCCAGGCGTCCCTACCACATCTTTTTCATTCTACTGATCAGCTTATGAAATTATTTAAATAGTAAATGTGGTCGGTGGAAGAACTGCCCCCTCAAAGATGTCCAGGTCTCCAGAAACTGTGACTATGTTAGGTTATATGGCTAAGGGAATTAAGGTTGCTAATTAGCTGACCTAAACAGAGAGAGAGAGAGAGAGAGAGAGAGAGAGAGAGAGAGAGAGGAGCCTGGATTATCCAAGTGGGCCCAATGTAATCATGAAGAAGAGAAAGTCAAAAAGGACCAGAGAGATGGTAGGATAAGGACTTAGCCCCACTTTGCTGGCTTTGAAGAAGTTAAGAAAAGCAGGCAGCCTCAACCTTGAAAGCTAGAAAAGGCAAGGAAATGAATTCTCCTTTGGAGCACGCAGAATGAATACACCCCTGCCAACACTTCTGGTTTTAGCTCAGTGAGACTCAATTTCTGACATATTGTAAGATAATAAATTTGTATTGTTTCAGACACTAAATTGTGTGGAAATTTGTTACAGCAGCAATAGGAAATGAACACAATAGGAAATAAACAATCTACAAAGTGATCCATATTGTTAGTCCCAAATATATTACAAATATATCTCAACCATGTTCTCTAGCCACATCCTCTTGTATTTTTATGGAGAGATGGACTTTTCAGTGTTATCAAAAGTAAAATAATTTACAATGGACTATTACTTAGACATAAAGAATAAAATCTTGCCATTTGCAACCTCATGGATGGAGCTAGAGAGTATTATGCTAAGCGAAGTAAGTCAGAGAAAGACAAATACCATATGATTTCACTCATATATGGAATTTAAGAAGTAAAACAAAGAGGAAAAAAAGAGAGAGAAGCAAACCAAGAAACAGACTCTTAACTACAGGGAACAAACTGATGGTTATCAGAAGGGAGGTGAGGGGGGAATGGCTTCAACAGGTGATGGGGATTAAGGAGTGCACTTGTGATGAGCACCAGGTGTTGTATGGAAGTGTGGAATCACTATATTCTATACCTGAAGTTAATATTACACTGTATGTTAACTGAAATTCAAATAAAAAAAACTTAAAAAAGGTGAAATCAACAGGCACTAGTGGCCATTTATGGAATAGTCCAGTCACTCTGCTATTTTAAGAATTTCTAACTAAACAGGTCTCTATTGCACTCCACCAAGACTACTCCGACCTGGGGATGACAAAAGACCAGCTACACTTCTCCCTCTTCCTAATCACTTCACTACTTGAGGCTCTCCTGCATAATAATGGTGAGATGATGTTTTGAGCACAAGCCATTACAAGAGAAGTCTGAACTTGGACTATGGATAGAAGGTAGGGAACATTGGGAAATTCTTAGGCAAAAGTTGAAAGTTTGTTCTGGGAATTACTCGATCTTCTTTCTACCATTAAAGGGTCACCTTTGTCTTGCTCTAATCTAAACATCTGGCTCTAGGTAGTAATCAAATTATTCTGGAGGCCAGCACAGGGTCCACATCCCTTAATTACAACTTCTAAGCTTCTTTAAAAACACCCTGCTCTTTCTTCCTTTGTCTTTCATATTCATGGTTCACTTCAAACCCTATCTCCTAGGTATCTTTCTTTCTTTTTACAATTCTTTTTTTAAAGTAGGCTCCTTGCCCAACATGGGGGCTTGAACTCATGTCCCTGAGGTCAAGAGTTGCATATTCTACCTACTGAGACAGCCAGGTGCCCCTCCCATACACCTCTTCAATTCCTTATTCCTTATTCCAAACCTTGTCCAGGATCTTAGAAAGAAGTTTCCTTTTTCTTTAGCAATAAAAACAAATCATCCCTTAATAATTAGTGAACATAATAGCAGTACACATGAACACCTGTACCCAGGAAGTAGTGCTTTAATAATATCCAGGGGTTCTTTCGTTATCTCCTCTACTTGTACTAGCTTTCCCTCAGTATTTGTTTTGTTCCTTTTAAAATAAATTATGTGCATGTACCGCTATCAATTCATATACTAATTATTACCAAATTTAATTTCTTTCCTTTTATTATTTTTTCATCATGATAAGTGTACTCTTTAATCCTCATCACCTCTTTCACCCATCTCTCCCTCACACTTCCCCTTTGGTAACCCTCAGTCTGTTCTCTCTAGTTAAGAGTCTGCTTCTTGGTTTCTCTTTTTTTCCCTTTGCTCATTTGTTCTTTCTTAAATCCCTCATATGAATGAGTTCATACAGTATTTGTCTTTCTGACTGATTTATTTTGCTTAGTATAATATGCTCTAGTTCCATCCATGGTGTTATAAGTGGCAACATTTTGTTCTTTATGGTTGAATAATATTCCACCATTATTTTATTCTTAACTATTAGTATTAGAACTTTTTTATATCTGATTTTCATTGATATATACTGAATTTGGACTACACTGGGGCTGCATATGGTCTTGGAATCCACAATATAATTCAAAAGAGTGGTGAGCCTGCCTAATTTAGGAGCACTGTTAAAAAAAAAACCCAAAAAAACCAGGTTAAAATTCCTAGCAACCTCTCAGCAGCTAAACCTTTCCACCAGCCTGTGACCACCTGTCTCTCTTTCTTCCTAGTCTCTCATTCTCCAAAGCCCCTACCTTCATCTGCTCAGAATTGGGGGATGTCAAACAAGTCTTAGACTGCCTTAGCATGCAGTGATAATCAAAGGTAATGGATAATAAAATCAAACCACACTGGCCATTTTACGTCATGGCAGTAGTCTAAATGCAATTTTAAACATCAACTCTATTAAAAATACTCTCTATGTGATTTAGAAACAAACCTTAGAACTATACCTATTTCTAAGTTGATGATGGTCCATATCTGACCAGGAGGCACAGATCCTTCTGGATT
>CM053610.1:100209497-100239068 GCA_028646535.1 Procyon lotor | reverse complement strand
CTTAGCATAATACCCTCCAGTTCCATCCATGTCGTTGCAAATGGCCAGATTTCGTTTCTCTTGATGGCTGCATAGTATTCCATTGTGTGTGTGTGTGTGTATGTATATATATATACATACACACATACCACATCTTCTTTATCCATTCATCTGTTGATGGACATCTAGGTTCTTTCCGTAGTTTGGCTATTGTGGACATTTCTGCTATAAACATTCGGTTGCATGTGCCCCTTCAGATCATGATGTTTGTATCTTTAGGGTAAATACCCAGTAGTGCGATTGCTGGGTTGTAGGGTAGCTCTAATTTCGACTTTTTGAGGAACCTTCATACTGTTTTCCAGAGTGGCTGTACCAGCTTGCATTCCCATCTTCTGGCTTCTTAATTCTAGCTAGAAAGTGGATTTGTCTTAGCTTCATGAAGAATAATTCCTTTTTGTCTCATTTATCTTTTCCCTAACTCAGATGTTTGCCCACATGCTTTTGCTTTGCAGTCACACAAATGGACCTGATTCTTGACAACTGGGAAAGGTCAAACTGAATACTAACAAAAGGAAAGCTTTTTCTGGCATTTAGAGCATTTTTCTTTATACCATTCTTTAACTCTGCTTGTGTTTCTGTCTCTAACTATATTGCAAACCCTTGTGAGACTGGAGCCTTTTTATATGCCTGGTGTCCAGCAGTGATTTGTGTTGGCACTGCTGAAGATCATGTACAAGAGAGCACATTATAAGACAAAGGAATGTGACCAACTGATTTGTGGGGAGGGAGCAGGCTTATGCTGAACAGGTTTTAGGTTGCAGCAATTTTGTAACATATTCCTCTTGAAACTCATGTGAATGTCCCTACTTGACAGAACTCTTAGGGTGAAGAGTTTAGAATAGAAGGATATAGAATGTATTGATGTTTTCAGTCGTTAGATGGGACTTAAGTGTCTGATGGAAATTTTGACTGATTCAATGGTTATATCTCTATTTGTTAGATATCTATGACTATGAACACACACACACATATATACACACACCACTGGGATAATACATGACACATTTTATCTGCTTTGACTTTAATTATATGTGTAAAATACAGAATGTATATCAGCCATAGAATCCTAAGTTTGGGAGTTGGGAGGAGGCCATCTAGTCCAGCCAATAATAAAGTTTTGGCAGGGCAGGGACTAGAACCCAGGTACTTTAACTCCCAACTCAGATTCTTATAGTACATTGCTACTGTGTGCCCATATACTGTGAAATACATAAAAAGGAGCCTTTGAGAAAATTCTGATGTGGGTAGGAGCCAGTGTGCGCAGGAAACACAATGAGAGTCCTTTGGGTGGCAGTTCAATACATAATGAATAATTAATATTATTTTAAAATTTGGCTTGCAGCATTAGTCTAATTACTTTATAATATGCTAAGTTGTTTAGAATAGCCAATTTTTGCCCCAGAAGTTGCCACAGAAGTTCAGAGGCTGGAACTACAGGTAACCGTAGTTAATCAGGGAAGGCTTTACTAGGAGGTGGAATGTGCACTAGGCCTTGTAGGATAAGTAAGAATTAGATGGACAGAAGAGGCCACTCAGATGGGAGGGTACATGAATAAAGGCAGAGACGTTTAAATGAGCAAATGAGCAGTGTGAGGGATTGGGGACTTGCTCATCTTATTGCATGTTGAGAAGGGGGAAATTCTTTGGGATGGTTAAGGTGGAACTAGTAAAGCAGGGAATTCATTGGAAGAGTCAGAAATTTGAATTGTATCTCTTAAGTGTATAAAAGGGACATGAGGTCAGTGGCATGACATGATGGCATGTTGCCTGACTTCCCCTTATTGCTTTATTCTCTCCAAGGTCAGTCATGAGTAATCTGTAAATGTTTTAATTCAGTGGCCTCTTTTCAGTCCTCATTTTCCTTGAGGATCGAAACATTTGACTGTCTTGTGCTCCCTGAGTTTGCTGTCCTGCACTCTTCTCTCCTGATCCTCCTGCTGCCTCTTGAGTTTACCGTCTGTCCCACATCTTCTCTCTGCCCTCTGCATGTAGGGTGGTCACAAAGCCAAGTGTCTTTAATTGTGAGTAATGGACCCACTCAAGTGAAGGGTAAGAGGGCTGGAGTACTACAGCTGGGGAGTGTTAGGAACCCAGCAGCCCCAGGGGTCAGCTACTTTGTCTTTCTCATGGCCAGATGTCTGTCTGTCGCTTTCCTGGCTTTGCTGCTTCTCTCTTTATATCCTTCACCCTTCTTGCTGGCTTCTCTGCTCATTCAAGCTTTTTACTGCCGCATAACTGGCTTACAAGTGACCTCAGTTTACCTCTACCCTGGTTTTTCTTCATGGCATCCTTTCAGCCTCAACTAATTAGTCTTTTTCTTTATGCTTCTTTGTGTAGATTCCCAAGAGAGAGAGCCTGGCTGGCATAGCTTATCACTTATAGGTAGATGACATGAGTTGTTTCATTTTTTAAATTTAAATTTTTATTTTTTAAAGATTATATTTATCCGTTTGATAGAGCACATGCACAGTTCAGAGAGAGCACAAGCAGGGGGAGCAGCAGAGGGAGAGGGAGAAGCAGACTCCGCTGAGCAGAGAGACCCATGTGGGGCTCCATTCCAGGACCCTGAGATCATGACCTGAGCCGAAGGCAGATGCTTAACCAGTTGAACCACCCAGTCACCCCAGATTTTTATTTTTTTAAGTAATCTCTGCACCCAACATGGGGCTTAAGCTTACAACCCAGAGATTAAGATTCACATGCTCTACTGAACGAGCCAACCAGGTGCCCTTTGACTTCTAATATGAAGGACAGATATGTGTCACATTGGTTGTTTTCAATGGGATAGATCGCCAAACATTTGATAAAAAGAAACAGTTTTCCTAATGGCATGAATACCTTCTTCATTGGGTATGATCTCTGTATTTACCTTAAATGTTGTTTGGAAACTTGTAAATGCTAGTCCATTTCTTAGCGGTTTTTTTTTTGGTCGTTTTTTTAATTGAAGTGGTTTGGTAAATGGCAAGTGCAACTTGGCGTTGAATGAGGTAATTCTGCTTAGAATATCTGTCTTTAAAAATGTAAAAAGTCATCTGACTTCATATATTTGAATTAACAGTTCTTTGAACTTTATCTTAAAGCTGCCCAGACCAAATCAAAGAAAACCTTAGCGAAACCCAACATAAGGAACATCGTGGTGGTGGATGGCGTCCGCATTCCATTCTTGCAGTCAGGCACTTCGTACGTATGAAGTGATTGTGCTCTTCTTTTCTTCTTGTTTTTTTTCCCAGCTTTATTCAGGTATGATTGGCAAATAGAAATTGTATATATTTAGGTTGTACAACACGATTTTTTAATTTTTATAACCATGATGATTTAATACTTTGTGAAATAATTACTACATATATATGTTGTGAAATAATTACTACAATTGGATTAATTAACACCCCATATATTTTATTTACTTCTCTTAAGATACTTTCAAAAGTGGTCTTTGTAGGGGTGCCTGCGTGGCTCAGTTGGTTAAGTGTCTGCCTTTGACTCAGGTCGTGATCTCAGGGTCCTGAGATCGAGCCCTGTATCAGGCTCTCTGCTCAGCGGGGAGTCTGCTTCTCCTTCTCTCTCTGACCCTCCTCCTCGCTTGTGTGTGCTCCCACTCACTCGCTTTCTCTCTATCTAAAAAAAAAAAAAAAAAAAAGTGGTCTTTGTAAATGTAACCCAGTAGGTAATACTATTGTTAGTGGACTAATGCATGGATAGCATTTTTATGAAATTAATACAGAATAAGTTAAGCCAGTGGTAAAATAATATGGCAAAATTAGTTTTTCATCCTTTCTCATAAACAAGCCTAGTGTAGTTTAAGATTGAACCAGCCCTGTTTTGAAAACCTAGTGTGGGTCCAGATACCTTGGTTCCAACAGAGATAGGCTTTCCTTGTCTGGAGATATGTCCACTGTTTCTGTGCTTCTTCAGAAGCTTGAATACTGAGGCTGTGGTATTTACAAGGGCCTTTAATTCAGTGCTTTGGCTTCCTGGAAATGATCAGAATTGTGGGTGATAGGCTGGTCCAAGTCCCATCATAGTACAACTCCAAGTAAATGGAACCAGGATGATCCTAGATGTGTACAAAAATTTCCCAGAGCCAAACTGTTGTTTTCCTTAGACTTATCTTCTCCCTTTCTGTCCCCAAGTGAGGCCCAGTCTGTCCAAAAGCTGATAATGGACTTTGGTAACTAGGTTCAAACTAAAAGAAGCAACAGTTGTATTCTGTCGAGGTTGTTCTGATGTTTGTATTTTGAATAAGCAGTCACTAACTTAAAAATGCACTAGGGAATGTTAGGCTTCTGCTAAAAACAGTGAGTCCTATCATAATGTGCTAATATAGAAAGACCTTAAAGATAGGTTAAGTATAAAGAGCAAGGTGCAGAGCAGTGTGTGTAATGCCGTTGTTTGTGGAAGATACAAATGTATACATGTGCACACACGTGCACACACACATAAACAGTAAATGTTCTTTTTTAAAGTACGGTTTAGAATCTAGAGAATATTTTCTTATAGCAGTAATGTGATCTCAGGGTCCTGGGATCAAGCCCAACATTGGGCTCCCTGCTCAGAGAGAGACAGACAGCAGAGAGAGGCTTCTTCCTCTCTCACTCCCCCTGCTTGTGTCCCCTCTTTTGCTGTGTCTCTCTCTGTCAAATAAATAAATAAAAATTTTAAAAAGAAAAAAAAGTAATGCTGTAAGTAGTGGTTACAGAGTATTACATCATAACCCAAAGAACATATATTTGTATGAGTCCAATCTGATATAAATAAATGATTTAATAAATACATACACGAGAGAGAAGGAACATAACGTTTTTATCAAAGAATTTCAGGTAATAAATGTAGAAGGAATGAGGAAAATAAATGACCATTAGCACACCATGGTAGTAATTGCTGCAAGCAAGATCTGGGAATGAATGCTAAAATTAGCGGGTGAGGAATGTTGAGAAACAGGATATTTGTGTAGCCTCAAGCTCTCTCCCCCCAGATACTTACTAATAGCTGTGATGCTTTTAATATATGTCCACAAATCCTTGGTTATTCCTTCCACTAGGAAGTGGAGCTTCATTCTCCTCCCCTTGAGTGAGGGCATGACTAGTGACTCCTCCTCTACTCAAGGTGAGTACAGAAAGGAAAAGATAGTAGAGAAAACTGGCAGACACTGCTTTTACCAAGTGATCAGTATAACACGACGAGTGCTAAGTCATGTTGCTATCATGTACATTCTGATATGAAGCAATGAGAAGCAGAGGGAGAGGGAGAAGCAGACTCTCCGCTGAGCAGAGGGGCACTTTACCTCTGTGGTATTCTTCCCCCAAACCCATTGACTCAAGTCTTCAATTGTCAAGGTCACAAGAGACAGAGAAAGGTTGAGAAACTCACAGATTAGAGGAAACAGAGGCATGACCATTAAATGTATGGATTTCATCTTGGAACAGACCAGTAAGAGGGAATTAGTAGAAAAATTGGAAAAAAAAAAAAAAAGAAAAATTGGTGAGACCCAGATAAAGTTAGCAGCCTAGTGAGTAGTGTTGTGCCAGTGTAATTTCTTAGTGCTGACTAGTGCGTCATGGTGTCGTAAGATATGAGCATTAGGGGAAGCCAGACGGAGGGTATTCAGGAGCTCTGTTTTATCTTTCCAGTTGTCTTAAATCTCAAATTACTTCAAAAAGTTTCTTTAAAAGTCCTAATACATCCTGAACCGGTCCCTTTGGGTATCACAAAATAAACAATATATTTTAAAAATGAAAGTAAAGAGAACTTAAAAGGTGCAGTTTATTTATTTTATTTTATTTTTTTTCCGAGAGAGAGAGAGAGAGAACAAACAAGAAGGGAGGAGGGTCAGAGGGAGAAAGGGAAAAGCAGACTCTGCTGAGCAGGGACCCTGATGTGGTGCTCGATCCCAGGACCCTGAGATCATGACCCGAGCCGAAGGCCGACACTCAACTGACTGAGCCCCCCAGGTGCTTCTGGAGCTTAGCTTTAAGGAGCATGTAACATACGTGCCGAACAGTAAGATACTGGGCCACATTTCTGTTAGAGTCTTAGCCAGCTCAGTAGAAGGTAAGGCTTGCCAGAGCGTTCAGGATGACGAATAGTAGTCACACTGTTGCTTCATTTGAGATGATGGCTTCATTTGAGATGATGGACTGCTTCGGATAGCAAAAGGAAGGCATTTGCAGCAGCTTGTGTTAGATGTTATCTCTGCAGGTTTCAAATAGAATGAAACTTTTCTTTTAAGATTTTATTTCTTTATTCGACAGAGAGAGAGGGAGAGGGAACACAGAGGCGGGGGGAGGCGTGGGAGAGGGAGAAGCAGACTTCCCGTGGAGCAGGAAACCCAATGTGGGGCTCACTCCCAGGGCCCCGGGATCATGACTTGAGCTGAAGGCAGACCCTTAACGACTGAGCCACCCAGGTGCCCCTGAACGAAAACATTTTTTATTAAAGTTCTAGGCTTTTAGTTTGTTTATTTCCTTTCCCCAGGTATAAGGACCTGATGCCACATGATTTGGCTAGAGCAGCACTTTCGTAAGTAAATGCAGTTTATTTTAGTTCTTATTTCATTAAAAACACTTTTTCTAGTTTTTATGAGTGAAACATCATGTTTAATAGAATTTCCGTATTTAGGATATACTAACTTTTATGTGGTGAAAAACAAATACTGGCCTTTTTAAGATTTACTTGTGCTTTCTTTTGGCCATATGTACAGTACAAATTCAAGCAGCTGGTAGGTGTCAGAAATGTTTATTTTGCGGTCTTGACAAACAGTCTGTTGGCATGACAGTGTTCTCTAAGGAGAGCTATAGCTAGCGAGCCAGTATAAACTGATTAGAGTACATACTATATATATATTTATAGATCTGTCTATTATTTTAGACAGCTAATATTTATCAAGAAAGAAGGCTAGAACAAGACCTGAAGATTCATGTGTAAAGCAAGTAAGAATATAAAATTAGGTGTGGTTACCTGGGATTGAGACGGATGCGTGCTTTGAGGAGGCTCATACAATATGTGGCTGTTTCTGCGGTGGGAATAGCATGTAAAGCATTATCTCATTTTTTTATTAATGCCTTGCCTTCAACCAGCCACAGGTCTTTTCTAATTTGAAAAAAAAAACCTTTCAGTTGACCTTTCTGCCTGTAGGGTTCTTTTTCTTCTCTTCCTGCCAGACTTTAAGAATGAATGAAAGCAGCAGTTGCTCCTCTGTTCTTATTATCCATCTCCTTAATCTCATAATAAGTATTTCCATTCCTACTGTTCTTCAGTAACTGTACTTTGGAAGCTTCTCTTCATAATGGCTTTGTGGTCCCTAAATGCCTGGGTCTCTCTATATTCTCTAGCATTGAGCTGTCAGCTGTACTTGACCCTGTCTTCCTTTGATTTCTTAATATTATGCCTTTATTATTTTCCTTCCCTTTTCTGAATCACTTTTCTCTACTTTTTTAAAAAACTGAGTCTCTTCCTCTTTCTCTTTCTTAGAAGCGTTTGGCAAATTTTAACTCTTAAAGCATAGCATTTCTTTGTATGCATGCTTTTCCTTAAAAAAAAAAAATCTCATCTAAGTATTTATTTTTTTCTGTGGAAGACTGAAATCTCTGAATTTGACCTCTTTTTCTTAGACACCTCAATTATAGCATATCAAAAATAAAAATGAAGAGGGCTCCTGGCTGGTTCAGTTGGTAGAACATGCGACTTTTGATCTCAGGGTTGTGAGTTCAACCCCCATGTTGGGTCTGGAGGCTACTCAAAAAAAAAAAAAAAAAAAAAAATAGCCAGCTTATTTTCTTATTTCTGATGTTGGTGCCATTTCTGATTAAGACCCAGATATGGGTGCTTTGCAAGTTTCCGCACAACTTTCTGTTTTAAAAACTGTCAAATGTACAATAAAATTGAAAGAATAATACGGTGAAAAAAACCTAAATACCTCCTACCCAGATTTAATCGTTGTTAACCATTTGGCCATGTTGGTTGTATCTCTGTGGTTTAAAGCTTTAGGCAGTAAGTTGCAGACATATTGAAGCAGACATCTTCAGCCCAAAATACCCTTTCCTAAGAATAAGGATCTTCTCTGCTATCCGGGATGTCATTATTACTGTGGCTAAGACAATAATGATGATTCCCTTACTTCTAATGTTCAGTTCATAGTCAGATCCCCCATAATTGTTCCAAGTCTTTTCTTTTAGTAGTTTTTTTTTTTTTTTTCCTTCAAAGCAGGACCCAGTTGAGGTTCACATTACAAATGGATACGACTCTTTAATCTTTTCAATTTAGAACATTTTCTTTCTCCTCCAAACTCGTCCCTACCCCACATGATAATGACTTTTTGAAAGCCGTAGGCCACCTGTCCCATAGAATGTCCCATATTCTGGATGTTTCTTCTTGATGATATTTAACCTCTCTTTTGAATTTCCTGTAAACTGGAAATTAGTTCCAGGGGCTTGATTAGATTCAGGTTAAACATTTTTTGGTAAGAATGCTTTATGGGTAAATCATGTGGTATTCTGTCACGTCGGGAGGCACATGGTGCATGATGCTAAATCTAACCACTCAGTCATGGTGGTCACATTGCCAGGGCTTTTGGTTATAAAGGTGCACTATTTTCTTATGCAATTAGTAAGTAATCTGTAAAGTGTTATGGCAGCACCATGTCCCCCAACAATCTTTCACCAAGTGGTTTTAGCATTCATTGATATTTTTGCCTGGGTCAATTATTACATTCGAGGTTACAGATTTGTGATTCTTATAATTCTGTTACTCCTCCTACATTTATTGGCTAGTATTTTTTTTTTTTTAAGATTTTATTTACTTGAGCCAGAGAGTGAGAGAGTGAGTGAGTAGGGGGAAGGACAGGGAGAGGGGGAACCAGACTCCCTGCTGAGCAGGGAACCTGATGTAGGTCTTGATCCCAGGACTCTGGGATCATGAGCTGAGCCAAAGGTAGATGCTCAACCACCTGAGCCACCCAGCCACCCCAGCTGGTATTTTTCTATAAAGAGCAGCCTTCCTTCCTTCCTTTTTTCCTTCCTTCCTTCCTTCCTTCCTTCCTTCCTTCCTTCCTTCCTTCCTTCCTTCCTTCCTTCCTTTCTTTTTCTTAGTGATAAAGATGTGAATTTTTGTGGGTTTTTTGGTTTGTTTTTTTAAGTTTTTATTTATTTTTATTTTTTTAAAGATTTTATTTATTTTTTGACAGAGACAGATCACAAGTACACAGAGAGGCAGGCAGAAAGAGGGGGGGAAGCAGGCTCCCTGCTGAGCAGAGAGTCTGATGTGGGGCTTTATCCCAGGACCCTGAGATCATGACCTGAGCCAAAGGCAGATGCCTTAATCCACTGAGCTACTTAGGCAGCCCTAAGATTTTATTTTTAAGTAGTCTCTGCTCAAACTCACAATCCTGAGGTCAAGAGTTGCATGCTCCGCCAACTGAGCTAGCCAAGTGCCCCATTTTATTTATTGTAGTATTATATTGTAGTATATCTTAGCTTATAGCTAAGCTTAGTCATTATTGTTTTTGAAGCTCACACATTTTATCTGTGGGAGCTACTTCAAGTTGTTTGTTTAAGTAAGCTCTACACCCAGTGTGGGGTTTGAACTCAAGACTTTGAGATCAGGAGTCATTCTCTACCAAAGCCAACCAGGTGCCCCCAAGTTGTTTCTCATGTCCCTTTTGTTTTTTAGTAAATATTATTTTCTGAGGTGTAATTTGCATATAGTAAAATGTATAGATTTAAGTGTATAGTTTGATGAGTTTTGACAAATGTATATGTTCCTGTTTTTGGTATCTATTCCATTAGTCTTTGAGTGCTGTCTTATTTTTGGGACAAAAAAGATCAGTGAGGTTCACTTTGTACTTGGCCTCGTCTTAGATCTGGCCTCAGTCATTTTTTTTTAAAAAACTGATTCCTGGGGCGCCTGGCTGGCTCAGTTGGAAGAAGATGTGACTCCTGATCTTCGGGCTGTTAGTTTGAGACCCATGTTGGGTGGAGAGATTACTTAAAAATAAAATCTAAGGGGCGCCTGGGTGGCTCAGCCGTTAAGCGTCTGCCTTCGGCCCAGGTCAGATCCCAGGGGCCTGGGATCGAGCCCCACATTGGGCTCTCTGCTCGGCAGGAAGCCTGCTTCTCCCACTACCATTCCCTCTGCTTGTGTTCCCTCTCTTGCTATGTTTCTCTCTGTCAAATAAATAAAATCTTTAAAAAAAAAAAAAATCTTAGGGACACCTGGGTGGCTCATTTGGTTAAGCTGCTGCCTTCGGCTCGGGTCATGATCCCAGGGTCCTGGGATGGAGTCCCACATTGGGGTCCTTGCTTGGCGGGAGCCTGCTTCTCTCTCTGCCTCTGCCTGCCTTTCTGCCTGCTTGTGTTTTCTCTCTCTGTCTGACAAATAAATAAAAATAAAATATTTTTTAAAAAAATAAATAAATAATAAAAGAAAATCTAAATAAATAAATAAATAGGTGACTCCTTTAATGGGGAATTTAGAAATTTAGAAACCAAGTCTGAACTGAAAATAGCATTTCTTTATTAAATACTTAATACAAATGTGTGAAGCAGTTTTACAAAATAGAATAGCATTTGATGTTTAACTGTTGCACAAGTTAGAACTTGTGCTGTCACAAAAACAGAATGCTGTGTATACATTCCAGATTACCACAAATATTTCTAGGTTTCTAACTGGCACGACTACTCAAATTGGTGTGGTTTTTTTTTTTTTTTTTTTTTTAAAGATTTTATTTATTTGACAGCGAGAAACACAGTGAGAGAGGGAACACAAGCAGAGGGAGTGGTAGCAGGAGAAGCAGGCTTCCTGCCGAGCAGGGAGCCCGATGCGGGGCTCAATCCCAGGACGCTGGGATCATGACCTGAGCCAAAGGCAGACGCCCAACGACTGAGCCACCCAGGCACCCCTCAAATTGGTATTTTAAATGATCTCTTTCCTTTAATGATTGCTTTAAACTCCTGGACTGGAGGAAAATTATGGTCAGCTATCAATGGGCATTTTTTTTTTTTTAAAAGATTTTATTTATTTGACAGAGAGAAACACTGTGGGAGAGGGAACACAAGCAGAGGGAATGGTAGTGGGAGAAGCAGGCTTCCCGCCAAGCAGGGAGCGCGATGCGGGGCTCGATTCCAGGACTCCGGGATCATGACCTGAGCTGAAGGCAGACGCTTAATGACTGAGCCACCCAGGTGCCCCTCAATGGGCATTTTTATCAGGCTTCTTTTTCTCATTATTAACCTTTGTTGTCTTTTCCGGTGTCTCCCTGCCTAGTTTCAAGACTCCTTTGCTGCCATAACTTCCAGCTGACCAATGATCCTTTCTACTCAAGGAGGTTCATATATGTTGCCCACACTGGGTTCAGCTGCCTCCCCTTTCATGACTCCCCTATATGTTCCCCAGCTGACCAATACTGACTCATAGGTAGGGACATCTCTATGCCCCTATTCAGCAGGAAAAAGTTACAGAAGATGAGACCTTCCACCTTCAACAACCTTAAAGATTTAAGGGTCAAAATAGTTCAGGGGGAAATGATGGACAGAAGGCTAGCTGAAGACAAAGCATAAACTGACTCCCTGCAACATCCCCCCACCCCCCAGCCTCCCACTCCCAGGTGGGACACATGTGACTTCTTCCAGAGATCTCCCAACTATCTTCATGTTAATGTCTTATTAGAGGGGAAAACAACCTTAACTTGACAGTGGCAAGGCCTCTGATATCCCGTAGGTCCTCTTTAGTATATGAAAATTCTTTTGAAGCTCCCCTTTTTCCTTCCCTCTCCCACCTCCCAAGTATAGAATCAGCCATCCCTCACAACCGCAGGGCAGCAGCTCTTTCTGCCCATGGATCACCTTGTGCTTTAATAAAACCACCATTTTGCACCAAACCAAGTCTGAGTTCAAGATGTGCTCATTCTATTCTTACTGCGACTGGAGTGTTATGCTTTTAGTTTCTATTGGTGGGCAGAGCTAGACAAGTATATATGTGTATATACATACACACACACAAATCATGTGTTTACATTGATACTCCAAATTTAAATTTAATATACCTGATACTTTACTACTTTGCTTCAACTCTTTGATTTTATATCTTTCTTTTTTAGTCTTTGATATTATATCTGTCTCTCTCTTTTGATTGAAACTTTGGCTTCTACTAACATTACTATGTTTGTATATCTGTTTTATCTTTTTCTAGATTTATTTTTGATTCCTATTTCTCATTACCAGTTGAACATGAAATGTTGACTTTTTACTTATTTATTTTTAAAAAGATCTGATTGATTGATTGATTGATCGATTGTGACACACTTGTGAGCAGGGGTAGGGGCAGGAACAGAGGGAAAGAATCCCAAGCAGACTGAGCCAGAATCAAGAGTCAGACATAAAATGTGCAACTGGCTGAGCCACCCCGTGCTCCCACTTACTCATTCATTTCTTCTTTGATAAGGTACCACATGCTTGTTGAATTAAGGAAAAGATACAGTCTACTCTTTTAAATTCAAAGTTAACCTTTTAAAAGAAGTACAGTGTTTTATCTGATGACCTCTGGCACTATATTGGTGTGTGAAATGTGTTTTTGCTCTGGACTTCTACTCTCAGGGGTTTGCTACATCGGACCAATGTCCCAAAGGATGTTGTTGATTATATCATCTTTGGCACAGTTATACAAGAAGTGAAAACTAGCAATGTGGCTAGAGAGGTGAGTAAAATAAACTCTATATTATTCAAAGAGATTGATAGGAGAATCAGCTTGAATTTCAGTTAACAGAATTATTTTTTGAAATTATTATTTTTTTTAAAGATTTTATTTATTTATTTATTTGACATAGAGAGAGAGATCACAAGTAGGCAGAGAGGCAGGCAGAGAGAGGGGGAAGCAGGCTCCCTGCTGAGCAGAGAGCCCAATGCGGGGCCTGATCCCAGGACCCTGAGATCATGACCCGAGCGGAAGGCAGAGGCTTTAACCGACTGAGCCACCCAGGTGCCCCTATTTTTTGAAATTATTAAAGTTCATTAAAACTATACATATATACTTTAAATAATTTATTTATTTGAGAGAAAGAGAGGGGGAAGGAGAGCATGAGCAGCAGGAGGGGCAGAGAGAGAGGAAGAAGCAGACTCCTCGCTGAGCAGGGAGCCTCTTGTGGGGCTCCATCCCAGGATCCTAAGATCGTGACCTGAGCCGAAGGCAGATGCTTAACCGACTGAGCCACCCAGGTACCCCTCGTTAAATAGCTATATTTGACTTCAAATGTGATTTTACAATTTGAATAGCAAATGTTATTTAATATTTAAGAGAGTTATAATATAAACCAAATGACATACACTATACTAGTATATATTCTATAGTATAAATCAAATGGATTATTTGAGCTGCTTTCGGTTATATGTTCATTTGTCCTATCTCTCTCTTTTTTTTTTTTTTTTAAAGATTTTATTTATTTATTTATTTGACAGAGAGAGAGAGAGAGAGAGAGAGATCACAGGTAGGCAGAGAGACAGGCAGAGAGAGGGGGGAAACAGGCTCCCTGCTGAGCAGAGAACCCAATTTGAGGCTTGATCCCAGGTCCCTGAGATCATGACCTAAGCCGAAGGCAGACGCTTTAACCTACTGAGCCTCCTAGGCACCCCCATTTGTCCTATCTCTTAGGGTAATAGAGATTATGGCAAAGTATGGCTCATGTGACTTTTAGTAATGTTATCGTGGGTACTAATTAACTTAGAATTTCAACATGGTGCAGAGAGCTTATTTTGTAACCTGGTTTTAGTTGGGAGGCAGCCTTGCTTATTCATTTATTTCCATTAACTAGATGACACATTGGGTGGTGTTTTTTTAAACGATTTCACAGGAGTTTACTTTTACCCTAGTTGGCATAGCTCCAGGTACTGTTTATTGGTGGCAACCAAGGTAATAACAGACCTTGAAACTTCCGTGACATATCATACAAGCATTTCATAGTGAACAGTCCAAACACATCTTTTGGGCTTTGTTTCAAATTGTAAGTGATTATTTGGATAAAGTTGACTCCAAAGCACATGTCAGTGTGCTAAGCATTTTCTTTGTTTCTGGTTTTGTGCCTGCCATATTAACATGTTCAATATAGTTGTAGGGGCAATGATTTCCATCACTGTCAGTTAGGAGGGAAAATGAGCAGGACTGGAAGTACTGTTCGGCCCCACATTTTCACCAACCTTGCTGAGGGCTTGGCACACCATAAGCCCACAGAATCAACTGTATAATGTTAGAGTGGTAGGAGAGAATTAAGAACAGAAAGGGTTTTTCTCTCTCTGTCCTGATTTTTTTTGGGTTTTCCTTGAGCTTTCACATTTCTAACTGTGTTGAATATGACAATTTTAGGAGTGCATCAAATTATTCATAATACGTTTTCAACTTTTATATTCTGGAAAAAAAAAAAAACCCAGCTCTTATAAGAGCACTTAAAAAGTAAATACCGAGTGTTTTGATTTTCTCAGTATTTGTATTCTATCCTACTACTTAAAGCCATAATGTTTTTCTCTAAATTTTGTCTGAAAATTTTATATCTTGTGCACATCTCAGGTATTAATTGACCAGCATTAGCTTCCCTCTCCCTGTTCTATTGCATTGCAGTCCACGTGATTTTTGTAGTGGCTACAGGGAAAGGTGGCGTTGGGGGAATATGTTATGAAGAGGTCTCTCTACAGTTGTATTGTAGCCCAAACGCTAAGGTGACCTCCAGCTAGAGAATTTTTTAAGGACTTGTTGTCTGAATCAATAATGTTCAAGGAAATCCTAAAGGTTCTGATGCTGAGTTCCCATGAACCTGACTTTACTGAAAGATCTCTGTTTATTTCCCTGCTCTCCTACTTAACAAAGTGGCATCTTCCTCCTTTTCCCTCAGTGTACTATCCAGGGCCTAGGCTTGCCTTGAGAGGTATTCAAGCTTTAAATAGAAGCATGTGGACAAGGTACACCAGAAACCGCATCTATTTAAAACTCTTTCAGTCCTGAGAGCCAGCTGGGGCCAAGGGTATAACACGTGCTAGAAAGGACCTTGTGAGGATTAGGCCATAACGACCTCAGCGCCCTTTCCACTTGCCCCACTGGTGTGTGCTCCTCCTCTGCCCCCTAGAGATTTGCTGCTTTGTTCCTTTTGAATTTGGTCTACATTGAGAGACTGACATACCATTGCCAGAGTGTAATTTTCAGCAAAGTAGGTTGAGCACTTAGTATCGAGCCTACCTAGAAAAACCAGAATAAGGTTATGTTGCATATGCACTACTATGACACACCTGTATTTCTACAGATGATGGTATATATAGGGCGTGTAAGTATAATAGTAAAAATCAGTGAAGAGACATGGTGTCTGGGACTCAGTTGGTTAAGCATCTGGCTTTGACCCAGGTCATGATCCTGGGATCAAGCCTACATCAGACTCCCTGCTCAGTGGGGAGCCTGCTTCTCCCTCTCCCTCTGACCCTCTCCCTGCGTGTCCTCTCTCTGTCTCTCATAAAATCTTAAAAAGAGAGAGAGAGAGAGATAGAGCTTCCTTAATCTAGACTTTAGAAACATGTTTTACCGAATTACAGGAGATCTTATATTCTGAGAACAGTTAAATAGTTTCAGAAAAGGGCCAGTAAAAAAGAATTCCCCTAATGGGAACACAAATCTCATGGTAAATAGTGCTGGTGGTGGTTGGGGGGGGAGGGCACTGTGAGAGCATTATTTTTAAAGTATAACTTTAATATTATAAAAATATTTTATTATATCTATGCATTAATTATTTACATATGCAAAAATAGAATCAGACATTGATTTTTTTTTTAGTATCATAATTTCCCCAATTAATACTACAATGAAGTAATAGATGTCTTGATTTCATGTATGACTCTTACTGTGCCATCACAAAGGCCATTTTGCAAGATTAATGGAGCTCCTCAATTCTTGTCAAGACCCATCAAATTATTCTCTTTTGAAGCATTGTTACTGTCTTCATCCTGGACAGTTTTCTCTTTTTCCAGTTGTTTACCTGGTCTCACCCTTCTTTGTCAGAGGCTCACTTGGGGCTCAGGCAGTTTTACACAGGTTCTTTCATCAACTTGAACTCCTGTGTGTTGGCAGATTTTCCAGTTTGACTTTGTGTTGGCTTTTCCGTGTACTATGTGAAATATGAGATGGTCGCTGAGAGAGATCAACTGGCAGTGAGAGGAATGAGCAGAGAGGAGGGACCTGAGTGGAAATTCTGCTTATGAGCAGTCAGTTCTTTAGAAATCACTTTCTGGTTTGATGACTTGTGCTTTGCCACTAAGCCTTTCAACTGTAGGAACAGAGATCATGAGGATCCTACTCTACGATATGTTTCATCGTTCTATCGACTGTATTTAACAGGTTTACTTTAATTGGAAAACTTAAAATCAGATTATATATTGATATCCTTGAAGGCTTAGAGCAAAGCTTGGCTAAGAAATTGGGTGACATGGGGCGTCTGGGTGGCTCGGTCGTTGAGCATCTGCCTTTGGCTCAGGTCATGATCCCAGGGGCCTGGGATCAAGCCCCGCATCAGGCTCCTTGCTCGGCGGGAATCCTGCGTCTCCTGCTACCATTCCCTCTGCTTGTGTTCCCTCTCTCGCTGTGTTTCTCACTGTCAAATAAATAAAATCTCTAAAAAAAAAAAAAAAAGAAATTGGGTGACATAGAAGAGTATTGTAGCCTGCTCCTACACTAGACACTGGCTATCAAGAATTTTGCAGATTGTTTGTCAATTAATGGCTAGATGAAAAATGAGTAAGCCATTTCTGTGATGGGCTCGATTTTATTCTAAATATTACTCTAGAATATTAACTTCAATGGTTTCGCGATTCACCATAGAGAGAAATGGTGCCCAAAGCATCATTTCCAGGTAGTACTTCCTGTAGAAGTGACCATTTCATTCCTGTATTTCCTGAAGGCTGCCCTTGGAGCTGGCTTCTCTGACAAGACCCCTGCTCACACCGTCACCATGGCCTGCATCTCTGCCAACCAAGCCATGACCACAGGTGTGTTTACTTGAAAACAGAAGGTACTTGTTAATTCTCCTTGATTGTTTTTTTTTTTTAAGATTTATGTCTTTATTTTAGAGAGACAGAGCACGTGGCGGGTAGGGGCAGAGGGAGAGGGGGAGTCTCAAGCAGACTCCACGCCGAGCATGGAGCCCGATGCAGAGCCCGATTCCAAGACTCTGAGATCACAACCTGAGCAGAAACCCAAGAGTCGGACACCTGACTGACTGAGCCATGGGCACCCCAGAAAAACATACTCTTAACAGACCTCTGAATTTCTGTCTTTTTTTTTTTTTTTTTTAAGAAAAATAAGGTTACATTGAACATTTTTGATTTTTGACAGTTCTCAACCTTTTTCTTTCTCTCCATACTTGAGGGACACAGCCATTGATGTGGTTTCTCCATCAGTAATGTGGCTGGCCACAGCAGGGATTATCAGCTGGAAAAGTATGTCTCTAGGAGGTTGCTTCTGAATTTAAGGCATAAATAATTTATAGCCTGCTAGGTTTTAAGGTTAGGTGATTCTAATGTGATGCTCTCCCGTGAAGACTGTGGCATTAGTGATAAATCACTGCTGTAATATAGCTCTTTCTTCTACTTTCTTCCTACACTCGTGGCGTTTTTATAATTAGTTACAAATTCTCCTGACAGACCTTAGCAAAATTCTGGGACATTTTGTAGCATCGGTCATTATTATGAAAATTCAGGAAACCTGAAAGATGTCATTATCGTGTGCTCTCTTGATAACATGAAGGCCAGCTTGGGCAGTCTGCCTCATGACTGGCCGAGAATGAGGCCGGAAGCAGTGAATGGGGGCAATCACTATTCTGTGAAGCCTGTGACAACTTCTAGATAGAGCAACAGAGTACTTGCCAATGGCCATAAAGTTGAAAGGGGGCTGCCTTATATCTTCAAAAGCCAGGCTTTCTCAAGCTTATAGCAGAAATTCCCATGGGGGGAGGGGGAATCTTTCTGAAAACTGAAGCTGGGAGTTTATAAAATCTTCAGAATGTTCTGGTATAGAATATGATTTGTTTGAGAGTTGGTCCAGTGGATATATCCAGAAGTTCATGTCCATTTGGCCTGATTTAGACTCATTTTTCTTTAATGCAGTGAATATAGTTTTAGTCATTCAGAAAAATTATCTTAATCCCTTTCAAAAAGTGAGAAGCAGGACACCTGGGTGGCTCAGTCGGTTGAGCTTCTGACTCTTGGTTTCAGCTCAGGTCATGATCTTCAGGTTGTGAGATTGAGCCCCGGGTCAGGCTCCATGCTCAGCGGGGAGTCTGCTGAAGCGTCTCAGTCCCTCTCCCGCCCCTTCTTCTCCTCACCCGGCTCGCATGCACATGCGCACGCTCTTTCTCTCTCAAATAAATAAAATCTTTTTAAAAAGGGGAAAAGATGAAAAGTTTAATTACAGATGTTCTACAATACTGTCATACAATTTTTTAATGAAGAAGCTTAAATTAATCAGTGATCTTTTAATTCCTGCAAAAGATGCTCAGATACGTGTCACCTGTGCCCTGTAGGTGTTGGCTTGATCGCTTCTGGGCAGTACGATGTGGTCGTGGCAGGTGGTGTAGAGTTAATGTCTGACGTTCCTATTCGTCATTCAAGGAAAATGAGGAAAATGATGCTTGAGCTCAATAAGGCCAAGACTCTGGGTCAGCGACTGTCTTTAATTTCGAAATTTAGATTGAATTTCCTATCACCTGAGGTAAGATTGTGAACTCTTATATAAAGACCTGTGTTTTTCTAAAGCATCCCCCGCAAAGATTTAGAATTAGGTAAGACAGCATGGGGTCAGTTATGCTCTAGTAGTTATAGATTCTGTTAATTACAGGGTAGGGGTAATTGTTTGCTCAAGATGGGGGAAAAAAAACTGTGGTTAGAAAATTTGAATTCGTGAGCCCTCCTCAGAGATGCCCTGCTCACAAAAAAGCTTCTCCCGTCTTGGTCTTAATGGAGTTCCCTGGATGACCTGAGGTGTGGTAGAACATGTGGGGACGGCATACCTGATCCTGAATGGTTCCTTTCCCAGCTCCCCGCAGTGGCTGAGTTCTCCACCAGTGAGACCATGGGCCACTCTGCAGACCGGCTGGCCGCTGCCTTCGCCGTCTCTCGACTCGACCAGGATGAGTATGCGCTGCGCTCGCACAGCCTGGCCAAGAAGGCGCAGGATGAAGGACTCCTGTCTGATGTCGTACCCTTCAAAGTGCCAGGTCAGATGGTTTGCTCCGCTTTGTAAAGGAGAATGCTTTGTGCCACTTGTTGGGGAGCTCTGATGCTTCTCAAACTCCAAAAGCCCCAAATGACTTTTCAAATAAGTATATTGGTTCTGTTTCCAGAATAGTCACTCTTAAAAACAGACTCAAGTTTCAATTTATGTTGTAACAATAGGTCAACATTTCAAAAAGAGAAGTTTTTCTAAGAGTTTGCTTTTAGGTGTTCCTGCTGTATTTTAGTTTTTATGTATATGCCTGTTTTAAAAACTTCATTCATATGATTTCTAATAAAATAGCCAAATGTGAATGAATATCTTGAGGAAGTAGGCTATCCTCCTTTTGTTAGACCATTTAGATGATTTCCCAGATGTCCTAAGGGTATAGTGTAGGGGTGCCTAGCTGGCTCGGTTGGTAGAGCGTGCAACTCTTGATCTCGGGGCCGTAGGTTCGAGCCTCTTGTTGGGTGTAGAGATTAGGTAAAAAGAATAAAATCTAAAAAAATAAAAGGTATAGTTTTAAATTTGATAATATCTTAATGACTATAACAGACTTTTTACTAAGTAGGTGTGGTTTATATTTCATTTGTCATAGTTTTTAGAACATATTTCTCTAGTGAAGATACAGAAAGCTCATATTTCCTTAGAGTTAAAAAGCTCATGTTTTTGTAGGAAGAGATACAGTTACCAAAGATAACGGCATTCGTCCTTCCTCTCTGGAGCAGATGGCCAAACTAAAACCTGCATTCATCAAGCCCTATGGCACAGTGACTGCTGCAAATTCTTCTTTCCTGGTAACTATGTGTGCTCTATGTGTTTACCAGTGACTTTCCTATTTGTGGACTCTCACTAGAAAAACCTAAAGTAGATCACATGTTTTATGTATCATGAATGGAGGCATAAAAATATAGTTATTCGTTATAAAGATATTAAAGTGGAATCATTAAAAAAAAATTAGAATCCTAGTTTTAAGGTCTTTGGAGTCGCCTGACCCAGCCACCATTCTGATACTAAAAGCTGGTCAGGTATTTAACCAGTCAGAAGACTTTGCTGAGCTCCACCAGGCAGCGCGGTTAGGAAGCCCAGTGACAGGTGTGGTGGTGGCTGTGAGCGTAGGCTAACAGGACACACAGACAGGAGGAGTCACAGAGGCTCCTCTGAGGAGCTGGCATTTGAGCAGCAAATCTTGAAGGGAGGGTACAAGGCAATTCAAGAATTCATTAAATGCATTCTAGGTAGAGGGAATGGCAAGGAAGTATGAGAGCACGGGTTTCTTTTGGGGAAAGCTTGGCTAGAGCATAGGATATGAATTTGAGGAGTGTAGGCAGGGAGAGTGACGAGATACCTCTTCCAGCTCTGATTGTTAGAAAATGATGCTTCCAGGGTGCCTAGGTGGCACAGCAGTTAAGCGTCCAACTCTTGGTTTCAGCTCACATCCTGATCTCGGGGTTGTGGGATCAAGTCCTGCATCAGGCTCTGTGCTCATCACAGAGTCTACTTGAGATTCTCTCTCTTCCTCTCCCTCTACCCTTCCCCTCTTTGCTTGCATGATGTCTGTGTTCTCTCTCTCTCTCTCTCCCCCCACAACCAATCTTTTAAAGAAAAAGAAAATGATGCTTTCTATTAATCCCCAGTTTATTTTCCTGTAAGCAATTTCTGTAAGTATTTTCTATAAACATATGGAATACATATGTTTACTCTCATTTTTTGTCGTTGTTGTTGTTTTGCTTATCAGAATATAGCTTCATATCCTTCCTTGGTTTTTTTGGCTCCTCCTCAGTTAAACCTCCGTATAGATTGTGTTTCTCTTCTCCTCCCACCTTGGGGTGCAGTTTTCTAGATACAGTCCAGCTGGTCAGTGTTTCTTTTGCAGTATCTTCCCTACCTGGACACAAAGTCTGGAAACCTGGGTACATGGGTACATTACTGCTTAATGCCCACTCTTTAAGTTAAAGAGCCCGTTAAGCCTGAGTGGTGAAGGACTGGTTAGATAATCATTTCCAAAACCAAATTGAATGGTAGGGCCCTATGGGGTGGGCTCTACAATTGCCAGATCTGAACTCCCTTGTTCACTTCTGGGGTGTGCTAAGGGTGTGGGTTTATTTACTGCAAGTCGGATACAAATCATCACATTGCAGATACGTGGGTTTTGGGAAACGTGTTAATGCACCACATTCCTTGCAGCTTTGCACAGGGGCACATTATATTAACGTAACGTCCCTAAACCATTTATTGTGTATACTTCTTTGTGTTTCCAAGTTTTATGGCCCCTCAGTTGATGGTAGCTCCTTAGTCTCTTCAGGGTTACTAAGTTATAAAAATATTAGAGAATGTGGTAGAAATTGTTTTGATATTACAAACTCTCAAATAGTGAGGTTTTTTTTTTGAGCTCTTTCTTTTGCAGTCATGGTAAAGGGTTTTTTTTTGTTTTTTGTTTTTTTCCAGTGGTAGCTCTTTATCTCTGAACTTCTTGATTGTCAGTTGGTAAAAAGCGTGTGGGGTTGTCCAAGGAGGGAAGACAGGGGTTCTGATGTTCTCAGCTGCCTGTTTCTTCCGCATCACCTCGAAGACCGCGTTTCCTTTCAGAGGCAGGAGGCAGCTCCAAAATAGTCCATAAAATGTAAAACTAAGCAAATAAACAAGAGATTGTTTTAATTTATAAGGTTTCTTATATTCTGTGCCAAAAGCAAAAATCTTTTGGCTTAAGTTTATTTTGAATACATATTTCTAAAGTTACCTGTTCTTTGTCCATTTTGATAATTATACTTTTGAACTGGTTCTTCTACCCTCTTCCATGAAAAAACGGGTCAGTGTGTGTTTGAATTGTGAATTAATGATGGCTAAAATGAAAAAAAGTTTCTTATTTAAAATCTCTGCATGAGTGTGATTAATTGCGAGATTGAGGAACACGACATAGAAGACAGTTGTACAGAGACTTCCAGAAAGGCTAAAGCATTTAACATTGTTGTTCTGCTTAACCCTTCAGACTGATGGTGCATCTGCAATGCTGATTATGGCAGAGGAAAAAGCTCTGGCCATGGGTTATAAGCCGAAGGCATACTTGAGGTGAGGTACATGTTGAAATAAATTGCCTCAGTTTCTTTATTTTGTGCTGGAGCTAACCCCTCTGTTTTTCACCTAGGGATTTTGTGTATGTGTCTCAGGATCCAAAAGATCAACTTTTACTTGGGTAGGTAGCAGTGTATATCCTTGACCTACAATCAAAAGTATTTGATTACCCGTTTATTATATAGATTTTAAAGTACATTAAGTTCTGATAGAGAACAAACTGAGGGCTGCTGGAGGGAGGCGGGTAGGGGGGTGGGCTAGACAGGTGATGGGGATCAAGGAGGGTTGTGTTATGATGAGCACAAGGGGTTGTATGTAAGTCATGAAGCGCTGAATTTTGCTCCAGAAACCAATATTACACTATATATTAACTAACAAAATTTAAATAAAATAAATATTAATTTATTTCTTTTTTAAAATTTAAATCAGTTAATTTAATGATTTAAATAAATAATTTAAATAAAATAATTAAAAATATAAAGTATATTGAGTTCTGAGTTCATAATTGTTTTGTGTGTTGGATGCTTTTTTTGGGGGAGTGGGGTTGTGCGTGTGTGTGTGTGTGTGTGTATGTGTTGGATTCTTAAAAATAACTCTTTATGTTGGTATATCATTTTACAGTTTTGGATTCTTTTCTATTTTTTCTTCTACATTTCTATTTATATATATAGTCTTGTACTTTTTTTTTCATTAAGGTGTCATAAGCATTTCTTCATATTGCTACACAGTCTTTGTAATAGACTTTTATAAAAGCCTCCTAATATTTAGATTGTCTCCCCCTGTCCCCCATGGCTCTCCCCTCACTGGCCTCCATCATGTCCTTCAAACTAGGCATGCTCTTCCCTGTGCTCTGCCCTTTGCACTGTTTTTCTGGCTCTTCACATTGTTTGTCCTTCTCTTTCGTTGTTTGTTTATTAACTGTATCCCTGACTCTAGCATATACACTTAATATTTGTACAGTAGAATCACTGAATGAGTGAAGGGCCTTATAATACCTTACGTAAAAACTCAGCTTGGGGAATGAGGAGTTCTTAGGTTAAAAATTAAATTCTTAACATATTATTTTTTCTTTTTAGACCAACATATGCTACTCCAAAGGTTCTGGAAAAGGCAGGATTGACTATGAATGATATTGATGCTTTTGAATTTCATGAGGCATTCTCGGTAAGTCACTTAAAAGATACATATCAAAGGACTGTAACCATAAAAAATGTAGTCTATGTTTGTGTGGGGGATGCAGGTGTGGCTTATGCTGTGAGTAAAACTCAAGGAGAGCTTTATATTTGAAGTAGCGACCTACACTGTTGGAAGAGGTGTAAAGGGAGGGAATCCAGTGGTACAATTTGAAAACATAACCTTTCGAGGTGATCTCTTAGAGGCCCTTGAAAAGTAGCAAAATGTTTCCTTGGGAAAATTTTATGAAAAACTGATTTAAAGATTTGCTCAACTTTAATGGCAAGGATAATTAATACCAAGGTCCTTTCCCTTGTAGGGTCAGATTTTGGCTAATTTTAAAGCCATGGATTCTGATTGGTTTGCACAAAACTACATGGGTAGAAAAACCAAGGTAAGTGTTTGATTAAAAGTATGCTTGAATTTCCAGAGCACTGTAGTATTTGGAGTTTAGTTGACTGCTAATAAAAATATGAAGGGGAAGGCTTCTCCTTATAAAGAATTTTATATTTCCTTAAATGTATTTATTTCTTAGTTGAAAAATAGTTCCTGGAAATCTTTAGAAAAAATGAAAGTAAAATTCTAGGTTGTCTTTTGTTCTTCCAGTTCTGATGTTAGATGAAAAATAAATGGCCTGTGGCCTTCAGGATTGACTCAGAATTTCTTTCTTTATAGTAAAATAATATGTGATGTTATTTAAGTTGGGCACGTTCCCAGTCTCTGTTACCTTCCTGTTGGTAAGAGCCTGGCCTGATTCGGAAGTTAACTCCTCATTATATTTGTGTCTGTTCTGTGGGAGCCAGGTTGGGTCACCTCCTCTGGAGAAGTTTAACAACTGGGGTGGCTCGCTGTCCCTGGGCCACCCGTTTGGAGCTACGGGCTGCCGGTTGGTCATGGCAGCTGCCAACAGACTGCGGAAGGAGGGAGGCCAGTATGGCCTAGTGGCTGCCTGTGCGGCTGGTGGGCAGGTACGTCTCAGCAGCTTCACGGGTGCTTCTAGAAAGTCCTTTTCTTAGAAACAAAACAAACTCATCCAAGCGTGTTTTGTTTAGTTAACTTTGAAACATCCTTAGAGCGATATTTCTGATGACAGACAACTAGGAAAAAGCAGCCTGTTTTGAGGGGAAGAGGGTTCAACTTTAATTCTGATAGTATTTTGGAAGGAAGTTGGTTTTTAAACCCAAGCTGTTTCTATTCCTAAAATACTGTTTATATTATTGATTTTAAGATATTTATTTATTTATTTATTTATTTATTTGAGGTGGGGTGCAGGAAGGAGCAGAGGGAGAGGGAGAGAGAATCCTAGGCATACTCTGCCCTGAGCATGGAGCCCAATGTGATGCTTGATCTCACGACCCTGAGATCAGGACCTGAGCCAAAATCAAGAGTCAGATGCTTAACTGGCTGAGGCCCCCAGGCGCCCCTATATTTTTTATTTTTAAAAGGAATATGTTGTCATTATAGAAGGTACAAAAGTATATAGAAAAAAATTAGAATCACCTATAATCCCCTCAGCAGACACTATCATTAACATTTTGGTGTATTTTCTTCTTTTATAATAAAATTTACTTGTTCATCTAGTCACCATGAGACCTTATCTATAAAATCTCTCCGAGAAGTAAATATCTTTTTTTTTTTTTAAAGATTTTATTTATTTATTTGACAGAGAGGAGAGAGATCACAAGTAGGCAGAGAGGGAGGGGGAAGCAGGCTCCCCGCTGAGCAGAGAGCCCCATGCAGGGCTCGATCCCAGGACTCTGGGATCACAACCCAAGCTGAAGGCAGAGGCCCAACCCTCTGAGCCACCCAGGTGTCCCGTAAATTATCTTTCTTGAAAACTGAACTGTATCTTAATTGGAGAATTTATTTACTTCTGGATAACTTATTGCTGTTAATTTGAGGGAAATTTGTATTCTGTGGAGTTCTTTCATTGGCCTTACTTGAGCTACAGACACAGCTTACTACCTGCTATAGCATTTCACTCTGGGAATAAAATCTAGAAGGAGGGCAGGCTAATTATAATCTCCCCCCCAACCCTGATGGAAACAGATTTGTGTTTTCTTCCAGATTACAGAAACTTTCTGTTGCTAATCAAGATGAATAGATAAGATATGTAAAAGTTTAAACATCTTACACTTAAAAACCTTTATTTATGGCTTGCCTCAGAAACTTTGAAGAAATAAGAGGTCAGTTACTTATAGGTTGGAGCATTTCAGACTTCATGATGAAAAGCATTTTTGTATGTAACTTTAGCCACAGAAAACTATAGTCAGGACTGGAGCCCTCCCTCCTATCTCTCTGTGCCAGGCTTAGCCCGGGGAGATAACTAGTGCATGGTACTGTGCAGAGTGGGTGGTCCCCATAGGTTAGTGCCCTGTGGTTTTGAGTATGTGTTCCCTGATAGTTCATCTACCACACACAGTATAACACAATCCTGGATGCTTTTGTGGAGGAACAAAGAATACCACCCAGTACCTTTCTTCTAGAAGTTTATAGTACAGTGACAGAGAGAGGAGGTGATGTACGTTAGAAAGTAGATTGAACTTGGCATTGTTTCATCAAGAACCGCATGCCTGATACCAACATGACTAGGAGGTTAGCGGAGGGATTGGACATTTTGGATACAGAATAGTGTTTCTCAGCTTTGCCTCTGTTAACATTTTGGACCAGATAATTCTTGGGGGGGGAGGGGTTGTTCTGTATCGTAGGATGGGTTTTTTGTTTGTTTGTTTTGTTTTAAGATGTACTGATATGTTTTTAGAGAGCAAGAGTGAGCACGGGGTAGGGCAGAGGGAGAGAGAAGCACACTCCCCAGCAAGTGCAGGGCCAGACGCAGGGCTCCGTCTCACCACCCTGAGATCACAACCTGAGCTGAAATCAAGAGTCGAATGCTCAACTGACCCAGCTAGCCAGGCACCCTGGGCTGTAGGATGTTTAGCATGATCTCTACCTGCAAGATGCTAGGAGCAACACTCCTCCATACACACATGAGATCACACAGTGCTTGAAAGGCAGAGCCAGGACCAAACTCTATAGCCTGTACTTTTCCCATTGTTCTCTTTTGCCTCGGAACTGGCTTGATTTTTCACCTTCATTGCTCTAACTGAACTCTTTTTTTCCCCCTTTTCAGGGCCATGCTATGATCGTGGAAGCTTATCCAAAATAATAGATGATGAAGAGGTGACCTGGAGTTTCTGTGCAGCACTCGCACTAGGCAATGCCATTCCAATGCATTACTAAACGACATCCATAGTTCCTAGCTCCTCCTCGGAAAACACAGTCTGTGGCCTTCTGTTAAGTACTTCGCAATGAAGCCTCACTAGTGCTCTGAGCTTTCCAGTGATCATGACTTACTGCTCTTTCAGGGATTTCTTAGTCACCAGAATCACACAGTAATAATGTTGAAGCAATTGTTTTTGGTCTCTATTTTCATTGAATACTAAGAGTGGTTGCAATTTGGGAAAGAGGTTAGCTGAAATTTGGAATCATCTTGGCAACATTTATAAATTACGCTCCTTCCTATTTGTGACCTGAAGATAAGTGTTTTCTATAAAATACAAACCAATGTGCCTAAAGAAAATTATGGAAAGATAATTCAGAGTTTAAATGTTACTGGCAACTTACAGTAAATATTTAGATGTGTAAGTACCCTGTTAACCTTAATAAAGTGAGGAAGTATTGAACAGTTGGCCTTATTTTTTACTGGAGGTAAGGGGTGGTTCTCTTGGCTTGGGGGCAGATTTGCCTTTACTCATTTGTAACTTCTCACCATCTTAGTCAACCATGAGGCTGCTAGGATTAAAAAGAGGGTCCTACTTTAGAATAATACCTATTTTCCCCATTGCTCCATGGAAGTAAATTTATTTCACTGTTTGGAGATGCCTCTGTTTGCCAGGATTTAAGTAAAATGTAAAGAAATTTTAAAATTTAAAAATACTCAGTTTTTATTATGTACTAAATATATACTAGTGCTTTCAAGAAGCTCAGGTCTCTCAGTTGTGGCCATTTCTGTGGATGTTGCTTACATCTGTGAATGTCATTGGCAATCAGAATCCTCCTCTAGTTCAGGACAGATTGGGCAAAGGAGGAAGGTACTAACCACTTAACAGGGTATTTGATTTTAGACTCCCAGCATCATTTGCCAACGATTTCATTGGTAAATTCAACATAATGGGGGTTTTTAATCCTGAAAACTAGTATATTTACATAGATATCACAAAATTCAACTCTAGATAAATAGAGGTAAAAAAACCTTCTAAAAATTTAAAAAAAAAATAAATTTTTTAGAAAAAATACATTAAGAAAAATACCACTATGGCTTTAGGTGGGGAGAGAGGGAGGTTTCCTAAGATATTTAAAGTTCTTTTTTTTTTTAAGATTTTATTTATTTATTTAACAGATCACAAATAGGCAGAGAGGCAGGCAGAGAGAGGGGGGGAAGCAGGCTCCCTGCTGAGCAGAGAGCCCAACATGGGGCTCGATCCCAGGACCCTGAGATCATGACCTGAGCCAAAGGCAGAGGCTTTAACCCACTAAGCCACCCAGGTGCCCCAAGATATTTAAAGTTCTAATCATAAAGAAATTGATCTATAAATTTATATTGAAATAAGAACTTTTGATAAAGAGTTGAAAGACAAGCCATAGAAGAGGCAAAAATATAGATACATCTTACAAAGGAGATATGTATCTCTCATAAAGTTATATCTGTGTCTTTCTATATGATATAGATGTATCTTTCAAAGGATCCAGGATATATAAAGAATTTCTATAAATCAGTAAGAAGAAAGATAACTCAGTAAAAAAAAGGGGGCAAAAGTTATTAACAAGCATGTTTTAGAAAATGGAGAAATGGAGAATAAACATGAAAAGTTGCTGATTAGTAAAGAAAAATGAGGATCATAATGAGATAATATTTTATGCCCACCAGGAGAAATGAACAAGACTCAGAATACCATGTGTTGCTAAGGATGTGGAACAATAGGAACCATTACTGCTGGTGAGAATACAGATTGATAAAACCACTTTGGAAACAGTCTGGTGTTATCTGGTACATTTGAAAATGACAGTCTGTGACTCAGCACACAAGTACCAGGAGACACGTATAAGAGTGTTCATAGCACTATTGCCCTTTTTTTTTTTTTAGATTTATCTATCAATTTTAGAGAGTATGGGGCGACAGGGGGGAGAGAGGAATAGAAACTCAAGCGGATTCTGCACTGTGTGAGAGCTAGACACACAGCCTGGCCTGATCTCATGACCCTGAGATCATGACCCCAGTCGATCCCATTTACAATTGCCCCAAAACCAGAAGATACTTAAGAATAAACCTAACCAAAGAAGCAAAGGATCTGTACTCAGAAAACTATAGAACACTCATGAAAGAAACTGAGGAAGACACAGAGAAATGGAAAAACATTCCATGCTCATGGATTGGAAAAACAAAAAATATCAAATAACATGTCTGTGCTACCTACAGCAATCAATACATTCGATGCAATCCCTATCAAAATACCATCAACTGTTTTCACAGGGCTGGAACAAATAATCCTAAAATTTGTATAGAACCAGAAAAGAGCCCAAATAGTCAAAGGAATGTTGTAAAGAAAACCAAAGCTTGTGACATCACAATCCCAGTCTTCAAGCTCTATTACAAAGTTGTCATTATCAAGACGGTATGGTATTGGCACAAAAACAGACAGAGAAATCAATGGAACAGAATAGAGAACTCAGAAACAGACCCTCAACACTGGTCAACTAATCTTTGACAAAGTGGGAAAGAATATCCAATGGAAAAAGCCTCTTCAACAAATGGTGTTGGCAAAATTGGACAGCCACATGCAGAAAAATGAAACTGGACCATTTCCTTAGGCCATACACAAAAATAGACTCAAATGGATGAAAGACCTAAATGTGAGACAGGAATCCAGCAAAATCCTAGAAGAGAACACAGGCCACAACCTCTGACTTCAGCCACAGCAACTTGCTAGACAGGTCTCCAAGGGTGAGGGAAACAAAGGCAAAAAAAAAAAAAGCTTTTGCACAGCAAAAGAAATAATCAACAAAACC
>CM053610.1:100187242-100208997 GCA_028646535.1 Procyon lotor | reverse complement strand
CCTTCTCACAATGCCCTCCATGTTTTTCTTTATGCTCAGCACGAGACCATAAGATAATTGGCTCTCTCCGCTTGACTTATTTCACTCCGCATAATCTCTTCCAGTCCTGTCCCTGTTGATACAAAAGTTGGATATTTGCCCTTTCTAATGGAGGCATAATATTCCATTGTATATATGTACCATATCTTCTTTATCCACTCATCTGTTGAAGGGCATTTTGGTTCTTTCCACAGTTTGGCGATTGTAGCCATTGCTGCTATGAACACTGGGGTACATGTGGCCCTTCTCAAAGAAGTTGTTTTTTACTTAATGTAGTTCTCAGATTGTTTTTTCTTGAGTCCGTGAATTTTAAACAAATTTTAGAAAGGAAATTTATTAAAGAATGGCCCAAGAAGTGGAAATAATCTACCATATACAAAGAGTAGAATGAATAAACAAGTTATAATTTTACAATGTACTACCATACTTCATTATTTATTTATTTTTAAAAAACATTATATATTTATTTGAGAGAGAGAGAGAGCGAGCACATGCTCAAGCACGAGCAGGGGGTAGGAGGAGAAGGAGAAGCAGACTCCCCACCGAGCAGGGAGCCTGTTGCAGGAGTTGATCCCAGCACCTGGGATCATGACCTGAGTCGAAGGCAGATGCTTAACTGACTGAGTCACCCAGGCCCCCCACCATGCTTTAAAACCAGGCAGAAATTAAAATGAATGAGCTAGATCTATATGTATGGATCTGTATGTATGGATGTGGATCAACCTGAAAACAATGTTAAATCTAAACAATGTTGTAAATGGTTAGGAAAAGTGGGATACCATTAAGTACACACACACACACACACACACACACACACACACACACACAAATAATGCCGTATTGAATCTGGATGTGAACATATGTAATGAAAGTATAAAATATGAATAAGAATGATAACCTCAAGATAGTGGTTACCTCTGGGGATAAAAGGGAAAGAGGCAGTAAAGATCATGAGCTTCAGCTGAAAGAAAAAAGAAACAGAAGTCCTGAAAGATGGGTGGCAAAAGATTAACATCTGCTAATTTGTGGTGCTGTGTGGATCGTAAGTATATTACTTTCTTTATGTTACAGTTAAAATGGATCATGAATATGATGATGAAGAGAGAGATTAGGAAATCTTCCTTCCTTTGACTGTTAAGAGAATATTTGGGGACACCTGTGTGGCTTAGTTAAGCATCTGACTTTTGATCTCAGCTCAGGTCTTGATCTCAGGGTCTTGATCCAGGGGTCACGAGTTCAGGCTCCAGGCTGGGCTCCATGCTGGGCTACTTAAAAAAAAAAAAGACTATTTGATTCATCCTTATGCTATTTCTGCCTTAAGTTTTTTTTTTTTTTTTTTTTAATGGTGTAGCCATTTTTTTTATGGTGTAGCAATTTTTTAAAGGAAAGTTTTAATTTTAGAATGGTTATATGTTTACAGAGAAATTGCAAAGATAGTAGAGTTTTCATATATTCATATCCCTATTATAAACATGAGTATGATAAATCTGCCACAATTAATGAATTAATATTCATACATTATTTTAAACTGAAGTCTGTACTTTATTCAGATTCCTCAGTTTTTAAAAATCTAATGTTTTTTTTTTTTTTTCTATTTCAGGATCTCATCCAGGAAATCACAATACATTTAGCTATTATGTTTCCTTAGGCTCCTGTAGACTGACTGGTATTTTGTAGAATGTCCCTCAGTTGAGGTTTCTGTTGGTATCCTTATTTTACCATTCTGAGTGAAGTGTAGAACCCTTACCTTCTTTTATATCTCATTTCCCTCCCCCTTTTATAAAATAGCTGTCTTAAATATTTCTCCTGCATACATTTAAAACCACACCAGTTTATACTTTTTTAAAACCAGCAAATATAATTTTTAAAAACTCAGAGAAATGCCTATTGTATTTACTCATATTTTTGCTTGCCACGTTTTTTTCTTCTTTCCTGATGCTTTAAAGCTCTCTCTTTTATCATTTTCCTTTTATTTAGAGAGCTTCTTTTGGCTATTTATTTTTCTTTCTTTTTAAACAATTTTTTATTTAGATTCAATTAATTAACATATAATGTATTATTAGTTTCAGAGGTAGAGGTCAGTGATTCATCAGTCTTCTATAATACCCAGTGCTCATTACATTATGTTCCCTCCTTAATGTCTATTAACATTATATCTATTTCCTATGATTAAGAGTCACTTATGGTTTGTCTTCCTCTCTGGCTTCATCTTATTTCATTTTTTTCCCCTCTACCCCTATGATGCTCTGCCTTGTTTCTTTTCTTTTTTTTTTTAAAGATTTTATTTATTTGACAGAGAGAAACACAGTGAGAGAGGGAACACAAGCAGAGGGAATGGTAGCGGGAGAAGCAGGCTTCCTGCCGAGTAGGGAGCCTGATGCGGGGCTCGATCCCAGGACCCTGGGATCATGACCTGAGCCGAAGGCAGACGCTTAATGACTGAGCCACCTAGGCCCCCGCTCTGCCTTGTTTCTTAAATTCCACATATCAGTGAGATCATATGATAATTGTCTTTCTCTGGTTGACTTATTTGCCTTAGCATAATACCCTCTAGTGCCATCCACATTGCTGCAAATGGCAAGATTTCATTTTTTTCTGATGGCTGTGTAGTATTCCATTGCATATATATACCACTTCTTTATCCATTAATCTGTCAATGGACATCTGGGCTCTTTCCACAGTTTGGCTATTGTGGACATTGCTGCTATAAACATTGGGGTGCACGTGCCCCTTCAGATCACTACCTTTGTATCTTTGGGGTAAATCCCTAGTAGTACAGTTGCTGGGTCATAGGGTAGCTTTATTTTCAACTTTTGGAGGAACCTCCACACTGTTTTCCAGAGTGGCTACACCAGCTTGCATTGATCTCTCTTCTTTCATCCATCTTCTTTCCCACCAACAGCATAGGAGGGTTCCCCTTTCTCTGCCTTCTTGCCAACACTTGTCATTTCCTGACTTGTTAATTTTAGCCATTCTGACTGGTTTGAGTTCGTTCTCATTCATTGTGGTTTTGATTTGTATTTCCCTGCTGCTGAGCGATGTTGAGGATTTTTTCATGTGTCTGTTGGCCATGTGGATGTCTTCTTTGGAGAAATGTCTGTTCCTGTTTTCTTCCTATTTCTTGATTGGATTATTTATTTTTTGGGTGTTGAGTTTGATAAGTTCTTTATAGATTTTGGATACTAGCTCTTTATCTGATAAGACATTTACAAATTTCTTCTCCCATTCTGTTGGTTATCTTTTGGTTTTGTCAACTATTTCCTTTACTGTGCAAAAGCTTTTTATCTTGATGAAGTCCCAATAGTTCATTTTTGCCTTTGTTTTCCTTGCCTTTGGAGATTTGTTCCAGCCCTGTGAAAACATTTGATGGTATTTTGATAGGGATTTCATTGAATGTATAGATTGCTCTAGGTAGCATAGACATGTTAACAATATTTGTTCTTCCAACCCATGAGCATGGAACATTTTTCCATTTCTTTGTGTCTTCTTCAATTTCTTTTCATGAGTGTTCTATAGTTTTTGAGTATAGAGGCAAAGGGCCTCTTTAGTTAGGTTTATTCCTAAGTATCTCATGGTTTTGGGTGCAAGTAAATGGGATCAACTTCTTAATTTTTCTTTCTTCTGTCTCATTGTTAGTGTATAGAAATGCAACTGATTTCTGTCCACTGATTTTATATCCTGCCACTTTGCTGAATTCCAGTGTGTAAGTTCTAGCAATTTTGGGATGTAGTCTTTTGGGTTTTCTACATAAAGTATCATGTCATCTGCAAAGAGTGAGAGCTTGACTTCTTTGCTGATTTGGATGCCTTTTATTTCTTTTTGTTGTCTGATTGCTGAGGCTAGGACTTCTAGTACTATGTTGAACAACAGTGGTGAGAGTGGACATCCTGCCATGTTCCTGACCTTAGAGGGAAAACTCTCAATTAGTCCCCATTGAGAATGATATTCACAGTGGGCTTTTTGTATATAGGTTTTTTGATATTGAGGTATGTTTCCTCTAAGTCCTACACTGTGAACAGTTTTAATCAAGAAAGGATGCTGTACTTTGTCAAATGTTTTTTCAGCATCTGTTGAGAGGACCACATGGCTCTTGTCCTTTCTTTTATTAATGTGATGTATCATGTTGATTGATCTGTGGATGTTGAACCAAACTTGCAGCCCAGGAATAAATCCCACTTGAAGGTGGTGAATAATCCTTTTATGTACTGTTGGATCCTATTGGCTAGTATTTTGGTGAGAATTTTTGCATCCATGTTCATCAGGGATATTGGTTGGTAATTCTCCTTTTTGGTGGAGTCTTTGTCTGGCTTTGGGATCAAGGTAATGCTGGCCTTAGAAAGAGTTGAGAAATTTTCTTTCCATTTCTATTTTTTGAAACAGCTTCAGAAAAATAGGCATTAATTCTGCTGTAAATGTCTGGTAGAATTCCCCTGGGAAGCTCAGCCCTGGACTCTTGTTTCTTGGGAGATTTTTGATGACTACTTCAATTATCTTGCTGGTTATGGGTCTGTTCAGGTTTTCTGTTTCTTCCTGGCTCAGTTTTGTTAGTTTATACGTCTCTAGGAATGCACCCATTTCTTCCAGATTGCCTAATTTGTTGGCATATAGTTACTCATAATATGTTCTCATAATTGTTTGTATTTCTTTGGTGTGGATTGTGATCTCTCTTCTTTCATCCATGATTTTATTTATTTTGGTCCTTTCTCTCTCTTTCTCTTTTTTTGATAAGTCAGGCCAGCAGTTTATTAATCATTAATTCTTTCAAAGAACCAGATCCTAGTTTTGTTTATCTGTTCTACAGTTTTCTTTTGGTTTCTATTTCATTGATTTCTGCTCTGATCTTTATTGGTTCTCTTCTCCTGCTAAGTTTAGGCTTTATTTGCTGTTCTTTCTCCAGCTCCTTTAGGTATAGGGTTAGGTTGCATATATGAGACCTTGTTTCTCGAGAAAGGCTTGCTTTGCTATCTACTTCCCTCTTAGGACTACCTTTGCTGTATCCCAAAAGTTTTGAACACTGGTGTTTTCATTTTCTTTCTTTTTTTAAATTATTTTTTATTTATTTGACACAGAGAGAGAGGTCACAAGTAGGCAGAGAGGCAGGCAGAGGGAGAGGGAGAAGCAGGCTCCCTGATGAGCAGAGAGCCCGATGCAGGGCTCAATCCCAGGACCCTGAGATCATGACCTGAGCTGAAGGCAGAGGCTTTAACCCACTGAGCCACCCAGGTGCCGTGGTGTTTTCATTTTCATTTGTTTCCAGGAATTGTTTTAAATTCTAATTTCCTGGTTGACCCATTCATTCTTTAGTAGGATACTCTTTAGTCTCCATGTATTTGAGTTCTTTCCAACTTTCTTCTTGTGATTGAGTTCCAGTTTCAAAACATTGTGGTCTGAAAATATGCAGGAAATGATCTCAATCTTTTGATCAGTGATTGAGACCTGATCTGTGACCCAAGAGGTGACCTATTCTGGAGAATGTTCCATGTGCACTTGAGAAGAATGTGTATTCTGTTGCTTTATAATGGAATGCTCTGAATATACCTGTGAAATCCATCTGGTCCAGTGTGTCATTCAAAGCCCTTGTTTCCCTGTTGATCTTCTGCTTAGATGATCTGTCTAATGCAGTGAGGGTGTTAAAGTCCCTTACTATTATTGCATTATTATCAATGTGTTTCTTTGATTTTGTTATTAATTGGCTTACATAATTGGCTGCTACCATGTTAGGGGCATATATATTTACAATTGTTAGATCTTCTTGTTGGATATACCCTTTAATTATGATATAGTGTCCTTCCTCACCTTGTCTTTGGTTTAAAATCTAATTTGTCTGATGTAAGGATTGCCATCCCAACTCTCTTTTGATGTCCATTAGCATGATAAATGGTTTTCCATCCTCTCACTTTAAATCTGGAGGTGTCTTTGGGTCTAAAATGAGTGTCTTGAAGACATCATATTGATGGGTCTCACTTTTTTATCCAATCTGATACCCTATGTCTTTTGATTGGGACATTTAGCTCATTTACATTCAGGATAATTATTGAAAGATATGAATTTAGTGCTATTGTTTTACCTGTAAAGTCACTGTCTGTGTATTTCTCTGTTCCTTTCTGGTCTATGTTACTTTTGGGCTCTCTCTTCACTTAAAGGATCCCCTTCAATATTTCTTGCAGTGCTGGTTTAGTGATCACAAATTCTTTGTTTCTTTTTGTCCTGGAAGCTTTTTATCTCTCCTATTTTGAGTGATATCCTTGCTGGACAAAGTATTCTTGGCTGCATATTGTTCTCATTTAGAACCCTGGATATATCATGCCAGTCCTTCTGGCCTCCCAGGTCTCTGTGGATAGGTCTGCTTCCAGTATAATGTTTGTACCCTTGTAGCTATGGACCTCTTGTCCTGAGCTGCTTCTAGGATTTTCTCTTTTTCTCTGAGATTTGCAAGTTTCATTATTATATGTCGAGGTGTTGACCTATTTTCATTGATTTTAAGGGGGGGTTCTCTGTGCCTCCTGGACTTGAATGCTTGCTTCCTTCCCCAGATGAGGGATGTTCTCCACTATAATTTGCCCCAATATCCTTCTACCCACCCCACTTCCTCTTCTCCTGGGATCCCAATTATTCTAATATTGCTTTGTTTTACCATATCACTTATCTCTCCAATTCTCCTTTCATGATCCAGTAATTGTTTATCTTTCTTTTTCTCAGTCCTTTATTCGCCATCATTTTGTCTTCTATATCACTAATTCCCTCCTCTGCCTTTATCCTAGCAGTTAGAGCCTCCACTTTTGATTGCATCTCATTAATAGCCTTTTGATTTCAACTTTGTTGGATTTTAGTTCTTTTATTTCTCCAGAAGGGGATTTTCTAGTGTCTTCTATGCTTTTTTCAAGCCTAGCTAGTACCTTTATAGTCATTATTCTGAACTCTAGTTCTGACATTTTACTTATGCCCATACTGATTAGATCCCTGGCAGTCAGTACTGCTTCTTGTTC
This sequence comes from Procyon lotor, assembly GCA_028646535.1. NCBI lineage: Eukaryota > Metazoa > Chordata > Mammalia > Carnivora > Procyonidae > Procyon > Procyon lotor. The sequence continues at coordinate 100,201,972 of CM053610.1, read as the reverse complement.
TCCTTTTTGAGGTGAGTTTTTCTGTCTTGTCATTTTTGAAGAAAGTGATCACTTTTCTATTTTCAGAGTTGTAGCTATTTTCTTAGATCTCCACTTGAGTTTGCAGGTGTTCAGAATGATTTGATAGCTATCTAGCCGAATTCCTGGGACCAAAGAAAACTAAAGTCTCTTACTCCTCTGCCATCTAATTTATAATGTTATATATATATTTTAAAAGTAATTCTAAGAATCAACAATTGAAATACTACTGAATTTCAAATTTTTCCCACCAAGACAGCTCAGCTATTGCAGTAACAATCTTGATCTATTTGTGACAAGAAGGTAGAGCCCCCATCATTCCCCCTGACAACCGTGTGTTGGGCTCTAGAAGGATCTAGAAGTATTTGCAGCTTTTCAGTCTCAAAGACCACAGGAAGAGCCAGGGTCATAAAGGAAGGCTGCCTGGGAAAAACCTGCACAGTTTTTGAGCCTCAGGGAAGGAGAGTCCCAAAGTAGTTCTGGCTTGGACCCAACACTCTCTGGGCACATCTCTGTCAGACTCCATGGTCTTGCCTACAGTGATTTATCTAGATCCTGTCATCCTCTTCCAGGTCCTCCTCAGTCTTCCCATACCTTCCAGAACAATTCCTCTCCTGGGGTGGGGTGACGATGGCCATGGCTGCCAGGGACTCCAGCCACAGATGCCTTCTTTATGGGAGAATTATTTCTTCTAATACATTTCTAGGCTTTCATTTCTTTTTTTTAAAGATTTTATTTATTTATTTGACAGAGGGAGAGAGATCACAAGTAGGCAGAGAGGCAGGCAGAGAGAGAGGGGGAAGCAGGCTCCCTGCTGAGCAGAGAGCCTGATGCGGGGCTTGATCCCAGGACCCTGAGATCATGACTGGAGTCGAAGGCAGAGGCTTCAACCCACCGAGCCACTCAGGCGCCCCTAGGCTTTCATTTCTAAAATAAAGTCTTTACTTCTAGCACTTCATAAAGCTTAAAGACTGTACCTGTACGAAGATGGAATTTTTTAAATTACCAATTAAAAGTGCTTTATCCTACTTAATTCTCCCCTTGGCTTTTTATCTATTTCCTTAGTCGCAAGCCTTATTCCTTTCTAGGAATTCGGGCTCTTTTTGAATCCATTTTAATGTCTTCGTTCTGTATTTCAAATTTCTCTAGAGAAACTGTTATTTCTTTCTCTTGATTATCTACCTACTGATTTAAGAGGGGACTGGCTCATGGCTGCCTTAATGGCGTGCTTCTCAAATGATCCCTTTTGGCCTTTCTTATCCCTATTCTCATGCTTAACCAGAAAGAGAAATCTGGTATGAGAAATTTGCTGATGCTTACATCAAATACTTACAACTATCTCCCCATTGATAAGAGCCAGGTTATCCTAAACAAGCAGCTTATTAATATGTGTCCCTTCTTACTTTATAAAATGTTAGAACTTCACAGTTTTATACTATACTGCAGGACTTTATAGTTCTACAGTTTTAGCTTTGCAAATTTGCCATAATGTTCTGGTAGATAAGTCTTAAAAAGTTATTTGAAGCAACTTTACCTAAAATAATAAAAAGCTCACAAATTATAAACACTGAGTTCATGATATTCTTCTGTCTTTCTCTGGTCATCAATACACTTTTGGTTGTAGGAAGTATGTATATGTTATTTTGTGCTTTTCTTTTGAATAGAATGTTATTTTACTTTTAAATTTGAGATAAAATTCAATTACCATAAAATTTTAAAAGGTATATATCAATAGTTTTTAGTATATTCATAAGGGTGTGCAACCATCACTATCTAATTCCAGAACATTTTCGTCACACTAAAAGAAACAGCATACCTATTAGTAGTTATTCCCAATCCTGCTCCCCGCCATCCCCTGGCAATCACTAATCCACTTTCTAATCCACTTTCTGTCTCTATGGATTTACATATTCTGGACGTTTCATACAAATGAAACCATATAGCATATGGTCTTTTGTGCCTGGCCTCTTTCACATAACATAATGTTTAAAGATTCATCCATGTTGGAGCATGTATCAGTCCCTCATTCCTTTTTATGGGTGAATAATATCCCATTGTTTGGATACACATTGTTTTGTTTATAAATTCATCATCAGTTGGTAGACATTTAGGTTGCTTCCATTTTTTGGCTATGATGAATAATGCTCCTCTGAACATTTATGTATAGGTTTTGGGGTATATACCAAGGGGTGGTATTGCTGGGTCATATGGCAATTCTGTCTAACTTTTTGGGGCATTATCAAAGATTTTCCTATACGTGCGCATCATTTTGCAATTCCACCAGCAACAACACACAAGAATTCCAATTTCTCCTCTCCTTGCCAACACTTGTTATTTTTTGGAGTTCTATTTTTTTTTTTATCCACTCACTTATCTTTTTATGATTATATATTTTATCACATTGATTTACTGTAGTTTATAGTTTCGGTCCTTAATTCATTAGGCATTTTGATTATCTGCATTTCCCCCCTGCAATGATAAATATGGCTCTTTCTAACTCTTCTTCATAATATTTCCCAAAAGTATTTTCTTCCGATGTAGGATTGCTAAGGCTATGAATATGAAGAGTATTATAGCACTTGTTGCTAGCAGCAACATACATTTCTCTATTCCCTCAATCCAGTTTAATTCAGTGAAAACTTACTAAGGCCCCCCCTCCTCTTTGCCACTCACTCACTGTTTGTGGAGGTGGCAGGTGTCTTCTACTCGGCATCATGGCTGCCTCAGACTTCTGGGGAAGCTCAAGATTGTTAAAAAAAAGGACCAAGAAGTTCATCTGGCACCAGTCAGACCAATATATCAAAATTAAGTGCAACCAGGGGTGCTTGGGTGTCTCAGTCGGTTAAGAGTCTGCCTTTGGCTCACGTCATGATCTCAGGGTCCTGGGATGGAGTCCTGTGTTAGGCTTCCTGCTTTCAGGGAGCCTGATTCTCCCTCTCTTCCCTGGTCATGCTCCCTCTTGCTATCTCACTCTCTCTCACATAAATAAATAAAATTTAAAAAAAATCAAGTGCAACTGGTGGAAATCCAGAGGCATTGACAGTAGGGTGCACAGAAGGTCTGAAGGCCAGATCTTGATACCCAGCATTGGTTATGGGAGCAACACCAAAGCAAAGCACATGCTACCCAGTGGCTTCTGGAAGTTCTCAGTCCACAAGGTCTAGGAGCTTGAAGTGCTGCTTATGTGCAACAAATCTTACTGTGCAGAATTGCTCACAACGTGTCCTCCAAGAATTGTAAAGCTATTGTGGAAAGAGCAGCCCAACTGGCTGTCAGAGTCACCAAGCCCACTGCCAGGCTATGCAGCAAACAAAATGAATAGATAGCTTATGTGCCTGTCATATTTATGTTATTAAAACCATAAAACTACAAAAAAAAAAAAAAAAAGCACTTACTGAGGATTTACTGAATACTAGGCATTATGCTAGATCAGGGTTTTATAGATGTGGCACTTACTTCAAGGCACTTATGTCCAATAAGACAGATAAGAAAATAGGTAATTTCATAACATGTAAGTATGAAGAAAAGTATGCACAGGGTGCTGTGGAAGGACAGAGAAACAGTGGGAAATCAAGCCTGCATGCATGCGTGTTGGGAGAAGGAATCAAAGAGAGAGGAATAAAGACAGAAGTAATTCAGAGCAATCAAGGGAGGAAGATGTTTTAAGGAAACAACAGCAGACAGTGGAAGCTGATGAAAAGTCATATAAGAAGTCTAAAGGTGTCCACCTAACTTAAGCAACAACGCCTGGAAGCAGCCATTTCAGTGGAGCTGGTGAGGCTGGAAACCAGACTGGAGAGGGTTGAGAGTGAGTGGGAGATTTGGAAGTAAGAGACAGATTATGTTGAGTACAAAGCCTTGTGACAAGGGTTTTTACTGTTTTAGTTTTTTTTTTTTTTTAAGATTTTTTATTTATTTGACAGAGAGAAACACAGCGAGAGAGGGAACACAAGCAGAGGGAATGGTAGCGGGAGAAGCAGGCTTCCCGCTGAGCGGGGAACCCCATGCGGGGCTCCATCCCAGGACCCCGGGATCATGACCTGGGCCGAAGGCAGACGCTTAACGACTGAGCCACCCAGGTGCCCCTGTTTTAGTTTTTTTTTTTTTTTTTTTAAGATTTTATTTATTTATTTGACAGAATGAGAGAACAAAAGTAGGCAGAGAGAGAGGGGGAAGCAGGCTCCCCACTGAGCAGAGAGCCTGATGTGGGGCTCGATCCCAGGACCCTGAGATCATGATCTGAGCTGAGGCTTTAACCCACTGAGCCACCCACGTGCCACTGTTTTAGTTTTTTATATTCTTTTTCCCAATATCTTAAAACAATTCAGTTTAAAATCATAACTGGTGGTTTCCAGATCTGTTCCCGATGAAGCTTACTTCCTGTCCTTTCAGCTGTTGTAGCTAATCTGAGGTCATAGAGTGTTTGAAAAGTTGATTGTAATAACGTCTTCCCACCCTCCAGCACAGGCTCCGTTGCCAGGTGACTTCGCCATTCCACTCATTAAGAGGTGAATCTGTTTTCCTTCCCATGAATCTGGGCTGGCCTGCTGATTTGTTTTGTCCATGAGAATGAGACAGAAGTGACACTGTGTGACTTCTGAGCCTAGGTCTTGAAAGGCTTTGTAGTTTCCACTTATGCTGTCTTGGAGTTGTAATAAGACCAGCAAGACTAGCAGGACTGCAGAGCTAAACCCAGCCCAAACTGCTGACCTACAGAATTATGAGCAAATAAAACGGCTGTTATTTTAAGCTACTAAGTTTTGTGTGATCCATTATGTGGCAATAAATAACTTTTACATCAGCTTAACCTTTTATTTTCTTGCAGCTCACGCCAACTGGTACGACATCTCATAATGAAAGGCTAAGTATCATCAGTATACTTGAAAAGCTATTTCTGTATATCATCTTTTGGGTTATTTATCTAAATATTAATTCAGTATCTCAAAGTCCTCAGAGATCTCAAAGTCTTCAGAGAGTTTTGTTTTGATTCTAACACTTTATTTCTTATTCTTGAGTCAATTCTCTGTCCAAGATGAAATCTCTCACACTTTTAACAGTGAACATTTTATTTTTTATTATTTTTAAAAAAGATTTTATTTATTTATTTGACAGAGAGAGACAGCAAGAGAGGGAACACAAGCAGGGGGAGTGGGAGAGGGAAAAGCAGGCTTCCTGGTTTTTCCTGTCTTCCCGCTGAAGGCCGACACTTAACGACTGAGCCACCCAGGCGCCCCAACAGCGAACATTTTAAAAGGGGAGTGGCAAGGGGAGGAAGGAAGAAACCTTGAAGAGAAACCTTGAAGAGCCAAGGCATTGGATAATTCTGGTCATTCACAGAATGAAGTAATGTACTCCTTTCCTGGGGTCCACGTTTTATTCAATTTTGTATCTTCAAGGTCTGTAATGGTATCTGTGTTTGGCACATGGCTAGAGTTCAACAAGGATACAGGAAGAGATGACGAAGTTGCTACTACCACACATTGTTTCATATTTGTATGCCTTGTTTCCTGAAAGTAGAGCCAGATTCTGTTAGTGTGCTGGTCCAGCAGGCAGCACAGCCTTGGGTACCTCACGGAAGATCTCAAAGCCTCATGGAGTAGACATCTATGTTGGCAACTATTGCCTGAACCCCTGCCCCAGGTTTCTGGGGATTCCTACAGGAAAATGGAGCACAGCAATATTTCCTACTCTCTTGCTCTTCTTAGGTTTTTTTCTGCTAGTACCTCTCTCTTCCACCAAAAACTAAGTAACTGTTGATCTCAACTCCAGTGATCTCAAAGTTTCACGAAGACAAAAATAATCCTTACTCAGAAATGGGGTGTCTAGGGGCGCCTGGGTGGCTCAGTCGGTTAAATGTCTGCTTTCAGCTCAGGTCAGGATCCCAGGGTCCTGGGATTGAGGCCCATATTGGGCTCCCTGCTCAGCAGGGAGTCTGCTTCTCTCTCTCCCTCGGCCCCTCCCTCTCCACTCATGCTCTGTCTCTTTCTCTCAAATAAATAATAAAAATAAATTCTTTTAGGAGCACCTGGGTGGCTCAGTGCGTTAAGCCTCTGCCTTCGGCTCAGGTCATGATCTCAGGGTCCTGGGATCGAGCCCCTCATTGGGCTCTCCGCTCAGCAGGGAGCCTGCTTCCCCCCCTCTCTCTGCCTGCCTCTCTGCCTACTTGTGATCTCTCTCTATTAAATAAATAAATAAAATCTTAAAAAAAAAAAAATTCTTTTAAAAATGGGATGTCTTGTATGGCTCTAGGTTCAAGTCGAAATAATAAAAAGAATCGTAGTTGAATTTGGTTATATCTGCAGACCTGACATCAGATGAAGCAAAAAGGAATACAGAGAAAGGCATAAGGAATAAGGAGCTGGGGTGATGCCACTATGGCTACCCATCTGAATGATCTGTACTTGGTTCACCTGGAGTTCTGCTTCTATTCTAGCATAATAATACTGAGGAGAGGGATGTTTGTGTTGGAGAGGTATCAATTCTCTGCTCAGAAAATACAGATGCTGGGTCACTACCAGAACTTCAAGAATGCCCAAAATAAGCCCAGTATAAAATTTTGCCTGAGGGACACCTGGGTGGCTCAGTTGGTTAAGTATCTGCCTTTAGCTCCAGTCATGATCCCAGAGTCCTGGAATCAAGTCCTGAACTAGGCTCCTTGCTCAGCGGGGAGCCTTGCTTCTCCCTCTGCCTGCTGTTTCCCCTGCTTGTGTACGTTCTCTCTTTGACAAATAAATAAAATCTTTTAAAAAACACAAAATTTTGCCTTTTTTTTTTTTTAGATTTTATTTTTAAGTAATGTCTACACCCAATGTGAGGGTTGAACTCACAACCCTGGGATAAAGGGTTGGGTTGCATGCTCCATGGATAGCCAGCTAGGCACCCCTGTCTGAGATCAATTTTTAAAAAGAATTTTCTTTTTATGTATAACAGACATGCTCATGAATAATGCTATAAAAGAAATAATAACTCAGCTCTAAAACAGAATGGTAAGTACGCAGAGAGTCTAAATAAATTACCAGGCCTGTCATTTGTCTCTTACTTTATATCATAGTAGGCTTCTGGTTCCCTCTGAAGCTTTACACTGATTCTCTGGGTAATGACCATGGACATGATTTAGTTTGTGTTCAAAGGTTAAAGAAACAAAAATAGCCAGAAAACCATAGGGAGGCTGGTGGGGTGACTAGACTCTACCCACCTCCACTGACACGGGAAGTAGGAAGTACAAAGTAGTATTAGCTTATGCTGAGTCTCAGTATATTGCACAGACCTTTTCTGTGATAAAGAATTTGATTGATGACCCACTCAAGTAGAATTTCTACACATTCTTACCTAGTAGGATTATGTTTGAAAAAATAAAAAAAATATAGCAAAGCCCAGGCAGAGAAACCCTAACCTAAGAGAAAGTTTACTCTAGCCAGGGAATTCCATTTTTAAGAAAAAATAAGCAACTTAATGAGGCTGTTCAGTTCTTTCCTAGTCACCCTCCACCACCTCTAGCCTTGATTAAAAGCTGACTTGTGAATTTTCCTTTTTTAAACGTCTTACTTGGGCACCTGGGTGGCTCAGTGGTTTAGTGTCTGCCTTCAGCTCAGGTTATGATCCTGGGGTCCAGGGATGGAGTCCCACAAAAGGCTTCTTGCTCTGTGGGGAGCCTGCTTCTTCTTCTCCCTCTGCCGCTCCCCCTTGTATTCTCTTCTTTCTCTGTCAAAAAATAAACAAAAATCTTAAAAAACCCCAAACAAAACAAAACCCAAACATCTTGCTGTGGTAATTTATAGAAGCAAGGTGTAATGGAAAACTTATTTAAAACTTATTTAAAAGTTTGATGACATGTGCTCTTATTCCAGTTTTGCCACAAACTGGGTGACTTTGGGGCAAGATATATAATCCTTCAGTTGTTCCCTTCTGTATAATTAGAATAACTACTTGGCCCATGGCTCAGGCTTGTTAAGATGACCTAGTGAGATGCCAAATTCCTTTGAGAATCACAGAATTTATTAGCATAAGACATCACTATTATTTTAAAAGGCAAACCAAATCATCATTATTTTACAAGCTTTGTTGGAAATCCTTGACCATTTTTATGGCTTTAATAACTTATATTATATTAGTCCTTAACTTTCAATTTTCTAGGTATCTCCATTTATCTGACATCCTCTTACTTAAGACTAAATAAAACAGGAATGCCAGGAATGAAAACACTTTTTTTTCCAGATTATATTACAAAGGTGCCAGCATAGGTATTTTCTGTGATGACCATTCTGGAAGGCAGAAAGTATGATCAGTGTATGAGATGTAGGAGAGATAAACTTCAGTGGGTAAGGAGGCAGACAAGGGATGGGTAAGCACAAGTCTTATATCAAAAATCGTTTGAGGGGAGCCTTGGTGGCTCAGTTGGTGCCCCCTCTGGCTCTACGCTCAGCAGTGGTCTGCTTGAGATTCTCTCTCTCCCTCTTTCCTCTACCCCTCCCCCCCCTCTAAAGTAAATAAATCTTTAAAAAAATCAGTATGAAGATTTTTTTCTCTTCATGTTGATTAGAAGAAACACATAGCGGATGAAATCTGTATCATTTTACTTGGGACAGTAGCTCCAGTCTGATGAATACATTGTCCAAAACTTGTATTTAGTGTGAAGGTGTGTCAATTCAGTATTCTTATCAGTACAAAGAAGGGATTTTAAATACAGTACATACACAAAGGAAATACTTTTATGTCTGAAGAGGTGGTTTCATAGTTTTCCTTTCATTAGAGCCAATTTCCTTCCTAAAAGGAGATCCATATTTCTCATGTCCTCAAAGCAGTCACTACACAGCATATCAAAGAGATCTTTGCTCATTCATTCATTCAACAAAATGTATCAACCATGTATTATCTGCAAGGCACCGGACTATAGGACAAGGGGAAGATTAAGATGTACAAGATACAAATCCTCTCCTTAGGACAAGTGAGGGGAAATAGTCACTCAAGTTTATTTATCTGCCATGTACCAAGTATGTTGATAGAGGCTTTCTATCTATTACCTCATGAGAATCTTGTACTTTAGAAGGTGAACTAAGACACACGCATAAATAACATAGTTGGCATACACTGAGCACCCAATAATTATCTGTTTAATGAATGAATATAAGGAACATGAGATCTCAAAATAATCACCCTTGTTTCAGAGACCCAGAGATTGAGAGTCCCCCTTAGGTAGTGGTTTCCAACACCAAGAACCTCACTTCATATTGAGTTGACCACTTCCGAGCTGTATAATGAATGGTCTGATCCATTGGTCAGGTTGGGTAATCTGAATTTTGATTTCCTAATCTGCGAATCGCGTAAAGTGCTTCCCACTTCATAGTACTGTTATGGGGGTTGGTGGTAATGTATGTAAAACTCCTCGCACAGAGGGCGCTCAAAAAAGTGGTAGCAACTATTACCATCATTAAATTTTACTATTGGATTTATACACTTTAACCACTGATGTAGTGTTCTTTTTATGATCGGCTCCAGTTATGTGCGTGCACTTCCTGCAAACGCACTTAAAGACCCCAAGAGACCCAGAGACCAGTGCTTTTATCTGGTGGGAGACATTAGCAATTTCACTTTGATAGAGAGGAGTGTGGAGAGGCCTGAGGGATTTGTCTCCAGCGCCCTTTCAGGGTCCTTTCCAGACTGCAAAAAGCCTGTCACCCAGGCTGTCACCTGTCACCAAGGCTTTCCAGACTGCAAAAAGCCTGTCACAAGCCTGTCACCTGTCACCAAGGCTCCGACCCACTTTTCGACGTCTAATCACGGTTCCTAAGCACCTACTGTGCGCAGCGCACCGCGCCAGGAGCTCCGAGCCGGGCACGTACCCTTTCTCTGGTCTTTTACGTCACGGTTTGAGGGGACTAAGCCCTCTTCCCTGAGGTACTGTGGAATTGGTTCGCAGGTAATCGCGGCACCCACAAGGACAGCTCCAAACCTCCACGCAGGAACGAAACCACAGAACCTCCCGCCTCCCGCCGCAGGGAGGAGCAAAGACCCCTGGGAAATTGACCTTTCGCCTCCACTCACTCCTTACTTCAGCTCACCAATTTTGACGCTAGCGAATGATGCGACGAGAAAACTTGGAAGGCGGGACTTAGTGTTGTCCGATCCACACTGATTGGACTGCGACGGCGTGAGGGGGTGGACCGCGTGAACAGGCTAGCGACCCTCCCTCGGTGGGCGGGGAGAGGTGGAGGCTGCGCTTGCGCTCTGGGAGGCGGCGGAAGTGGCCTGAGGCGGCTACGCGTGCGCGGTGGGCGGAGCGCGGCTCTTCTACCTCCTTTGCCAGCCTAAGTCTTCCCATCCTTGCCCAGCTGGTGTGGTGCTCGAGTTTCCGCACCTCGTCGCGTAGAGTCGCTGCCGAGTGGGCGCTCGGTGTTCGGGTCGTCATGGCTGGTTACGAATACGTGAGCCCGGAGCAGCTGGCTGGCTTTGATAAGTACAAGGTAGCGCGGGGCCCCGCGGACGCCCCTCTCCCTCCTCTTCCCGGCCTCTCCCAGGCGGCTGAGGGGCAGGCGCGGTCCGTGTCACCTTGTGCCGCGTGGCTCCGAGCGGGCTGGCGGGCGTTTCTCCGGGGGTCCTGTCGAGACCTGGAGCTTTGGGGTCAGGGTGCGTGGGAGCATCCTAGGTCCGCCTCCTTGACTCGGTTCCGTCCCAAGGGATGGATTGCCTTTTCCTTAGGAGACCGCTGGACGAGAGTGGAACCAGAGAATTCCCTGCGCTTCTTTACTTCATCATTATTATTATTTTTAGCGAATGCAGTTCCTTACGGGTGTCTTAATTGTCTTCATTTTAATGAAGTCTCCACCCGTCTCTTGCATACAAGTCAGAGGGAGATGGTTTTTGGCAGAGGAGGCCCGGGGAGGGGGAGTAACTGCTGAGGCCATGCTGCTGATGCACTCCACTTCTACTCCCAATAAGAAGGCTTCCTCAGCAGTAGCTTGTGGCTCTTGGGCTGGAAGATGAAGTAAATGTGCACAGAAGGAACTGTGTAGTAGAAAGAGCGCGGGCTTTGGAGTCCGTAGAAACCTGATACCAAGCTCTAATTTCTTTACGTGGCGTTGGGCCAGGTAATAGTCCCTATGGTGCAAAATGATTATAGGAATTTGCCAAGGGACTGACACATAATGGGCCTCCAGTAAATGCTGGTTGTTAACTTTCCTCCAAATCTGGTTTGCCTCCACTGCTCTCTTATCAGTGAATGACTCCACTGTCCATCCAGCTTTCCGAGCCTGAGATCTGGGCTGTAACCTTTCATCCTTGCTGTCTGTGTCAGTTTCACTCTTGATTCCTCTACCTCACCCACCAGCCAGTGAATCACCAGGTCCTGTACCTTCTGTCATTTTTAGCCCAGGCTAGAAGAGTGGTTCCATTACCACTCATCCCACATACACTGTAAGTAATCTTTTTATTTTAGAATATTTTTAGAAGAGATTTGCAGAAAAATCATGAAGATAGTAGAATTGCCTTATGTCTCAGACCCAGTTTTCCCTGTTATTAACATCTTACATTAGTATGATACATTTGTCACGATTAATGAACCAATATTTACACATTATTAACTGAGGTCCATACTTAGATTTCCTAAGTTTTCACCTAAGGCCCTTCTTCTTTCCTGGAATTTCACCCACGATATCACATTTCATTTAGTCGTCCTGTCTCCTTAGGCTTCTCTTGGCTGTGACCATTTATCAGACTTCCCTTCTTTTTGATAGCCTGAATAGGTTTGAGGAGTTTTGGTTATATATTTTATAGACTGCCTGTCAGTTGGGATTTGTCTAATATTTTTCTCATAATGAGGCAAGGGTTATGGGTTTTTGGGAGGAAGAGCGCAGAGATGAAGTGCCATTCTCATTGGATCATATGAAGAGTATATGCTGTCAGTATGACTTGTCACTGTTGATATTGACTTTGATCACTTGACTGAGGTAGTATTTGTTAGGTTTATCCCTGTAAAGTTACTCTCTTTGGAAGGAAGTCACTGTGAACCCTCCCTTGATAGTGGAGAGTTATGTCCCACCTCTGTGAGGGTAGAGTATTTACATAATTTGGAATTATGCATGGGAGATCTGTCTTTTCTTCCCATTGTATATTTATCCAATCATTTATTTGTATCAGTGTGGATGCCTGAATATTTATTTTATACTTTGGGTTATTATAATCAAGTCGTACTTTATTTTCTTGCTCGATCACATTTACTTTTGCCCTGACAGTCTTCTCTTTAGGTTAAATAGTGATCTTTAAAAAATGTGCTTCTTTTTTTTTTTTTTTTAAAGATTTTATTTATTTATTTGACAGAGAGAGAGAGATCACAAGTAGGCAGAGAGACAGGCAGAGAGAGAGAGGGGGAAGCAGGCTCCCCGCTGAGCAGAGAGCCCGATGCGGGGCTTGATCCCAGGACCCTAAGATCATGACCTGAGCCAAAGACAAAGGCTTTAACCCACTGAGCCACCCAGGCACCCCTAAAAAATGTGCTTCTTTGCTTAAAACCCACCACTGTCTTCCCATTGCTCTTGGAATGAAGTCCCAAAAATTCATAAGATGAGCTATAGGGCTCTGAATGATATGGTCCTTACCTGTCTTCAGCTCCACATGCTCCTCACAGTCTGCTCCTGTTGGCATTAGTAGCCATCTCCTCCCCACCCCCCCCTTTCCTTTTGCAGATCTTTTAAGTAATGTTGTTCTGGCTGCCAGGAATGTAGCTTCCTTTCCCATTTATATTCTTCTTCATGTCTTCACTTAAATGTTATTTCCTCAGAGAAACATCCCCTAAACTCTCCTCTCCCCTTAAGCATGCTGTTAGAGTATCCTCTGCTCCTTTATGGAATTTGTTAGTGTGTCTCCCTATTAGAATGTAATACTCAAGTGGTTAGACTTGGCTAATGGACCACCATGGCCTGAGCACAATACTACTGTGCATATTAGGAACCCAGTAGACATATGTAGAATGAATAAATAGCTGAAAAAAATCGTAATGGATTTTCCCTGACTGGAATCGGAAAAACTATGAAGGACCTTAGCAAGTCATATGGGATATTCCTCTGCTGTCAAGCCATATGGTGTCATACAATTTTGACCTGAGGTGCTGACATGTATTAAAATTTAAGTGGAAAGAAGTTCCATAGCCTTCTTGGTTACCTTGCCCAGGGCTTCATAACTTCATTAAAGAAGGTTATTAACGCAGGTACCTCCTGTTTTGCCTTCAGCTCTACCCCTTCCTGTTATCTCTTCTGCACCGTAAATATTGACATATAGAACTTTTTTTCCTTACTAGATTCTGGCTTTCTGGATCTAAGTGCCAATAGAATAGCTGTTTTCAGTTGCAGCAGTGTCTGTATTATGGAATCTGCTTTTTCTTATAAAGCAGTGTTCCCTAAATTTGTGTTTCCAATTAGATAGGTGTCCTAATTTACAGGAAATCTGAGTGTGCTTTCTTATTTCTATCTTTTCCCTTTGTCTGTTATCTGACTCACTTCCTGTGTCTGATGGCACGTTTCCTATCCTGGAAAACAAAGGTCAGTTTAGCAAGTGTCCAGTGTTCACTAAAATGTAGTTTGTTGATTTTATTTTAAAATAGGAGGGCCACGAATTATAACCTAAACTTCTAGTAGAGGGTTCCTAACATACCTGCTGAATACAATACTGACAAGTATTGTGTTCATATTAAAAGTACGAGTCCAAACGTGTCCAAAGGAAAAATCTGTGTGGTCAGTTTTACTGGAACGTGAATTGTACCTAGAGACACTTTCTTCCTAAAGATCACACATACCTCTTGTGTGGTCTTCAACAGGAAGTGCTTTATAAATACTTACTGAATTAAAACAGTTTTCGAAGCAGATCATCTCATAAATGGGTAAAGACTCAAAAAACAGTCAAGAGATTTTTATTCCCTGATGTGACCCTGTATGTTAGAGCAAAGAGATGTGAGAAAATTTGATGCTATAAAAGCTGCTGGTGTAAAAATTACTTTTGAATTAGTTTAATTTCTTTGTCTCCCTAGAGGTACATCTGAGAGCTACGGTTGGAAACCTGGCAGTTATTCAGAATAACCGCCGTGGGGGGTGCAGATGTGGGCGGTAATTAGATTTCTGTAGTAAGAGACTAAGACGATTGCTTCTCGGTGCAGGAGAAAGCATGGGATGGATTGTATGTTGTGTGCTGTCTCAACACTTGTGTTCTCCATTTGTTACCACAGTTTTATGAAGCAGATGAATAATTAGTTGAGGTTGGGATATGAGCTCAGAGAGGGTAGGTCCTGTAGCTGTCTTGTCCACCACGACCAGGGTATAGTACATGGACAAAATAGGTGCACAACAAATACTTATTGAAGGAATGAAAGTGCAAAAGACTATAAGCCATTTTGGAAGTATGGTAAAAGGGAGCTGTGCATCTCCTGGATATTGGAAGAATATTTTTGTATTTTGAATGTGAAGATGTCAGGGGTTTAACTACCATTTTCTCTGTTGCTTATTTATGTACCTTTAGACAATTATATTGGGGAATTTGACCTCTGAGAGGCTTATCATTTGTCCTCTGTCCCTGTCCTTTCTTTGGACAAGTCTTTACAGTTGAAGGTTTTCCCACTTATCTAAGAGTGAAACTTCTCTTGTGATTTACCTAATCTAACGTAGGGGAGGCATTATTTAATTGCTAGTGTAACAGCTAGTTTCAGATTGTATCATTTTGCTTCAGAGAGGA
>CM053610.1:100151595-100186742 GCA_028646535.1 Procyon lotor | reverse complement strand
ATTTTTTTTTTTAAAGACTTTATTTATTTGACAGAGAGAAACACAGCGAGAGAGGGAACACAAGCAGAGGGAATGGTAGCGGGAGAAGCAGGCTTCCTGTAGAGCAGAGAGCCCGATGCGGGGCTCGATCCCAGGACGCTGGGATCTGACCTGGGCCGAAGGCAGACGCTTAACGACTGAGCCACCCAGGCGCCCCAGCATCAGGTAGTCTTGATCTTGTGGGTAGGAGCCCTAATATCTCTCTTAGCAGAAAAGAGGATGTAGTGCTTTCAGAATTGTGTACTAGTTTCTTATCGCTGGGTAACAAATTATCCCAGACTTGGTGGCATAAAACAAGACATATTATCTCATAGTTGTCTGTGAGTTAGGGGTCGGCATCAGTTGGCTGGCACTTCTCTCTTTAGGGTCTCACCAGGCTGCAGTTAAGGTGTCAGCTGGGCTGTGTTCTCATCTCCAGCTTGGGGTTGTCATCCGGGCTTGTGTGGTTGTTGGCAGCATGAGGTTCTTCCCAGTCGCAGGGCTGAGGCTTTTAGCTCCTAGGGCTTTCCCACTTTTTCCTGCCACATGGCCCTCACCATAGGCAGTTCACATCATTGCTGCTTGCTTCTTTTTTTTTGTTTGTTTTTTAGAATGCTGCTTGCTTCTTAAAGGTCAGCAGGAGACTCCTCCACGTTGCTAAGATGAAGACTTATGTAATAAAATGTATCATGGAAATCATATCACCCTTGTCATAGAATGTATCCTAATCAAGGCAGTGACACCTGTCACCTTTGCTATATTCTATTGGTTAGAAACTAGTCACAGGGTCTGCCCTCAAGGGAGCAGAATGAACCATCAAAGGGAGGGGATTGCTTATACAGGGGCTTGACTCACTGGGAATTACTTTAGGATGTGTCTGTCATAAATTGGAAGACAAAAAGTATATTTTAGAGAGTATTATGAGAATAATGATTTCAGTAAATTGGCTCTAGGTAGATCATGATTGTATTTAAGCCAAGAAAGGGTAGTCTGATTTCAGACAAAGTGATCAATTTCCTAGACGTGTTCCAGGATGAATCAGAAAGGACTTAGAGTTTAGATCTGCTTGTTAGCCATTGTAATCCTTGAATTTTGTAGTCTCTTCATGTGTAACATAAGTAAGAATAATCTATCTTACAATATCAAATAGAACAGCCAGATTGTCCTGTGGAAACTGTAAAACATTATACGAATGTAAACATGATATTATTAATAGGGGAAGAGTAAGAAGAATTTCCCTTTGTGAAGTTAAAAGTTGCTGTGGAGGGGCGCCTGGTTGGCTCAGTGGGTTAAAGCCTCTGCCTTCGGCTCAGGTCATGATCTCAGGGTCCTGGGATCGAGCCCTGCATCGCATCGGGTTCTCTGCTCAGCGGGGAGCCTGCTTCCCCCTCTCTCTCTGCCTGTCTCTCTGCCTACTTGTGACCTCTCTCCTTTCTGTCAAATAAATAAATAAAATCTTAAAAAAAAAAAAAAAAGTTGCTGTGGACTAGTCCCTAGGGGAAAATAGATTTGGTGAGGGAAGTAATAACATTTCTTCTCATCACTGATACCTTAACTCTATACTGCTACTTAAATAAGCATGCAAAGTAGTTCATGCATTTATTCATTCATAAGTATAAACATTCAAATATGTTTATTGAGCTCAGGCTACTGTGTTCCAGAAGCAGAAAAGATTAGGTTGAGAAGTTTTCTCCATTCTCTTAATTTTAAGTCTATATCCCAGTGCTGAGTCCACACTTTTATGTGAAAGGCTGCTCTTTTGATTGCCTTGGTATTTGTTGAGTGAATAACGATTTTTTAAATAATTGAGATCCCTCGTTTTATGTTTCTTGCTTATTTGCCTAGCCTGGAGGATTGGAATGCCATTGCTAAAGAACTCTGCTCCAGGAGTGGCTGGTGGGGTACATGTTGGCCACAATGGATTCTACCCCTGTAAAGACTTAAAACACCTAAACATAATTGAGCCCTGAGTCCTGTCAGCAAGGGTCTGCGCTCAGTATCACACTCTTGTGCTATACCAGACAATGAGCTTCATTGTGCAGGGGGAGAAAAGAGAGAGTTGGCACTTTCTTCCTCCTGTTTTAAGAAAGGTTGGTAATGTGTGTGTTTCATTTTAGAGATGTCTGAAAAGTTGGTCTGAGCAACAAATATTACAATTTCATATAACCCAGTTGTGTACATCTTGCTGTTTACTCTTAAAAACTTGGATAATTTTGAACTCAAGAATTTTGGAAATAATTTTAAAAAATTAGAAATATCATTTTGAGTTTGGTTGCATCTAAAGTGACTAACAATAAGTGCAATTTATGAACTATTAATAGCTTATATTAAGCCACATTTTATGGATTACTATAGTTAACTAAATATGTTTTATAAATATAAAGCTTCAGGACGCCTGGGTGGCTCATTCGGTTGAGCAGCTGACTCTTGATATCGGCTCAGGTCATGATCTCGAGATTGTGGGATCAGGCCCCACATCAGGCTCCTTGCTCAGTGGGGAGTCTGCTTGAGGATTTTCTCTCCCTCTCCCTCTGCATCTCCTCCCACTTGTGTTTTTTTCCTCTCTCTCATAACTCTTAAAAAAATTAAAGTATAAAGCTTATATTTCAGGTGGGTAAAGACAGTCCTTATATTAAAATCATTTGGCAGTAAGAGTCTTATTCTCCTTATATTGTTTAGAAGACAAAGTAGGGGAAATCTGCAGCTCAGTATAGATAGTAGAGCATTACTTGAGACAGTGGCCCCAGTGTAATTAATAATTTGTCCAAAGCTTTGTGTTTAGTTCAAAGGTGTGTCAGTTCGTATCAGTTTTCTTATCAGTACAGAGAAGAGATTTGAAATATAGTACCTTTGTAAAGGAAACACTTCTATGTCCAAGGAGGTGGTTTCATAGTTTTCCTTTCATTGGAGCCAATTTCCTTCTTAAATTAAGGGCAGTCTCACATTTTTAACGTCCTTCTCAAAAACGTATACTTCACGGCCTATTTGGAAGTAATTTAGAAGTCACTGTACTGCTAACCCTAACCCATAGTCTAACCCATAATCCTTTCCACCTGATGTACTTTAAGTCTTGTAACTGGCCTCTGTTTGCCCTTTGGTCTCTGTCCAGTTCTTTTTAAACTGTAATCAGTATCCTTTAAAAATATAAATCAGGATGTGCATTGGGTTTAGAATAAAATCTAGCTCACTGTGGTCTTGCTAGGTGGTGTAAGCCCATGTCTCCAATCTCATTTCCTGTCACTCTGCCCTGCTCACTAAGCTATAGCTGCATTAGCCTTCCTCCAGTATTTCAAGTATTTCTAGCTTTGTGGTCTTTGCACATTTGTGTTCTCTTTGCTTGGAAGGTATCTTGGTATGCACTCCCCTCCCCTACCACACACACACGTGCACACACACAAATGCACACTGGCACATGTGTATTCTTTAGTTTCTATTTCTTTTTAGATATTTTACATGTAAATGCACAAATCTTAAGTGTCTTTTAATGAATTTTTACATAATGTATATACGCATATAACCACCACCCCGATCAAGGTACGGAATTATTTCTGGCAGCTCAGAAGGCCCCCATTCAGTCTCTCTCATCAAACCACTTATGACTTCTTTTGTCATAAATTAGTCTGTTTTTGAACTTGATATAAATGGACTCTACAACAGCATGTACTCTTTAGTGTCTCACTTCTTTTAACTCGATATCATGTCTCTTATGTTCCTTATCTGTCCTCTCATCTTCTCGGACTCAGCTAAGTATCCATCCCCTCCTCAGAGAAGCTTTCTTTGACCATTCTGACACTATGCACACTCCCTGCCCCGTGTCCTCTAGCAAAATACCCTGCTGATTTCCTTCATGTTTTTTTTTTTTTTTAAAGATTTTATTTATTCACTGAACAGAGAGAGATCACAAGCAGGCAGAGAGAGAGGGGGAAACAGGCTCCCCGCAGAGCAGAAGGCCTGTCGTGGGCCTCGATCCCAGGACCCTGAGATCATGACCCGAGCCGAAGGCAGAGGCTTTAACCCTGTTTTAACAACTGAGCCACCCAGGCGCCCTCCTTCATGGTTTTTAACACAACTTGTGATTATTCCTTGTTTTTGTGCTTACTGTCTATCTCACAATGGGCTATAGACTTGATTAAAATAGGAAACATTTTGGTCTTGTTCATCATTGTCTTCATTGGGCCTAGCAAAAATTTGCTTGGCACAATTATATGTACTCAATCGAATATTTGTTGGCTTAAAGAATGAATGAATGAGTGAATGAATGAAGAATGAACTCTGCTTTATTTTCTGACTTGTATTGAGGTAAAAAAAAGTTCTGAAACTTTCTAATTTTTGGCAAAATGTTATCTAAAATAGTTCTGATCTTACTAAGATTTTATGAAAATTTTTTTCCCAAAATTTTCCCAAAATGAAACATTTTGGGAAATGGGAAAAAACATTTTGGGAAAAAACATTCCCCAAAATGAAAATTTTCTCTTGTGGGAAAGATGTCACAGATGACAGAACAGAATTTTATACCCAGATAAAAATTATTAAATGTACTTGAGGGAAATGTTTAGAAGTTCTGTCTTGATCAGCATTTTTACAGAGACTTAGGTGAAGGCATTATTACCAGCATGACAGATTTATATGCTGAGATTTTGGAGAGGCATACCTATTGCCACTCATGAGTGAGTCTGAATCTGAAGAGATCTGGAGGGGATAGAAAAATGAGTTGAATCCAGTAAGATGAAGTGTTATAATGGCAAATGTGGAGTCTTGTCCTTAGGTTCCAACAGTCATCCTCACATTAACATGGAGAAAGGCGGCTTAGTAGTCCCAATTGTGCATTCATATTTAAGTCTGCAGAATGATTTTGTTGCCATAGGAAATTAGTATGTTGAGTATCAGAGGAATATTGAGAAAGAGGGGCTTATGGTCATGTTCTTCCTACTCATGTGCCAGGTGAAATGATTCTTATGCCCCGGATCACATCACATGTTTATGTTGGTTCAACAAGAAATTGGATTGCCTGGAGCACCCGTTGTCAAACTAAAGCCCTCAGGCACCTGTTTTTGTGAATAAAGTTTTACTGGAACA
The DNA here is from genome assembly GCA_028646535.1 of Procyon lotor. Classification (NCBI taxonomy): domain Eukaryota; kingdom Metazoa; phylum Chordata; class Mammalia; order Carnivora; family Procyonidae; genus Procyon; species Procyon lotor. The sequence continues at coordinate 100,181,648 of CM053610.1, read as the reverse complement.
CAACTGTGCCCATTTGTTTACCTCTTTTCTTTTTCTTTCTTTTTTTCTTTTCTTAAAGATTTTATTTATTTATTTGACAGAGACACAGCGAGAGAGGGAACACAAGCAAGGGGGAATGAGAGAGGGAGAAGCAGGTTTCTCACTGAGCAGGGAGCCCAATGTGGTGCTCGATCCCAGGACCCTGGGGTCATGACCTGAGCCGAAGGCTCAGAAGCTGAGCCACCCAGGCGCCCCCTGTGCACCTATTTTCTGTGACTGCTTTCTTGCTTCATTGGTAATGTTGAGGGTGTATTACAGAGACTGTATGGCCTGCAGAGCCTAAAATATTTACTATCTGACGCTTTCCAGAAAAAGCTTTCTAACCTCTGGTCTAAAGTACAAGACGTAGATGAGGAAGAAGATTGAAAGCCCGACAAGAGGAGCAGCAAAAGGCACATGGGCTGTTTAAGCAGGTGAAGAGAAGATGTAGGTGTGACAGGGAGGGTGGCCTCAAATAGCTGAAGCGTTGTTGGGAAAAACCAGACCCTTGTCTGCTTAACTTTGTAAAGCAGTATGAAAACAGGATAGAAAATACGGAACAAGGGGAGGATTTTGTTAGTGTATAGAAAGTTGGTTTAACGTGGGTTGGGCTTGCTTCTGAAAATAATGAGTTTTTTTTGGCACCAGAGGCATTTAAAGAGAGGCCAGATGTCTGTTTTACCTGTTTGCATTGATGAGGGTCAGGCAAGCAAGAAGTTGACGTCTTCTGTACTCATGTGATTCTGAGATTTTGCCTTGGAATGATTCTGTCAAAGCCAGGCTACGGCTTTCAAGCATTTCTCCCGGGCGCTAGCTTCATCCGGCCTTGCGGATTGGAGGTCAGGCAAGTCACAGTGGACCTTAACAGTGGATTACCTACCTGTTTAAGGTGTTCTGATATACCATTCCATCAGAAAATAAAAATATATTTAATAAACTTTAACCAATACCTGAATCTAGTTTAATATCTTTAAAAGTTTATTTTTTATTTATTTTTTCATGCCCGTGGAAGGTTTGAATCATTCTTTTTTCCTACTGATCCACAAGACAGTTTTAAGTTTCTTTGTTTATACTAAGTGATATGTGATCTTGAAAAATACTCAGATGTGTAAGGTTAGAGCACAGAGTGTTCCTAGGTTTATTGTTTGCTACCTTTCGTGATCTATTACATTTTCTTGCTGTACTTGAGCTTAAATGTGAAACATCCACTTAGGCAAACTGACCTTGTATTTAGCTCTGCATTCTTTTCATACTTCTGGTCTCCTGAAGTAGAAATTTAGAGGTAAAACTTCAGAATTTAAAAAGAGGAGCTTTTCAGATGAAAATACCATCAGTTAAGGGCCTTCTTTTAGATCTAAATTCAAATTATGGAAAGCTGCTGAATGAGACTCATTCAGCAAACATTTGAATTAAGAACATTATACTTTGTACATCATATTAGGTATTCATGGGATGTCTTAAACAGTTTCCTTCTGATTTGGACTTCTTACAACTTCTGTACTTTGCAGTAGACGGTGGGCTTGAAATGTGTGGTTTCCCCATTTATCTGACCCGCTGGCTACGTCAAGTGGGTCTGGGTGCAGACTCCTGTGTAGTGGAGGCCAGGGCCCTCCCCCTTGTCATTGGCAGCCTTTAGAGGCTCGTATTGGTTTCATGGACTTAAATCTAAGTAGTCCTGTCAGCTGAGGACCCCTGTTCTGCAAAGGTTCAGATGGAGTGACATTTGTTATGTGGAAAGGCTTTGTAATCTGTGGGGAGCTGTGTAAGTACAAGTTGATTTTATCAAGAACATAACTCGAATTTAGGTAGAGTCAGGCCTTGGCTGTGGCCTGTCCCTGCAGCAAGCAGGGGCACACCGAGTTCTTCACCGTTTTCCTCCCTCTCGCTCAGATCCATTGTCCCAGTTATGCCATTTCAGGCAGAATGGGTTGGATAAAGGGAGGCCCTCAGACATGGAGTCTGTTGAATCATTTGACTTACTAGTTATAACTGTTTTTGCTTGCAGTATTTAACATTATTTCTGGTCATTTACTTTTTTTCCCATCACATTTTTGAGTCTTGAAACACTGATGAAAAAAGATTTCCTGCATATTTGTAAGCATTCAGGAAAAAGTTTTGACCTTTAATTATGATTTTTAAAAAATTGGATATTCAAATGCTTACTACTTCTTTTACGTACGAAGTAAAGCATTACTCTGAAACACAAAACTTTTTTCAGACATTTGACTATTGTGACGTTTAAATATCAGCTGGACGAGCTAGGTGATATTCCCACTCTCTGCAGTGGGAATTATCCCTTACCAATTAAGTATCTCTTCTTCCCCACCCCTAGCAGAGTGCTTCTGACATGCCGGGTATTCCAATGTGTGTGTGTCTCATAAATAAGTCATTGATGTGACTCTTAAAATTATATATATGTATATAGATATTTGTTAAAATTACCTTTTGAATTTTTAGTAAATAGCTCAATAATTAGGGAATAAACTGGATTACCACAGAACCCTAACCTGTTGTTGCCTTCCTTTGCTTATTTATGCAGTCTGCTTTCCTGCTATAAAGGCATCTTTCATCCTTTGGTAGTTAAAACATATTTAATAATATCTAATACTTACATAGCACTTACCGTGGGCAATCTACTACTTTAAGTGTTTCACGCATATGATTAATTTACCTAATTTTTATGGCTGTCCTTTGAGGTCGAAGCTATGGTCCTCATTTGCAGGTGAGCAAAGTAAGGCAGAGATTAAGTAACTTGTCCAAGGTTGCACAGCTAGTAAATGTTTTAGTGGAGGTATGAGAAGATTGAGAAAGTCCACGTTTGAATGTATGCAGTGTGCACATTTTGACCTTGCAAGTAAGTGAGAACTTGTAAGCGATATCAATTTCTCTACTGAAACATTGTAACATTATACAAGTTGACTGATGAAAAAAGGAAATCTGGTTGTACTTGACATTGTCCCATTTATATTGTTCCTCCAGTTTTGTTATGTAGATGAGGACATCATGTAAATAGACATATTCTCTAGGTTATTTTTGTGATATTATTTTCACTGCAGAAATACTGTTCTATTTGCTCGTGTGCAAGGATCACTGAATATTTTCTTTCATTTCTTAACAGTACAGTGCTGTGGATACCAATCCACTCTCTCTGTATGTCATGCATCCATTTTGGAACACTATAGTAAAGGTAAGATGATTAATAGACTTATGTTTTAGTAAGTTTTAAATATTTTACGGAGTGTTATGGATGCAACTGTTTGTTTAATAAGATATCTAGAGAAGCTAGTTCTCCCATCCTCCTTTTCCCTTAGTCACATACCTTTTGATTTATTTCACTCTTGGGACTATAAGCTTATACTCTAGAATTTATCATTTTTATAAAATGAATTTAAAATTTTTCCCAAGTAAATGTACTGTTATGATTATAAAATTTTGTTGATTATAGAATTATTTAAAATATAGAAAAGAGAAGAAAGATGCTTATTTTTATCAGCAGACATTATGGCTTACATTTTAATATATACAACATATATATGTATAAGCTCTCAAGTTTATAGCCTTTATTATGACTTAAATTTGCATCTTGTGTAGTGGCCAGAGAGATTCCTTTACTTTAACTATTTTGTAATTTTTTTGAAAAAAAAAAAAAAAAAAATAGGTATTTCCTACTTGGCTGGCTCCAAATCTGATAACCTTCTCTGGCTTTCTGCTGGTTGTATTCAATTTCCTACTTATGGCATACTTTGATCCTGACTTTTATGCTTCAGGTAAGATTATTACTTTAATATAAAATTTAAAATGTCTAAATGGAGAAAAATGAGATGTGGTTATTTTCTGGTTCTATTCATACGCTTGTGTTTTGGGGAAGTTGTGGATACTAGGATCCTAAAATGTTAGGAATTGGGTGTAAAAGCGAAGTAAGTTTTGTTTTCTCAATCTGTTATGGATGCTTCATTAAGTTCTAGAAACCATGTTGGCTACTTAATTTAGATGTTTTGTCTAAAAAGCAGTGAGGTTTTGATAAAGAATAATTGGATTTCTAAGAAGACAGAAAATTAGGATTATGACACTTTGCCTGAAAGTGAATATGAGCAGGGTCCAACTACTTAACAGTTCTAGAAATATCCTTTCCCTTGTTCTAATTATGCAAGAAAAATCCCCCACCCCTTTTTGGAAAATTATCTCTTTTTCCCTCTGCTCAGTATCCGTTTTTGACTTTAATACCTCCGAGTTTCCTCTGAAAATGATTTTTAGACCATAAACGTTTATTGAAGTCTTCTTTCACATCTGTTCCTGTCTTCACGTTCTCCCTCACCCTGTTTCTGCCCCAGGCTACAGGACAGAATCTGACTGTACTTGGGATGAGGGGGGATAAATGGGAGATAGGGTTGGGTTTCATTGCCCAGCCAGTTGATGGAGTTGAGAGGAATGGAAAGATGATGGTAGATGAATATTTTTTGCATTCGAAGTTGGAGTTTATATTTTCCAAAAAGAATACTTATAAATGATGCAGTAAGGAGTTGTAGTGTTATAATTCATCTGTGTTGTGGGTTTAGCACACTTTTGTGGACTGACCTGAAGAAACTAACAGTCACTGAAAACAGTGTTTTTGTGGGAAAAGTTCAGATTTTCAAAAACTTATGACTTGATATTACAGAAATTTTGAATATTGGAACTATACATTTGCTTACCTATCAGTTGAAATTTTAAGCAATGGCTTCTGTACGTGTAATAAAGTGGTAACTTTATGAAGATCATAAAGTATGACATGATTAATTAGATTAAATTTTATTAAGCATGGTTTGGATATTAAACAGTTTTTAAAAATTTGTATTTTAATCTTCAGAACATCCTCAGAAGTTTATTTTGTAGCTGAAAATATTTTTCCCACTACTCTAACATTATTTACTTAGTTATTAAGAGAGCTAAAAATATGTAAATATTATGTATATTCTCCCAAATCATAGAACCTAGAGGACCAGATAAGCCATCTAGTCCTGGTATATTTGGTAAATAGATAGGAAGGGTTAAATGGTATATTCATGGTCACACTGCTGGTCGAATACAGAGCCGGGCCTGGAGCCCAGAACTCCTGATTCTCCTGTTCTGTCTTAGGGGGAAATAGTGAGGTACAGACATTTCAGAATGATTCTGATGCCAGATCATTCAGTGGAGGTGATCCATCTATACCATCTAAAATGAAAAGATCTTTTGTTTAGCTAATTAATAATGTAATGAAAGAATATAGATTCAAGGCTCAATATGTTTGTAGGATAATCGCAAACAATGAGGATCAAGTTAAACACAAGCATCTTTTAAATTCCAAAAATATTAATTTTCATTCTCAGCACATAAGTAATTTTCAAGTAAAGATGAACACTCAGTTTTGAGTTAAGATTAAAGCTCAAAATAAATGCCTCTTGTTTATGAGGGGTTGGGCAGTTACTCCTTTTGTTTTGTCAGTTTACTGATGTATTTTAACATCTGCCTAATTCTGCATTAAAGATATAAGGTACTTTAACTTCTATTTAATAAATAGAAATATCTCTCATTGGCAGTATATGGTATGTTAAGAACGCATGTACTTTGTGTTAAAACCTGTGTTGCTTTCCTTTGCAGCCCCAGGTTACAAGCACGTCCCTGATTGGGTTTGGATTGTAGTGGGCATTCTCAACTTCATAGCCTATACTCTCGGTAAGAAATTGGCAAATACTCAGATTAGCCAATGGCTGGTGAATCTGTCAGTAGGGATAGCCAGCTATCCACTAAGTTAACATTTTCTCCTATGCTTAATTCATTTAAACTCGGTTTATTAATTTCCTATTCAATTTAAAATGTATGTTTTTGAATTTCTCTATGGAAAATATTGTCACTCATTGCTAGGGCGTGCAAGAATAAGGTAGGAGTTGGCAGGCTACCTCTTGCAGCCCAGCTCTGGCCTCTTTTTATAAGTCAAGTTTTGTTGGAACACAGCTCTGTGGATTCCTTTACATGTCGTCTATGCCTGCTTTCTGCAACAAAGACAAAGTTGAGTTGTTGCAATCGAGACTTCTGATGACCTACAATGCCTCAACTATTGACTGTCTGGCTCTTTACACAAAATTTTTACCCACAATTGGAATAAGACATCATTTTTGCCTTACATTTGGGAAGCAGTACTGACATATCAAATAATTGTGGAATACTGAGAAAGCTGCCCTGATAGAGCACAGTGGGAGAACAAAAATAAGTGGGAGAGTAAGAAAGTGATCAAGTCTTATTTGGTGGAGGGGGTGGTCAGGGTAGTCTGCTGTGTTAGGCCGTACTATCTGTTTTGCCAAGAATGCTTTTTCTTGGGATTATCTGCATGGCTGGTCGTGCACGCTCCTGTTCTCCTTCCCTGTTTTTTCTCCGTAGTACTTAAACAGCCATATGACATGCTTATGTGTCTGCTCTAAAATGGACATAGCTCGGAGGGCTACCCAGTGTTTAGAGCAGTGCCTAACACGTAGTAGGCACTCAGTATATAGTTTTTAAATGAATATAAAATACCAGACCTTGACTTCAAGTTGCTTAGATCTCTTCGGTAAAAATGACTTGCACTCATAAAACCAGTATAATGTGGTACATGATTCAGTGCTGACATTGCAGGTGACCAGAGCTGCAGGAGTTTGGGGAAGGAAGAGAGTGAAGTCCAGAAGAATTAGGGGAACACTTAGTGAAAAACATTTCTAGGCAGAAGCTTTTGTACATCTGTTCTTAAAGATGAGCAGGTTTAAGAATTCTATAGGGTTTGGTTGCCAAGGACAGAGAGGAATAGGGAAAAAGGTGAGAGTGGCCTTGGGCTCTGGCTCTTAACAGCATATCTTAAGAGCTTTTTATAGATAATACTGTACCACCTGCCTGTTTCATGTCCACAATTTTGGCAGAAATCCTGACCAAACATGAACCATTTGTTGCAAAACTGCCTTGAACTAACATGAGGCAATGTATAAACTTTATTCTACTAGTGGGACTATTCTTACATTTTGCTGCCGAAATATTAATATCTTTGATATTAACAGGGCGCTGTTCTAGGTCCTCCTGAGTTGTTCTTCCCCTCCGCCCCATAATTTGTGGCATATGCCCTGAATTATCTTTCTTAAAAAAGAAAAAAAACATTTCTGAAACATAGCCAGACTTGTGGAGCTATAATGGGTTCAGTGAGAAGATGTACAAACCCTAATTAGTATGCAGTCCATGAATTCAGTGTTTGTAATAATTGCCCGGGAATTGCACCACAAACGGGAATTTAAGCCAGCAAATAATGAGAAAAGACTCTGGAAATATTTTAGCTACATAAGGGCAAAAAAGTTCCCAACACTATGTAACCGAGATCTGCAGTGTTTGGGCAGGAATCTGGGATTCGTCCTTTCCTGTATTCCTTCAGCGGTGTTTTTCAAGGGCTTCTTTGCCACGAACTGAGGTAGGCATTGGGGACAGTACTGTAGTGAGCAAGATAAACACAGTAATGATAGGAATTTTTAATTCCTTAAATTTGAATCTTTACAATTAGTCTAATAGTTAACAAAACTATTTCTTCTGAGGAAAACTTTTTATGGTTCAGTTTCTTCTTTTTTTTTTCTTAATAATGTCTCCCCTACTAGACTGGTGGTTCCTGGGAGACCACGGGAATGGTGTCTTTTTTACAGGGTAGTTGGTTCTGCACAAACATGCAGAACTCTGCTTCAGACTACTCTTTTTAACTAGGCTTTCTCATTCTCTCTCTTTCTCTCCCTACATCCCCCCAACCCCCCGGCTCCTCTGTTTCTACCCCTAAATGAGGGTGTTCCACTGTGCTTTATCCTTCACTTTTTCTTTCCGCTCATTCCCTTGACAATCCTGATCCTTCCCACTGTGGAGATGACTCCTGTGTTTCCATCTAGCTCTTGTCTGTCTTCTGAGTTGCTAGTAAGGACTTTAGGTTGAGTTGCTTGATATTACCATGTGGATAATTCTGCCAGCACTTCAGTTTTAGCATTTAAAATTATACTCAGCATCTTTTCCACCAGTCACGCTCCTTCTTTGGATTTCTTTTTCCTACCCCTCTCTTAGTTAGCCAGATGGGAAATTTTAGAGGATCTTTCGGTCCTTCAGCCTCATTGATCATCTTTCACTGCATTGCCATTTATATTTTCTTAATGTATCACCTGCCTTGAGCCTTTCATTCCCACTGTATCCCATGTCAGTGTAGGCCTGCTGATTAGTGTGCTCACTCTAGCCAGTCATCCCCACTGATGACAGGGGCGTCTTCACAAAGCTTATCACTGATTTCACCCTTGTAACTTCCCTGCTCCATCCTTTTAGTAGCTCCCTGTGCTCCCTGAAACTTTAAAACTTGCTCCAGCCTCCCTACTGCCCTTTGCACATACCGGTTTCTTTGGTCAACCTGAGCTACTTGGCATGCTCTGAATACTCATGTGCTTTTCCATCTTGGTGTTTTTGCCACGATAGCACTCCCTCCTCCTGAAACAGCATACTCTTATCTACTGAAATCCAACTCATTCTTTATGTTTCCACTCAGGTTTCATCTTGTTTCCACTCAGCTTTCATCATCTTGGAGGCCATTCTTGATTACCTGAGCCTGAATAGTAGTTGTCCCTTTTCTGTACTCTTCTTTGGTTTGGAATGTATTGTATCTTTTTTTTTTTTTTTTTAAAGATTTTATTTATTTATTTGACAGAGAGAGAGATCACAAGCAGGCAGAGAGGCAGGCAGAGAGAGAGAAGCAGGCTCCCTGCTGAGCAGAGAGCCTGATGCGGGGCTCGATCCCAGGACCCTGAGATCATGACCTGAGCCGAAGGCAGAGGCTTTAACCCACTGAGCCACCCAGGTGCCCTGGGATGTACTGTATCTTTAATTACCACGTTTTGTTTCCTTTCTCAGTTGTAAACTGAGGGCACAGACTTAGTTTATCTTGAGATTATTCTTATAATCTTCACAGCATCAAGAATAGTGCATTGCACAGTTTTAATACATTCTTATATTTCCTGAATGCCTTCTACGGGCAAAGCCTTTTCTGAAAGCACGTGAAATTGTGGAAGTGGTACATCTGTGACAAAATGTAATTTCAAGCAAGATGAAATAGGTGTTAGGACTGAAGCACAGCGTGTTTTGGATCCTAGAGCAAGGAGTAGTTAGATAAATTGTAATGAGTAACTATTGAATATTCTTTGGAGTCTTGAAAATTTATGCCTAGTGGAACAACTCAGTTATTAGGCTCATTTGGAGGAATTCAGAGTCCAACTACGATGCTTTGTCCTCAGATCTAAAATTGATAACCATTTAGTGTGATGTAACGTATTTTAATTTCATTCGTTCATTTATTTATTTATAAAGATTTTATTTATTCATTTGACAGAGAGGGAGAGAACACAAGCAGGGAGAGGGAAAGAGAGAAGCAGACTCCCCACTGAGCAGGGAGCCCGATGTAGGACTTGATCCCAAGACCCCCGGATCGTGACTTGAGCTGAAGGCAGATGTTTAACCGACTGAGCCTTCCAGGCACCCCGTATTTTAATTTTTAGATTATACTCTGAGAAATTACAGATTTTATTTCTGAAATCTTTGAATTGTAGGAATTAAAGGTTGGATTTTTATAAAAAGTACTGGCTGGTAGCTATCCTTCAGTTAATTAACATTCCTATGATAATGCTGATCTGTTTTGTTTTGTGTTTCTCCAGTTTATTAAAGAAGACTTTCCCTATACTGGTACAGATGTTGACCTTTTCTCATGGTAATGTGTTTTTGTTGCAGATGGTGTGGATGGAAAGCAAGCCCGGAGAACTAATTCCAGCACCCCTTTAGGGGAGCTTTTCGACCATGGCCTGGATAGTTGGTCATGTGTTTACTTTGTTGTGACTGTGTATTCCATCTTTGGACGAGGACCGTCTGGTGTCAGTGTTTTTGTTCTTTATCTCCTGCTATGGGTAGTTTTGTTTTCTTTCATCCTGTCCCACTGGGAAAAATATAACACAGGGATTCTTTTCCTGCCATGGGGATATGACATTAGCCAAGTGGTAAGTACGTGTTCTGCCTCAAATTTTCAACATTGCCATGAATTTTGGGGGCACGTTTTTGTCATTCCTTCTTTATAGCCCTTACGCTTTTTTGGCTAGAACTGATTTGTGATTTTAAAAAATTTCCTTTTTATCTTGTGTTATTTCTTGCTTATTTATGAGCAGTTTCATACAGAAAAATAAAATAGCATAGTGAACCCTTATGCACCTGTTACTTAGCTTCAGCAGCCGCATGGCAGTCCAGTTTCACAGATGCCCTTCCTCTTGGTTATTTTAAAGGGAATTCCTGATAGTATGTGATAAGTATTTTACTACCTATCTCTAAATAGTAAGAGTACTTTTTAAAAAACCATAATCACAATGTCATTATTATTAAAAAATGGTTAGTTTCTTAATGTTAATAAATATTCCTTTGAACTGTTGATTTTTATAAAAGAAGATATGCACATATAATTGTTGCTTTTTTGTCTTTACTGCCCATGTTTCAGTGAGTAGAGATCCTTGTTTTCTCTTACTTAATAGGCTTGCTATTAACTCTCCCTGCCTTTGAATACCAGCTTTTTGTGTTGCCATTTTGCCCATTTGCACCTAAGGCCCCAGTAGAGCATCAGACTTTGGAGTGTGTTTGAAGAAAGTGATTGGGTAGGCAAATTGGATCGTCCTGTGCCTTAACCAATTCCTGACGGGCCTTACAGTGTTATAAATTATGGCCAGTTGCTTGCGTTGTTTAGAAGTTAGTTATTTTATGGTGATGTTGGCTAAAAAAAGACATTTTTAAAGGCAAGATGACTTGCCACAGTATCAAATTTAAGTGTACTTCTTGCTTTTACTAAAGCCGTTTACTAGACTCATGCTGCATACAGCATTATTGGCTCCCTGATCTTTCCTGCTGTTAATGGCTCTGTATGCTTTTGTCTGCATTTTCCTTCCAGACTATATCTTTTGTCTACATAGTGACTGCGATTGTGGGAGTTGAGGCCTGGTATGAACCTTTCCTGTTTAATTTCTTATATAGAGACCTATTCACTGCAATGATTATTGGTAAGAAGCTCCATGTTGAAGCCTATTTTAACATCACTTTATTATCGAAGCCAGTGTTTGATTATCACAAGCTCTACCACCTTTTCCCCTCTCCCACACCCTTCAGCAAGCAGAACAACCCTACCGCCCTGGTTTCAACCAAACCAGTAAGGAAAATGAGGTTTCTGTGTTTTGGTCTTTTTGTTTAGCACTAAGCTATTTCTAGTCAGAAGAAAATAAATACCAAAATCACATATGCCTTGTAAATTAACTAAATGAATCTAGACTGTTCTAGAGGATCCACATTGGTATAGATTTCATTCCTGTCTCAAAATTGAAGATCTCTAGTTTGTAGGAAGTAGAAAAGGTGAAAGATAGAGATTACTTCATAATACATTCACTCCAAAAGTTGAGTCTTAGTTGCTCTGAGATACTCTCCTTCTTTTGCTACTGGCTATTAGGTAAAGGGTTCTGATCATGATAATGTTTCCCTTTTGATTTTAGCCAGAGGGGATATCAATGGGAGGCAGAGTGTTTTCTAAGCAAAGAGGCAAGGAGGAAGTTATTTGGGCTGTGATTTGGGGGCACTAAGAGTGGCCTAAGGCCTCTGTTGAAGTAAAAAATAGCAAACTCTTGGCTATTGCTCTTTTCCCTTATCTAAAAAATAACCCCCTCTCCTACTACCAGTGAACCTTGGTAATAGAATGGGCATTGGGTAGGGTTTAGAAACAGCTGAGAAGGCGGTGCATTAGGCCCTGGCTTTTAGGCAGTGGTTTGGGCCTTTTTCTGTGGCCCTGGACTACAGATATTTTAGAACCCCACTGTTATCTTCCAAATCCAAATGTTCATTTTTGGGTTTCTGTATGAACTGAATCCTCTACCTTGAAAAGTCTAGCTATTTTTCACTCTCCGCCACATAGTGAATTGTTTGAGGTGACTAGTCCTTTGGTAATATTGTTGCATTTTATATTTAAATGTCAGATTTAATGACAAGATGGAATCCTCTGGTATGTGAGTGGGCACTTTAATAGGCACATAACTTTCTTTGTAGCTTATAAGTTTATCTGAATTCTTTTCTCTGAAATAAAACAAAAGCCCATTTCCTTTACAAGTAAATAAAGCAGCTTTCCCAATACAGGTATACCTTGTTTTATTGCAGTTCACTTTATTGTGCATTGCAGATACTGTGTTTTTTACAGATTGAAGGTTTGTGGCAACCTATTAACAAGTTTATTAGCGCCGTTTTTCCAAGAGCATTTGCTCACTTCCTGTCTCCCTCTGTCATATTTTGGTAATTCTCGCAATATTTTGGACATTTACATTTGTTATATTTGTTTTGGCGATCTGTGATCAGTGATCTTTGATGTTACTATTAGAATTGTTTTGGGACCCCACAAACGATACCCATATAAGATGGCAACTTAATAAATGCTGGGCATGTCTGACTGCCCTGCCTACCCTGCTCTCCTTCTCATTTCTCCCTCTCCTCAGGCCTCCCCATTTCCTGAGACACAGTATTGAAATTAGGCCAGTTAATGACCCTGTGGTGGCCTCTAAGCAGTCAAGTGAAAGGAGGAGTCACACATCTCTCACTTTAAATCACAATGAGTGTGATTTAATTAGAAATGATTCAGCCTAGGAAAAAAGCCAAGATAAGCCCAAAGCCAGCACTCCCTGCTCCCTGACCAACCAATTAGCTAAGTTTATAAATGCAAAGGAAAACTTCCTGAAGGAAACGAAAGGTGCTACCCACTGAATACACGAATGGTAAGAAATCAAAACAGGCTTTTTGCTGATATGGAGCAAGTTTTAGTGGTCTGGATAGAAGATCAAACCAGCCACAACATTCCCTTAAGCCAAAGCCTAATTCAGAGCAGGGCCCTAACTCTCTTTAATTCTTTGAAGGCTGGGAGAAGTAAAGAAGCTGCATAAGAAAAGTTTGAAGCTAGCAGAGGTTGGTTCATGAGGTTTAAGGAAGGACTTATCTATCACGAAAATGCAAGGTGAAGCCTCAAGTGCTAATGTAGAAGCTGCAGCAAATTATCTGGAAGATAATCAAGGAAGGTGGCTACGCAAACAATAGATGTTCAGTATAGATGTGACCACTTTAATACTGGAAAGAAATTACATCTAGAACTTTCATAGCTAAAGAGAAGAGGTCAATGCCTGGCTTCAAAGCTTCAAAAGACAAGCTGACTCTCTTGTTAGGGGCTAATGCAGCTGGTGACTTGTAGGTGAACCCAGTGCTCATTGACTATTCCGAAAATCCTAGAGCCCTTAAGAATTTGCTAAATCTACTCTGCCTGTCCTCTCTACACGGACCAACAAAGCCTGGATGGCAGCACATCTGTTTACAACATGGTTTGTTGAATATTTTAAGCCCACTGTTGAGATCTGCTCAGAAAAAAGGATTCCTTTCAAAATATCACTTCTCATTGACAAGCACCTGGTCACTCAAAGCTCTGATGATATACAATGAGATTAATGTTATTTCCCTGCCTACTAACACAGCAGCCATCCTGCCAGAGATTGAAGAGTAATTTTGACTTTCAAGTCTTATTATTGAAGAAATAAATACCTTTCTACAGGCTGTAGCAGCCATAGAAAGTGATTCCTCTGATGGATCTGGGCAAAGTAAACTGAAAACCTTTTGGAAAGGATTCACCATTCTAGGTGCCCCTATTTGTGGGGAGAGGCCAAAATAATCAACATTAACAGGAATTTGGAAGAAGTAATTGCCAACCTTCATGGATGACATTGAGGAGTTTAAGACATCAGTGGAGAAAGTAAGTAGCTGTAGTAGAAATAAGAGAATTAGAATTAGGGGCAGAGCCTGAAGATATGACCGAATTGCTGCCATCTCATGATCAAACTTTGTACCAGAGGACGATTTGCTTCTTACGGATGAAAAAAAGAAAGTGGTTTTCTTGAGATAGAATCCATTGGTGAAGATGCTGTGAAGATTGTTGGAATGACAAAGGATTTCGAATATTACGTCAATTGAGTTGAATAAAGCAGTGGCAGGGTTTGAGAGGATTGGCTCCTATTTTGAAAGAAGTTCTGTGGATGAAATGCCATCAGCCAGCACTGCCTACTGTAGAGAAATTGTGAAAGATGAGTCAATGTGGGAAGCTTCATTGTTTCCTATTTTAAGAACTTGCCACAGCCATTCCCACCATTGGCGGCCATCAACCTTGAGTCAAGATCCTCCACCAGCAAAACATTACGATTAGTTGAAAAGCTCAGATGAGGGGCGCCTGGGTGGCTCAGTGGGTTAAAGCCTCTGCCTTCGGCTCAGGTCATGATCTCAGGGTCCTGGAATCGAGCCCTGCATTGGGCTAAAAAAAAAAAAGAAAAAAAGCTCAGATGATCATTAGAATTTTTTAGTAATAAAAGTATTTTTTAGCTCAGGCGTGTACATTTTTTTTTATAAGTAATGCCATTTTACTCAATAGGCTACATTATAGTATGAGCATAACTTTTATAAACTGGGAAACCAGAAAATTTATGTGACTTGCTTTATTGTGACATTCACTTCATTGTGATGGTCTGGAACGCAACCTGCAATATCTCTGAGGTATGCCTGTACTTTTTATGGGAAGTACAGTAGGTGCTATTTAGAGAAGAAACAAGATACGGTGTGTCTCTTTGGCAACCTATATATAGCCCAGGCTTCCTCCATGCTTGCTGTATTTAAGATAAAGCTATTTCAAGATATTGTAAACTAAAAATACTCTTGGTAGCAAATCTTTTGCAAGTTTCTGTCAGTCTATTTTCAAACCTCAGAGCTATAGTGATTCTAGGTTAATTAATTCAGCCCTGGCTCCCCTACCAGTGCTTCCCAGCTTGACACAGTCAACAATTTTTATCAGTTGCTAAAAATTTCCAAGAATGTCAGCTTGTCTTCTTCCTTTCTCTCTAAGCTCTTCTAACTTGAGTAACTGTCACAGTTGGGCTTGGAAGTGGCAGAATAATTCATCTTTTCAGATGAGGTTTCTGTTTGGTGTCTTGTCATCTGTTTTTAGCAAAATGTCTTTGGAATTGTTTTGAGGGAATGCTTTTCTGTCTTTGATCCTTAAGCTCATAGCTACATCGACCACCTTCCCACCTCAAGCCAAGTATAGTCAGCGGGAGCCTGGAGTAGACAAGCTAGGGCTCATCTATTGAGTGACGGTGAAATATCCAAATGAAGTAGTCAGAAACTTGCCACAAGTGTTAATTTGGATTTTGACAGAGAAAAAAAAATCAGGAATTTACATCTCTATAATTTGTAGAATCAGAGAATTTTAAAAATGCAAGGGACATTAAGAAGTCATTTAACCCATCCGTATTGTACCACTGTGGAATCCAAGCTCAGAGAGATCATCTGATTTGCCCAAGAGTACATGACTAGACTTTGGAGTCACCTGTCGGAAGCTTGTAGGTAAAGCTGTAAGAGAGGATTCTTTGGGGGAGGATAGAAGCACAGTTGAGTGCCTAGTTAGGAATATGCAGGCGTCAGAGTTGCCAATAAAGGACAGCACATGACACTGGGAGAATGGATCACAAAGGCCAAGGCAGGAAAGAATTGCAGTTAGTGGAGAGACAGCAGAGTCCTCTTACAAGTCAGGAGTGAAGAGAGAATATTGAATTTGATCATTAGGAGAACTTGGCAAACTCTAGAGTACAGTTTCTGCAGAATGAACGAGTCCCGAGGAAGGCCACAGGAAGGTATGGCGAGTGATGGGGAGAGTAAGAGAAGAAGTAGAGAGTGAGGGCAGCAGAAGCAAGGAGAGGGCTTCTTGGGAAGGGTTTGAGCGGAAAGAACTAGTGTGTGCTTAGGGTGGGCGGAGAAATTTGGAATGCTCAGGAGATACAAATAAGTAGAAATGGGAAACCACAGAATCCGTTCATCAGCCCCTCTTACAGTAACTCACACTTGTGCAATTTACTGCATACCAGGTACTGTTCCAGGTGTTTTTATGTGTAATAACTCATTTAATTCTCAAAACCGTATGGGGTCAATCCTATTATGTCTATTTTATAAAAAAGAAACTGAGGCACTGAAACGTTAATCTGCCTGAAACCCCATAACCTGTAGGCACCAGTGAGGTTTAAGCCCGATCTGGCCCCTGACCTCTTGTGAATCACCGAGCTCTACTGCTACTCTTCTGGTTGTAAATGTTCAGAAGTATATTTAATTTCAATACAAAAGTCAACCTGAACCTGCGAATTATTGGGTCTAAATGCGTTACATATTTTGTATGTATTTGGTAATTATAAAAACCACTCTTGAGTAATAATCACAATAATTTATTCTTCCTTTTAGGTTGTGCGTTATGTGTGACTCTTCCAATGAGTTTATTAAACTTTTTCAGGTAAGTATTTCTTAATTGGGCAAGAAGTGTGAACATTATTACTTAGATGAATTTTAGGATCTGTTTTACTTTTGGTACCTGGACATTTTGGAAAGGTCGTGAAAGCTGTATTTTGAACCTAGAATGAGGTCAGGGTCACTTAGGGTCTAGCGGTGGCTGCGTGCTCAGTTCAAGCACAGCACAGAACTACTGGTGCTTTTGTCACAGCTTTTGGCTCACCAGACAGCCTTCCATTTGTCATTTTGGTGTGAATTGGGACGGTGTGTGTTGTTGAATATTGAGGAGCTTACGTTCTTTTTAGAAATTGATTATAAGTTTTTACAAATTGATTCTGTGTAAGTTTAGTCAGCATGAGCATAAAATGTCTGAACTTGCGTAGTTTAGGACCTAACCCTTGATCTCTGCTGACTTCCCAGGTAGCACTATATGAAAATTCCTGCCAGAGGAGTGGGGCAAGGGTTAGGTAGGAGCTTCCTGGGTGGCGTTTTGTTTCTTTGATCTGCCCTTTTCTACCTTTGCTCAGCCGCACTGAGTTTACGTAGGGAACCCGAATGCATTTTGCTGTTTCCCTCCTTGGTAATTTTGCTCCCACTTCCCTCTAGTACAGCCCACTTCATCCTTCAGCCCTCAGATCTGTCCTGCAGAATCCTCTGGCAGTCGTTCATAGAAACCGTAAAATTAAGTGTGAAAGTACTTTGAAAACTACAAAATTTACGAATGTGTGAGTGTGAGTTTTATATTTAATAATGTTCTTTGTATTACTTGATTTTCTTTTTTTCAGAAGCTATAAAAATAACACCTTGAAACACAGTTCAGTCTATGAAGCTATGGTTCCCTTTTTTTCTCCATGTTTGCTATTCATTTTGTCTACAGCATGGATCCTTCAGTCGCCTTCAGACATTTTAGAGTTGCACCCTAGAGTATTCTACTTTATGGTTGGAACAGCCTTTGCCAACATCACAGTAAGATTTTTTTTCTTTTAAAAGTCATACTATATCTAAGGAATATATGACAAAATTTGATAATTTCAGAAATTTTATACAGTATTAAAAATAAACAGATTTTAATTTAAAGATATTTTATTATCTGAAACTTGAAAGAATTATAACCCCTAAGACAGAGCATGCTGAAAATTATTTTTTCCTTTTCCAGGTGGCTGCAGATCTAATGATTAATTTAGGGAGCCTGAAAGGGGTTTTTGAGAGAAAACACAGACACACATTTTTAAATCAGCTGATTTAAAAATTGACAGAGAATAAAAACTTTGTAGTAAATATAATATTTTTTAAAAGCCCTTTCTCTGCAATGGCCCAGCAAGGCAGCAGGCAGGTAGGAGAGGTCAGGAGGATTTGAGAAGGGACCTAACGGTTCTGACAACCGGGGAGCCTGTGCTCTAACTCTAAAAACTTAGTAAGTCTTTACTTTATAAGGAAGCCACTGAGTTTATGTTTCCATGTCTGTAACATGTGTTCAGTACCACCAGTCCTATTGATTTCACAGGGTTTAAAGATCTGGAAATATTAATACATCGTATGAAAGGTATCTCTGAAGGAATGAAACTGGATTTGAGTAAGGTATTGAAAGTAAAGGGAGCCAGAGAGGTCTTGAGGTGTTAGTATGAGAATGTGCTTGAATCGGAGGCAGCGTCTCCTCAGCTCCATGAAGCAATTTAGTTGTCTGGAGCTAGAAAATGCTGTTTTGAAAGTTTTTTTCAGATAGCCTACTTAAAATTGGGAGAAATTTCTTTTATCCAAACTGTTACCTAGTGGAAGAATGCCTTCTCTAGCAACTAAATTATCTTCCCGCCTCTTCGGACACACATTCCAAGGGCCCGTGGGTTCGGAGGTGTGGGCAGAGGGTCAGTTGAGAACTACTGATTTTAATAATGTCGTGGAACTTTGTTGGCTCAAGTACTTGAATGCTTTTTAAATGTTGGAGTGACTAATTTTGGAACTGTATTGCTAATTAAATTTTCATTCTTTTTTTTTTTTCTCCTAACTTCAAGTGTCAGCTGATTGTTTGTCAAATGAGCAGCACCCGGTGCCCAACTTTGAATTGGTTCCTGGTTCCTCTTTTCTTGATTGTCCTGGTGGTAAACTTAGGAGTAGCCTCTTATGTTGAGAGCATTCTCCTATATACTTTAACAGCTGTTTTCACTCTGGCCCACATCCATTATGGAGTACAAGTGGTGAGTAATCTAGAGCAGAATTGGTTCCATGTGGTTCTTATAAGTACTAGGAAAGGAGGTGAGGGGAAAATTTCAAAGGACAGTTTTTTAGGGGCACCTGGGTGGCTCAGTGGGTTAAGGCCTCTGCCTTCAGCTTGGCCCATGATCTCAGGGTCCTGTGATCAAGCCCCGCATCGGGCTCTCTGCTCAGCGGGGAGCCTGCTTCCCCCTCTCTCTCTGCCTGCCTCTGCCTACTTGTGATCTCTCTCTGTCAAAGAAATAAATAAAATCTTAAAAAAAAAAAGAAAGTTGCTTATTAAAATAGCTAGAAGAATTGGGATATTCTCTATACATTTTTGAATAATATCCAAGTATATAATTTCAGATATCATTTCTCTGATGAATATGTTACAGTAACTACAAATAATTTAAAAGCTGGATAATTATTATGAGGAATTAGTTGTTTTTAAGTACAAATGTAAATTGTTTTCTTGGTGAATAGAATTGTAAACTTGTGCTTTTAATTCACTGAGGACCAAATAGTCCCTTTTGTTGATGATTTATTCCTATACTTGCTTCGTTTAGGGGCTTTTTTTTTTTATAAGGGGGAATATTAGAAGAGAATGGATTTAAGAAGGATTTTGCATACCTCAATATTCTCTTGTAAAGCAAGAGAGTAGTTTTAGGGTAAATGGACTAAGATAGAATAAAGTGAAACTGAGAAGCATGCATGTTTATTTTCTTTCCTCACACTTTAACATAATCTTTTCTAATTATTTTACGTATTTTAGCATGGTCTTATAAATATGATTTTTAATTGTACGATATCCCATCAAGGAGAGTACTTAATAATTACCCAGTATACTTAGTTATGATCTAGTTATTTTAATCATTCATGTTGTTCCAAATTTTCACCATTATAAATTAAAGTTGGAGTGAACAATCTGGAATAATATATTTTTCTTTGTTTTCTGACGGTAGTTTCATAGCAAGGAAAAATGTAAAAGGGTATTCATGTTAGTATTCATGTTTTTATGACTCTTAAAATGCTTCTATTTGGTATGCTTGTTTTAAAAGGAACCTTACTAGGACTCAGTTTGAGAAATAAAATGTTTTCTATACTGTTGAACATATGTTTAAAATGGGGACACCTGTCATGCTTGATAACTACCTTATACTGTGCGTATGTTGCTAAACTTAGGTTTCTTCTCTTAGGGTTCTCCCCAAAGTGGCCTACATTTGTTGGGATAAAATAGATGAAAAAAAAATCCATGATAACTAGGGATTATGACATGAAGACATAATTGTTTTTTTGTGCATACTTAACATAAATGCTTCACTTTATATTAATACTCTTAGGCTGTTATCTTCTATTTCATCAGTCATACATGAGATAGAATGTAGTTGTAAGTGTCTTTTATAATTGTGTTAATTTATTATAACCCCTCAGAAGCATATCTTTAGGTAGCTGTACATAAACCAAACCAAAACATTTTTTTCTTTAAATTACAAAAGCAGTACATTTTCACTGTTAAAAACCTGGAAAATAAATACAAGTTACTGAAAAAAAAATTCCAGGAACATCTGTTTTTGCCTGTCTTTGTGGTCTCTTACCACTTCTGCAACTTCTGACCAGAAGGTAAAACTTGCCAAGCCACTCAAAGCATTTGTTTTTGAATGATAGAAATATCACTAATAACAGTAGAGCTAGGAGTATCACATAAATGATATCTGGTAACTGACACATAACCAGTGTCTTGCCTGCCCACCAGGAATACCTTAGCCAATATGGCTTTAATCTCCTAAAATGTTCAAATCTACTTTTATACTGTTCCATCAGGATTAGGAATGATTACCTAGAAATGCTATAAGCAGTTGAATATTGAGTCTAACTATGTATGTAAACATTTGATCTACTAGACACTAAAAGTCAGCTAACCCTGTAATTTTTCAGCAGATTTGGGTGTGAATCTGTGTGGTCCAGAGGGCTCTGGAAAGACTAGATTTTGGAGTTGGGCAGCCTCGAGTTTAGGTCCTAATCTTCCCAGGGATAGTTCTGGGAATTCTATGGAATTTTATAGCCTGCTAGCTTGATAGCTATTCTAGTCCAGAAAAACCTTTTCTTTACTTCTGCTCAGTTTTGCCACATCAGTAAATTGTTATCTCCAGAAGGTGAATTGTGTGTCCTTTTAAAAAATTATTAGGAATATATTTGTCACTGCCTCATGTTCTGGTTTTCCACAGGTAAAGCAGCTGAGCAGCCATTTTCAAATTTATCCCTTCTCGTTGAGGAAACCAAACTCAGATTGACTAGGAATGGAAGAAAAGAATATTGGCCTGTAATCTACAGAAAAAAGTACTGTAAATAAGATGCTTGTAAATATTTCATCCATCACCATTGAACTAAAATGATCTGCTTAACAGACCTGAGAACTCAAGTGTGTGTAGTACTTGGACAGCAGGAGTGATACAAATGATCTGAACTTACGGAATTTTGGACCTACTAACTCCCAACTTACTTTCTTTTTTATAAAACCATGTGGCATTTTGGTTAAGCATAATGTACTTTAGACCAGCAAAATGTTTCTGGTGATTTTAGCTTCATGAGTCTATGATGTTTTGGTTCATACAGAGTTAAAGATGCTTTGTTTTTATTTTTAAAGTCCCCAAATTGATTTAAGAACACTGATAACATTAAGCAAATGGCAAAATGTTTCATATTTGCCACTACTTTAGTAGTAGGTCTTTAGCAGTGGAAGTTATCAATAGCCCAAATCTAATATAGGGAAAAGATAAGAGCAAGTCACCTTTAGCAAGAGATGCCAAATGATTACAGAACTATAATGTACAGTTGCCAAATACTGGTTTCTCTTTCCCATGGAAATGCCTTTTTTCCTCATGCGCTAAGAGAGCTAGTATATATATTTAGATTCTCTAGGATTCTGGCTCTCTTTGGGAGAGATCTTGATAAATGATTTAATTTTCTTTTAAAGAAAATTGTTCGATTGAGACTTAGCAGAGTGTAGATCATAATTGTAGCTTACCCATTGACATGGTTCATCGTTTAAATGTGGCATTTCCCCCCTCAGCTGCAAGTTGCTGAGATTTGGTGCCTGAGAACTGTGATTATAAGAATGCATGTGACAGTCCTAGTCTTATGATAATTACTTGTAGGGAACACAGGTAAACTTCCTTATAAGAGAAATTTACTTCGGAGTCAGAAATCTCATGAGCCTCACTATGAATTCCTGCTATGAACCTCACCACGAAATTAGTTTTCTGATTCAGTTTGCCCTTCTGTCCATCCGTCTCTTTTTTATGGAGGAGAGAGTGCTGTGTTTTTTTATTTCATACAGGGTAAAGATGTAGAAATTATTTCTTCCCTAACTTGCCCACTTCCCCACTTGAAGAAAGTTTTTGATATATATGCCTTACTGAGTACCTACTCTCTTTAATATGACTTGGCATAATTTTTGAGGTTTACTGACAAACATAAAAATCCCTTTGACTTAACTGTGGTTGTTTTACAGATCACACCTTTTCATGAATGTGGATATTTTATTTCTTTGTGACTCTGTCTCCATTTAGTTTGGTGGTGGTGAAATTTACTTGCTGATTTTCTTTTATTTTCCACCCAATGAAGTTTGTGCTCGAATGAAGAGTGTATCTTAAAACCTTTTTTTTTTGGATGGATTGCACTTGGATAAAATAGGCACCACTGTGTTGATATGTAATTAAATTCTTAACCATTATTTATCTATGAATGTGACCATTGTTAAATTTAATTTTAGTGTATTCCTTTTTGAATTTCAGTCTGCTGCTTTGTAAAAATAACTATGTAATTGATATTTCAGTTTTTAAATTTGTAAATTTTAATCATCGTGATCCAGGTTATTAGAAATGAAGAGTCAAGAGCTAAATTACGGTTGTGTATTCATTTTTAAAAATGGTTCATAAAGATTGAGATATATTCGGTGACTTTTTCTGAGACTGAACATGGTAAGAAATGGATGCTGGAAAGTGTGGATAGTGATTCCATGTTAATTAATCACCATCATGGAGGTCAGAGGATAAACAAATTAAGTAACGGTAACTCTCTTTTTTGTAGACCTTGTTCTTTGTCATCTGTAAAATTGAACTGGATCAGGTGGTAATTTGGGCTGGGAACAAAGCTTTGTTTGTTCTAAGGTTTCTGAGCTAATCATCTTACCTTTTGTTGATCTTGTAGACAAGAATGTGTTATATAAGAAAAGAACTGAGAAATGTTTGTCAAATGACAAATTTGGACCACAGGCTCTCTTCACCTTGTACAGTGTAGTTAAAAAAAAAACAAACCCGTCTGGTGTAGGGTCATGTTCTGTACTTTTGGGGCCATTTTACCTCAAAGTGGCTTTGTGTTCTTTTTCTGTTGCATCAAATTTATTTGAAATTGTTTTGTGCCTGTACTTCATGACCTATGTCTCTCTAGGGGTAAAGAATTATGCCACAGTTTTATTGACACCATTAGATGAAAGGTAGCTGTCAACAAGGCGAAAGTAAGACTGAGTGGTGATGAACTGCTTCAGAATACCGTGGACTTTTAAATCTTCAGTGGACTGTGGACTTATTCTTGGTTCAGTCCGCCATTTTGAAATTATCTTGAAAGCCGCCATTGGTTGTGTAATGACATAGCAGCTGAAGCAGGACTTCCTTGCAAAGAGCTCTGTGCATTTGTGTCATACCAATTATCAGAACATTTCCAAAGTATAAAAGATATTTCAGGCTTATGCATGATATTTTGGGGTGAGTCTTCCACCCCAGTCTTTCTCCCAGCATATGGCATGTTTGGTCATACATGCATGTTTCCTGTACATTTCACAATGGAGTGCCTTAGCCAGGCCAGACGTTTGCTTTGTGTTTCTGCTGACCAAAGTTACCTAGACCTGTGAGAAGTTTCTTGTCAGGTTATGGTATGAAAAATGTCCTTTCATGCTTGTCAGAAATTAATTCCCCTATGTTTGAGGGGAGCATGGGATCGAAAAATCCTTTAAATACCTGGATAGAGTATGTCGCTGATGCCTTTTCTGGTACTTTACTAACATTCAGTGATCTTTAGTGCATTACAGAGTTTAAGATCGTCAGAGTTGACACCGCCGTTCTTCCATTTATACATAATAGATGTAGTTCATGAGTTTTAGTCTCAAGGGTAAATGAGTGAATAATTTCCAAATAAAAAACTAAATAATCCTTGGCCTTTTAATAATATCATGCTTAAAATATTTTAAATTCTAATTTAAAAAAGCTCCATGCTGATTATGGTCTAGAATATTCTACCACTACTACCGACATATCATTTATTTTAATATAGAGGTATGGGGAAGAGGAGTATATGTCTAGAGTTGCCCAAATTCTGAATAGGTACTGAGAGAGCATTAATCATGACCTGGAGTCGGCTTTGGGGGAATATGGAAAAGAAAAATCAGGCATAGGGTCCACTTGAAGGAGAAGAAGGGATCACCTTAATGCCCAGTGCCTGTAGTGCCCAATGATCCTAGTGCAGTGCAGAGTTTAAAACTGTCACAATTTAAGCCATCGTTCCTTCACTAACTTCAAATTCAAATGTGAATTTAAAATGTTCCCAAGTGTTCAGTTTTCAAAGAATTTATTTGGTAGTCAGTTGAAAAACATGGAATGTACCTTGCTTCCCAAAATAGACTTTGATTCTATAACCTGAGGAAAATAAAAAAGATAAACTGGAGGTCTTTGAATCAAAGGGCCCTTTTCCCCTTTATATTTTAACTAGAAGCCTACGTGTAACTCTTCCTTTTCATTCTTCACCTGGCCTCCTTTTTGACTTGCTACCACCTAGGACAGAGACGCCCACTTGCTTTGTAGCACCTAGGTCTTGCCACATTCCAATCTCCTGGATTGCCTTAGATCTCTTGACGTGTCAAGGACTGGGAAGGTGCTAGAGGGAGCAGAGTAAACCTGATGGGCTAGAACTTTTGACTTTGGGTCCCCCAAAAAACCAAAAACAAATACAGAAATCTTTGGTTGTGTTGAGTCCTGTGTTCAGAGCGGCCTTTATCTTGACCTCAGTTCTGTTCTTGATTGAGCATTCTAAAGGAGATTTTTGGTCAGATTAGAATTTTCTTTGTCCTCTGAGGTATCTTTGTAAGAATATGCCCTTTCTTGAGCACCCCGTGGGTGAATAACCTTCCTAAGTTAGCTGCCAGTACTAGAACCTTCCAGAAGGAATTTTAATTAGTATGCTGCATTTGAAGCACTTTGACATGAACATTTTAAGTGACAGTTTTAACAGTCAAATGGTGTTAAACTAATCACTGTGAAACTTGAAAGTGTGATGCTCTGTACATTTTAGGAAGCTTGAGTAAATTTCTGATTTTTCCTTTATTAATTATGTAACTCATGTGATTTGCATATTTTACCTTTCATCTTTGTCAGTGGCACAGATGGCTGACTTATCGGCAGGCAGTTACATTAGGATATATGGTAAATCATGGTTGTGTAGTTTTTCCAGAGAAAGTGGCGACATGTTCACTTCTTCACTGTGTGGAACCATGGGGGTGGGATTTATTGGCTAATTCACTGCAGTGTTTCTACAGTGCAAAATAAACGTAACTTTACTTTTTAATCTACCTGCTAGTAATATATACTTTGCTCCTTAATTAACAAATGTGCAAGAGATAGTAATCTAGCTGATTTTTTTTTTTTTTGGTTTGTTTTTAAGTAGGGATCTGCTCTTTAGACAGAGATCTTAAATGAGCTAATATTTAGGGAAGCAAAAGATGTTCTGTCGTTTGTAGCCCTCTCATAGGTGGCCCGAGTGAGGGGGGTGGTGTTTCATTTGGTCAGAAAGGCCAGGTTCCCAGAATTGGAAGGTAGTACATGGACAGATTTTAGAATATTTTAACAAGGGTTTATCGCTGTAGGAAAATCCATTTGGACCTAACAGAAGGCTTGTCTGGTTTTCTGCAGGCCCTCTCACGTTGTTTTACTCTTCACAGAATCATTTTTAGAAAGGTAGGCTAAATCAGAGTGGTGCTGTTTTTAAAGCTTGTGAATTGGATCATGGCCATATAGTACCTAATGCGACATGAACTTAGAGACAGTATTAAAGATACCGGGCGTGGGGGAGCCTGGCCGGCTCAGTCGGTAGAACGTGCGACTCTTACTCTCAGGGTTGTGTTCAAGCCCCATGTTTGGTGTTGAGATTACTTAAAAAAATGAAATCTTAAAAACAAAAATAAAAACAAAAACACCAACAACCAGGAATGGCTAAATGCTGGGATGCCTTGTGGCTCTTTGGCTGAAGTCTTCTCTTGAGCAGTTTATATGGGTAATGATTAAGATTAGAATCTATTCCATTTTTTTATTAAAACATACACAATTTGCCATGAGTTTTAGATTTTGATATTCTTGACAAGAACTTTTTATCTCTAAAGAGTAAGTTCTTGACCTTACCTGAGACCTGCTTAGTTAGTATTTGATGTTATTAACCCGTTACGGGAGGAGTTTTCATTTTGCAAGATCTATGAATGTTGCGTTTTAAATCTGTTTGAATTACTGGTGTCATTCAGCACCAGACTCTGATAACTGCTGATTAAAACTGCCCATAATATTAACATTGTAGGTTATTTTGTTTATCTAACTTACCCTATTAGCTTTCAAGAGACAAAGTCCCAGCGACATGTAATGACTTGCTCGTTCCAAAATGTGCCAAGAGAGCAGCCTTCAGTATTCAACTCCAAATTTCAATTGCTTTTTAAAAATAAGTGGCATTTCCTCTGAGTAATGGGAGGCAGTGAATTACTGCCCAGGTGCAAACTCCCTACTGCCCACCTCATCCTCTTTCCCTCCCACTCAACATATAATAGGTTAAATTTGCAGGAATTTAACTGTAGGAAGAGAAGTTGGTATTTTTCTGAGTAAGGCTTCATGCCCTGTGACCAAGAAGTGGTGGCAGGAATCACGGCCGAATCAATTACTGAGTTCTGTCGCTTGGGCGGTTGCAGTTTGCTTTGTGTAGTATTCTGAAAAAAAGGATGACTCCGTCTCTTCTCAGGTACCTAGAAACGACACCACTTAAGCAGCCAGAATGTGTTAGTGACAAGTAGATTATATTAGAGTGGAAGATAAAGGGGAGCGCAAAATCTTTCGTTTTTCTCTTTCAAGTAGTTTAAGTGAGCATATTCCTAACTGGTCTGTCTAGAACTTGATGTGTTCCTAGTAAATAACATAGTAAATAACATAGCATTTATTTTATCTGGTTATGTGTGGTATGTGTATATACATATTTAATATGTACACATATTTTCTGCATTATATGTATGATACATTCATTTCTACACGCAGCCTGCTCTTGATTATCTGCCAAATGGTAAGCCCTCATTAGATTGTTCTCTTGTTGACTTAGCATGTAGCCCAGAACTCCGTGAAGCCTCTTCCTTATCTGGAGCCACAGTCTTTCCTATTTGCAGTTCATCTTCATTCCCCAAGGAAGGCCCTTGAAATATGTCGCTTTCCGTTTCCCTTTCACCAGGGACTGCGAGTGAGATAAATAGCTGCTTCCACCGGGTTGGAGGCTTCTGGCTCTGAAGGATGATGCAGCCCTTTCCCAGCCCAAAGGCAGCCTGGGAGCAGTTGTGCTCAAGGGCTCAATGGGGGGAAAAAATCTAGCCCTTGCAGAAATGGGGCTTCATAACTTGCTTAAATTCCTTAGCTGCAGTGTTGTGAAGTCTTAGATAATTTGATGCACAAATAAATTACAGCTATGCATTGTCACTGTTACTTTTGCATCATTGGTATTACTGTTCCCTATTGCTAGCCCAGATAATCAAGACCTGACTGTTTCTTGCCACTGGATTCTGGAAGCCTTGCCCTTTCAACTGGATTTATGTTTATTTCTGCTGCTGTGAACCCCAAAAGTAATTCCGTAGGTTTTAATTTAAAATTGTTTAATTCTATTATTGATAAATATTTATTGTAATAAAAGTAAAGAGTAAATAATTTTTAAATCCTTTTAACTGTTTTCAGATTGTCTTCTTTGTTTTTCCTTGGTAGCTGCAAGAGGGGAGGGAGCTATGGGGAGAAAAATAATGTCCAGCCACTTGTCTAAGAGTTATTGATTATTGTAGAACAAAACATTAAATGGCTTTTTGTTTTGTTTGTTTAAAGAACAATCAGCCCAGGAGCACCTGGATGGCTCAGTTAAGCATTTGTCTTTGGCTCAGGTCATAATCCCAGGGTCCTGGGTTCGAGCCCCCCCCAGTGGGGCTCCCCGCTCTGTGGGGAACCTGCTTCTCCCTCTGCCCCTCCCCCCACTCATTTTCCTCTCTTTTTCAAATAAATAAAATCTTAAAAAAACAAAATAAAGAACGAAGAGCCTACTTGCTCTTGGGTGTTCCGTAGTCCTGGGCCTTCTTTCGGAAAGCAGAGAACCCACAGGGTTGAGGGGGGGACTGGTACCAGCTATCTGGGGTGTCCTGCTCTTGGCGTCCCCAGCACTGGGTACCGGGCAGTATGGAATAATAACCGGGTCTCACTGAAGTTAGTTCGTACGGTGGTTCATACTTAAAAACATTATCTTACAGAAAGAATGTTACTTTTCCAGGCTCATTCCACAAGAACCGAATGACCCACACCTGGTACACTTAAACTTTAGTGTATGAATCATAAGCTTTACTGAAAAACCTCATGTTTCCCGACTGTGCTTCTGAGAATATTTCCTGTCTTTGGCATCACAGTTGATCTCCCACTTCTGGCAGCAGGCATTACAGTTTTTTTTCTGTAACAGGTTAAAGAAGGTGAGGGGGAAATGTCCCACCTCGCAGCCCAGGCTAGTTGTCCGGCAGTGTGCTCATAATCCCCTGTCCCTCCCAGCCTCTTGGTTGCCCAGCAGCCACCCCTGCCCTTCTGGCTGCAGGCCTCCGACACCGAGCCTGACGGCAGCAGGCACGTCCTAGGTAAGCAGCTCGGGGCTGTCCCAGCCGAGATGCCATGCCTCCAAAACGTCCTGCTCTCATCTTTTCTCCTTGCTTGAAAGTTTCCCGAAAGAAAACTTGGTATCTACTCCTTCCATTTTTCCTTTTGCTTTCATTCTGAAAGTTTCTCAAGGCCTCCCAAGCTTTTAATGCCATGACCATTTCTTAGTCAGCCTGGCAAGCTTTGACCTGAGGCAAGTTACTTATTTTTTAATGAGCCTCAGTTTCTTCACCTGTAAAATGGGATTAGTAATATCACCGCAGTCATGCATATGTGCTATGTATGATGCAAGGAGGTATTTAGCACAGTGTGTGGTCTAAGGTAGGTGCTCGGTTTCTACTAATAACTTTTTTTTTTAAGATTTTATTTATTTATTTGAGAGAGAGATCACAAGTAGGCAGAGAGGCAGGCAGAGAGGGAAGCAGGCTCCCTGCCAGCAGAGAGCCCGATGCGGGTCTCGATCCCAGGACCCCGAGATCATGACCCGAGCCGAAGGCAGAGGCTTTAACCCGCTGAGCCACCCAGGCGCCCCTCTACTAATAACTTTGAACTCTTCCCTAAGCCTTATGACCTACTCGTGTCTCCCCTTCTTTCTTCCCTTCCCTGTTCGATCCTTTGTACCTTTGGTAGTCAAGACATGAAGATGATGGGTGAGGCAGTTCTAAAAATCACTTGGAAATGAATAAAAGAAGATTGCCTTCTGAGAATCTATTAGTAAAATTCACACAAATTGGGAGACAGGAATAAGCCAAGAAATTATGTAAATGTTTGATGGGATGATTTGGTGTAATCTTATGGATGTGGAATTAAGTATGTGACTTGATTTCATATACTAAAGTCTAGTCGGTATATCATTTTTCTGCGAAAAGACTGTCTACTGAAGGTAGTTGGGGAGGCTGTTGCATAGCAAAAGAGGCCCATGTATCCAGAAGGGTTTGCACTTATCATCCCATACTCACCCAGGGATGAGACGAAAGGACTATCGGGTCTTTGTGGCAAGTTATATCCATTGTGGGCCCCTCAGTTCGTGGCAGTCAGTCATACAACATAAAGAAACTTGCCAGTTATGGTTTGATTTCCTTTGTAGATCAGCTCATAAATACACATGCTTGTGTCAGTTGTAGTTTCCTGCTCCAATTAGGGTTTCCTCTTTTTATTTCATGAGCTTATTAGTGTAAGTCAGTTCTCCAAAGCATCTCTGCTTTTTTTTTTTTTTAAAGATTTTATTTATTTATTTGACAGAGAAGAGAGAGTTTACAAGTAGGCAGAGAGACAGGCAGAGGCAGAGGGAGAAGCAGGCTCCCCGCTGAGCAGAGAGCCCGATGTGGGGCTCGATCCCAGGACCCTGAGATCATGACTTGAGCTGAAGGCAGAGGCTTTAACCCACTGAGCCACCCAGGCGCCCCTGCTTTTTTTTTTTTTTTTTAAAGATTTTATTTCTTTATTTATTTGACAGAGACACAGCGAGAG
>CM053610.1:100126727-100151095 GCA_028646535.1 Procyon lotor | reverse complement strand
ATTGAAAGAACAAATATTGTTTATCTATACTACCTAAAGTGATCTACACATTTAATGTAATCCCTATCAAAATACCAACAACATTTTTCACAGAACTAGAACAGACAATCTCAAAATTTGTATGGAACCACAAAAGACTCCGAATAGCCAAAGCAACCTTGAAAAAGCAAAGCAAAGCAGGAGGCATCACAATTCCAGACTTCCAAGTTATAGTACAAAGCTGTAGTGATCAAAATGGTGTGATACTGGCACAGAAAGAGACACACAGATCGGTGGAACAGAATAGAAAACCCAGAGATGAACTCACAACTATATGGTCAATTAATCTTCAACAAAGAAGGAAAGAATATCCAGTGGGAAAAAGAAGTCTCAACAAATGATGTTGGAAAACTGGTCCACTTAATTACACCCTACACAAAAATAAATTCAAAATGGATTAAAGACCTAAATGCAACATCTGAAACCATAAAGATCCTAGAAGAGAACACAGGCAGCAACTTCCCTGATATCAGCCTTATTTTCCGTTCATTTTTCTTCCCTATATTCTAGATACATCTCAAATAGAACTTGGGTCACATTCTACGCATTGTGTTACATCTTCTCTTTCTCATTTAATACATCTTTACCTCTTTCTAGGTCAGATCCATTCTTAGTGGCTGCATTGTTTTCCATCCCGTGAAAGTTCCCCTTTTGATGGATTTTGGGGTCATACCAGTTTTGTAATATAAGTAACTGCAGTGAGCATACATCTGTGTACATTTCTTTCATTCAGCAATAATCAGGTATTATGCTAGGCGCTATTTGTACAGCACTGAATGAAACTGATGTAATTTTCACCCCGCGAAGATAGAGCCCAAGTCATGATCTCTCCAGGATAAAAACCACAAGCCGGCACGCGCATACGGGGGGGCGGGGCCTGAGGTGCCGCGCGCGCGCGCGCGCGCGCGCACTCCAGCCGTCGGTCAGGTGACTGCCTTTCCCTGGCAACCACTTGTTTTTAGCAACCGGCCGTGGTCAGGCGTTGGTCCGGGCGGAGCTGCCTGGGGCGGGAGGCACCTGTCATGAATCCGCCGGGACCTCTGGGGGTCCTGGAGGAGAAGGAGGAGGAACACTTGTCCACCCCGATTCTTGGGCCGTCCATACATTCTGACAACCCTCAGGAGCGGATCCAGGCCCGGCGCTTCCGCATCGCGGCGCGCCTAGAAGCCCGGAGGCGGTGAGCGGGGCGGTCTGGGCGGGTCCTCAGCGGAGCGCCCCGGGTGCTGGCGACGCAGGGCGGGGACGAGGCGGGCGCTTTCCCCCGGCGGGAGGCCGTGAGGGGAGCGGCGGGCGGGCCCGGGGTGTGAGCGGAAGCATAGGCGGTGAGATAGAACAGTTTCTTCCACAAGGTTCCATCAAGCAAAGTATGGGATATGAAGACATTCAACACACTTGTAAAGTCAAAGATGGAAAGAATAGTCCCCTCAGCGCTTTTACTGAGAGCCTGCTGTGCCCTGCACAGCGAGCGGTTCACTGAAGACACGGGCCATCCGTGACCTCCCCGCAGAGGTCTTTCTTTCCTTCTTCCATCGCAGCCAGCCTTCCCCTCCACAAGCATTTCTGCAGTGACCTCAGCTGTCACTTCTGCTGGTCTCAGTGGCTTATCTGGTTTTATGACACAAACCCTCACCCCGGAAGGGTCTGAGACTGATAAATCACACCCTTCTCAGGCCAGGGGTGTTGCACCTGTCCATTCACGGACACAGTGGGCTGTCATAAGGGGGTACCAAGAGGCACCTGCATGATCTTCTGAATTCCTGAACACCCTCACTGTGTGACGGCACTTGTACCTTGTCCTGGTGGCCCGGGTCTGCCGCCCTACCAGGATGGTGACTTCTTGTCTGCTGGCCATTTGGACACAAGTGGCCCAGAGTGGTGTGGCAGTGTTCCAACGAAGCTTTACTTATGGACGCTGCAATTTGTCATATAATGTTCACGTGTCACAAAATATTCCTTAGATATTGATCTTGTTTTCTGAATTCATTTTTTAGAGGTTTTAGGTTCGCAGCAAAATTGAGTGGAAGGTACAGAGATTTCCCAGTACACTCCCTGCCCCCAGGCATACGCAGCCTGTGCCACTATCAGCATCCTCCAGAGTGGCACATTTGTTACAAATGATGAAACTGAGTTGACACATCACCACCCTAAGTTCATAGTTTACATCATGATTCACTCTTGGTGTTTCTATGGATTTTGACAAATGTAATGACATGTGTCTGCTATTATGGTATCATACAGAATAGTTTAATTGCCCTAAAAATCCTTTGTGCTCTGCTTGGTCATCTGATCTTTATCTGATCTTTTTTTTTTTTTTTTAACCATTTAAAAAGTGTAAAAATCATTCTTCGCTTGTGAGCCCTACAAAAATCTGTGGGTCATATTTGGCTCACAGGCCAATCTGACGTAATGGATCCATGTGATGTTCTGTGGGATATCCAGATGATCCTGATCTGGTCTCTTCAGACTGTATTTTGACTGAGATCAGGAGAATTAATGTGACCCTGTAAGCGTGTGGGTTATATGAGTAAACATTATCATCTTTCACATGTAAATGTGAACTTCCTGATCCCTTTTCTTGATTGAGGCAGAAAATAACACATTTGGCCCAATCAGCAGCCACCTTGTGTGTACCTGAGACCACCCCAATGTGCTCTAGCAAAGATACCACACCTGCATGGCAGCAGCGATCAGGACAAGTCCTTGGCTGAGCTTGTGGTATTGATAATCATTTTCTCAGATCCATCCAGTTTTTTCAGGGGCCAGAGCCGTGATTTAAATGGAGACTTGATAGGGACCACCCCTCCTGTATCCTTGAGATCCTTAAGGGTGACACTAATCCCCTATCCCCCTTGCCCCTCGCCTCCCCCGCCCCCCGTTTATGATGATTGTTTTTATGTACTCAGGTGCAGTTTTAAAGACATCCATTCAGCCTTCCCTGCCATGATAGCTCTTACCCACAGGCCAAGGACTTAATGTGGGAGTTTCTCAAATTCCTAAGTATGTGGAGATCACTCTGATTGCTCTTTGAGGGAATGGCTTGGAGAAGCCAGAAGTGTAATTAAGGAGGCAGTTAGGAAGCCATTGCATTGTTCGGGGTGAGGGATGAAGTTGGTCTGGTGGGATTGGAGAGAAAGCAGATGTACTCAAGACCTGTTTTAGAACTTAAACTGACTGGATCCCCTGGTTTTGGACATGCTGGTCAAAGACAGGAAAAAGGCAACAATGGCGAAAACAGCTGGGTAGGTGGTAGTGCCTTGTATTGAAATGATAAAGATAGCTGCGGGGGGAAGTAAGGCAGGAAGATTTGGAAATCAGAGAGTTTGGCTTTGGACACATTAAATGAAATTGGATTTTGGAAGACATTAAAACTGTGATGTCTATTAGGCAGTTGCACATGGGTCTGAAGAGTCAACGGCATCATGATTGTATTGAAAACCATGGGGATGGATTGATTTATACTGGGAAAGAGGATAGAGAGATGAGAGGAGATCTCATGCCAAGCCCTAGGAAAGCCGCGCATTTAGAAATGGATAGAAAAGGAAACACTGACAGAGGGTTATCTCCATGATCTAACAGTGCCACAGAGTGGCCAGTGGTGCTGGTGGGAAAACGAATATGCGAGGTTCAGAGGTGGACCTGATGAATTTAACACCCAGAGCAGGGGACTTTTAAGAATAATAATAGCCTGAAAAGGAAAGCCGACAGTGAACGTTTTCTTTGATTGAACTTTGTTTATATAACCAGGCCAGTGACAAATTAAAAAAAAAATAAAAGTAAAATTTACAATATGAAACAGGAACGGATAGATACCTTTTAATTACATTACTGTATTTTTGGGGGGGAAAGGAAGGAAGAACACGAAGAAGTGTTTCCAAAAGAATTCCACGAGGTTTAGAGAATGACCACATGTAGAATGACAGAACTAAACTGAAGTTCAGCTTCTTCATGTTTTCAGTAGCTGGGCTGTTGTTCATGCCAAATCCCTCTTTTTTTTTTTAAGATTTTATTTATTTGAGAGAGAGAGAGAGCGAGCACAGAGGGAGAGAAGTAGACTCGCCAAGCAGAGAGCTCGACACAGGGCTCCATCCCAGGACCCTGAGATCACTACCTGAGCTGAAGGCAGATGCCCAACCGACTGAGCCACCCAGGCGCCCCATAGGTCAAATCCCTCTCGTCCTGGGAGATGTGGTACCCTGGGGGTTGGGGATGTGCACTGTGCCTAAGTGAGCTGGGACAGCAGAACTATTTCAAACATGCCTTAAGAACACATGTGTGCAACTGAGTCTGTGTGTGTCACAGGCCGGCTGTATTCTTCGTCTTCTCTGAATTAACTTACTTGTTAAAGAATAAGACATAGAAAGGTGCTGTAGCAAAGCCTACATATATATTTTTTTCCTTGAGATTTTTTAAAAGAGTAATCTCTGCATTCAATGTGGGGCTCGAACGCACAACCCTGAGATCAAGAGTCTCATGTTCTTCCAACTGAGCTCGCCGGGTGCCCCATACATATTATTAAAAATTAACAGTAGCTGCAGAAATTGTTTAGAACTTAGATTAATAGAAGATTTTTCAGAAAGGAGTGTTTTATCACTGACTTTGTTTTGTTGGTACAGGTTGATAATAATAAGGAGACTTTTAGTCCATTGTATCATTTAAAAATGATCTGTAGCCTCCTTGATTGCCTCTGGTGCCCACCACCCTAAGTGCTGGGGCTTCGGTATGCCATTGAGGTGTAGTTGTGGTTTTTTTTTTTAAGATTTTATTTATTTGATAGAGAGAAACACAGCAAGAGAGGGAACACAAACAGAGGGAATGGTAGTGGGAGAAGCAGGCTTCCCGCTGAGCAGGGAGCCTGATGCGGGGCTCGATCCCAGGACCCTGAGATCATGACCTGAGCCGAAGGCAGACACTTAACGACTGAGCCACCCAGGCGCCCCACCATTGAGGTGTAGTTGTAGAAAAGAAGCTGTTAATAGAACCAGATGTAAAATAAAAATAAAGAACAAGATTAATAGGCTAAAACTCCTGAAAATCCCAGCCTCTACTGTCTCAATTGAAGTTTGAGATTCCTGGAGATGTGACTCTGGAGTAAGGATGGCAGATGGAACACATACATTGATCTTGGATCTCTATCAAACTCTATTAGCATGACACTTAAAGGGATTAAATAAAAAAGACATAAACCCAAAAAGTCAAGCAAAACAGAAGGGACTCAACAGCAACAACATTTGGAAGCTGGGAAGCATAAGGACAGATGGTAAATGTTCTTGCAGATTCTAGACTATGGAAATATAAACTAGTAGTGAGGAAAGCTGAGAGCCCCCCTTGATTTACTCTGCAGTAAATCTGCAAAAGACCAGGAAATCAGGAGCATCAGGTTCATGTGGAAGTCGAGGCGAAAAAGGGGACTAAGATCAGGAAAATGGTTTGGAAAATTAATACTTGGATGCCAGGAACCTTTTTCCCACCTTGTGTAAAAGATGGGAGGTTTGGAGGAAGTAAATTGGAGGATCTACAGTTTGGGCGGCGCTGAGCAGTGACGAGGCAGAAACACTGTACTAAACACAAGGGGCTTCTATGGCCATAGGCACATTGCCGCTGAGACCTTGCAGTCCTTCTGCCTGTTCCAGGAATATGAGCAAGTTGGAGCTTCACAATGCAGGCAGGAGACTGAAGTCTCTCTGGAAAATTTGACCAGCTGCCAAGGAAGACACTGATGTTCAGAGTTGCCCACCCGGCACTCCAAGTAAATGGTCCTGCACCAAAGTTCACTGTTGTCAGGCTGCACCCTTGCATTCAGAACTTCCTTCAGCTCTTCAGTCTTAATGGTGACAAGGTAGCCAAGGATTTCTAGACGTCTGAGGAAAGTCTTCATCATGAAAGGTAGACACCAAAATGAACACACACAAAAAAGCGACTTAGGAGGAACTTGAGACTATGTAGGAAAAAAGACAACAGTAATACAACAAAATGACTATCATTCAGACTATCCCCAGAGAAAAAAGAAATGATATTGTAATCACAGAACAAGCATAGGATGCTATTAAAAGGGGTGGTGAGAGAACAAAATAGAGCTCTTGGAAGTTAAAAAAATATGATAGAAATGGAAAACTATAGAAGGGTTAGGAAATAAAGGTCATAGAGTCACATAGAAGGTAGAGCAAAAAGAAAAACAGAAACTAGGAGAGAAAAAGAGTTTTCAAAATTAGAGGACCAATCCTGCAGATCTAGTCTCTCCTTTCTAGATCCATAAAGAAAGGGCAGAACAAACAGAGGAGTAAGTGATCATTAGAAGTATGCAAGAAAATTCACCAGAACTGAAGTTCATGGGTTTCCTGCTTGGGGGGATCCCCCGACTGAAAATGTTCAGCCCATTGAATGAAAGTGGACCCACCCGCGGGCATGCCATTGAGAAAGTTCAGAGCATTACTGAAGATCCCAAGTTCGGCTGCTGGTTGCTCTGAAAGCCAGGAAGCAAGAGACGAGTTTTGATTGGAAAGGAATATGAGCTTTATTCGGGTGGCCGGCCATCTGGGGAGAAGGCAACTCCAAAGAGCCGGAGGGGCCTGTAAGTTTCCAGAGTGAAAACACCAACTGTCACATCCAAGGAAAGGTTTAAAAAACAGAGTGACTTCAGGGTTTTGAAATAGCAACACTGGAAGGTAGAAAACACTTCAGGGACACCTGGGCGGCTCAGTTGGTTGAGCGGCTGGCTTCGGCTCGGGTCATGATCCCAGGGTCCTGGCGTGGAGTCCCATATCAGGCTCCTTGCTCAGCAGGGAGTCTGCTTCTCTCTCTGCCTCTGCCTGCCACTCTGCCTGCTTGTGCTCTCTCACTCTCTGACAAAAAAAAAAAAAAAAAGAAAAGAAAAGAAAAAAGAAAACACTTCAGTAATGCTCTCAAAATTCTGAAGGAAAATGATTTCCAACCCCGAACCCAAAATCCAGCCAAGCAATCAGTGAAATGCCAGTTATTTAAATCCTGAGAAGGGACTTTGATTGGTCAGGAAGTGGGGTATTCAGGAAGATGGGGGCTCCATGGAGATCGCATGGGTGGGAGCCCCGAGGAAGCAGTCTCCTGAAACTGAGGGAAACCTGAGAAGAGAAGTCTCTTTGGGGATGACTCCGTTGGGGAATATGCTAGGTCAAGCAAGCAAAACAAAACACAACAACAAATTTCTAGTAGCCTTGTTAAAAAGTAAACAAAACAGGTGAAATTAAATTTTATCATTTATTTTATTTAACCCACTATATAAAAATATTCTTCTAACATACAATCAGCATAAATTATATTGAGATATTTTACTTTGTTTTTTATTCAAAGTCTTCAAAAATCCATGTAGTTTGTATTTTATACTGTATTTGGCTCAGTCACTGGTGGTTAGTGGTTCCCTTTACTGGACACTGCAGTCCTAGGGAAGTCAGAAATGGTAAGGAAAAGGCAGCAATGGGATTCCAGTAAAAACTAGGTTAATAAGAGTTCTTTCTCTTTCTGAAGCACTGGTCTTTGCCCCAGGAAGTGGAGCAACTGGAAGGATTATTTAGATAGAGTTGGTTTCCTTAATTGGTGGTCAAAGTAGAAAGTCAAGAGAACCAGTGCGTCTGTGTGATAATGGGAAAACCATGCACCCAGCAATGTCGGAAGTCCGGAACACTTAATTCTCTTAGCAATGGCAAAGAGTAGATTGAATAACAGGGAAGTGCATGAAATGATAAGAAAGAAAATGAGGTTTTGGTTAGACTTGGAGTTGGTGGGGGTGGTAACTCAACTCCACATTGCAAAAATGCTGTAACACTGTAGATCGGAGCTGAACTTTGCACAAAGGGAGTGGAAATGGAAGTCAGTATTAAAAAAAAAATCAAAAAAGAATGAGACAGAGAGATCTGTTTGTTGCACCGTGGATGAGGTCCTAACAGTATGGTTTCATTTTTCTTATGCACTAGGAGTCTTCGTGGCCAACTGCGTGCCAGAGGGGAGAGGGGACCTCCGTGTTGTAAATGAGGTGGAGGTTGGTGGGGTCATTCCCCCATGCTTCCTCTAAAGAAGCCCATAATCTGGAACCTTATTTTACCCCCTCCTCTTTGGTTTTATTTTTTGGTTAACACACACACGTATGTGCTGTTGGTAAAATTCATGCAATACAAAAATATACAGAGAATTGAAATCCTCAGTAAAGTTCCCTTTCCTTAAATAGCTACTGTCATCTGTTAAGTCATATGTCCTTCCAAAAAATTCCCATGTGTATATAAGCCTATTTTAAAAAGAAAATGTATATTATACTTTCCATATTGTTGTGCAATTGGCTCTTTTTACTTAACTGTCATGGATGTCTTTGCATAGGGCTGGATATCACATCATTCTTTCTACAAAATCTTTTCTTTCTTTTTCTTTTCTTTCTTTCTTTCTTTTTTTTTTTTTAAAGATTTTTGTTTACTTATTTGAGAGAGAGACAGAGAGAGCTTGAGCAGGGGGAGAAGCAGGGGGAAAGGGAGAAGTGGACACCCTGCTGAGTGGGGAGTCCAGACGTGGGACTCGGTCCCAGGACCTGGGGATCAAGACCTGAGCTGAAGGCAGACACTTAACTGACAAGCAACCCAGGCGCTACCCCCCCTAATTTTTTCTTACATTGTTGTCTCATAAGCTCTTAAACAGGTGGGTATTAGCGAGAATTAATGAGTGTGTAGGAATGTTTCCATGTTTCTGCCAGTAGGGTCAGTGCTGTAATAATCATTCTTGTGCAGATTTCTGTGAGTACTTTCTGCAGAGAATTCCTGAAGATTGGGTCGGAGGGGAGGCATATTTAAGTCTGTGATCAACCTTGCCGAATTGCCTTTTACACAGGTTGTTATACTTCATGTCCTCACCTGTGGAGTGGTGTGAATAGTTGGGCACCCACACCTGGCCCATACCTGATATTACTAACCATTTATTTATTTATCTCTCTTTTTATTTTTTAAGGATTTTATTTATTTGTTAGAGAGAGAGAGAGAGAGCATACAAGTGAAGGGAGTGGCAGGCACAGGGAGCAGGCTCTCCGCTGAGCAAGGAGCCCAGTGTGGGACTCGATCCCAGGACCTAGGGATCATGACCTGAGCAGAAGGCAGACGCTTAATGACTGAGCCACCCAGGCATCCCATTATCAACCTTTTAAATCTTTTCTCATCTAGTGTGGAGAATAATGATACCTCACAGGCTTCTCAATTTCATTTCTCAGGTTCTATGTGAAGTTGAATGTATTTTCAAATGTCTGTTTGCCTGTTTTATTTCTTCTGCAAATTGCCTGTCCACATCCTCTGCCAGTTTTTCTAATTGGTATTTTGTCTTTTTTGTATTGATTTGAAAGAGCCCGTTCTATTTTTTTTTAATATTTTATTTATTTATTTGACAGAGAGATCACAAGCAGGCAGAGAGAGAGGAGGAAGCGGGCTCCCTGCTGAGCAGAGAGCCCGATGATATGGGGCTCGATCCCAGGACCCTGAGATCATGACCTGAGCCGAAGGCAGAGGCTTAACCCACTGAGCCACCCAGGCGCCCGAGCCCGTTCTATTTTCTAAATGGCACCATTTTGTTAAGTATCTTTTATGAGTTTATCCCTTGAATCAAGGAGAAGAGCTTTAAATATTAAGAGGTAAAGTCTCTCAATCTTTTTATTTTTTTCTAGCTTTGGTCTTATTCTAAGATGAGTTCTCCCCTGTATTTACTTCTAGTATTTTTATGATTGTGTTTTTTAATATTTAAGTCTTTATCCACACAGGATGTAGTTTCGTATATGGTATGATGCACTACGGAAACTCTAAATATAGAATCCACATACTAGAAACAAATTCAGCTTCTCTACTTTCTCCCATCACAGAGAAGCGCTTGGAGAATATTTAGATGGGAAGAAAGAGAGTGAGGAAGATCAAAGCAAGAGCTACAAGCAGAAAGAAGAAAGCAGACTGGTATGAGCTGGGTGGCATATGGGTCCTGTCAGCCGGTGACACTGGGCGCTGGGTATGACATCATGGTTTTCATACTTAGACCAGAAGAATCTCAAGAGAGATTCTATGTTCCTGCCCTTAGTTAGGCCAAAGTGAGTTTGAATCTTTCCCATTCCCAGAGCTCTCAAGGAGTGAGCTTTCATTTCATCCTGTGGACTATTCATGGGAGCAAGTCCAGATTTTTGAGCTGCCCATTCAGAGCCTTCTGTTTCCGTATCCTAACTTTAGTCTTCTCTCCCACCGATACCGACCTTGGGCCGTCACTCTGGCTTGGCCGATCCCATCACTCGCCTCCAGTGGGGGCTCCGCTCTTCCTGTTCTCTGTGCCTCTGATCTGCCAGGATGCTGATCCCTTCCTCTCCCTTCTTCCCCGCTCTCCTCTACCTTTCTCGTCCCTCCTCTCATCGGGAGAGGAGAATGCCTTCCCGTGCTTCAAGACTATCTCAAGTCCCAACTGGAGAGGACTGCAAGTCCAAGATTTCTCCACAGCCCAGGCTCCTTTAATTCACACACCACATACTTCTCTGTGCCACACGTTTCATTTTAGACCATTTTCTCCCTTGTAGGGCTTCAGATGTGGGCACCTGCTGTATACCCATGGAGTTCTAAGCCCTGTGAGAGCCAGAGCCTCTCCTTGTACTTGGCGAGTAGTACAGAGCTTGAACTCAATAACCGCTGAGAAGAAAGTCATTGGTGGCTCTCCCATGGCAATGCCAGGGCTCCTGGAATGCCTAATAAAGGGCTTGGAACAACAGGTGCAGGAAGAATAAACAATAGTCCCAAACAGCAAGCAGAACTGGCGAAGTGCTGCATTTAATTAATTGCTAAATGAATATCACAGGGCAGTGGGATGGTGGGAATTGAGGGAAGGAAGAGGGCTGCCCGTGTGGGCCCGATGGGGGAAGGTTACATGGAGAAAGTGGGATTTGAGCTACATCTTGGAGAAATAGGTGGGACTATTTATTTATAGAAGCAAAGAGGAGAGAGAGCATTCCTGGTGGATGTTGAAGTGCACTTACTGGGAGGAAAAAAATACTCAAGTTACTGAAATGTCATCATAGAGCAAGGAGATCTGTAGAGACACCTGAGCGAACTGTATGGTCCTGGGTGGAGGGTGAGATACCCGATGGGGGCGGGGAGAACACTGAGCTGCCGTGTGTTCTTGGTCCCGATCCGGTGCTCACCGTGACATTGATGAGCTGTCCCCCCTGTCTGGACTGGGGTCACTTTGTCAAAGTGTCAGTCATCTCTGAGCCTCACTGGGTAGGATCAAAAGGATATCGTATATAATCTGGAACCTCCCGTTATAGTTTATATTGCCAAGGTCTTGAAAATACTGAAATACGGTTCATCTGGAACACTCTTTTGAGTGTGAACCCAAAGAGATAATGTTGTTTTCATTAGCAGCTTTTCGAGCTTCCTTTCACTTACTACTTAAGTCATGTAAAGTGTTGGCAGGAAAAAGAACTGTATAAATACCAAATGCTGCCTTCCTTTGTATCAAGATATTAATAACCAGTTCTACCTTAAGACTGGACAGCAAGGGCCACTGTCCTTGGCCCTACACCTTATCAGTCATTTTTAATTGGTGATTCTTTTGTTTCCTATTTAATCTTGCTCCAATTTTATAAAGATATTCTTTCCAATTTTCTTGTAGAAGCTTTATTGTTCTATCATTTACATTTTGGTCTGTAATCCATCTCGAATTGATTTTTGTGGCTGGTGTAAAGGTAAGGCTCAAGGTCACTATTTTGTATATGGATTTTTAATCAACCCAGCACCATTTATTGAAAAGATCATCCTTTCCTCAGTGTACTGCAATATACCTTTGTTGTGAGTCAGGTGATCACATATGTGGATTTGTTTCTAGATTCTTTATTCTATTTTATTGATCTACTTGTCCGACTTTACACCAATTCCACATTATTTTAACTACTGTAGCCTTATAACAGGTCTTGACATCTGGTGGAGTAGGTCCTCCGATTCTGTAGTACTTCAAATTGCCTTGGCTATCCTTGACCTTTTACATTTCCATATAAATTTTATAATCAGTATGTCAGTTTCCACCAAAAAACCTGCTGGGATTTTTAAAAGTTTTATTTACATATTTCAGAGAGACAGAGAGCTGGGGTGTGTGTGTTTGGGGATACTGGGGTTAAGGGGAGGGAGAGAGAGAGTCCTCAAGCAGACTCCCACTGAGCATGGAGCCTAATGTGGGGCTCAATCCCAGGACCCTGAGATCATGACCTGAACCGAAATCAGGAGTTAGCCACTTAACCCACGAGCCACCCAGGTGTCCCCTGCTGGGACTTTAATTGAAGTTAGATTAAACCTATAGATCAATTTGGGAAAGAATTAATATCTTACCAACAATGAGATGAGTATAAAATATCCCTCCAGTTATTTAGATATTCTTTAATTTTGCTCAACAATGTCTTGCACTGAATTGTGTAAGACTGATGATTCACAGACCTGTACCCCGGAAGCAAATAATACATTATATGTTAATAAAAAAACCCCAAAACAGTATCTTACACTTTGTGTTGAGGCTCTAAGTGTTTATTGCTGATGTATAAAAGTACAATTGGTTTTTGTACAGTGACCTGATATTCAGCAACTTTGTCAAGTTCACTTGTAAATTTTAATAGTTGTCCTGTGGTTTCTTTTGTTTGTGTGTTTATTTTTTTACATATATAATCATATCTGAATATGACAATTTTATCTTTTCCTGTGTCTGTTGGTGATTGTAACATTTTCAGTTTTACTTCGAGTCTGAAATACTTGATTCAGAAATTTCTGATGTTTGCAGTGTCTGAGCAGAAAATAGAAAATTGTTCAAAAGCTACGAAAGTCTTTACTTCCTTAGGCATGTAAAACCACTTGGTACGAGTGCTAAAACTGTAGCCATTCAAAAAAAGTCTGGCGTACCTCTGGATAGGGTTAAGGCTCCCGTTCTATATTCATTAAAACTGCATTTCCAAACGTCCTTAGGAGGGTGAGATGAAATAGAATCTTTGATCGTTTCAGTGACTCCTTCGTAGAGAGAAGTTTATAGGTTCTTTGTTCAGAAACAATCTGAGAGTTGGAGAATTTGTATGTTCCAAACAGACTTAGAAAAACGTAGGCACAGCTGGATACCTGAGGATACCTGAACTTTTTGTTGAAATCCTGTCATCGCCCCAAGGTCCGGAGTGAAGACACTGATGTGGAATTCAGAAGGGATTTATCTATTTATTTATTACAGATTTATTTATTTATTTATTTATTT
This sequence comes from Procyon lotor, assembly GCA_028646535.1. NCBI lineage: Eukaryota > Metazoa > Chordata > Mammalia > Carnivora > Procyonidae > Procyon > Procyon lotor. Next base: position 100,137,808 of record CM053610.1, on the reverse strand, counting down.
ATTTATTTATTTATTTGAGAGAGAGAGAGAGAGAGAGAGAGCAGGAGTGTGAGCACATGCATGTATGTGATGGGGGGAAGTGCAGAGGGAGAAGCAGACTCTCCACTGAGTAGAGAGCCTGACGCGGGTCTCGATCCCAGGACCCTGGGATCAGGACCTGAGCAGAAGGCAGACGCTTCACCCACTGAGCCACCCAGGCACCCCTCTAACTTCACAAATTCTTTGTTTTCAGAAATTGACTAAACTGCTGCTCTGTGGCACTGAGTTGGTGACAAATATCCAGGTGGCTACAGATATCAGAGAGATCCACAGGAGAGTGGAAGAAGAGGAGATCAAGCGGCAGAGGTGAGGAACCTTGCTCTGCGGCCTGGAGGACGTGAGGACATCTCTTCCGTGGATCCCCACACTCCCCAGCTGCTGTGTGGGGATCCACAGTGGATGTGGCTGTGTCAAACTCAGTCTAGTGAGTGGCTAGGGAGTGGCTGTGTCAAACTCAGTCTAGCAGAATCCTCTTACTGCCCCTTAGGAATGAATCTCTTCCTTCGCCCCCTGCTTTCCTCCCTTCTTCCCGTTTCCCGCACGCGGCCATTTTAGCTCATCTCCGCAACAGCCCGGTGTTAATGTCTTTGGTTGTTTGGCCTAAGGAATCCCTTCAGCACCTTTCCTAGCTTTACCAGTATGTAGTTGGTGATTTCATTCTTGCGACTTCCCGCTGCCTGCCTTGGGCTGTGCCCAGCACGAAACTGGCTGATTTCCCAGCCACGCCAAGGAGGTAGGCTGTGTCCTGTGACCACTGAGGAAGACCTGCAGGTCTTAAGTGGCAGACTTACAGGATAAGTGTGGGCTTTGGAAAGATGACCTGGCTGTTGGTTTTCATTTTTTGAGGCCAAAAGTCAAGTGAATGATAACATGTACTCTGTGCTCTAGCTCGGAAGGGAGGCGAGAAGGAGAGCGGGGAGCATGAGGTTCAGTTGTGACTCCTGTCCTCTAGGGGTTGGCGCTCCTGTCGGGAGGCAGCCTCCTGGGATGACAGTCTGTGAAGGTAGGGAGAGTCCTGGCGTATGTCACAGTGGCCGTTCTCGGGGTGGGGGGCTCGCCTCTCGTCCTCACGCCTCCCTTCAGTCTGGTCCCCTCCTCAGTACACTTCATCACAGAGTCTCTTTCAGAATTTCTGGAAAGGCTGTGCCAATTTTCCATTGCTTAATGGTGGAGTTCCCCTATTTGTATGGCCCCCTGGTCATTTATTGGTAATTTGGGAGAGGAACGGCCACACACCTGCAGTCATGTCGATAACCAGAAATAATAACATGGGTACCCTTTGTTGAGGGACCGCTGTGCTGAGCGTCGTCTCACCTAACCCAGGGAGTAGCCGTAGGAAAGTATGTGCTTTCATCCTCCCTCTTATAGAGGAGAAAAACACAGCTTGCTGGGGCTCAGGGACTTGTCTCAAGTTGAGAGTCCGTTAGTGGCAGAGTCAGGCCTTGGTCACCAGAGTCGTTCAGCTTGTCACAGAAGTATGTGACTCTCGATCATAGCTTTAAGGTCCATCTGCTTTTGTTATGAGTCACCTTGTTTATTTGGTCTCCTTGCTGCCAGTCAGTTCTTAAGCTAAAAGAAGATTCCTCAGAGGCTGCTTTGGTTTTGAGCGAGGGTATGTGGGAGCAGTGTTTGGGGCCCAGGCCTGATATCTCAGACTCTCGAGAACTGGCCTCCTTCAGCAGGAGGCGGCTTCCCAGCTCTGGAAGTATATGTATTCATATAGAGGCTGGTGTGGCCACTGGGTTTGTATCCACAGACTCGAGAAGCTGGAGAATGAAGTCAAGACGAGCCAGGACAAATTTGATGAGATCACCGCAAAGTGGGAGGAGGGCAAACAGAAGAGAATTCCCCAGGACCTGTGGGAAATGCTCAACACCCAGCAGGTGCACTGCGCCGGACTGATCGAGGACAAGAACAAGCTGATCAGCGAGTTACAGCAGGTGAGACCCCCGGCCCTGACCCAGCCGCGTGGGCTCAGCCTGGGGGATTTGACTGGCTTCTTGGTTTGTCCTTCCTGAAGGGAAAAATGGAGAGGCCTCACTTCACTACTCAGATTATTGCACAACTCAGGCAATAAATTCAACCAGAAGGAAGAGCTTTGGAGAAATCTGAGAATTACTGGTGACCTTAGAAAGATGTATGTTCGTAGCCAATGCTGTGTCAGATTTTATGTTTTCAATTAAGGAGTGGCACGTGGTCTGTAGTGGATAGAGTCCTATGTTGGATCCTGGATCGCCATTGCTCCGCGGGGGCAGCCCAGGCTGTCTGGGAGCTTACAGGGAGACTTGCAGCAAGTAGTCATGGAGGGTTTGATCCCCGGTTGCTCGGTCTGGCTTTGCCCTCAGCTGAAGCCATTCCACTCTGTCCACCTGTGCCTTCTCCCAGGTGTCCTTAGATTCCTCTGAAGTCATTTTCGATGTTCATAGTGTTCACAGATACTGAAGAGTGAGGTCCTGGGGAATGTGCGCGCCACCTCTTGCTTCTCTCATATTTGGTGACCAATCTTTGGTCGCTCTTCTCTAGGAGTTGAAAACAAAAGATGACCAGTATGTGAAGGATTTGAAGAAACAGTCAGATGACATCTGCCTGCTGCTGGAGAGGATGGAAGAACAAGTGAAGCACGTCATGAAAACCTTCCGTCAGGAGCTGAATTACATTGAGGTATTGGTGTGATAGAGCTGCCCTGGTGGCGGAGAGGGGGGGTGGGGTGGAGATATGGCGGCCCCGGGGAGGAGGGCCAGGTCTGCCCTGACCCACTCAGGTGTCTCGTCCTCTGGTGTCAGCCCCTTCATTTGTTTACTCATTCATTCGCTCACCCAACAAGTATTCACCAAGTGCCTACTATGTGCCAGACACCATCCTGGGGGCCATGGATACAGCTATGAGCAAAACAAAGTCCTCGATGGTATTCTAGTAAGAGATAGCTAGATAATAAACAGATAAACTACTAAATATATAGTTGGACAGGTGGTAATTAGTGCTTTGCAAGAAAATAAAACCATGTAAGGATAAGAAGAGTGGAGGAAGGGGGGGGCACGTAAGCTGTTTATTTGTTGTATTTGTGGCCGCCAGGGGTGGGGGCATGGGAAAACAGGTTCAGGAATCAATATTTTGAATTTGAATGAAATGTTAAGGATTGAGATTGAGACCAGTCTTTCCAGAATGGATGAGAGCCAAGAGGGTGGGGACCTCTCTGTTTGGATTATTATAGACTCCTTTCTGTGCATTCCTTGGCCTACCTCTTGTGAGCAACGTGTTCCTTTGTTTCGTTGGAACCCCAACTATGCAGCAGCCCTCGGTGTGATTGAAGCACATGCCTAGGCTTGCCCTGTCACTCCACTGAGGGCCCTGGCCTGCCTCCAGCTCACTCCTCTGATGGTGACTGAGCCACAGGACAGTTGCACATTTCCTCTTGAAATTTGTGGGAAGTCCGGACTTCCTAACACTGATTTCCACGCAACTCCTTCTGTAGCCCTTTGGTTGTATGAAACTGGGCAAGGTTGCCTTTGGATTTGACTTGGACTGCCCGGTTGGTACATTGCCCCTTATGCAGTTACTTACAAGTTCTTTCCTACTGTGGAACCTGCCTGATCAAAACAGACTCAAGAGCCCCCTTCCTTCTTGGTCGTAGAAAGCATTTGAGATAGAACGACAAGAACTGCTGGCCAGTAATAAGAAGAAATGGGAGCGGGCCCTGCAGGCTCACAATGCCAAAGAGGTAAAGGGGCGGCGGGTGGGGGAAGGGTGGGGGACGTGTCAGGGGTGCTCCGCGGAGTCTGAGCCAGTATCAGCTGTGACGGAACTCGCTACCCTTATGTACCTTGGGGAGGATTGCCATGGCAGACGTTTACTACTCCACTTCGTGGTTAGTCCATGTGGCCGTGCAGGTGGCGGCTGCCTCTGGTGCTGACATGTGCTTCTGGTGGCGGTGAATATCACCTTCCTCTGCAGCTCGCTGGGGTTCCTGTGGTCCTGTCCCTCTCTTCTTTGTTCCCAGGCTTCTACCCTAGCCACGGATATTTGTGGCCCAAGAGGATGTTTAAGGGGCATGGGGTTAGCACTTTACTTCAGAGACATAAAGAAGAAAGAAATAGCTTGATCAAGCTCCAGTGGGCTTTTTTTTTTGAGAAATACTAATGTCTGAGCACAGGGCCCATGGCTAGCTTCTTAACGGAGCAATCCTCTTGGAGTTTCTCAAGTAAGGAGGCTCCCGAGTAAGGTAAACAATACAGAGCCTTGGGGCCCAGGAGCTTCTGAGGGCTGACTGTCTCCCTCCAGACTCCTGACACTTGGAGACCCTTCACTGTGTCATGCTTGTCAGGACACTGGAAGGACTGAGTCAAGGCAGGGACAGGACTGACTTTCCTCTTGTCTTCCTGTTCCTTCAGCTGGAGTATCTCATGAACCGCATCAAGAAGGTAGAGGACTACGAGAAGCAGCTGAACAAGCAGAGGATGTGTGACTGGGAGGAGTACAACATGATCAAGATCAAGCTGGAGCAGGATGTGCAGGTCTGACTTGTTGCTCGGCGTCTGGGTGGCAGAGCAGACAGAGTGCATGCTTCATCCTTGGTGACTGCCCAGAATGTTCTAGAGTTAGTCCGTTCAACAGATACGTATTCGTTATCTGCTTTCTTTCAAGCGACCAGATCTGAAGGAGCTCATGGACAAAATATATGTGGAGGAATTCTTTCCTTAATAAATAAGTCATAGAGGACTGCCAAGAGGCAAAGCCGGAAACCATGACCTGAGGAATGACTGAGAGGATTATGCATTTTAGCCAAGCAAAGAGAAGGTATCCCCAGGGAAGGTTAAGTGTATCGGGGCCAAAGCAGAATAGCCACCATCTAGTGAGTGACTGGGCGCTTAAGATACAGTGTCTCTAATCCTCATATTAACACGGAAGGGAGGAATCACTGACTACATTTTATGTCAGGAAATAGGCAACTTACCTGGCAAATGGTAGGCCCTGGACTCAGACCCAGCTCCGTCTGGCTCGGTAGCCTATAATGTTCCTAATATTTCAGACAGCCTCTGGCTGATGCTTGGACATCACAGTAAGGCAGATTCCGATTTGCCATCAGAAAGATCTTTCTCGATTTCTTTCCTTCTTTTCTTTTCTCTCCCCTTGCCTCCCTCCCTCCCTCCCTTCCTTCCTTCCTTTTCTTTCTTTCTCTCTCTCTCTCCTTCTTTCTTTCTTCCTAAGATTTATTTATTCGAGAGAGAGGGAGAGAATCCCAGGTGGACTCTTGCTGAGCGTGGAGCCCAACTTGGGGCTCAGTCTCAACGACCCTGAGATCACAGCCTGAGCTGAAACCAAGAGTCGGACACTTACCCGACTGCACCACCCAGGTGCCCCAGAAAGAACTTTCCAATAGTTAGAACTATTCAATAAAGAAAAGGGTCATCCCACAGAACAAAGAGTCTTTCATCTCATAAGTATCCAAAGGCTGCATGACTATGTTTGTGTTCAGTGCTGAGGAAGGATTCTCGCAGTGGAAGGAGATTAGATTTTCAGGTCTGTGAAGTTCTTTCCAAGCTTAGGAGTCTGTGCTTCAAAGTTAGTTTAAAAAAAAAGCTCATCTCTAATTACATGTAGGTGTGATGTAATTATCTCTTAATGTTCCAGCACGGGCTATTCACTTCAGTTTCTGTCTAGAAAAACTTGTTCGACTAAAGCTTTTCCACATAGCCTGTGATGGAATTTCAGGACCTACTACTCTTGTGGCTTTATGTAATGAGGTTGAATCAAAGCCCCTCCAGACTACAAATATTCTTACCGGTCTTGAGACTTTTCCTGGGCCTTTCTCAAAGTAATGCCATGGAAATGAGAGTCACTGACAAAGAACAGTGGGAGTCTGGGAGAGCAGCGCTGTGTATGTGGGCTGTGTACATGACACTGTTAATGAAAATGGCTATTGTTAAGCTTTCTTTCGTTATTTTGGTTTTATGATAATTTATGGGACAAAATGACACACCGCTGGCCTCAAACAGTGAAATAATGGAAACTCATGTTCTTTAATCTGTTGTTTTGTTTTTCCTTTTGCATTAAGAGCACATAACACAAGATCTACTCTCTTAACACATTTTTAAATATACAATAAGGGCATTGTTACTCAGAGACCTTCTGTTGTCACCGTTAGATCCCCAGAACCTATTCATCCCTCATGACTGAAACCTTGTGCCGTCTGCCCAGCACCTCCCCCTCTCCCCTCCCCCAGGCTGACTGTTTTAGATCCCACGTACAAGTGAGACCATGCAGCATTTGTCTTTCTGTGTCTGACTTATTTCACTTAGTATACTATCCCCCGTGTCCATCCACGTTGTTGCAAATGGTAGATTGTCCTTTTTTAAGGCTGAGGAAGATTTCACGATATGCCTGTACCACATTTTCTTTTGAAGAACCTCCATGCTGTTTCCAGAGTGGCCACACAAGTTTGTATTCCCCCCAGTGATGCACGGGGTTTCCTTTTCCATATCCTTGCCAGCACCTGTTGTCATTGTTTTTTTGACAATAGCTATCCTAAGAGGCGTGAGGCGATATCTCATTGTAGCTTTGATTTGCATTTCCCTGATAAGTAGTGACTTTCATAACTATTGGCCATTCATATGTCTTCTAATTGGGTAGTTGTTTATTATTATTATTATTATTTTTGCTATTGAGTTGTAGGAGTAGAACCTCATGTTCTTAATTTAATTCTCAAATGCTTGAACAAAGCCAAAAAATTCTGGGATGTGGGGAGATTTTGGGAGTGGGGGTGATGGAAGACTAGGGAGGTGAGGGACAGAAAGGCAGAGAGCCTGGGAGACCCGCATCTTCTGGCTTCCCTTGTCCAGTTGGACTGCCCATAGAATGTGGGTATGTGCGAGGCAGACAGACGGAGATATTCAGAGCGGAGAAGTGTGTGCAGTTCCTGTGTTAGAATGGAAACCAGGAGTATACTGTACCACATTACCCTTTAATCAGGAACAGATAAATCGGGGATTGCCATATTGCCGTATGTGGGGTATTTTAGTAGATTGATCTTGATTGTAATGCCCCTTACGTGTACTTTCACTAGAAGGTAAAGTCAAATAGCATCGATTTTTGTCAAGAAGATACAATGTGCAGCTCAACATCAAATTTGCTCTTCCTAAGTAATTCATAGCACTGTATCAGTTCTGAAATACACAACTGAAATTTTTGCAAACCACAAAAATACGAAGGTTCTGATACACAGATTTGATTCGATGGGTAAAGTACAAGAAGTAAAAAAGAGAATGTATACTTTCCAAGTGCTTACTGTCAGTAAGGTGACGTTATTAATGAGCAAAACGAAGCCATTATGCCCTCAAGAGGGATTTTACCACAGCCCCCCACCACCCCGTGAAATAACACTACTAGAAACAGTTCTTGATGCAGGAAGCGAATATTTTTTACTTTGGGTCCTACTTGTGCTTTTAAAATTGTAAAATGATTTAGTTCAACTTCAGGGACTGTTACCTTTAATACCAGAATGTTAATTACAAAAAACCAAATTCAAGTTACTTAACAAACACTGTGGACTTAACATTGTGCAAAGCACAAAGATAAACAAGCCACAGGTCCTGAGAGCAGAGGTGAAGGGGCCCGGTAGGCTCTCTGAGGTCAGCCCACAGGACCAGGGGAAAGGCTGTTTTAAATTTCCATTCTGCTTGGGGTGATGATGGCAGCTGGTTTCGGGAGCTAGTGGGGCAGGAGATGGTGTGGAAAGCGGCTGTGGAGAGGCTCTTACTGACGCAGGAGGAAGGGGAAGGTGGGATCAACAGTTAGCCCTCGCTATACTGATGGCCTTTTGGGGCAGGTTAGCTTGTAATCTTTTTTTTTTTTTTTTAAGATTTTATCTATTTATTTGACAGAGAGAGAGATCACAAGCAGGCAGAGAGGCAGGCAGAGAGAGAGGGGGAAGCAGGCTCCCTGCTGAGCAGAGAGCCCCATGCGGGGCTCGATCCCAGGACCCTGAGATCATGACCTGAGCTGAAGGCAGAGGCTTTAACCCACTGAGCCACCCAGGTCCCCTAGACTGTAATCTTTATAAAAAATTCACAAAAAACAAACACGATGTTTCACCATTAGTCTTGGGAACATAAAGTACAGCTTTGCAATAGTATCTTTGGATAATTGAAGAATAAGGGCAGTTAACAAAATCAATTACAATTTTAAAATATGAACCTGTCTTCCAAATATGACAACGAAGGACGGCTGTATGTTGAGACTAAACCCTGAAATAATTAACAATAGAGTCGCCAGTACCAAAATCATCTTGAGCAGAAAGTGTTGAAAACAAATAATGAGTCACATAATTCATGCAGCCGCCTGCTGTCAACTCTGTTGACTGAGACCATGAGACTGTTAGTCCTGCAAGTTCATTGACAGCACTGCCAATAATTCCCAAGGTCGCATCATGACTGCGGAGGTGGCAGGGGTCTCGGACCAGAGCTGAGGTAACCGAGCAGCTGATCTAGGATCCCCTAGGGATGGAAAGCCTGCAGTGCACGTTGCATTCCTAGTCCCCTAGGAACACGTTCTAGCAAAGAGCAGGAGCAGGTGCGTTCCACAAGAGAAAATAAAATCGGCTAATAAATAATTAATGAGGAGCCCAAGCAAAGAAATGCAAATTAGAACCGCAGGTGACAGAGTTTCTTGGTTTGTTGTTTTGCCTATAAAATCAGCTAAGATGTGAGCTCTTTCAGGTCACAAAGGAAAAGACATGGTCTGATTATTGAGTTCAGAGTTTTGAACCGTGTTCAGCCAGGTGAGGTATGTGCAGTGGTTTCACAGGACTCACCAAAAAAGTGAGTCGGTGACTTTTTTTTCCTTTCAAGATGTATTGTGTAGGAAAAATAGAGTCAGTTTCCATTATTAGTTTAATAATCTGCCTTCAAGAGGGAAATTTACATGAACACTCACCACTAGAGCTTGCGTTTGTAACTCATGTGCTCTCACTTCCTTATAAATATAAAAGCTGTCCTATGGCCAAAGTTTGGGAAATGCTGTCTTAGTGATAGGGGCTTATTGCAAAGCTCCGAGAAAAAGGAGGTCCCTGCACGTCATCAGAGTAAACACTAGGCACTCAGGGTCTCGGCCACTCACTGTGGTTCCAAATCAGAGCAACTCCGGAGAGGGTTCATACCTTCTCCTCCATCCAACGAGGAACTTTTCTGCTGGACTTTGTACTGAGCCACCTCCTAGGTCAGTGGCCTTCCCCATGTCCAGGGCTGGTCACATGGGAAACAGCAGAGCTGGTTTCATTTGGAGCACAGAGGCACAAATCACTGCGAGATACCTACCCACAATGGAGATTTAGAACTCTCCGGGATAGTTAAACAGGGTACTCCTGACCTCTCTTGGTTATGTGCCAATGCCTTTGTTCTCCTCCGCATCTCCTCCGGGCCAGTTACCCTCCTTGAGGATGGTCCAGAGCCGGGAGGGGGCGCTGCCTGGACTCCCCTTCTGAGCTGATTCCTTGGCCAGGCTCTGTAGCTGTGCGGAAGGGGATGGATCGGGGAAGGAGGCTTGAAAGAGTGCCACATGTCACATGTCCCTGCTTGTCAAGCTCTGATTACACTTAATTGTATCATCTGTCCTGCATTTCCAGTCAGGAAAGACCGGAGCAAGCTTGCCTCTATTTGCCCTGCCTCTAGCCCTGTCCTGCTCTTGACAAAAAAAAAATTTTTTTTTACCCACTGTCAGCGTGATACATTTTCCTTCCTTCTTTTGTAGATTTATTATTTGAGAGGGAGAGCGAGCGAGCATGAGTGGGAAGAGCAGAGAGAATCCCAAGCAGATTCCATGCTGAGCATGGAGCCCGACATGGGGCTCGAACTCATGACCCTGAGATCACAACCTGAGCTGAAACCCAAGAGTCAGATGCTTAACCAGCTATGCCACACAGGCATCCCCGGGGTGATCTCTCTCCACTGCCCTGCTGCTCTTTCAGCCTCCTTTCTGACCATTCCCTGTCTCATACCTCACACCCGACACTGCTTGTGGTTTCCCCAAAGCACCTCACTCCCCTTGCCTCTCTGGAGCTCTGTCCCCTGAGGTGTCCACCTGAGCAACTCCTCCTCATTTTCCAGGTCTCAGACGTGCTGGGGCCAGCTGTTCGGGGATGCCTGCCTGGCCTTCAAGGCCACGGAGAGTCTCGTGCTACCCTGTGCCTACCCCTCTCTTACTTCTTGTCACTGGTGCTTGTCGATCTGCCCCTCTCCTAGATAGGGCAAGACTGTGCCTTTTTCAGAGGTGTTTTCTCAGCAGCACCTGGAAAAGTGTCAACACAGAGTAGGCCCTCAAATCAGTATTTGCTGAATGAATGAATACAGGTAATGGAAACACAGAAAGAAAGGATGATTATGTCTAGCCTCCTTTAAAATGAACACCATCTGTTAAACTCCAGCACGGCTGGCTGGAGGTCAGAGTGGGGACACCTCTTGTGTGGCGTTTCTGCTGGGGCGACGTGTATCTGCAGAGGGTCCGGTGCACAGGGCCAGAGCGGGCCAGACTGGAAGGCTCTAAATGTCATCTCTGCTAGGTTTTAGGGACATAGGCTTTAAGCTTGCAGCAGAATGATGGATATTTTTTGGTAAAGATTTTATTTATTTGAGAGAGAAGGAAAGGGAGAAGCAGACTCCCCACGGAGCAGGGAGCCCAATGTGGGACTTGATCCCAGGACCCTGGATCATGACCGGAGCTGAAGGTAGACACTTAACCGACTGAGCCCCCCAGGTGTCCGAATGATGGATATTTTTTCTGGTTGGCCTTTCATTTGCCCCTAATGACAGATTTTCTAAATTCAGGGGTAGGCATTTGTCCCTCCGGTTCCTCTGACGTGACTCCAGAAGGAAGAATCAGGAACCCTCAGGTACAACCAAGGGCACTGGGGCCGGTGACTATTATGATTTTTTTAAACTTTAACTGCAGGTTCTTGAGCAGCAGCTTCAGCAGATGAAAGCAACTTACCAGCTAAACCAAGAGAAGCTGGAATACAACTTCCAGGTGCTGAAGAAGAGGGACGAGGAGAGCAC
>CM053610.1:100107002-100126627 GCA_028646535.1 Procyon lotor | reverse complement strand
CCATCAGCCCTTCCGTGCTGACAATGGGGACGGGGATGAGCCCTTGTAGTCGGGAGGAGCGCAAGCACTTCCTCCCCCACGACAGAGGGTACAGCGCAAAGTCCATCTCCCAACCTCCGCTTTGTGTAGTTCCTCTTTCCCACCTCTGTAGTAATTGTTCATGTCTTTTGTTTCTTCCAGAACTTCTTTAACCGCATACAAGCAAACATAGATAAATACTCTCACCAGCCTCTGTTTTTAGACCAAGTGATCGCATTCTATACACACTCTTCTGTGTCCTGAATGTTTCCATGTCAGTTCATTAAGAGCTTTGACATGATCTAATGTCCCTGCGGATGAACATTTAGATGGCTTCTCACCTTCTGCTATTGCAGATGATACCGGTGTAGGCAGCCCTGCCGACGTCCCACTTAGCATAGGTGTGGAGCTGTCTGTAGAAGAAATTCTCCGTTTGTTATTACAGAAGCAGTTCTGTGTATTTTAGAGAAGTAGGGAGTACCACACATGAAAGGAAGATGAAAACATAAAAACAGGGGCGCCTGGGAGGCTCAATCAGTTAAACGTCTGCCTTCGGCTCAGGTCACGATCTCAGGGTCCAGGGATCGAGCCCTGTGTCGGGCTCCCCGCTCAGTGGGAAGCCTGCTTCTCCCTCTCCCACTCCCCCTGCTTGCGTGCACGGGCTCTCTGTCTCTCAAATAAATAAAATCTTAAAAAACAACAACATAAAAACACCATATGCCTACCACCAGAGTTCAAGTGTGTAGTGTGTCTCTTTCTGGATGTCTCCTTTCTCTCTCTCTCTCTCCCTCCATCCATCTGTGACAGCCGCAAATCTGTACAGTCTGTGATGAGTTCTCCGGGAAGAGAAGTGAAGAAGTGAAAATAGTAAAGGGGGAGGGATGGGAATTGGTAAAAAGGAGTTAGGACTCCAGGGTAGATGGGGCCAGAGCCAAGAATGAAGGGCGGGGCTGAAGGCAAGGAAGTACCACACTGTGGGAGGGGGAGGTTGGTGGGTTGGGAGGTGGGCACAGGTACGTGATGCAGACCTTGGGTTTGATCCCAGGGGCCGCAAGATGAGTAACGTCAATCTCACCATCCCTTGCCTGGCTCTTCCTCTGACTTCAAGTCTGCACAGTTTCCCTTATCCTGAGAAACCCTTCAGCCAACCCTGCTGCTCCTACATAAACCTAACTCTCTCTTCTTGCTCGCGTGGGCATTTTGCTCTCGCCACCAGCCCTGCCCCTCACCCCCAGCACTCCTAACTTGACCCCTGACCCCAGAATTGGACAACCGCTTCCCTCCGTAGGTGATCAATGATGTCCTTCTAGCCAAACAACCACAGCTCTTCCTCAGGTCTTATCCTATTGTCACTGGCACTGAATCTCGGAATTTTTCTCCTTTGGCTTCTGTGACTCTAAAATATTTGCTCTTCTTTCTCAGTGTATTCCTAATCGGCTTCCTTTGGTGGTTCTCCTTTCTCTTGCCTGATTAGATATTCTGGAAAGCATCTTACCCCTTCGCTTTATATTTTTATTCCAGCCACACTCTAAACCAATCTCATGGCTTTGAATGTGACCTCTTTAAAAAAAAAAAAAAATTTATTAGAGAGAGAGCATGAGTGGGGGGCAGAGGGAGAGGGAGAAGCAGACTCCCCACCGAGCAGGGAGCCCGACACGGGGCTCAATCCCAAGACCCTGGGATCATGACCTGAGCCGAAGGCAGACGCTTAACTGACTGAGCCACCCAGGTGCCCCTGAATAATGACCTCTTTCTCGATTACTCCCAGCTACATATCCCTAAATCGGCTTCACCTCCTCACTTTATCTGAGACTGCCAAAAGACATTTCAGCTTGGAGGGTCGCTGTCACTGCCGGGAGACAGGTTTTGAAACCCGGCTTGCCTGCCCTCCCAGTTTTCTCATCCTCCACCTCTGTCTCCTCCATCTCCAGCTTCTAGCCAGTCAGGAAGGATGCGATGTTATCCTGAGCCTCCCCTTACAGCCACCTGTGCTGTCTACTTCCTGTCTTGCTACCTTGCCCAGATGTACAGCATGCACGTTGGTTTTTGTTTTATTAGCTTCTGTGGTCAGAGGACACATAGAAACCCCTTTACTAAGTGACGCGGGGAAAAGTACTTTGGGATAGCTACTTAATAAAAGTTTTTTTCTTACTGAAACTTTTTACACCTACATGTGGAAAATCCCCTAGAATGTTGTAGTTAAGAAAAGGAAATAGATATCGCTTTTTATCAGAGCCTAAGTTAAATGATTTTTGCATTTTATTGAGGCTGAAAACACGAAGGGTGGATGTTTGCGTGTTTAGGGACCATTCACTTATTTCAGAATAATGCTTAAGAGGGAAAATTTTATTTCTAGAGTTTTTAAACTGAAAATGTGTAGGTCTTCAAACTCCGTCTTCCTGTGTAAATGGGGCACTGACATAAGACACCTCTTCACGGGTGTTAAGTCTGACGTACAGTCCTGGGTCTGAAAGCCGAGCCCGCCATGCATATTTCATGAGACAAGTTTCCATGCCCAGAGTTCCCAGGGCGGTGAGATGTGGCACTGTGACATGCCTGGGCCCACAGGGCCATTGGCCAGGCTATCGCTGTCCCTCACTGTGCTGGAACCTTCGGCCACTCCCCTGGAGGGTAAATTCCAGGCCTCGGCTCTGGGCTGGCGGCATCCTGTGTCAAGTGCCTCCCACTGTGCTTTCGCGCTCCACTGTGATGAGTGTGTCTTTGCCTCTGGCTCGACTGCGAGTGCCTTCTGTTCGGACATCTCTCATATTCCTCACTGTACTCAGAGCCCTGGCAAGAGACCGTCATGTTTGATGAGGGAGGGAGGGAATGAATGAAGAGAGTCAGCTCTCTGAGGACGGAGGGCTCATAGCTCATAGACTTGTGGTGTGAAGTTTTACTTTTTTCCTTTCTATTTTCCTTGTTTTAGACGGGAAATGAACACCCAAATCATAGCAGTGAAATAGTTGAGATCCGTCCTTTAAAGAGTGAGGTGGCGCTGGATACAGGCACCCCCCGCATGCTGCGTTTGGGGAAGCTTCGGTCGCGCTCCTGAGCAGGAGACTGTCCCCCAGTGGGTCAGGGCCTCTGGGCCTCTGTAGATGAGTTCATGGCCTTCCTTTCCCAATCACAGCCAGGGCCGCTGGGTTCTGGGGTAAATGGGAGGGTTTTCTGTACCTGCACAGCTCTGGCCCTGGGGTCTGTAGTGCTGTGTGACGTCGCCAAGAGGAACAGACCCCACAGCTTCTGTTCGGCTGTGGATGAACTTTGTCCCCTCTGCTCCGCAGCCTGCATGATACCCTCAACAATCTGAGATCGAGGTATGCCAGACTAATCAAGCAGTTTCAGGAGGAGAACCAGTCGCTGACCTCCGACTACAAACGCCTTGTGACCCAGTTCAAGGAGCTACAGAAGGCCATGAGGTATTTTGGGGACCTGGGTCCCCAGGCACGTGCCCTAGCTAGAGGAGGGCCCAGGCACGAAGAGTCCTTTGTGCTGTCTTCCCTGCCCCTTTACTCGCATGTCACCTGCCTTTTCTTGAGACGCATGGGGACGGCCTCCAGCCTGTCGTAGGTGAGGGCCGGCGACCCAGGCCGGGGGGGCACCACAGCTCCACCTCCGGGCTCACCCTAGGGCTCGTGAAGGGGACCCTGTCCAGGCCACGGGGTCCGCTGGCCATGCCGAGCAACTCTCCTTCACAGGCATTTTGCTCTTGTTGATGACAAGCAGTTTCGGGAGATTTGGCTGATGAACGAAGAGGAGGCAAAGGATCTGATCAGCAGAGCCTTTGATGTAGACAAGATCATTCATACCCAACATCTGGGGCTCCCCTGGGAGGCACCTGATTTCTGGTTCCTGAGGAACGTGGGACCGGTCTCTCAGCAGCCGCAGAAGTCTGCCACGCAGATCTTAGAGGAGGTGCTGATGCAAGCAGGTGACTGGAACGGCGTCCCAGAGCCCCAGAGCCTCGGGCCTGTCACACCATCGGGTCAACCCATTCATTTCAAAGAGGAGCAAACTGAAGGCCAGAGACGGGGGAGGAGTTCTCGTAGCTGGAAGGCCCAGAGTCGTGGCTTTTAGGTCTCTAATTTAATTGACAGCTTTACTCTCCTCCCTGTATTATAATCTGGTAGTTGGATCTAGAAGCTTGATGAGATTCAGGTTGTTTGGTTTTGCTGAGTACGTTGTTGTGTACCTCCACCCGGATGAACTAATGGCGGGTCGTCTCTCTCTTTGGGAGCTTGGCTGCCATTGGTAGTCATTGTCCGAGAGCCAGTCTTTGCCTTAGGGGTTGCAAAATGGCAATATTCTACGTTCTATCATATGTCTTCATTTTTTAGCTGGAATACTTCTGACAAGAGAATATTCCCCCTCATCAGCTATTTGTTACCCTGAGGCATAGTTCGTATAAGAAAAGCAGGATAGACGTTGTTCTTTCTCTATTTACTAGTTTTTGAAATAAATGGGCTGAGTCTCTAGCATCTTCCAAAGGTGACCAGTAATGTTTTGTAAAATAAATGGGCCACCTGGGTGGTGCCGTTGGTTAAATGTCCGACTCTTGGTTTCTGCTCAGGTGTGACCTCAGTTTGTGAGATCCAGCCCCACATGGGGCTCCGTGCTCAGCTGGGAGTCTGCTTGAGTTTCTCTCCCCCTCACTCTCTCTCTCAAATAAGTAATTAAAAAAATATCATTATGAACACGTTGGATTTAAACAAATTTGATGTGTTTCGGTTTACTGCTCTTATTCTTACTGATGCTCACATTGTCCCATCTTTGCCCAGTGGGAGTCTCTTCATGTTGGCTTCTGGGTCCTTTTGACACAACCTCAGTAGTCATGGATAGCTTCCTGGCTTTCCAGAATGACCAGATTTCTAGTCTCACATTCTGAGTTTCCTGCTTCAAGGCTATAATCAGCCATTTCTCAAGGTCGAGGCGACCTGGTCCTTTTAAAGGGAATGGTATTTTGAAGCCATAATTTGGGAGTTGGAGTGCACATTGTTTGGGATAGATCAATTTCTAGGCCTTCCTAGTGGATAAGCCTGGGATGTAGAATTACATGTTCACCATAAAATAAATCACATGTTCCTCCTAACGTTTCCTAATCATCAGGATGCCAGAATTCTTACTTAACCTTATCAAAGTATATCTCCTTTCTCCTGACTTGAAAATCTTGGCACACAGTGACTCCAAAATAATTACTCGTTGCTTTTCCCACAAGCACAGAACAGTTGCAGAATAAAATATCAACCAGCCACTAACAAAATGATTATAAAAAATTATTTAAACTTTTTTGAAGTTCTTTTTACTCTTAAGACACATTCCACTAGGGATGTACAGACAGATTGCTGTCTTTTATTTTTATTTATTTAAAAATTTATTTTATTATTTCTTTTAAAAAAGATTTTGTTTATTTGCAAGAGAGAGAGCTGGGGGAGGGGCAGAGGGAGAGGGACAAAGCAGAACCTGTGCTGAGCGAGGAGCTGGACATGGGGCTCCACCTCACAACCCTCAGATCATGTCCAAAACCAAGAGTCAGATGCTTAACCAACTGAGTTACGCA
This sequence comes from Procyon lotor, assembly GCA_028646535.1. NCBI lineage: Eukaryota > Metazoa > Chordata > Mammalia > Carnivora > Procyonidae > Procyon > Procyon lotor. The sequence goes on along the minus strand of CM053610.1, from coordinate 100,121,049 downwards.
GCCGCACACCCCCCATTGGTGTCTTTTACTTTATTTTTATTTTATTATTTTTTTAAAAGATTTTATTTATTTATTTGAGTGAGAGAGTGATGGAGAGAGAGCACGAACAGAGAGGAGGAGCAGAGGGAAAGGGAGAAGCAGACTCATCTGCTGAGCAGGGAGACTGACGAAGGGCCCGATCCCAGGACCCTGGATCATGACCTGAGCCAAAGGCAGGTGCTTAACTGACTGAGCCACCCAGGGGCCCCTTGGTTTACTTTTGATTGTTAGGGATTGCTTTTTACAATTTAATTTTGTTTTTATAGTTATGTAAAATAGTTCCATGCTTCCAAAGTCCAATGTACAAAACAAGGTATACTGGAGGAAGTTCGGTCTTATCCTCTCCACTCTATTTTATCCTTCTCCTGTAGGTAACTGTCTAAAAATATATGGTTTATTTTTCCATTGCTTTTAAAAACAAATGTGTATATGTATTTGTTTATAATTATACAGATCCACTTTTTAAATGAGAGCACATGCTTTTCTCCACCTTGCTTTTCACTTACAAAATAGTCTGGAGGCCAGTCTATAGTAGTAAGAGGACACGTTCTTCAAGCCATTTTTTTTTTTTTTTTTTTTTTTTTTTTGGTATTCCTTTGTTTGGCTGTGCTATAACTTATTCAGATAGTGTTCTGTTGGTGGCCACTTGGGATATTTCCAGGTTTTGGTTTGTTTGTTTTTGCTCTTACAAACACTGCTGCAATAAATAGCTGTGTGCGTTTGTGTTTGCATATTTTTCCCAGTGAATTGTTGGGATAGATCCTTGCAAGTAAGACTGCTGGATCAAAGGGCAAAGGCCTCTGTAATTCTGCTGGATGTTGCTCCATACCGATGGGACCATTTTGCACTTCCACCAGCAAGATGTGTCTTGTGCTTTCCAAATATCTTCATTTATATTATCTCATTTTATCTTTCGAACAACTAGTAAAACCTGGTAGGACGACGATACTTTAGGACTATTTTCAGATGAGGAATATACAGTATAAAACATTTTTAAATTTCTAATTTTAATTAAGAAAATGTTTGGCTGTTGCTATTAGCTACCAGTTCTTGCTAAGAACTGAGGCCGCCACCTGGACCACGGTTTCGTTGGCTGCTTCTGATCTTCGGCCGGTTTAGAACCACCTAGCAGATGTGCTAGATTGTTCTCTAATGTGAGGATAAATAGGTTTACACTCTCCCTTCCACTTCCTGGTCGCGGCAGGATTTTGAGTGTGATGTTGGTAGGGAGGTGAAATTCAGAACAGCACAGCGTTGTAGGGCGGCAGAGATGTCCCGCCAGCCTCATATCCAGCCCCCAGCCTCCCTGTTTCTGCCACACGAGGCTTTCTTCGGCTAAGGAGACACCATAGGGCCTTAAAGAGGCTTTTTAACGGGTAAATTTTCTCAAGGAAAGCTGTTTGTTGCTCAAAGTCAACAAAGCCAAGCAACGATCACCTTTTTCTCCCCACTCTCTTCTCTCTGCCCCCTTTGCAGAAGAGGAGGGGACGGAGGAGGCCGCCTCAGAAGCAGAGTCCTACCTCGACCTGCCGATGCAAATTTCCCCGAGAACTACCAGAAAGATCCTGATGCTGCTTTGCGACGAGTCGGTGAGGTGGGCCGCGTGGGGCTGCGCGGAAGGACCCCGGCCGGTGGCTCTGCCGACTCCTGGCCCCTGCGTCCGGCCTGCTGCCGCTGCCCAGGCTGGCCCAGGGGCAGGGGGCACGAGCACTGAGCGGCAGAGCTGGGGCCATTCATGGACGGGCCTGGCCTCAGAGCCGCCTCCTGCTGGCAGAGGGGTCCTCCCTTCGTGGGTCAGCAAGGTGGGGGCCAACGGGCTCCTGCTAATGAGAAGTTTTTAGAAAGCTGATTCTGCAAGAGAAGGGGCGCCTGTCTCACCTCGGTGAGCCCACCTGCCGAGCAGAGCTGACATGGCCTCACTCTGGGAACTGGCTTTGTGATTTCCCGGGCTGTGTTCCGCTTCGGATCTCCGCGGTATATTAGCCAGACCCAAGGGCTTCCGTGTGAATGGTGTTGGAGCTGGCTCGGTAGGAGTTGAGGAGCTCCAGGGGCACGACAGGTGCACGAGCCTGCCCTTCTGAGATGAGGAAAAGAGCTGCGGCCAGGACTGGCAGCCTCCCATCCCCTTGGGACACTTCTCTTTGGCCAAGAGCTGGCTCTTGGCCCTGAGGGCGGCTGCTGCAGGGAGGTGCTCCTGTCTCTCTCGTAGGCTCAGGCTCGCTGCCGGCGGCCACCTCCCCCCACGGCTCTCCCCCGGGCCTTCCCTGCTCAGAGTGGGGACCTGGCGCCCAGTCTCCCCGCCGCCCCCGCCTTCATGCGCACTAGGTGGTAATATGGTGTGTCCCCCCCCTCGCCAAGCCTCCCCCCAGCCCCTTCCAGCTCAGTGCCTCCTGCCCTGGTCTCCGGATACCGGAGGGCCAGCCTCTGAGCGAAGTGACATCGGGCGAGTGAGGATCTGTGACTGGATCAGGTCTGGGTGGCTCTGGGGAACTTAGCTGTTTGCCCAGGGGCTGAGCCTGCACCCTTCTGAGGTGGGGGGAACTAAATCCATGGTGAGTATTGGCTTTGCGTCCAGGAGGGGCTCTCAGGCATCCGAGGAAGGACGTCCTCTGGGTTCCTGCTGTCCAGAGTCTCATCCCTGGGGTCCTGCTCTGTGGGGTCATCGCTGACAGTTACACAGAGAGAGGTAGGTCCAGACCCGGCACTCATTTCTGAAACCTGTCTCTGACTGGAGATGTCATCTTCCTCCTCAGGGTTTCCTCATAGAGAGCAAGCTGCTCAGCCTTCTCCTTCCTCTGGAGAAGAACGAATGCTATCTGCTGAGGTTGGACGCCATCTTCTCAGTGAGTCCCGCTGGGCCAAGTTGATGGGTGGGGGCCTCATTCTAAGCCAGTCCCCTCTTTTTCCAACATTGCCTTGGCCCTGGGAAGAGATACGGGTCTCCCCAGCTTCTCTGGGCTTGCTGTCACCTCCTTCCCTTTCCTCGTTCTCGGTGCCACAAATTGGCCACGGAGTCCCCAGCCCTGACCCTCCCTCTACCAGCTTCTCTCTCACGGCCTGGCTCTCCGACTGTAGGCTCTCCCCTGCACCCCTAAACTCGGATGTGTGTCTAGCCTCCTCTAGCGTTCTCACACCCACCAGGCCTATACAGAGCTGCTCCTGACGCCGAGCACTGTTTCTCCGCTCGGATGTGATCTCGCTGTGCTTCCCCGGGGTTGAGCGGCCTCACTCTGCGCCGTGGCAGGTGCTGGGTGGTTCAGGGGAACGAGCCAAACCTCCAGCTCTTAGGGGCTGAGGGTCTGTTAACTCTCCCAGCCAGTGGACTTCTTGCTGTGGTGTTTGAGCAACGTTCCTGTTTCCCCCCAGGCCCTTGGAATTGAAAGTGAGGACGACTTGTATAAACTGGTGAACTTCTTCCTCAAATACCGAGTTTATCACTCATCCTCTGGTCAGGTAATGTCAAGTGCAATAAAAGAGAGAGCATTTGAAATTCTGGAAGCCCCCAGAGGGCATTGCTGCCTTTGTATAATCCTTCTGGAGAAACAGTGAGGGTTTTATGTCAGAGATAGTTAACTTAGTGTCTCCGATATTATTACTTTTTCTATTTGTGAGGGAGAGAATGGGGATAGGAGTCTGTTCTCACACTAAGGCCCAAGGTGTCTTTTCCCGGTCCCTTCGTCAAAGCCAGGCTTCAGCCCCTGGGAACCCTGGGCCCACTGAGTTCTGAAGGTTTTGATCCTTTTACCACTTTCCTGCAAAGCAGGGCCCATCCATCCGTAGTACCTTCTCAATCGTCACGGACTCTTCTGAGAGAAGCCATCATGTTAAAAATATTATAAAATTTTAACTTAAAAATTAAAAACTTGAATTAAAAATATGTTTCATCCTGCTGGCTCCAGGATGACTATCCTGATATGCTTCCAAGGAGAATTGTCTAGGTGAACAAAACCCAGGAGCCATAAAGGGGAAAAAATAGGATCTATTTGACTACATAAAACAAAACAAACACAACCCCATGGGGCAAAAATCACTATAAGCAAAGTTAAGATACAGATGACAGCTGGGGGCGGGGAATATTTTTAGCTCTCATCACAGTTAAGGGCCCATTTCTTTAATATACAAAGAACTCAAATAAACCAATAAGAAAAAGACCAGCGACTCAGTGAAATGGATGAGGGATATGAACAAAGATCTCCTGTAAGAGGCAATACGAATAACTTTTAAGAGAAGTGCAGATGAAAACTTTTCCAAATTTGATCTGCACCTATCGCGTTGGCAAGACTCTGCGAGTTCGATACCAGGCGTGAGCACCAGACACAATCCCATTGTCGCAGGCTCCATGGAGGGCAGTGTGGGTGACACCACCACGAACACTGTCCCCTGCAGTTCTTCCTCTAGGACTTCGCTCTGCAGCTCTGTCTCAATACGATGAAAGCATGTTTTTATTGTAGCTCATGGGTTTCGGCACCACTTGAAATGAGAAAGGATTGCAAACAACCTATAATTCCATCATGAAGGGATTGATTTCCTCATCAGTGGTGCATCGACACAGGGGAATGCTATGCACCAGTAAAAAAAAAAAAAAGCAAAAAAAAAAAAACAAAAAAAACAAAACCCAAAACCAAAGAAGTTCTTTACATATTTTTTTATGTGAAAATATCTTGAAGGTTTATTGGCATGTGAAAAACGCCAAGTGCAGAACTGGGTCTGCAGCAGATTATTATTTATGGGAAAATGGGAGGGAAGGCGTTGCTTGCAGGGACAGAGGATTTCTTCAGAAGGATGGGTAAGACATTGATGACGTTGGTTTGCCTGTGGGAGGTGAACTGAATGAACTGCGAGATAGGAGTAGGAGGAAGACTTTTTTAAATTAAAAAATGAAAATGTAATTGTGATTTCACACATATATAGTGTGAGCTTTATGAATATCAGTAAAATGAACACCTACGAGCCCCGACTTAGAAAGAGAAGGTCATCACTGTTTGGAAGGCCCCGGGTGCCTCTCCCTGATCCCCTCCCCCCTCTCTTCCTCTCCTGCCTCTTACCATTCCTTCCTTCCTGTAAATGTGTCCTTTTGCATCTTTTCTGTAACCTACTGTAAACTTTTCTCCTTTTTCTGTCTTCAGACACTCATGCTTGTACCCCCAGTCCACAGTCCCCCTTGCGTCTTTCTCCAGCTCAGCCCCTGGCATCTGTCCCCTCCCAGGACCAAACGAGCCTGATGTCAGCACAGGAGGCAGGAGAGCAGATAGACCTCGAGGAACAGAAGGAGGAAAGCCTCGTGGAAGGGGAGCAGGAAGAGGAGGAGGCCCCCCATTCTCCCAGGCTCATCCACCCCAATGAAGTCCTCAGGATCCTGGAGGCCTTTGTCATGGGTCTGAAGAAACCCAGGTGTGGTGCTGGAGGGCTTGCCTGAGGCCGGAGGAAGGGGGCTGGAGCCCTGGCAGGAGGGGAAGGCCGACAGGGGAGGCCTGGAGCAATCCGTGGACGCGAAGGAAGGGAATGGGTGTAGAAACGATTTGCATTTTCTCATGTATCATTCATTCAGCGGTCAGTCACAGTCTGCTGTGTGAAGGCCCTGCGCGGGTCGCACCTTGTCATCAGGACGATGGCCACAGTGTAGCAAGGTGCCACGTTGCTCAGAGGAAGCAGTGGCAACCCCATCTGGCGTGTCCGAGAGGGCTTTAGGCACCCACACTGGTTTTCCTGGGTGGATAAAGGGGGGGAAGGGCATTTCGGGGTACCGCAGTGTGGGGAAAGGTGGGTGAGAGGTGTGGCTGGTGTCAGGGTCTTCCCTGGGAAGTGTGGCCGGTCGGTGGGGAGCCAGGCCAGATCTTGGAGAGCCTTGCCCGCCGTGCCCAAGACCTTTGTCTTTGCCCTTGATGGGACGGGAGCCAGACCGTGGTCTGGAGCACCGGTGGAGCCCTGGGTGGGCTTGCAGTTTAGAAAGATCCCTTTGGTGCCAGGAAGGAGGGTGATGTTGGCTACAGAAGAGCAGCCGCGGGACTGTCCCGGTGGAGGTGATGGTGGAGGTGATGGTATCCTGGACCAAGGCTATCCTCGAGCGGGTGCCGAATTTTGAGAGGGGTTTGAGACTCATTCGTGAAAAAAATGGGCAGAGTAGCGGGATAGAAAGCCAGTGAAGTTAACTGGCCGAGAGAAAGGGGGGGATAGAACTCCAGTGATGCTGTCACGAAGGCGACAATGGCACCAGGAATCAGGAACATTGATGGTAATCATGTGCCTGAGACTCTGCCATAAACCGAGAGTCCGGTGTAGCTGAGTGGGCAGGTGAGCGGTGGGAAAGCGAGTCTGCGAGGGCCGGGCACCGAGGCTGGCACCGCGTGGGGGCCGGGGGTGCCAGGTGGAGACGAGGCCACTGTCGCTCTCAACCTTCAGGGACTCTCAGGCACCGGTGAAGATGAAGTATGTGCGTGATAACTCGAAGGACTCGGAGTACTGGGAGGCCCTGACCATGGTTATTCCTGACGCCACGCAGAACCTCTGGGATGCCCTGTACAGGGCCCTGGAGAAATACCAGTGAGTGTGCCTGCCACGGCGCGGGAGGAGGCGGGGTGGGTGGGGAGGGATCCCGGTTGCCGTGGCCACATTTGCCACGTCCCTGGCTCGGAGAGAAAAGCTGCCCGTGGAAGGAAAGCTCCCACCGGAGGGGCCCACGGAGTTGGGTGGCCAGGCCCCCGGCCCCGGGCTCCTTTCCTGCCCGCCTGCCCGTTCAGGGCAGGAAGGTGGGTGCGTGAGGCTTCTGGGCTCCTCTTCCACCTCCAGCCAGAACGGAAACCCAGAGATCCCGGCCCCTCTTTGGCAGAGGATGGAGGAGCCGTCAATGAGCCTCTAACCGATTTTTCCATCCGAAGCCGCGTCCTGACCCAGAGGGCCAAGCTGCTGCTGGAGAACGGCTCCCTGGAGCAGCAGAATGCCGAGCTCCAGATGCTGCTTCAACAGTATCTCGATTCCAAGGTGGGTGACAGGGACCCTCCGAGGAGGGCATGCAGGAGGCTGAGGGAGGAAGTGGGGCTCCTCTTAGGAAATGAGTCTCTTCCCTCACCAGAAACAAGGGAGCATTGAGATGTGACATAGACTACATAGTCATGCCTCGGGTTGGGACGGAATTATCGGGCAGGGGAGAGGACATGGCCCGAAGTGTCCTCTGTAACAGGGCCTCTCCGATGCCACACTCGTTGGCGCCAGCTGCTTGCTGGACCGACCGCTCTCACAGGTGGGGCCGAAGCCCACCATAGTGTCACTGGCCACAGGGCCCTGCCTTCTGCATTTGCCCCTCTGCTCTTACCCCCTCTGTGAAGTCGATAGGGCACAGGTGAGTCTCCCAAAAAGGCGAATCAAAACTGGGAGACCGTGTGATATACCCTGGGCCCTCCCCATGCTGCTGGCCCAGGTTTTTGGGCCTGGGATATGACATGGGGAGAGGACACTCCGACCAGGAGAGATATTTCCTGGCCCCCACTCTCAATCATTCCAGTGATGGGTGGGGCAACTTCCCCGTGGCCGCCAGGAGAAGGAATCTCACTGTCTCTGCTCCAAAGGTTAGAGTCCGATCGCTAGTGTGGGATCCTTCATGCGGCTCTGAGGCCGTGGGCCAGGACAAGGCTTGACAGGCTGGGCTGAGGGCAGGTCCTCCATCACCAGCTGTGTGGGGACAGGGGACTGAGGCCACAGCCACGGGCCTGGGAACTGGGAGTGTGGCCCTGCTGCGCTTTCAGGCCCCAGGCCACACCTGAACGGAGGAGGTGGTGAGCCTTGGGGTCATGATGGCCGCTCGGCCTGCGACAGACATTAGAGGGCTGTGTGGCCCACGTTTCCGTCCACGTTGCTGCCCCCAGGAGGGTGGGGAGGAGCAGGGAAGGGCAGGGCTCGACCGGGGTGGGATGCACAGGTCAGGGGGAGGTGGAGGGTTTGAGAGAGTGGCTCAGAGCAGGAGGTTCAGAAGGTCAAACAAAGGTTCGCTAGCGGGAGCAAAGGCAACCGGAAGCCGTAGGACTTCTCTTCTGAAGGAAGGCAGCCCCGGGGGCTTTCCCCGGCTTCTGGAAGCACGAGGGGAGGAGATGCTTGCAGAGACTTGGCGGCCTAAGGAGAGCCTACGTGTGCGAAGGAGGAGGACCGGGGGAGAAACGTCATGACCTTTCCTCTTCCTTTTCCAGATAAACTCTGAACTGCAAGTCCCACCAACTCGTGTGCTCCGGGTCCCCACAAAATAGAGCTGGGCCTCACAGGGCTGCCGTGTGAAGCCGTATGCTGGGGCCGGAGCCGTGGAGGGCACGCTCCCCTGGGGACCTGCCCGGGGCCACTCTGTCTCCAGAGCTGTCGGGGTAGGGCCCGTCAAAACAAGGCCCCAAGAGCTGGTCCCCATATCCTGCCGTCACGATTAAAGTCTTTAAAAAGTTGTGGCTGAATCTCTTCGAAGAGCTCAGGTCCAGCGACACGCCAGGCCGTGACCCAGCTCGTGTCATGGGGGGACTTGGTGCCCACCCCAGACTGTGGCAGAACAGGCCTGTCACTGTGCGACTGGGTCTAGGCTAGGGGCCCGGGCTCCCTTCTCGCATCTGGGGGCAGCTGTTATCTTGGACTGGAGGCTGGAGCTTTGGGGGCTCTTGTGGGCTCTTTTTTTTTAAGTAGGCTCCACACCCAGTGTGGAGCTCAGTGCAGGGCTTAAACTCAAGACCCTGGGATGAGACCTGAGCGGGGATGGAGAGTTGGAGGCTTAAGCATGTGAGCCTCCCACGTGCCCGGGGCTCCTATAGGGTCTTCAGCCTTCAGACTGTCCTTGGGCCTGCAGGACCCTTTTGGTGAGCTTCTGGGGTCCCCGGTGCCACCTGGAAGAGTGCAAGGCTCTTCCCTTGGGTGGCCTGGGCAGGTGGCTGGCCCAGTGCCTTAAGCCCTCCTTGAACCCTGGGCCATGAGGCTGTCCAAAGGGGAAGAGGCGGAGGGGCCCCACTGGTGCCGAGTCCGCCAAGGTCCGAGGGCTCACAGACCCTGTGCCCCTGTTCTGGTCCCCCCGCTTGGCCCAGTGCAGACTTGTCAGCTCAGCGTTTAATCCCTTTTATTAAGAGACAAATCACCACTCAAGAAAGGAACAGCCAACAGAATCCCAGCTTTCACTGCAAGTACCACCTCCTAACCTGGTCTCCGTGAGGACCGGGCAGGGCAGGTGGGCACGGGGGGGTGGGGGGGGACACCGGGGTTCACTCTCGCTGCTCCTCATCTAGGCTTCTGAGCGCTGGACTGGGCAGAGGAAGCTCTGGAATCCTGCAGGCAGGGCGGGGTCTGGGGTTGTGAACCCACCCGGGTAGCTTCCCTGGAGCCACCCTGGAGGGCCGCAGGGCAGAAGCAGCCGCCTCCACACCCTTGGTGGGACACGTCTGGCCCACGTGTGCAGAACAGAGGCGGGTGGTGTGGCTGCCCTCACAAGATGCTGTGGGGAGGGAGGATGATGCTATTTGCTTCTTCATTCTTTTTATAGCTCTGGGCACTAATTCTGAGTTAATTCCATTAAAGCTTTACTCTTCCACTGGAAGGCCTAGGGGAGGGTCGGGGTACCTCAGCTAAGGAGGAGCAGGACCCCCCTCCTTCCCACCCTTCCCACCCCACAGGCGGGGACCAGATGGGTGGCTCAGGGCAAGCAGCAGGACTGGGGTGGGGGGGAACGGACAAGGAGAGTCGGGCGGGGTCACCAGCCCAGCACATAGGCTTCTGGGACCTGAGGCCGCAGGGGTGGACGCTGGGCTTCCCAGGCTCCCCAGGGAGAGGAGGGGCAGAGGCACAGGCCCTGGAGAGGAGTGGCTGCCGGGCCACGGGCTTCACGCCCCGAGGAGCTTCTTGACCATGTAGCCAGGGAGGCTGTAGAGGAAGAGGGCCAGCATCAGCAGCCCCAGCAGCGCCAGCACGATCTTGATGATAAGCCACTTGTACCGCGTGCAGATGAGGTACTTGATGGACTTCAGTGGGTTGAGGAACCAGACGAAGGCGGTGTCAGGCCGGCTGGGGGCCGGGAGGCGGGTGCGGTCAGGCAGTGGGCCTCTCCCGGGGCACCCCGTGCCCTCAGCCCTTCTAGACCCCCACGGGCCCTGTCCCAGCCCAGATCCCCTCAGCCCTTCTAGGCCCCCACGGGCCCTGTCCCAGCCCTGGTCCTGAAAGCAGTGTGCTGGGGTCAGGATTCGGGCCCCTTCTAAGTGCCAGTTTTGCTGCTTACATTCCGGGGGACGCTCTGTGGGCCCCCCTGGCGCTCGGGCTCCTCCCAAGGCCAAGAACTTTCTGGCAGTCGGGCAGCTGTCAGCCTTCCCCTGGACACTTGCTCACTAGGGAAGGGGCTGCAGCCGGGGCTGCTCCCTGTCTGAGCTCCGGGGCTGCCCCACGTGGTCTTGGGGCAACCGGCGTGTCTCAGCCTCACCCCCTTTCTGGTGACCATGAGTGTTGGTCCCCACGGGGCCCTGCCGAAGCTCTGAGGAGCCCCATGGGACGCCCACCACTTGCTTCCCTACCTCCTGCCTGGTCTCCAGGCCACGAGTGCCCTGCTAAGCCTTCCCTTCTGCCATCCGTGTTACAATGCAGTAGGTTTTATAAGAGGTTAGATAGAAAATTCAAGTGCTGAATAGGCTTTTTCAAACTCCTGTCCCAGCAACCCCGGGAGGATGCAGACCGTGCCCTCCAGAGCCTTCGGGGCAGAGCGGGGCTCCAGTGCAGGGCACCTGGTTTCCAGGCCCCTGTCTGGGCCTCAGTTTCCTTACTTACACGGTGGGGTTAATGGCGGACCCTGCCTTCGGGGCTGGCGAAAGGCAGGGAGAGACAGTGCACGCTCGGGGCTAGGCAGCTAAGCTGCGGGGCCTGGATGGAGAGCCTGCTCGGGCACACGGCCCGTTCCCTTAGGCGCTGGGTGGGGAGGAGGTCAGGGTCGGCTGGAGCCAGTGAGACCTTGCTGGCTAATCCTGGCCAAACTCTTCCCCGCCCCCCATCCACATGCCAACTGCTTTCTGCCAGCGGCACCAGGTTAGAGGCTGCCCGTCTGTCACGAGGACAGGAAGCGGTGTCCTGCCCAGAACACCAGCTTGGCAATTTGAAACCCTAGGCGGGGTCTGAGCTCTAATCTGCTCGGTGACCACGGCAAGTTGCTATGGCTCTCTGGCCTAACACGCACTCATGGACAGCAGTCATTTGGGTTCTGAGAGCCTGTGGGACTGTGGGACAGCTTGGAAGTTGCTGTGTGTGTGCCGTGTGTGTACTCGTGTGTGTGTGCATGCGTGTGTATGCATGTGCACGCGTGTGTGTGCCAAGCGTAGCCGAGCTCGTCGGCCTGGAGTCCAGAGGAAGCAGTGAGGAGTGCGGAGCCAGCAGGATGTCAGGCTCAGGCCCCAGGGCCTGCTCGGCCAGGCAGCCAGGCACGGAGTAGAAGAAGAGGGTGAGGAAGGGGGGCAGCAGCGTGAGCTGCAGCAGTTTGAGGCCCAGCCTGAGGTTTCAAGAACCCGCTGAAGTGAGAGCAGCAAGAGGGCAGAGGGAGCGCGGAGGAAGGGCACAGAGGACCAAGGCTCAGGCTGTGGCAGGGGCCTCGCCACCGGGGGAGGGGGGGGCGCCCCTGGGCTGAGTGTATGACCTGGGCACCTCCATTGCCATCAGGGGTGCCTGGGGCTCCCACACCCCACTGCTGCAGCTTCTGGTTTCTGGAAAAACTAGGAAGAGCCTTTCACTCTGCGAAATGGGGCCTTCCCTGGGAGAGGCGCCGCTTTCCTGCAAAGGTAGCCCACACTTTGGTTCAGAGGGAGGGGGTATGGAGGGGGAAGCAGAGAGGGGAGCCCAGACAGGGATAGAGAGTGCAGAGGTGCTTGCAGAGAGCAGGAGCAAGAAGACTAGAAGGTTCTGCCCCCTCCTTCCTGTTCCCGTGGCCCCAGGGACCAGCGTGGCAGGTGGCACACTCACTTAGGTTTCTCTAGGGGGTCCGGTTCATTGCGGGCCAGGCCCACAGGATTCTTCTCTGCCTCCTCGGCTGTCAGCAGATGCAACTCTGCCTCCACCTTGCCCTGCAGAAAGCAACAGAGGGATCCCAGCACTCAGGACGGCTGCTGGCCCCCCAGCACCCTCACCGGGCCCAGCCCTGCCCTCCGCCCAAGCCTTGGTGGTGCCCACCGTGAGCTCGAACTCGTCATTCTCATTGCGGGCCAGGAGGGGCCACCAGCCTTTGACGCGCTTCTGCTTGAAGATGGAAACCAGGGGCACGTCCACCTCCCCCGTGGCCATCTCCACGGTGCACTGCTTGGCCGTCTTCGCGCCCCGGGGAAAGCGGTTCAGGTCCAGCTCGATGGCCCCTGTGGCAGCCTCGGAGTCAGCTCCGACGGGCCAGGTCGGGTTGACCCGCCCCGGGGTGGGCTCCCCCTGCCTCAGCCTCCCCCTGCCCAGCCACTTCATTCCCCAGCCCTGCACCCAGGAAGTCGTCCGCGGAGAAGTGGTCGGCATCCCAGATCTGCAGGGTGAGCCGCGCGGGGATCTTGTACTCCGTCTCATCCCAGGAGAACACAGACTCCTTCTTGGAGATGACGATCTTCTCCTCAGCGGCCAGGTAGTCGAAGGGGAACAGGTAGCGCCAGTTGAAGTTGCCCTCGCCGGTGAGGGAGTGGTAGTGGACATCCGTGTCCTGCTTGTCCTCCTGCTGGCCCTTCAGCCACCTGCCGGGTGTCAGGGGCTTCAGACCTGCGACCTTCACACCTGCAGGGAGCGCCCTCCCTCCTCGCCTGCCTCCCAGGAAGGTGGGCTCACCCAGCGCAGCGTGCCTCCCCCCCGCGTCCGCACCCCAGCCAGGGGCCCTCTCACCCACCCCCGCACAAAAATGTCGCTGGACTTCTCCCCAGTGAAGAAGTCATCGTCCTCCAGGACCACCTCGTCCGTGTTCCACACGATGACCCGGAGCTCGTACCTGGCCAGGGGAGAGGCTGGCTCACAGTCCGGGGCTGCAGGCTGCCCCAGGGTCTTGGATATAGATGGGGCAGTTAACTGAGGGGAGTCCTGGGGACTTGGGGGGCATGGGGTCTGGGCCAGGTTGGGGTGGAGAGAGCTGATGCAGGGAAGGGGGCAGAGAGGGGGAGCAAGAGAGGACAGGGGGATGGTGGGGCCCCGTGTGAGGGAGGGAGGGTCACTAGCCAGCATGGCTGCTGGGAGGAGACCCCGAGGTCTCCCCGGCCAGCCTGTCTGGCCGGCCCCCCAGGACCCAGAGCACACTCGCGCACACTCCTGGACAGGGAGGCTGGCCCAGGGCCAGGAGGGGCAGGGGCCGCTGTGGGGGGCTGCCGAGCATGATCCTGTCTCCAGAGGCCAGAAGGCACTCCGGTTCTAACACAAGTGCACATTTAAGCCCAGCGGCTGGCAGTGGACATGGAATCTGGCTTCCTTTATGTCCTTGTCCCGGAAGAGGATTTTCCCCCTTGAAGTATAATTGTCATTGTAAGTTGTGGTTACGTTTCAACCATTAGGAGGGAGGTTGAGTGGCCCCCTCCACGTCACTTGGAGTGTGGCTCTCCCTGGAGTTGCGTCATACCTTGACTACAGGTCCCGGGTGACAAGGTGGGGTGAGGTGTCCCCTAGTGGCCGGCCCGGGAACAGCACACTCGAGACCGTACGCCTGGAGGCTATTCCAGGCAGAATTTGCTCTATAACTGGCAGGACCCAGTGCAAATAGAAATGTGGGACCCCTTTTAAAAAATTAAGAATTTAAATATTGCCATCTTGAAATTAAGCATGGGCCCCGCTGAATGCGGGGCCTGGGCTACTTCCCCACCCTGCAGTTGGCCCTGGTTCCAGAACTGGCAGCAACGCCATCCTGCCATTTTACAGATGGCAAAACTGAGGACCAGGCAGGCACCGTGACCTGGCCAGGGTCAAATGGGAGAGGCAGGCGGTTTGGCCCCCGATCCAGTGCTCTTTCCACTCTACCACCCTCGCACCTCCCTCCTGCATATCTCCTCAGCACCTGGCCTGGAGTGGGGACAACTCC
>CM053610.1:100078207-100106502 GCA_028646535.1 Procyon lotor | reverse complement strand
TCCTATCTCCTTTGCACTGTTGGGGAAACTGAGGCATGGGGCGGTAGAACTGGCTTGCCCAAGCTGAGAGCTGCCCCTTAAGGCTTGGGGGACCTGTGTTCTGGGGTTTGCTCTGCCTGGACAAGCTGACCAGAGACTCCTGCTGGGCTGTGAGGCCGGGAAGGGCAGGAATCCACAAGGCGGCCAGCAAGAGTTCCTCAGCACACATGGCTCCCGATCCTCTGGGGGGTGCCACAGGGGCAAAGGGGGGGGCGAGAGCCCAGGGCTCGGAGTCAGATCTGGACCGACACCTCACTCTGCTTCTGAAGAGCCATGTGACCTCGGGCAAGTCACTGAAACACTTTGGGTCTCAGTGTCCTCATCTCAGCAGAACGGGGAGAGCCTTGCTCCCCCGCAGGAATTCTGAGAGGGAGAGGGAAGACAAGCGGGCAGGTGCTGTGGACCATGGGAAGACAGGTGCTGTGGAAGGGCAGAGGCTGGGGAGGCAGGAGTGGGACTCTAGGCTGATGGGCAGAGGGTCTAAGGAGACCCCAGTCTCGGCCTCGAGGTCCTGCCACAGGGAAGTGTGGGTTCCTCTTGCCCGCCCCCCACCCAGCCACGGCTGTGTCCAGAGCCCTGTTACCATTCTCGTCCTCGATCTCAGAGGGCCCAGTGAAGACACGGTTGGACACCTTCACTCTCCCGGGGGGCCCAAAGTGGGGGCCGTCCACTTTGCCCTCCTTGCAGAGGCGGGTCAGGATCTGGCTGGGCTTCATGGGGTCCCGCCAGATGTTGTAGCCATGTCTGCGGGAGGGGACACGCAGGTTTCATGGGGGCTCAGGGTGCGGCTGGGCCCATCCCCAGGTGGTAACTGGTTTCAGCCAGTTCTCTTAAGTCGGCTGCTGCCCGCTGTCAGCCCCAACCGAGACACTAGGGCTGCTGGAGGCCGCTCCCTCCGACCCCAGGCTCCAGCCTCAGCCGCACGGTGTCCCACGGATGGGACAGCCTCCCCCAACACAGCCCAACCTATTCCCCAACTGTGCCCTCTCTGGTACTTCAGAGACTCCTGTGAGGACACTGGTGGCCAGAGAGGTTGGGGATGTGACCAGAGTCATGCAGCCTGTCAGCGGCAGAGGCTGGCCAGTCCCCAGGGACTCTGTGGGCCAGTGCCTCCTCTCCCCCCAGCCCAGGGCTCTCTCTTTGCCCTGCCTCCTCTGTCCGGGAATCCTCTGGCTCTCTCCTTGTCTGAGAATCTGCGGTCTGCCCAGAGCCTGTAGGGAAGGTGTCCTGGGCCTGGGACAGAAACTGTTCTAGAGCCAGCTTCCCAAATCACAATCTCCAATCTCGTCTTCAGGGCCAAGGCCAGCAGCTGCGCCCCGCCCCGCCCCGCCCCACCCCACGCACATGGAGTAGGTCTGGGCGATGCCACAGGTGGCGCGGTGCTTGCTGTAGAAGCGGTTCTCCAGGTCGATCTTGGTTTCCCCGATGAGGTCGTCGGTGCCGACCAGATCCCAGTCGTACACGGCCACGGTCAGCATGGATTCCATGGGGAAGGAGGCCTCGATGTCGAAGGACCTGGCGGGGTGGGGGTTAGGAGGGCTGAAGGTCAGGGGTGGGGTAGGGGGGTGGGCGTGGGGCTGGGGCAGCCGGGGCGGGGTGGGAGGGGGCATGTGGGACACCAGGAGGACTTACTTCCCAAAGACAGGGTTGAGCTGCTTGGAAATATAATTCTCCTTGTCCCGGATGTCTGTCTTGCCCAGCCGGATGGCGATGTAGGGGTCGGCTTTGCCATTGATGTCTGCGGGGTGCAGGTCCGTGGCCTGGGATGGGGGAGGGGTGCTCCTGAGCGGCCTCCCCACACACCCTGCTCATCTTCCAGTACCTCACCCCCTCCCTGATGGTCCCATGATGGCAAAGCGTGGGAGTGCTGGATCAGAGACCAGAGCCTTGCCGTGTGACCCTGGGCAAGTCACTGCCTGTCTCAGGTCTTGGCTTCCTCCTCTATGAAAGGTGGGAACTAAGGGCACCTGGGTGGCTCAGTCCATTAAGCGTCTGCCCTTGGCTCAGGTCATGATCCCAGGGTCCTGGGATCCAGGCCCCTGTCCAGGTCTCTGCTCAGCAGGGAGCTCGCTTCTCCCTCTCCCTCTGCCCCTCCCCTACTCATTCTCTCTCTGTCTCTCAAATAAGTAAATAAAATCTTAAAAAAAAAAAAAAGAAAAAGATGGCAACTAGACCAGATGACCTTTCTGATGTCTCCCAGTTGGGACGGTCTCTTAGCAGCTGCTCGAGCTCCCCCTGGGCAGGGGGACTTTGAGACAATGGGGAGAGGGTCTGAGGGGAGTCTTACCCTGACCACGTAGACTCGGACCAGCACATTGATGGGGTCATTGCTGGGGATGCCCTGGAACATGCCGTAGGTGGGGTCGTAGCCAGCTTCCCGGGACACATCCTCCGGGAGTGGCACTTTGTACACGCACAGGGAGCCCTGGGGCAAGGCAGGGGGTCAGGGTGCAGTTCCCACAGGCACAGGGTGGCATTTAAGACTGCACTGAGGGGCTGCAACCTGCAGCTCCAGGCCTTGACCCTTTAGCTGCTGGATCAGAGGGAAGTTCAGTGTTCTGGAGGGAGTGGCCAGGGCAATGTTGAGGGTAGGGCACTTAGCACAGACGCTCTCTCTCTCTTTTTATCAGCATAGAAATACTTTCATATTTTACCGATCAGTGTAGCTGAGAGTCCCACCTGACGGTCAGCCTGGGCTCGGGGATTGGGGAGAGGATAAGAGCTGGCCGGGGAGGGGCGCTGCTCAGAGTTCAGGGCCTGAGCGCACATCCTTCGCCTGACCTTGAACCTGCCCACGATGCGCTCCTCCTCAGTGGAGCCATCCTCGTCATCTCCCGTCTTGCCCCGCAGCAGGTTGAAAGTGTGCAGCCAGTCCTCAAAGTTGTCGAACTCGGACTCCAGTTCCTTGGGGTACACCTGAGCCGAGCCGGGCCGTCGGGGGTACAAGGCGTGACCACTGGCCTCCGGCTTCCCCCATCCGCCCCAGGCAGGACCCCACGGCCCTGCCGGGTCTGCTCCCCGAGCCTCACCTTAAGCTCATCAATCTTGGGTTTCTTCTTCTCAGGGGCCTCAGACCCCTGACCAGGGCCGGGGCTCTGCATTCTCTTCTTCTTCTCTTCCCTCGCTGCCTTTGCCTTCTCTTTGCCCTTCATCGGCCCCTTCAGGCCTGGCCAGAACCAGAAAAGGAGGCCCTGGTCAGTCTGGGGCAGAATTGAGGGAGTGGGCAGTTCTGGGTGGGAGCCCCAGACCCGCTGCGAATTTACTCCGCTGATTTGACTTCTCAGGGCTCTGTGTACTCATTTGTAAATTCGTAAAGTTCTAAACCGCAGACAGTACTTCCTGGCACGCGTGCCTCACATGGGTGCAGACGCCCAGAAAGCCACGCAGGGACCGGGTACGGACTGCTGTCACGCCCCCCAGCAGAGGAGAGCTGGGAAGGAGCACAGCGCGGGGCCAGCTCACTCTCCTCTCTGGCCTCGAGCTACCTGTCTGTCCCATTAAGAGGGCAGATCTCTATCAGCATTTCCCAAACTACATTGAGGAGAACACCAGCTGCAGACGTTGTCGGAATGTTTTAGAAGAAAGGGTACATTGTGGTCAGATAAGCTGGGGAAATATTTTATATTGTATCTTCCATTTAGAGACTTATGTAACATCTGTATATTAAAGGCACTGGGAAGTCCTGTGCCAAAAGTGTTTAATCCATTTGACCAAAGAATGCTCTTTTCCCTCTGGAACACCCATTAACAGGAAAAGTTCTGGAAAATGCTGGAGTTCTGAGCTTCCTTCCCACTCTGACATCCTGCGGCTCTAAATATCTGTTCATCACACTGGCTGCTGAGCTGGTTCGAGCATCCTAGGTGAGGGCTGACACCTGCTTCTGGTGCCCAGAGATGGTTGGTGGCTTGTGGCTGCCCCCGACTGTGTGGGCCCCCAGGAGGGGAGAGGGAAGCAGCTGATGTGGGGGGGGGGGTAGGCGGCCCTCGGGGGGCAGGAGGGGAGGCGGAGACCCACTGTCCCAAGCTCACCCTCAGTGTTGTCCACCTCCTCCTTCTCCTCCAAGTCAATGCCCGAGGCCTCTTGCTGTCGAAGCTGCTGTCAAAAGATGAAGAGGAGGAAAGGTGGGCTTCCTGGGGAGGGGTCTTTTGACCCCACACTGTGGTCTCAAGACCAGTCTGAAACACTTAGAAACCGAAAATCTTTTGAGGTGCCTGGGTGGCTCAGTCGGTTAGGCATCTGCCTTCAGCTCAGGTCATGATCTTGAGGTCCTGGGATCGAACCCCGTGTCTGACTCCCTGCTCAGTGGGGAGCCTGCTTCTTCCTTTGCCCTGCCCCCTCCCAGCTTGTGGTCTCTCTTTCTCAAATAAATAAATAAAATCTTAAAAAACAAGAAACAGAAACACTTTCCTACTGGGTTTCAAACTTATCATGTGCTCTGTGTAAGTGGGTTAAAAAAAGTTTATGATGTGTACAATATGACTATAGTTTATGATTCTCTGAACTTTGTGTCATTTAAAAATAAAATGCCCTTTAATGTTGGTTCTTAGTGGTATTATTATTTTTTAATGTAGAAAAGTATAAATGAATCAGAAAAGGTGTTTTTCGTGCTTTCCCACAGTCCGCCCCACCGGCTGGAAAAAAAAAAAAAAATCACAGGGTTTCAAACAAGGTGCCCCCTCCTGGCAGCCTGTACAAATTACAGGAGTAGAGATGAGACAACAGCCCCTTGGAGCTCCAGCCTGGCTGCTTGAATCCAGGAGGTGATGGTGGGAGAAGGTACCACTAGGTGACCCCCAATGATCTGTCCTCCTGCTGTTTAGAAGTTTTTCCGGACACACAGGCATGTAGCCAGGGATTACATTTCCCAGCCTCCCTTGCAGCTAAGTGTGGCTACAGGGACTAGATTCTGGACAACGTGAATGGAAGGGATATGTGCAAACTCGGAGTTGGGTCCTTAAGAGGAAAGGAGTGTGCGTCTTCTTCTTCTCTTTATCTCTTCCTGTGCTCTGGTATTAGGACCCGAGGGTGGGCCATCTCTAACCACACAGATGCAGGGGCTTCACACTTGCTGCCATCATGGCCCCCTACCAGCCTAACGCCACTCTCGGAGACATTATGTGAGAAAGAAAGAAGCTTCTGTCTTCTTCCCGCCAATCTTACTTGCTACAGCAACTTAGCCGGCTGACCTAACGTGGACAGTAAAACCCACATGCAGCCTGGGTCACAGAAAGGGTCTGGGGAGAGTGGGTGGCTGCATCAGGTCAGGTCTGACCGAGGAAACACACCACAGGCACATGTCCGTCCTGGTTGGTTGGTAAGTCAGGGGGTGCCCCGAGCTGGGTAGGCAGGGTGGAGAGAGACAAATGAGGAAGAGAAGAGATGTACTTTTTGGACTGTGCAATCAGCTTCGGGAGGCAGAAGCTGCATGGACACAGTGGGGAAAGAACGTTCCACAGCCGCAAAGATGGAGATGTGGAGGGCAAAGCAGTATGAATGGGTGCAAGTCCTACCAATTAATCCTTGCTCCCTTTGGCCCCTGAGCACATGTTTCTTCTCTTCCTCAAAGGTCACCTTCCCTGTGAAGCCTTCTCTGACTCCCCCCAGGCACTGATCTACCTTTGTCATCAAACTGTACTGTATCAGCTGACGTGTCCCGGAGAGCTCGTTGGGGCAGGTATGGACTTATCTTTGGCTCCCACAGTACCTAGGATGGTGTCTGACTCATTTATACTAAGGAGATGTTTGTGGTGTAAATGAGTGAAGACGAGGGAAAACCTAGCCAGGGCAGGTAGACCGACCGCCATCTTGGAACAGGTGGGTCCTGAGCCAGAACGTCAAGGATGTGAGACAAGTCTGTTCCAAGCTCACGTTAATGCAGAGGGAGAACTGGCTCTGGTGGGGGAGGGGAAAGAAGCTGGCCAGGAGGGGCTCGTGTGGACTTGGGGGTCAGCTCCCTAGCCCTATTCTTCCTTGGCTCCCCAAGCCAGGCCCGAGGCCTTACCTCCTTCATGGTATCAATGGAGGCAAAGTACTTGGACCACCAGTCTAGCATGCTCTCGTCCGGCTCCTCTTCCTCTAGCTCTTCTAAGCTGCCTTTTTTCTTCTTTTTCTTCTTCTCCTTCTCCTCGTCAGCCTGGAGGGTTGGCCGGGTCCAGAGTCCTGCCTACAGCCCTGCTCCCTGGCCGTTCTCTGAGCCCCGGACCATCCAAGGGTCCCCCATCCCTTCTGACTACTTCTGGGGAGCCCTAGACTCCGGGAGGCTCCTGGGCACCACCAATGTCAAAGGGGCTGGGCCTTGTTTTGTGGAGGAGGATACCATGGCCCAAAAAGGGTCATGACTTGTCAATTCGAGCCGCCGGCCAAGGCACTCCTCACACTCGGGGGCTTTGCTGCCTGAATAGTTCTCTCCCTCTGCCTCTGTGGAGAGGTGTGCTTGCCCCGAGCATCCAGGGGCTGGGGAGTGGCTCAGTCCCTCATGCGGGGCCCCTTGGCCTGATGCCCTATGGCATTGCAGGGTTCTCTCTCCCCAAAGCCTCCAGGTGGCCCCACACTCACCACATCCACCTTGATGACGGCATCTGAAGTCTGCAGAAGGGAACCAAGGAGATGGGGACAGAATTAGCCACCAGGGGCCTGAAGTGGCAGGCAGGCACCCCGCCAGGAGAGAGAAGAAGGGTGACAGCGCTCTCCACTGTCACTGCGTGACACTACGTGAGCCCCTGTGCTCTGTGGCCTCAGCCCTGACAAGAGCATCCTGCCTGGTGAGCTGCGAGAGGTCTGCCTCGCAGATGTTTCTCCTCAAACCTTTGAGGGCGGCAGTCCTCCACCCTGGCTGCGTGCCGGGCTCACAGGGGACCCACACAAACCATCTGTGCCAGGTCCCTGCTGAGTCTGGAGCTGGGGGCGGGTCACCTGCATGGCGGTGACCTCCCAGATGTCTCCTGTGGGCATCCGGGCTCGGACAGGGAGGCTGACCCACATGCAGCGGGAGTTCGGTGATGTTGGCTAGCCAAGGTCAACTCTTACAAATGTAGTGGATGCACGTACAACTGGATAGGTGTGAAAACACCCCACCATAGCCCAGGGCCTGGGCGATGATGGGCAATTTCAGGTTCATGCTGCCCTCCATCTACTTCGCTGATGGTCTGAAATTAGGGGGTGCTCCCCGGGCCCCAGGAGGAGCCCTCAGGGAGGAGTCTGGGAGAGTGGCAGCTGAGGGGGCACGGGATCTCCAGGGACAGCCCTGGAGCAGAGAGCTTTCTGGGCAGTGCTCCCCTCCCCTGAGAACCGTGCCCACTGCCACCTCGGCCAGCTGCCTGGGACCCTCCGGGGCCAAGGCCTGTGGGTCCAGGGAAGGTCACTCAGACCAGGCTCAGACCTCAGAAGCTAAGAGGTGCCCCAGGCCTCGTGAAGGACTTGAGGTCAGGAATGGGGCGGAGAGGATGTGGTGGGGAGGAAGCGCACATCTGGCCCCGGGCCACCCTCCCCCGCAGACGCCATCTCTGCAGCTCAATCCGGATGACAGGATTCCGTCTGGCAAATAAATGGCCCCAGTCTCCCAAACCAAGAGGAATAAGGAGCTTCCTTATTCTGGAAATCCACCTGGAAATCCTCCTCCAGCCCAGGCCTAGGGAGGGTGGTTTATGAATGGCCGGGAGGGAAACCCAGGGAGCCTCTGGAGAGAACACTGGTGCTCATGCAGAGGCTATCGTCTACGGTGGTGTTTGCTGGAGAAAAACAGCCCCAGGCCATTCCCTCAGAGGTCCACAGCTCTCTCCGTCCCTCCCCCACGCACAGCCCACGCGCGTGCCCACGTGCACACTCCACACTCCCGCACACGTCCCGCAGGAGTGGACGGACTTGCTTTCCAGGATGGAGCGAGGACGGACTGCTTGCCCCCGTAGCCAAGGCTAGCCCTCGACCACGATGTGCTGTGCTTGGGGGGCCCGGGCTGTGGGCCGGAGGAGGCGGCCCTGCTCCTGAGAAGCGTCACACGGTCTCCGCCGGCGTGGCACTGAGCCCCCGTGCCTTACCGCGTCCAGCTTCACCATGGTCTCCAGCTTCCTCACGGGCGCCTCCGGCTCCATGTTCACCACGACCTCCCCTGTGGGGCGAGAGGAGGGGCCTCCGTGGCACAGCGCCTGGCCGCCCTGGCGGAGCCTGACTGGACAGATGGACGGGCAGACAGGCAGACGGACAGGGAGAAACAGGGGTGACAGCAAGAGTCAGAGGTGGCTGGGGGTCTCAGAGGCCTGAGGCTGGTTCTGGAGCATTCCGAGGCTAGAGGGAGGGACAGGGCAGTTGAGAGAGAAGAGACAGGCCTAAGTAGAGGGAGAGCGCGAGCCAGAGAGAAGGCCGAGCTGCAGTGGAGGGAAACAGCGGAGGCTGGCCTGGGAGGGAGGCTGGAAGGGAGGCGGGGTCTCAGGCATAAACCAGCAGAGGAGGCCGCCTGCCCTCAGGCCCTCCAAGAGCGTCTCTGGCTCTGGCCCTCCCTGGCCCTTGAGTGATGGGGAGCCAAAGGTAGCCTGGCCCCCAGGAGGGCTCCTCCCCTGGCTTCCCCTGCTCCCACCACCCACTGGGGGATGCCGGGGCATAGCCTGGACGGTGGGCAGGAGGTCCCCCCGAGGGCCAAGTGGAGCCAGGCCTGGGCTTCGGGGCGTGGCCGTACCCGTGGTGTTCCAGCTGGGGGCCGAGCGGTCCGGGGGTCTGTAGATGAAGCGCCGCAGAGAGCTGACGGCATGGGAGCCCACCAGGGTGTAGCGGCCAAAGGCCCGGCAGTCCACCACGCGGATGTTCAGGGGCGGGTGCAGCAGCTCGTTCTCTGGGAGGTCCTGGGACGGGATTGAGCAAGGGCAGCCTGGGCTTGGGGGGGGGGGCAGAGGGGCCGCCCCCAGCCACACCGGCCGCACCTCGCTCAGCCTGGCTCTGCCCTGGGGCCTGTACCCACCACTTCAAACCACTTGACGAGGGTGCTGAAGTTGGGGTTCTTCTTGTAATTGTGCATCAGGGACGACTGCACCCCCTTCCCTGCACACTCGATGTCTACCCGTGGCCGGTCCACTTGGGCCAGGTTCACCCGCTTCAGGTCTCGCAGGCCCCAGAAGAGCACCTGGGTGGGCGGAGAGGGGAGCCCCGTGGTGGGTGGGGCCAGTGGATGGTGGGAGGGGCCACGAGAGGAGGAGCTAGGTGGTCTGGGGAGTGAGTGAGAGGGGCAGGGCCAGGAGAGCTGATGAGAGGCGGCATCCGCAAGGGGCCACGGGGTGTGGGTGGGCATGGGGGCACAGACGGGAGGGCCGGGGAAGTTTCTGGAAGGATGCAGGGTGGCTCAGTGCAGACGGGGCAAGTGCCTGGCTTGGCCGCTGGCTCTGGGTGTGACTTTGGACAAGTCACTTCCCTTCCAAGGCCCCCAGTCTCCTTGTCTGAAAAATGAGGAGTGGCCCGAGGCTGCCGAAGACCTTGGATGCCCACAGTGTGATGTGTGCGCTTGAGGCTTGATGGGAAGACAGTGAAGCGGGCATGGAAGCCAACATGGTGGGGCCTGTCCAGGACAGGGCCCGGAGGGCCCCCACGGAGCCCTCACGCACCTCGATTCGGTATTTGCTGAGCACAGGCCGGATGCCCATGGGCACAGGCATGATGGGACCACGGTCCACGTCCACAGGGCCGTTGATGGGTGGCAGGTTCGCCTTCCCTGCTGGCCCAATCTGGGGAATGGGAGTCAGAGCGTCACGATCTCCTTCCCCGTGGGTTATTCATCAGGTGCTATGGGGAGACAGGGAAGGCCAAGGCCCCAGGTCCCCGAGAACCACGCCCCGGCTGGGGTCAAGCTGGCCTCACAGGAGGATGGGGAGGAGAGCTGCCCCCGGCCCCCGCCCCGGCCGTGCGGCCCCACCTGCAGCAGCTCGAAGGCAGCCAGCAGGTCTCCAGCCGTGGCGTTGCCGCGGTAGATCTGGTAGTACTCGAGCTGCGGTGGGAAGCGCGGCGGGCAGTACGCCTCGTCCGCCATCTTCACCAGGGGCTTGGCGAACGTCCGGCCCATGAAGTCGGCTTTGCCCTGGTGTGACGAATAACCAAGGTGGCCCCCCAGCCCTCGAGTTCACCCTGCATGTTCAGGCCTGGGGTCTCCGTCGGTCCTCACCATAGCCCCTGGAGCTAAGGGGGCGGGTGCGATCACCCCATTTTACAGATGGGGAAAGCCGAGGCTTGGGGCCCACCACAGACTTGCTCAGGCCACACTGGCGGCTAATGGCAGGTGCAGAACTCAGGGCTAGCCACGAGATCCTCCAGAGTCCAGAGCTCTTAGGGGATCTGGGTAGCTGGAGGGGTGGCTCCCCAGCGCCGGAGGGGTCACCTCCCATCCTTTCCTTCTCCCCCCCAGAGGTCCCATGGAGAGCTGTGAGGCTGTCGCTGACTGTGGCAGGTGTGGGCAGGGGGCTAGGGGGCCCAAGGTGTGGGAAGGCTCATGATAGCAGGATGTGCAGGCCTATGTCCTGATGACTCTGGGCCCAAGCTGGGTCTGCCCTGGTGGGAGGGTGGAGGGGGACACGTGGTCCAGCTCCTTTCGGAGATCCCAGAGGCTCACAGCATCGGGAAGGGGACAGGCAGCAGTGACAGGGCAGGAGACACCTGGGTCTGCTGAAGGGGCTGGTCAGCAGCCCCCCACTCCCAGCTTCCCAGGAGGCACCCCGGCTGAGGAGCTCGGGGGCTGGGCGGGGGGAGGTGTGGAATGCTCCTCGGTGCCCCAGCCGGCCCCTACCATGGTGTCCTGGTCGTAGATCTCGATGACAATGATCGGGGGGTCATCCCGCAACTCCTGGGCTTCACCGTAGAGTTCCAGGTTGTCGAACACCAGCATCTGGTCCCAGGTGGGGCACAGGGTCTCGTTCAGGACCTGCAGCGCGGGGCGGGGGGAGGTGGTGTGGGCAGGTGCACGAGCAGGAGTCACCCCAAGTCACCACGGCTTCCAGAGACTCCAGAGACAAGAGTGGCATGCCTCCTGACTCTTCCCAAAAGCTTCAAACAAAGGCGAACGTGAGGCGGGCTCCTGGGCCCCCCATGCCCACCCATCTTCCCTTTCTTCTGTGTCAAACGTAACCACAGTTAAAGCCTTTTCCAGCATGGCCTGGGCCTGCAGCTATCCGCAAGGCTGTCCCCTAAAGATCTGGGGTGCTGGCCGACCTGTTTTCCAGATCCCCCACACTCAGGGGCCTCCCAGGACTCCTCCCTCTTCCTGTGGGACCTCACCTCCGTGCACTGACTCTGGTTGATGAAGAAGACACGCGCGAAGGGGTCCGAGAGGCCGCTGCTGTCGGCGGCAAAGAGGCTGCGAGCCTGGTACATGTGGGCGCGGAGCTGGAAGGCCTGCTTCTCTGTGGGGAAGAGCAGGCTGAGGCTCCCTGCACCCGGCGGCGGCCCTCCAGCACCCTCCCCGAGTGAGGGCTGGGGGCGGGGACGTCACTCACTGGTGTAGACCAGGCTGATGGGTGGGAAGGAGTGCAGGCCTAGGCCCTGGGCCGCCTTGACCTCCTCGAAGCCGCAGGGCAGGCCGCACAGGAAGTCTCTGCGCTGCTTGCTGAGGCCCAGCCACAGGTAGAGTTCCAGCTTGGCCTGCACCGTCCAGCCCGCTGAGCCGAAGCCCCGCTTGCCCGGCAGCTGGGGGTGGGGGATGCTGTCAGCTGCCAGGCCCACGGAGAGAGAAGGGGCGAGGGCCTGGGCTCCACTGCCCCTACCCCTCCAAAGCCATCCCACTGGGCTGGGGCGTCTGGATGGGAAGAGCGCGGAGGGGGATGGGCCAGGCTCTGCCGTCCAGCCCCCTTTCCCTCTTCTATTCTCTCTCCAGCTCTTGTCCAAGCACCTGCTACTTGAGGGCTCCACCCCGTCAGGCCAGCCAGACCCAGATGCGGGGAGGTTGAGCCTTTGGAAGATGCCAGATGCAAACCCTGGCCCCCAGTCCCAACCCCCCAAGTCCCGTTCCCATTTTGGCACCTTGAGGAAGAGGGTCTTGACTTTGGCGCAGTCCTTGCCCAGCTCCTCCTCGACGACGGAGTAGAGCAGGTCCTTGGAGGGCACCCGGGCATAGGCGATGCGCTTGTTGTTGCTCAACATCCAGATGAAGACGTCGGGGATGCTGTGCTGGGGCTGGGGTGGGGGGGAGGGTGGGGGAGGAGGTGGGGAGCCGCTCAGGGACGGCGTGGCCATGCGCTACAGCCCCACTGACCCTCAGAGCCTCCGCGGGGGGCCAGGGCTGGGCCTGCCTGGAAGGGCCCCGGGGCTGGGTCTTCCTTCACCTCCCACACGACAGGAGGAAGGGCTGGTTCACCTCTGCCCGCAAGGGCTGTCAGAACAGTGGGGGGGAGGGGTTGGTTCTGGGTGGTGCGGGGCGGCAACCCCCACCCCACACCAGTCACTCGGGTCTGGGGGCACACCTCGTCTGCCAGGAAGCGCAGCTTCTGCAGGAAATTCTGGCAGAGCCTCAGCTTGTCCCGCACCGTGTGTCTCTTCACCTGTGCCCGCAGGGTCTTGGCCTGCTGTCCCATGCTCTCCTGCAGAGGGGTGGGGTGCGTGGGAGAGCCGCTGTGACTTCAGAGACCGATGTCCCCCCCACCTCGGGCACCCTGCCCTGATGCCCTGTGTGTTCCAGCATGTCCTCACCAGCTCCCGCATGCAGGACTTGAGGCGCTCCCGGTCCAGCCTGGTGCGGGAGGCGTGGCCCTGGTCCTTGTCAGCGAGGGACAGGAAGCGGCTGGGGGACCAGAGGAGCAGCGCTCAGCGGAGCCCACCCGCCAGCAGCAGGCCTGCACACACCTCCTTCCCTGCCCAGCTCTACCCCACCCCCTCGCGCCCCACCCCTTCCTCTCACTAGCAGCCACAGCTGAGCTCCTCCAGGACGCCCCGCAGGCGGCGCTCAGGGTAGGACTTCTCTGTCTTGATCATCTCCTGCACATCATTGAGGCCTTCTTCCTGTGGACCAGGAGGGAGCATGCTGAGCCCCAGCCCCCCAACCCCAGCCTCCCCAGATGTCTCCTGTCATTCATCAGGGGAACGAAGGGCTAGCGACCTGGGACCCATCACTAGTGCCATGCCCCTCCTGCAGTCCTCACCCCCCGCCCCTATCCCCCCCCTGGCAAGCTGCTGGGCCGACTGCCTAGCGTGTTGTAGGGGAGGCTTCCAAGCTGGGCGAGGCCCTCTGACCTGGCCCTGACCCCCGTGCCTTCCCCTCGTCCCTCCCACCCCCGCCCTGCCCTGACCAGCTTGTCGGCGATGTGGTCCATGATGTTGGCGTTGTAGAGGCGGCGGCGCTGGTCCGGCCACCAGCTCCTGATGTAGATGCAGGGCTTGCGATCCAGGTAGGGCAGATGGAAGTAGTTCCTGGGGGCGGGGAGGAGGTGGGAGGTTGAGGACTGGGGCGTAGGGAGGGGGAGGCCAGGCCAGGCGAGGACCGGAGGACCCTCCATCCCCCTGGCACACCTGTCGGTGATCTGGGGCCGCATGGGTGGGGTGGAGGACACGGAGGCCAGGTCCCCACCCTCAGCAGCTTCGTCGTCGCTTGAGTTCTGGATCAGGTCAACTTCTTCCTCGTCCCCAGGCTCCTTCCGAGGCCGAGGCCGCTGGGGCCGGGACAGGCCATCAACTTCATTGCCATAGTTACCTGGAGACAGAAAGGGGGCATGTGAGGGCCTTGAATCCTTTTCCCCCAGGCACCTGCCCCCTGACCCGGGTGCTGCTTTGGGTTTGTGGGAGGGAAGGGAGGGCAGGGAGCGGGAAAGGTGCCTGGAGTCTGTACCAGCTTGGACACAGCAGAGCACTAGCCAGAGGAAGGAGCTCACAGCCCCCGCCCCGTGCAAAAACCTCGCTAGGAGCCTGGGACATGGCCTGGATTCCTACTCTCTCCCTTTCCTTTCCGCAGGGAAGGCTTCTTCCTTCCCCATGTCCCAGACACAGATTAGCCCTGTAGGTGTGTGCACTAGGGAACCGCTGGCCTGAAGACCCCACTGTGAGCCCAGCACTCACCGATGGTGACCTCAAAGGTGATTGGCTTGTCTCCGTTTTTCCGGTCGATCATTGAGGCCTCTAGGAAGGCTCCAAATAGAAAGAATTCTTCTATTTTCCCTGTGCAGCTCTGTGGGGAAGGTGGGTCAAACCATCCTCAAACCTCAGCAGAGATATTGGGCCTGGGGTCAGGCCTCCTCCTACTGTCTTACAGACAGGACCTTTGGGCCGCTGGGGGCGGACCCCACCGTGCACTTGCACTTGCACTTGGACCCCACCGTGCAACCAAGCAGCCCAGACCCTGAAGGCCTAAATCCTTCTGCCCTCCAGCCCGGATATCCCCGGACGGGGACCACCACGGCCAGGAAGAGGGCAGAGAGGAGGCCCCACCTTGGGACCTCCAGGTAGAGGGCAGGCACAGGCCGTGGGAGGAGACAGAGGTCCCCATGAGGGGCAGAGTGTGGGCCCCTGCTTCCTGGGGAAGAGGCCTCAACACGGGGTCTCGCCCTCTGAGGCAGACAGGGCAGCACGAGACAGCGCAGGCCCAGGCCGCTGTGGTGGGCAGGGGGCTGAGCTGGGGGCTCTGGAGGACAGCCTGGCACCCGGGCGCTCACCTCTGAGACGGGCGTGGCCTGCTCCACCTGTACCTCAGTGGAGCTGGTGAGCTCGGGGTTGGAGGTGTCCAGGATCTCCACGGCCAGGCCCAGCATGAGGCGGGCACGGAACGACACGCCCTCACCCAGGCCCTCGTTCAGGTCCTGGTGCTCGTCCAGCAGCGTGTAGTTGCGTGTGGAGCCATACATGTTCACCCAGGCTGGGCCCAGCGTGGGCAGGAAGCCTGTGGGCCACGGGGAGAGGGACAAGGGGCTCACGGGAGCTCCCGGTGGCTGAGCCGAGAGCCCCACGCCTTGCTCGGCGAGACACTGGAGATGGGAGAAAGCCTGTGGGCTAGCGAGTGGCCGATGGGAGGCTCTAGGGACGCTCCCATCTGCTGAGCGTGGGCAGGCGTGGAGCAGCCTCCTCGCTCACATGGGGCGCTCTAGGGTCAGGCTCCCTGCCTCCTGGTCCGCGGAGCCCAGGCTGCCTACAGTCTCTTTGAGGGACAGATGCTGGCTCCCCTCAAATTCCTCCCCAAAAAGCCTGGCCTTCTGGCCCTCAGGGGCCCGTGTGGATCCCCATCTCATCAGGTCTGGCCCCCCTGCTCTTGGGGACCCCTCCCCTCCTCTCCGAGGACCCCCCTCGGTCCACCAGTGTAGCACATTCTCTGTGAAGTGGCCCAGTTCCTAGTCCCAGCTAACTTGTCCCACCGTTGGCCCTCACTCTCTCACGTGTAACTCGGGCCCAATTCGGCAGCACGTGCTATGCTTGCTTGGTTTTCGTTCTGCCTGCTTTAGAAAAAGATGTACAACATTTAAAAAACTCAGGATATGCTGTACACGATATATAATTCACCATTTAAAAATGTGCCCTGTGGTGGTTTTCGGTATATTCACTCTGTTGGACAAGCATCACCCCACCCCCGCCCCCCAAGACACCCTATACCTGCCGGCGGGTAGGCCCGTGTCCCCTCGCCCACTCACGCCCCAGCAGCCCCTAGTCCACTTTCTGTCTCCGTGGATTTGCCTGCCCTGGACAGTTCGCATAAACGGAGTCAGCGAACATGTGGCCTTTTGTGCCTCTGGCCCTAGGTTTTGAGCCCGTGATGGTACATTGCCCTCTCTAGTCCCCCATGAGCACCATGAGGCCAGGAGTAGATGCTTCTTGTGCTCCACCTCCCTGAAGCCCAGCGCCTGGGTCCTAGAAAGGGTCAGCCCCACGAGCCAGGAGACAGTACGCGCACATGGGAAACGCATGTGCACGCGTGTCATCGTTATTTCCATTTCACAGATGGGAAGACAGGCTCAGAGATCACACGGCTACTAACTGTCAGACCTGGGGTTCAAATCCAGGCAGCTTGGCTCAGGAAGGCCGTACGAGCTGACCGGAGCCATGACCTTCCCCTTTTCCTTCGAGGGGGAGGGGGCTGCAGACCAAGCCCTCACTGTGCCTGGGGCCTTCCAGGAAGAGGTGGGGATGGTGGAGGAGGTGTGTGGGGGTCTCCCTGACTCCCGCCCTTCAGTGCCCTTGCCCCTCACCCAGTCTCCCGCTGCTGACCTTTGTCTCCGTCGTTGGAAATCTTGCGCAGGTCAATGAAGTGGGTGCCGATGGCCACGTCATTGACCTTGTCTGAGTCCCGGATCTGCACCTTCATGCGCTTGCAGAGTGGGGGGAACAGGTCTGTAAAGACTACCTGCTCATTCCACAGGGGCTCGTAGCTGCTTTTCTGCACGGATGTCTTGCCCTGAAGGGAGGGAGCGAGGGTCAGGGGTTTTTGTGTATGTGTGTGTCTGCATGCGTGCGTGCACGCATGTGTATGTACGTGGGGGTCACGTGTATGTGTTGCAGGCCTATGTGTGTGTACATGTGTGTATGCATGTGGACTATGCGTAGGGTACGTGTATGCAGGTGTACGTGTGTGTTGGTATGTGTGGGGTGTGTATATATATATAATTTTTTGTTTAAACTCAACTTAGTTAACATGCAGCATGTTGTTAGTTTCAGGGTAGACTTTAGTGATTCATCAGTTGCATACAACACGCATGCTTGTGCATGTGTGCGTGTGTCTGTGTGCACGCACACACTTATGTCCCACAGGCACTCTCCCGACACCAGCCTCTCAAACTCTCCTCCCTTTCAGTCTCCTGCCTGAGCTCTTGATCTGCAGGACACAGAGGCAGGCGGGATCCCCTAAGGCCTGTCCCTGGCTGAGAGGACCCCCAAGCCGGCAGCCCCTCTCAGCCAGAGCTCCCCTCCCCCTCCCTCTCCTCGAATGCACTCCGGGGTCCAAGGTGTCCCCTGGCTTCTCGTTCTGCCTCCTATCCACCTCCCGGCCCCGTCCTCCAATCACTCTGTACCCCTCAGGCCTGTTACCCCGAGCCCAGCCTCCTGCCTCCTGCACCCCAATACCTTCTGGCCAGCAAAGAAGACTTGCACATAGGGGTCGACCAGGTCCTTGTTCTCCCCAATGAAAGCCTTCTTCACATTGGCCATGAGGCTGGTGTTCATACGGGGCAACCCCTCTGCTCGGTAAATTTTCACGTAGAACCGGGCCCACTGGCGTTCAGGGGGCACCCCCTCGGGGAGCAGCAAGTTCCTGCCGGCACACAGAGCTGGGGGTGTCGTGGCCAGGCGTGGGCACCCCAGTCCTGCCCTGGCCTCTGCCTCCCCTTGGGGCCTGGGACAATCTCCGTGAAGGCCCGCCCTGCCTCAGCCCTTCCTCTCCCGGGAGGAGGGTCCAGAGACCCCAAGGCCAGCCCTGTCCTCAGTCCTTCTTGGAAGAGCTGCTCTATCTGGGAGTGGTGGGGGGTAATGGTAAGGGAGGGCAAGGGGAGTCTGTGTGCCAAGCTCTCCAGGGGCTCCTTATGAGGGAAGGGAGGGCTGGGTTAGGTCTTCAGGGCTGGGGGGAGATGGGAGCCTCACCCCTCAATGTCATCATCATCCGTCTCGTTGGCCTTGTGGGGCGTCTTGATGTTGTCCCCCTTGCCCACCACGGCGATGTCACACTTCACGTAGCCCTTCAGCCCAGCAGAGATGTCATCGGGGTCTGACAGGATGGCCCACTTGTGGTGGAACTGGTGCTCTGCGGGGGGTGACGAGTAGGGACTGCACCTGGTGTCCTGGGCCTGGCTATGGAGCTGAGCAGCCTTTTAGGCCCCGGTCCCCAGGGTGGCAGGGAGGAAAGGGAAGCCCCCAGAGGGGCGAGATGCTGGGGAAAGGTCCCGCCTCCGGGTGTGACAAAGCAGTGTGACTTTGAAGCGAGAACCCTCCTAACTGGTTTCTCTGCCTGCAGCCGTCCTGCCCCCAACCCTGTGGGCGACCTGCACACAGCAGCCAGACAGAACCTCCAGAGAAGCTCCCTGGCCCTCACTCCTCCTTAGTGTGGTCTGTGAGACCTTAGGGCTGCTGGTCTTTGAGCTTGGAAGGGCCACCTTCCTTCCCCGCCCCCCATCCGAACTTCTCAGACGCCTGCCTGCCGGGGAAGGCTGGTCTGGCTGGGGCGGTGGCCTGTGCCCAGGACCTCCTCTGTGATCTACCGGAGGGGGTGTGGCCTCGGATCACCACCCTCACCTCCAGCAGAGAGAATTAGTGAGTGAGCGGGGTCCTGCTGCTGCCTCTGATGGTGTAGACGCGGTCCCGCCAGGGGGAGAAGCAGGCCCCGGTCCCCCAGGAAACCCTCCCAGCTCCACAAGATATCGGACCACCCGAGACCCTCAGCGTCACCCACGAGTCCTGGGTCCCTGGCAGCTTGCTTCCAGTGACTCCCCGGCAGGGTCGGCAACCGGGGACTCATCAGGAGACTCAGGCCACACCAGAGACCGTCAGAGTGAAGACCTCGGCGCCCTGACTGAGGTGGCCGTGTGACCGCTGGGTTCCCAGGAAGTGGACCAGGCTCAGGAACAGACTCAGAAGCAGCAGCGACTCTGACGGTGGGTCAGCCCCGCGGAAAGCCTGGACTCTGGACCCGCCGGGACCCGGGTTCACACGCGTTTCCTCCCCCTGGACCAGCTGTGTAAGCTTGCCGGGCCTGCTTCCCTCTGGCGGAGGGGAGCAACGGCGCCTGCAGGGGCTGGTGAGGGCCGGGCCTGTGGCGCGGCGGGCGAGCTCCCTCAGCGGCAGCGGTCCCCTCTCCGGGACTCCACATCGAGAAGCCCTGCAGTCCACGTCAGGCCCCTTGCTGTCTTCCACAGCCCTGCTGCTGGTCCCGGGGGTGGGGGGGCCCTTGTCGGCGGGAACACCTCCTCCGGGACACCCGTGCGACTCCAGCCCCGTGGGCCGCGGCTGGGCATGCTTCCCGGGAAGGGCCAGATCGCCGACGGGCCCTCTCCCGGCTCCCCAGGTCCCGAAGACGCTAATGGTTGCTAGAGCACCCCTCTGCTGAGGACGACGACATATGTGTGTGTGTGTGTGTGTGTGTGTGTGGCAGCAGGAAAGGTGCTGGCCAGGGAGCCAGTCCCACTCCTACGGGCCCTGGGCAGGTCTTTTCGCAACACTGGGCCTCTTCGTCATACAGAGACACCTGACTAGATGTTCTGAGGTCTCTGGCTGCTTGAATGCTCTATGATTTTGTGGTGGTGACGCATAAAATTCTGGGTTTGGATCTGATTCCCTAGCCTAAGTCACAGAGCGGGGACCAGCAAGTGTCTATTAAATAAAGTCGAACTGTAAGAAATCACTGATTTGTTCAACCTAATAGTTTGGTGGCCCTTCCAAGCTACATCATTTCTCTTGGGTTCATTTATCTCATCTGTAAATGGGAGGGGAAGCCCATGCCTCCGCCCTCAGTGTTTTGTGAGGGTCAAATGTGACACTGGGTGAAATGGGATTGTCACTGTCAAAAGGCCTGATGGAGCCATTACTGCCTCCTGAGTGGTGGGTTCACTTCAGGGACATGATGTGGGGCCCTCTTGGCCTGGCCTGGGCCTCACAAACCCTCTGCGCCCCCCCGTGGGGTTCTCTCGCCAGCCCCATCCAGACCCACGTTGCTGCGAGTCAGCCACGTGGCCGTTCTCAGGGGGCCTGGGGCCCTCGACGGATGGTCAGTGAGCCCGGTGTCCCTCACAGGCTGCCACACTCCATTTGTGTTGAGAACAGTGTGGCTCTGGGAGTGCCCTGGAGTCACGCAACCTGATTTCACCCCAGACCATCTGGGTGGCGCCCCAACACCTCTTGGAGCCCCAAGCCTCTCGGGTGTAAAAAGAGGTGAAGCTGCACATCCAGTTGGGCTCCCGTGAATCCAGTGGCCTGAGCACAGGTCGTCACTGCCTCCGTGTGCAGACGGGACGCCCACCCCTCCACACCCCTGACAGCATGACATTGAGTTTATGGTCTCGGCCAGGCCAGGCCCCGGGACCGTCAGGGTGGGAAGGACGGCGTGGGCTACCCTCGCTGAGCCGTGGCCACTGAAGCTGGCCGAGTCACGCAGCTACTTACCAGGCTGGGAGTACACGGTTCCCACATCCATTTTGAAGGACCCCACTAGGGTGCCACTGCGCAGCAGGTTCTTGGAGTGGATCACCTTCCGGGCAGAACCACCAGCCCCCAGTCAGGCCAGGCAGGGCAGAGGCTTTCCATGGGGTAGGGGTGGGGTGGTCTGACGGTGGCACCACCTGTCTTTCTGGGCAATGGAACTTTTCGGTGAAGCGGGAGGGCATTCGGTAGGGCAGGGAAGACTTGCTGAGGCTCAGCATTAACGCCTCTTGCCCTCATTTTTGCTGGCTGCCAGGTACGGCTGAGTAGGTTGTACACTGTGCAGAGGCACCTGGCTAAACAGGTGACAGGGGCCCAAACCAGCCTGTGCCCCACTTGCCCGGCTGTGCATCTGGACATGGGGCTGCCTCTAATGATTGGTCCATCCAGAGGGATGCCCTTTTCAAGTCTACACAGAGGGGCAGTTTGAGCTACACTCACCGAGATCTTGATGATCTTGTCGAACATGACGTCAGGAGAGACGTGGAAGTCGAAGACGAAGTACTGGAAAGAGGGAGGACCCAGAGCCGCTGTCACTCAGCCGTCAGCAGCCAACACCCTGGGGCTGTGCCAGGTCCCTCCCTCCTGCCAGTGCCTGTCTGCACCCCGGCCATCTCCCCTGAGCCCCGAAGGTCAGAGGAGCAGCAGCGGCGACCACTGGTCCCCCTGACTCTGTGGCAAGTGCGAACTGTGCAGCTCTGGGCAGCACGTGGCCCAATCTGTTTCCTGAGCTGTAATATGGGGAAGACACCCGCCTTGGAGTCGTGTTATGAGGCTGGATGCGACCGTAAGAGACACCATTAAGTAGAGCGCCGCCGTATGGGCACAGACATTGCCTGAACCCACGCCGCTCCATGGCCCGGGGTGTCCCAGCTTCAGCGATCCTGAAATGTGGAGTAAGGTGGAAAATGCTCCGGGTATGACCTGGTCCCTTGGAGCTGGGAGCTGCCACTCTCCTCCCGCCCCATCCCTCCCGGGCCCAGTGTGCAGGTGCCGGGAGCGTGGGCGGGACGCGGGCACACAGGAACCACAGCATTGGTGAATTTGTGCACAGAGACAAGGAACAAGTATTGCCAACGGGGTTAGGGCTGATGTCTGGGGAGAGTCTGCTTGCGGCTGCTGGACACACACTAGAGCACTGCAGGTCCAAGTGCCGCCTTTAGGGGTGCCTGGGTGGCTCCGTTGGCTAAGCGTCTGCCTTCGGCTCAGGTCATGATCTCAGGGTCCTGGGTTGGAGCCCTGCATTCGGCTCCCTGCTCGGCAGGGAGTCTGCTTCTCCCTTTCCCTCTGCCCCACTCCTCTCCTCTGCTCGTGTTCTCTTTTTCTCACTCTTCCTATCTCTCAAAATAAATAAAATATTTTTTAAAAAGTGCTGCCTTTAGAGCAGACGGCTGGGCTCTTCCTGTTAGGCCAATCATGTCCTTCCTGGGCCTCAGTTTACCGCCGTGTGATGTGGGGATAATACTGGAGGCAGCCATGTGGAACTGCTCCACCCAAAGGGTGGTGCTGAAGGTTGGGTGAGCCGACCCCCGTCAAGCGTTCAGGCTGTAAGTGCACGTGCTCGGGGCCCCATCCATGGCAACTGCTGCGTGTGGCCACGATGTGTAGGCGGCACTGGCTGGGGGCACTGAAGCTCCAGAGAGATGGGTGGAGCTCTAGACAGGCAGGTGGCATTTCAGCAGAGGGCACGGGGCGTGTGTCAGGGAAGGCCGAGAGGGACGGGATGGCAGGAGGGGAGAGCAGCAGAGAGGCCCCCAGGGGAGGGGGCATCGAGACGACTGAAAGGGCTGGGCAGTCAAGAGACAGGGGTGACGTGGACTTGTACTTGGGGACGGCGTGGTCCTTGATGACCTGGAGGGCGGTTTCCGTGGAGCCAGGGGGCGGAGACTGAGGGGTGCTGGGGAGGAGCAGCAGTGGGGACAGCTCACGGAGTCGGACGGTGAGTGGGAGGACAGAAAGGGCTAGAAGGGACAGACAGGGAAAAGACAGACAGAGAGACTGGTGGTTCCTGTCCCTGAGCAGACGTGGTTTTCCATCACTGTACTCGGAGAGAAAATGCCAGCGTAGAACACGTTAGAGGCAAAGGAAGAGCCAAAGGAAACGTAAAGGCGGAGTTGGGGGTGTTGAGTGGATGGGTGACGCCAGACCCTTTGGGAAGAAGGAAGAGAAGGCTCCAGGGCCAAGGAGAGAGGTGGCTGAGGCAGAAGGAAGGCACCGGTGCCCAGGGCCAGGTGCCCCCGTGGAATGGGGTCTTGGCCTGGACTTGAACGCTCAGGTTGTAATGGGAGGCAACGGTTGGGAGCCTCCCTTCACAGGAAGATAGGTCTCGACCCAGGCAGGAGGCAAAGGCCAGGCCAGCTGCCTCCGACTGCGTCCGCCCTGGGAGAGCGAGCTGGCGAAGCGAGAGCCAGGATTCTGCACCCTCTGAGGGGTCTGCGGGCACATTCCTTGTGTGTCCTGAGCATACTTCCCTTTTCTAACCCCTTAGAAGTCTGCTAAGTCATGATCGTTCTCATCTCCCTCTATTGTGTTTAGTGGAGTCAAAAGAAAGTTCCCGGTAACTCAGAGAATTAGCCAGAGGCAGTACAGCCCTGGGACCTTGGGTATTTTTCAGTGAGGAGGAACACGGCAGAGGACAAGAAGCAAAAAGGAAAGCCCTGCTTTGGGACCAGAGGAATCATCTGGCAACGTCTGGAAACATTTTTGGTTACTACAGCTGGGTGGGGGTTGCTACCGCCATCGAGTGGGTAGAAGGGACGCTGCCCAACATCCTATGCTTCACAGGACAGTTCCCGACATCAAAACCCGTCTGGCCCCAAATGTCCCTAGTGCTGAGTTTGAGAAACGCTGGTTTGGAGGAAACAGAAATTCAACAAATCAGAGCTACTTGGATCTGTGAGAAAGAACAAAACTCTGGTCAGGGACAAGTTTAAGATTCACGCGAGTGGAAGGGATAGTCTTAGCGGAATAATGGAAAGGGGTGTCTAGGCTGGAAGTAGGCACGGCCTGTCAAGGGAGAGACTGTCACCTCTGTGGTCCCCCTGTTGCCAGGCCCGGGCTCCAAGTGCCACATGCGCTCAGCACATGTTTGTTTCTTCCTTCGGGTGAGCATCCATTCGGCAGAGTGCTACCCAACCCCTCCAGCCACAAGGCAGGAGCTGGGCCGGGACCACATTGACCCCGGAGCCGGGAGCCTCCGGTCCACCAGGGCCAGAGATGTGACCAACCACAGTGCAGGGACGTTACTGTCCCAGAGAAAGAAGCACATTGACCTCTGATCCAGAGAGTGCAGGTAGGGCTGCTCAGGGGCAAGGACCCTGGGCCTGAGCTCTGGAGGGTGAGTAGGAGTTTGCTGGGGAAATGGTGTGGGGAGAGCAGCTCTGTTTCCTTGGGAAGGAGGAAGCAATTGGAACGAAACACCGAGGCACATTGGGGTTGGTGCAAGGTGAGCCCCTGAGTCAGCCAAACGTGGCTCTGCCGCTATCTCCATATCCATTAAGGGAAAGCAGACTCTTATCTAGGTCGGAGGCTTTCTTGATCAGGGATGCACCCTGACGTAAGGTCAGAGATCTGGAGGCTGAATTTCCTGACTCCTGGGAAAGTTGCCACATGGGGCTGGGAGATGGGGGCTGTGTTTCTGAGAACTGATGTCCCAGCCCGGTGGGCCTGTAGGCCTGTGGACCTGTGGGCAGCCAGCTGTGAGGACCAGGCCCACGTGTGGTGGCCTAGGACCCTGGCCTGCGTCCCTGTGAGGGACAGAACTGTGTCCAGGTTTCCTTCCTCAAGATGCACAGCTGGGGGGCTCCCCCCAAGATGAGGGGGGCACCCTCAGGCCTCACCACTAATCGGGACAGACGCGAAGACACAGGACACAGATGCCTCACTTGGGCCAGCCTGGCACCCCCATTCCCTGGAGCCACCAGGAGAGGCCGGCTGGATGTCCCTCCAGGAGAAGGAGGGCTAGAGCCCCCAGGCTTCGGTGTCCCTCCGACCCACGCTAGGTGTCTGAAGGGCACCTGGGCCTCTCCACCAGAGCTGATTAGGTCCGTTCCCTGCTGGAGCCCAGCGTCAAGCTACTGTGTCCGCAGTGGCCCTCCAAGGGGGCAGAGGGAGCCCTGGGCTGAGGCTGACAGGCTGGGCCCTGCTTCATCAGCAGCGCTCTCTGTGCTCTTGGGCAAAGCCCTTCTCACTGAGGCCTCAGTCTCCTCTGTAAGATGGGGAGATTGAATTAGAAGGTCCCTGAGGTCCTTTGACTTCAGTGTGGCCCCAGATGGTTGCAAAGAACAGGAGCAGGAACCAGACTTTTTTCTCTCATACCCTAAGGTCAGTGTTCTGGAAGGATCCCTGCAGAGGTTCGGGCAGCGCGGAGGCAGCCCAGAGGAGGTGAGCACGCAGAACCCGGCTCTGGCCCTTAGCGCCTGGGCAAGGACTTTTTCTCCAAGAGCTTCAGTGTCCCCTTGTGTCACGTGGGGTTGAGGGCAACAACCTCTGACCTTTGTGGGGGCCAGAAGAGGGGACGCATCTGCAGCATTTACAGGAGAGGCTGGCTCACAGGGAGCGCTCCTTAATGGTGTCACTGCCCCAGAGGGCTCTGGCCGGGTCCCGTGGGGGTCACCCACAGACAGCGCCAGAGATTTGTTTCAAACGGTGGCCTCCGGCCAGAACACTGTCAGGGGGTGGTTTAGACTTGGGGTTCAGAGGACATGGCACGGCACATCTGGGTACTGGGGGTTGTAACGGCGTGGGCCAAGGTCACCCCTGCTGGGGGCCTTTTGTGCCCCTTGACTCCCGCTGCTCCCGTAGGAGCCTGGGTGGGCCGGAACCCTGCCTCCCGCCACAAGTAGGGATGTCCCCTTCCCCACATAGGGCCACAGGGCACTGACCTCATTATAGTAGGGGCAGTTAGTGGACTCCTTCATGGACGTGCACTTCTTGTCATCACCCACCTCCACGCACACCACGGGGTCCATGTTCAAGCCCACCAGCTGCCGGGCCTCGATCACAGTGATGCTGACCTGCGGGCAGGAGAGGGAAGCCAGAGGGGAGCCCGGGGAGCCCAGGAGCGGGTCCTCCTGGAGCCAGGCCCAGGAGCAGGGAGCCAACACGGGGCTTGGGTTCCAGTGTGGGCGCTGCAGATCCGGGGCTCTTTCCCCACTAAGCCCCAGTGTCTCCCTCTATAGAGGATGGGCCTGGGCTGGATCACCTCTGCCTGTGTTCTAGAATTACCAGCAGGGAGGAGGGCGCTGGTTAAACACGCTGGTGTCCCTGCCAAACTCCGGACCAAGCCCCTCCAAACTCAGGCGGGCATCAGTATTTCTAAAGCTCCCTCCACCTAGTGGAGGGCTGCAAACCACTTCCTGGGGGTCATGTGCTCAGGAATTAAGCTTTCTGTCTTCATTAACGCGCATGTAATTTCCTGCTCCCAGGATCTCTCATTTTCAGACCGCAGGCCTCTGAGAGCTCTCAGCGTTTCTGGAATGTGGCCCCCTTTCTGCATTCCTGGTTTCCCCCTTTTGTTTAATTTCTTTGTTTGGGAGCCTGGGCCACCTTTGCTGGCTTGACGCTGTGTGTTTTGTGTGCTCTGTGTCTTTTCAGGCGGGGGTCCAGCTCCCTGGACTCTTACTTCTATGCTGGGAAGCCCTTTTCCTGTAGTTTGTTCATCTAACAAATGTTTGTGTATATATATATGGGGCAGGGGAGGGGGAACCTTCCTTTTCAAGATTTATTTATTTATTTATTTGAGAGAAAGAGAGAGACATAGAGGTGGGAGGGGCAGAGAGAGGGAGACAGAGCCCCAAGTGGACTTCTCGCTGAGAATGGAGCCCGGTGACACGAGGCTGGATCTCACAACCCTGAGATCACAACCCAAGCCAAAACCGAGAGTCAGATGCTTAGCCGACTGCACCACCCAGGTGCCCCTCTTGAGCTTTCATTTTAAGCAACCAGCTCTTGGTTTGGATTTAGAGGTGCCAGTCCCCATTGGGGTGACCATGACAAAAATAGAAAGAAGCACAGATTTGGGGGAGCTAGACTGGCACTGACCAGACCTTATACGTGACCTGATGTGAGAGGAGGCCACCATATAGGCTCCCTGAGCTATACATAGAAACTCCACATATCCATAGGTTGTGTGAGGGTTAAATGAGGTAATGTGTGTCAAAGTGCTTCATAAACCATAGAAAGTTCTAGAAAATGTGAGCTCTTGTGATAAATGACTTCTCAGAGTCTCCCAAGTAGGTAGTGTCCTATAGGGCTTATGATTGTTCAATTTGACTCTCTCACACTTGCATTTTAACAAAATAGCCTGTGCTTAGCTAGTGTTAGCATTAACCTTAGCTAATTCTTCTAATGAAACTGTGGGGGTTGTTTTTACGCTTCCGATCTTGGAGATTTGGTACTTTAATCGCTGTGCTTTGATGCAACTTCTAAATATGATTTTATTCCAGAAAACTATTTTCCCTTTTCATAAAAAAAGAATAACCACGGAAATTATCATCCACCGTGTCCATCAAAATCTTATAAATATTCTGAAAGCCAAGAAATCCGCACATCAAAACTAATGATGTTAAGAAAAATAGAAATTTCAATGCCCATGAGAACATTGCCAAGAAAGTATATAGAACTGCAAGCTGAACATTTACTAATTGAAGGAACACTTGAACTATGAAAGCAAGAATTTCTATTTGGATCTTGAAATGCCAAAGGGAATGAAGCTCAGAATCCAGTGCTCTGAAGAAGTTTAATGATCACCATTTCTTCAGGGAGCTAAATAGGAAATAGAGCTAATCAACTTCGTTCTGAGAAGTTGACAGTGAAGAGAGTAAGCAGACACTAGAAGTCCTTCCAGAACATTCTTGCACAGCAGTTCATAGAGTTTTAATCTCTATGAAACTTTTTTATTTTATTTTATTTATTTGACAGAGAGATCACAAGCAGGCAGAGAGGCAGGCAGAGAGAGAGGGGGAAGCAGGCTCCCTGCTGAGCAGAGAGCCCGATGCAAGGCTCAATCCCAGGACCCTGAGATCATGACCTGAGCCGAAGGCAGAGGCTTTAACCCACTGAGCCAGCCAGGTGCCCCCCTTTATGAAACTTTTTATGCCAAAGACTTAAAAAAAAAATCTCATTATATTTTCCCACAACTAGCCAATCCTCTCCCCTCCATTAAAAAAAGAAAAGAAAAGAAAAAAGAAAGACTCTGTAACTCAAGACTGGGAAGTAGACATACACAGTTTTGGCCTAATAAGGTAATAAGATGTAACATCAGGAGATTAACTTTCCAAATGTGAGCAGTTGGTTAGTTTTTATGTTTTTTTATCCAGAGGCCCAGACATGATGCTCGTGTTTTTGCCCCCTACTCCTCTTCAGGACCTAAAATGTGGGGATAGGTGGACGACAGGTGGTTGAAAGGAGCAGAGGATGGGGGGCAGGGAGAGAAATGCTTCAAGGGTGACCCTAAGGGG
This sequence comes from Procyon lotor, assembly GCA_028646535.1. Lineage (NCBI taxonomy): Eukaryota > Metazoa > Chordata > Mammalia > Carnivora > Procyonidae > Procyon > Procyon lotor. Next base: position 100,078,948 of record CM053610.1, on the reverse strand, counting down.
AACCCTGAAAGTGCACCATTGGGACTATATGGAGGGGAAAGGTATCACCTGGTCTTGAAATTTAAAACAAATTTTGAGGGGTGCCTGGGTGGCTCAGTCAGTTGAGCATCCAACTCCTGATTTTGGCTCAGGTCATGATCTCAGGGTCGTGGGATCGAGCCCCACGTCCCGCTCCCACTCAGTGGGAAGTCTGCTTGAGATTCTCTCTCTCTCCCTCTGCCCCTCCGCACCCTCAAATAAATTAAAAAAAGTAGAAATAAGACAAATTTTGAGGGACAAGATTGGTCATCCTTTCCTTCCATTCTCTAGTCATCAGCAGAGGACTCGATTTTTCCAGGATGGAAGATGGGGAAGCAAATAGACCCACAAAGGAACTGACCAAGCAGCTGACCAGGAAGAATCTTTGGGTAATGACCTATTCAGTCCTCCTCTTCCAAGATGAGGGACCTAATCCCTCGGTGACTTCACGAAAACCATCATGTGTTCTGAGTCACAGTGCTCTGTGACATGCTCCCACGGCCTCTGATGGTGCTGCAGGATCAGTAGGGGGAGCTGGAGGTGGCAGGGGGCGGGCGCGTCAGTGCTGCCCTTCTGAAAGGCCCTTTACCTTTCATCACCTCCAGGTGGCCAAGATGTGGTGTGACCTGATCCGCATTTTGAGATCACTCCTGTGGTGGCACAGAGGTTGGAGTGGAGGAGGCACCACGAGTGTGAGGAGACCAGCTAGGAAGTGGGTGCAAT
>CM053610.1:100019615-100077707 GCA_028646535.1 Procyon lotor | reverse complement strand
TAGGAGACTGACTCAAAGTCACTTTGCTAGTTAGTGGCAGCCAGGGTGGGACCAAGAGACCTTAGCTTCCCTGATTCAGGGCAGTGCTCTTTCCCCGAACTTGGTGGCCCTCGGGTGACTTCAATCTTGTGCCCTTTCTTCAAGCCCCAGGAAAGCCAAGCTCTTTCCTATGTGGGGACAGAGGATTGAGACAAGATGGTGCCCTTCGTGCATGTCCCCTGGCTCCCCACTGGGTCCCTGCTCCTCCTGTCACCATTTCCAGCCCGATCCCTGAGCCTTTGCACTGTGCAGCTGCCAAGAACCTGTTCGTCAGCAGCCCTGACCTAGGACAGCCCTGGGCCCTCCAGTTACAACTGCCCGCACGCCCCCTCCACCCCCCCCCCCGCGGTGCTGCTGGCTCTCCTAACAACAGCGTGGGGGCTGGTCCTTAGTGCTCCGGGCCCCATTTTACAGGTTAGGAGAGACAGTGAAGAGGGTAGGTAACTGGCTGAGGGTCACCACACTGGTAAGAGGCACACCCGGGACTCAGACCTGGGTTTCCTAAGACCAGGCAGCACCCCCTTTCCCCCAGGCTGGCTGCAGTCGAAGGAGGACGGGCTCCCAGCTGGCCTGGGCGATGCCGCCCCAGCCCCGGGAGGGCCTGGAGTCGAAGGTCAGGTGTATTTGCCACGCACACGGTTCCCTTCACCTTGTTACTATTAGCCGCACCCGGCTTCCCGGGTCTTAAGCTTGTATAGTGTGTGTGTGTGTCCATGGCTGGAGGGGAGTGGTTCGAGCTCAAAGAAGAAAAGCATATTTATCTCATAAGAATATATCAATCCTCAATTCAATTGCACTGATTTAGAATCTGTGTCTTTGCAGAGCGGGGACTGAATACCTTTTTTTGGAAAAGGAGGACAGGCGATTGGAGGGAGGCAGTCACTGGGAGGGCATCCCCCCCAAGACTTCAGACGCACCATTGACTTACCTGTATTTCACACATTAGTCCGGGTGAACTAGGAATCTATAACCAACATTCTACTAACTTAGAGTCCGTCTCTCTGAGTTCTAAGAGTAATACCACTGCATTTCCTTTTTTGGAAAAACCCTGCTTTCGGCATGAGCGGGCCTGGACCCAGCATCCTGACATCTGTGTGTGGTGGGACATTTGTGGTGTGAGTCCTAGACCCTGAGGGGGCCAGGATGTCAGGGTGCCTTTTTCTCAACAGAAGAGAGGCTGTGTCCCGACAGGACCTTTGGCTTCACTGTGGCAGGACAAGGCCTCCCTCTCCTGGGCCTCCATGGGGCCAGCGGCTGGGTCTGGCGCCTCTGGGTCTTGGACCAGGGAGGTTAGGGCGCCCTCCTGTCTGCCCCACCCGTTCTCTCAGGAGGCAGGGAGTCTAGCCTCTTCCCCTCAAGTTAGAGCTCACCCTCCCAGAACTCCCTCAGGGTAGTAGGAGGCCTGGGCCCTCAGCGTTACCCCCGGGTGAGCCCTGGGGTTGGGGGATAGGTGTGTGGGGTGCCGTAGAACCATCTTCCTGCCTCTTCTATGTGTCTCCAGCAGCTCAGCCCTGGACTCTGAGCCCAGTCAGGCCAAGAGGGGCCTTTGAGGGGAACCAAGCCCCAGGCATCCTCCCTGTGTCTTTTGGGGGTGGTGGGCAGCCAGAGGGCCTGGCCTGTTACCTCCGGAAGCTCTTCTCGCCTGGTGTGCGGGAGCTGGGGCGGGATCCGGGGAGGAGCCCATCGGTCTCCTGGCTGTCCTTCTCTTCCTCCTGAAGAGACGCATCCCCCAGGAAGTCGCCATCATCCCAGGAGCCCACCGTGCCGTCTGTGGCCTGATACCGGACCTCCACACACAGGCTGGTCTGGAGGGAGAGGGGTGGGCGGTGAGCAGCGGAACGTGAGAGCAGTCATGGGCACATGCGCCACTTTGTGATGGTTACCAAGTGCTTTCACTTCCTTCACCCGCTGGAGGAAGACAAGCTGGGTGTTATCCTCCCCAAACCTTCATTCGGCAGATAAGGAAAGATCGAGACATACAGACTCAGTCAGCTTAATCGGTTCTGGCTCCCGGTCCTGCTGCACTTGACTCTGCTCTTCCCCGGTGTTGAGTTTAGAACAGTCTAGACAGTTGAGTCTAGACTGCAGTGGGCTTGCATGGACCAAGCCTCGTGTCCTTCGCACTGAGCCAATGTGGCCCTTTGGACGTGACCAGGGATGGTGTGGCGGGAAAATGGTGGCCTAGGATTGGAAGTTCGGGGTCCCGGTGTTGGCTCTGCTATTGACCCGCTGTCTGACCTTGACTAAATTCATTCCTCATCCAGGACGTCAGGGTCCCATCCACAAAATGGGTAGCGGAGATAGCTGGTAGATGGGCTAGATCATCCCTAAGTCCTTAGTCTGATTCTAAAAACACAGAGCACGGATTGTGCTGCAGACTCATCCCTGCCTCCCTTCTCTCTCATCTCACTGCCTCCCACTGGTGTCTAGAACTTGTTCTGCATCCCTTCTCCCCTTGCTGGGATGGCTGAGCTCTTCTGACTTCAGGAAGTCCCCCTGCCCACACCCGCCCATGGAGAGATGGCCTGGGTGGGGCCAAGCTGTAAAGTCCCGAATGCCCTCCTGTTCTTTGCAAGAAGCATCTCGAGACACCAGGGCACTGTGGGAATTTCTGTTCCACCCTGGGCACTCCTCACAGGGGATTCCTTCCATTCTGGCTCCCCATGGCTGCGGCCCTGCCTTCTGAGGCTCTCCTGCTGGCTTCCACATGCGGCCATATATTAGGCGGGACTCAGGTGAGGGAACCATGGTACAATCCCATTTTACACACAGGTACCCTGAGGTCAGGAAATCGTAGTTACCGATATGATTTATGTATTTATGGAGCACTTATTAGGTGCCTAACTTTTCCAAGTACTATCTGTGTATTCTCATTTAATTCTCAGAACAAGTCCTGTGAAGCAGATATAATGTTGCTCACGTTGCAGATGGGAGGTAACCCGCCCAAGTCACACAGCTGGCGGCCTAAGGTTCATCCTCGGGGGCTGTGTTCCTCGGCACAGCCGAACTGCCCGTGAGTGGACACGAACGAGCCGAAAGGGATTAACGCATGAGAGCAGAGCCTCGGGTCAGAGCCTCCAGGCTGACTCATCTCCTCGCTTTGTTAGGACAGGTGCTGAGCGCCTACAAACCGGGCGTTATTAGCACACGTGTGCTCACGCTGGAAGTGCTGGGATGGGACAGGACAACAGGAACAGGAAATGAGGTTCCTACCTTCACGGAGTGGCTCGTCTTAGAGAGGCTCCAGGGCAGGCGTGCAGAGTGAAAACCATGCCCTGGAGTGGCCAGCAGGGCTCAGCCTGGCGTTCAGATGCTGTCCTCCCCTTGGGACCGCAGACCCTACCGTGCCCCCGGCACTCCGGCCATGGCCCCCAGGCTGAGGGGCTCCGGCAGTCTGACCTGAGTCTCCTCCTCCTGCCTCACCTCGCTCCCCATGAGGAGCCTCCCCCCGACCACCTTATGAGTGGGAGGAGGCAGGTGAAGCAGGACCCTGGGGAACCCCATAAAGGTCAAGTCTGGGGACCCTCCAGGGCAGACGCACCTTGATGACAGCATTGTTGTCGTCCATCAGTGTGTCGGTCACCTCCACGTGGTTCTCCTCCACCACCTTCTGCAGCACCATGCGGAAGGTCCCAATGAGCCTGGGGACGGCAGGGGAGACGTGGCAGTTCCACACAAAGAGGCCATCATGAGGAATGACACCCCACAGGGCTGTGACCGGCTGGGCAGGGGGTTGGGGGGACGGAGGGTGTGCTTAGGCTCTAGGCTGAGCTTGGAGAAGGTGGCCCCAGAGCCGGGGCTGCATTTCCGGGGGTGGGGGGGACTACGTGGCCCCAATGAGTGTGAGTGGTTGGGTGTGTGAGACCCATTTCCCTGGGAGAGCTCATGGGCACTGAACCCCCTTGGGGGATGTCCTCAGATGGGGGCTGGGTACCCCCCAGCTTGTGTTCCTTGAGCATGTGGAGTTGGGGTTCAGCTGAGCTACTGCCCAGATGCCCCACATGGAGGTTGTTGGAAAAGGACTGCAGGTTCCTGGACACAGGAGCATCTTGGGCCCCCTTCTATCCCCCTAACCACAAATACCCACCACCGACACCACCAGCTCCCTGGTGGCCCGATGAGTCCACAATGCTCACCACCTGCATTCCGCAAGCCCATTGAGGGCAAGGGCCCATCTGGTGGCGGGATCCCCGGATTCCCACCTGACGGCAGAGGAGGGGAGCACAGTGCTACGAAGAGCGCAGGCCTGGCCGGAGCCTGGGACCTGAAGCCCAGCTCTGACTCCAGCACGTTGCCTGCTTCCCTGACAGCTAGGCTCTCTCAGTCCGGCTCTCCTAAGGTGAGCCAACAATTCCTGCTTCTCTGGATTGTTTAGAGGGCTGAGATCCTCGGAGCACCTAACATGTAGTCAGCACTCCAGAAGCGGTCTGGTGGGTATGCAGGCATGTCACTCTGCTGGGAGCTTCTGGGAGGGGGTGGAGGGGGCGGGGGGGGGTCAGTTATGTTTCCTACTTCCAGCCTCTAGCTGACATTTCCACACACAGGAGATGTCAGTGTCTGCTGGCTGAATTAATGAACAACAGTGGGTGCCTAATAAATGCTGACTGAGTCCACTTGAACCCCATTTCACCCTATGGTTTAAAGGTTATTGCTCTGGGAGGGAACAGGGTCCTGAGCGATGTTCTCACATGGTGATTCCACACAGGGGAGATTAAAACTTTCAACCATTTCTGGCTGAAGCTGCGGAGGCTGAGCGGACGACCCACAGGGTATGAGAGCCGGAGGGGCCTTGGGGTCACCCAGCGCTGCCCTCGATTCACAGAGGAGGAAAGTGAGTCGGAGAAAGCAGGGAGGGACACAGCTAACAGTGACGTGAGGCATGGGGGAATTTGGACTTTAACAGACACATCGGATGTCTGTATTCTCCTGAGGAACATGAGGGGGATACTGTTTAAAAAAAAGAAGAAGAAGAAGGCTCCTATCCCTGTGCGGGGAGGAAGTGGCGGGAGCAGCCCTCGTGGACAAACCTGAAATGCTCCCCTCCAGAACGCAGAGCCCTATCCACCCGCTGTCCTGCCTCCCCGAGGGCAAAACTCTTCCTCCCGCTCCTCCCCTGGAAAGCCTGCCCAGGCTTCCTGGTGCTTCTCAGGCCCAGCCCGGTGGAGGCCTCCTCCTTGGCGGCGTCCCGGCCTCTCCCGGGCTGGGGCTGTGCCCAGAGAGAAGTCCTGGCCAGAGGTCGGGGGAGCTGGAGCAGGTACCTCTCAGTCCAAGTTTTGTCTTTAGGACACAAGGAGGGGGGTGGGCTCGCAGCCCCGTACTGTGTAGATGTTCTAACAACAAACTAGTTATGAAAAAATACAGGTCTTTTGGCAGCTTCACCTCTCTTGGTTTTAAATCAGTGGTTTTTGAACTTCAGGATAAACAGAACCTTCTGGAGGGCTTGTGAAAACAGAAATGACTGGGACATCCCCGTCCGTGGTTGTGGCGGGCACTGTTTACCAGCTGGCTGGGAGAGGACAGTTCTGACTCAGAGCTCCTGACGATGTCTATGCCCGACACTCCCGCTATGGCCAATTTCAAGCTTCTGGGGTCACTGAACTCCCAGAGATGGGCACCGTCTGCTCTTGGCAGCTGGTAAGAGCCAGCTCTCGGTCACCACTGGCCCCACTGGCTCCCCGGAGTCTGATGCGGCAGGTGGGGCGGGCCCGAGAATAGGTGTTTCTGACAAGTTTCCAGGTAACGCTGATGATGCTGGCTGGGGGGCACACTTTGAGAATCCCTGTCCACTACGGCCCTTTGCCAACAGGCCCTTTTAGTTCTAGTAGGACCCACGGAGCTGAGTGGGCAGTCAGGCCCCTCGCACAGCAGAGGAAGATCTGCAGAGAAGCTGCAATGTGATAAGAGACCCCCAGGGGGCAGGATGGAGCCATTCCCCCAACCCTGGCCGCCCTGCAAGTGCTCACTGAGGTCTGTCTCAGACCTTAGACTTAGAATGCCCGAGAGAAGGGCTTGCCAGCATTTTATTAACGAAGAGCCCTTCAGCATCCTCCCCGACTTGTGCTCTCCACCCTCCGCTACACATTGTGATGGGCATCTCACTACCCCACAGCTGCTCTCTGCTTTCACCACACTTACTGTGTGGTCCGCCTCCTGGCAAATTCCCCACCCAGCACGACCTGGTCTGAGCCTTGTCCACACAGACTAAGTGCCGTCCTTAACAGTAGCACTGGGGATGGCAGAAAGAGGCTGGGCTCCGGAGCCAGACAGAGGTGGGTTCGCTCTGTGGGCAGCTGTGTGACTGCAGCCAGCTCTCCAACCTCACTGAGCCTTGCTTTCCTTCCCATCTCCCCAGAGGAGGTGATACCTCCTGCCTCCCTGGGAGGTTGTGAGAGCATTCAAGGGAAAGCCCTCCGACACTGCCGCACTCGGAGGACTGCCCCTTCTCCCTTTGTGACCGTGACCGTGACCGTGACCATGACCTTGGGGTTCGATGTCTGGAGGGCCCACGTGGTGCTGATCTTGGGTGCAGGGTACACTCTGGGGGCAGGTGCAGGGTCTGTCTGGGGCCCAGAGGGCGGGGCTAGGACCTTGGGGGGCTTCCACTTCCGACAGTTTCCCCACAGCTTTAAAACAAATGTCCTAATGCTATTTCTCACAGAATGGTGCCCCCCGAGCCCCCTCCTGGACATCCTTTGGTGAGGGAGCTGGTGCAGGAAGTCCGAGCTCTGGCCCGTGTGGGGGCTCCCTGTCCGCCCTGGCCCCCCTTTGTCCAGCCCGGCTGCAGACTCAGTGAGCTCTGCTTCTTGCCTCTCCTCAGCGGGGTGGTCAGCACAGACAAGCCGCCCGGGAGGGCCGGCACCCCGGGGTGACCAAGCAAGGTGGGCTCATGAGCCCTTGGACAGCAGGGTCTTTTCTCTGGAAAATGGAAGGGTGAGGCCGTTCGTGCTCCGGGGATGCTGGCCTGGGGGGTCAGGAGGTCTGACTTGAAGACTAACTCTGCCCTGCTCTTGCTGTGTAATCCTAGGCAAGGACTGTTGCTGGGCCTCAGTTTCTTCAAGTTAGGTGAAGGAGCTGGGACCTGACTTTCTCTCCCCGATAGCCTCCCTTATGTGATCCCTAGAAGTTACCCATCACAAAGATGGCACCCCCTATGGGGCCCACGGCCGCCCAGGAGGCTGGGCTGGCCCCCCACAGAGTGGCCAGGTGGGCTGGGCAGGGACAGCAGGGAGGGGGCCTCAGGCATGGATGGCCCAGAGACTGACCACAACAGAGCGGCAGCCAGGCCCCGGGACCTTCAATAATTCATCGCTTTCCCCTGGGAGCCCGTGTCAAGTGCCCGAGGCCTGGCCAGGCCTCCGCTGCTCTCCTGGCTGCTGAATTATTCAGAAGTCCCAGGAGACTGGCACTCGCAGCAGGCTGCTCCCCATCGGCCGTTCAGGACCGGGAAAGGGGGGCACACAAGATCCTCTGGGCCCGACACCTTGTCCTCACGGAAGGTTCCTGAAGGAGGAACGCATTCAAGGCAGGCTGGGCAGACCTGGGGTCTCCTGGTGCCTGACCAGGACTCGCTTCCTTCTGGCAGCCCCTCCCACCACTGGGAAGGGGCTGATTCCCAACCCACCATCTGCTTCTAGAACGAGCCTCTTTCTCTGAGATGGAGGTCATGAGATCAGGCCCATAAACTCTATTTCTCATACCAGCTTCCTTTCCCTCAGTTTCCCCAATGCATTAATCATGTGACTTTGCTCTCACCTCAGAGTGCCCTGAAGCAAAGCTCAGAGAAGAAGGATCATTTGGATTTCTGCTTCGAGACCCTTCCACCTCGCACACCGTCTGACTCCTGTCCCCATGGGGGAATTTGTTCATTCATTCCTTCATTCCACAAAGTAATCAGGGGCCTGCTGGGGGCCAGGCACTGTCCCAAATGGCAGAGGTGGCTTTGCCGGCTGCTAAGCCCCATGCAAACCCCAGAGGCTGAGAAGGAGCCTGGCGACTCCAGGGTGGGGGGACCTGAGCCCCATTGACTCCTCCCCCTCCAACCCCTAAGCTGGCCTGTGTCAGGATGAGCCTTGTGTTCACGGGATAGCCACTCCTTTTCCCCATCCTCTCCAAGAAAACGAGAGGACCTTTTCCCACCAGGCCAGACCTCCCCCGGAGGGGTTTCCTGCCTCCTCCTCGGTGGAGCGGGGGCTGGGGGGGGGTTGGGGGCTAGAGAGTCGGGAGAGAGTAAGAAGGGGAGAATTAGGTTAGGAACTCCCTGCTCTGTCTCTCACTTGCTGGCATGTCAGAACAACTAATTGAAGCCTAAAGTTCCAGTGTATTCACTGGGACGATATTCAATTTCCCAATTTAACAAATACTTCTGATTTGTTTATAGCAAGCGTTTTGATGTTTCCAAGGGTTTCCAGGATTTCGGTGACTGTTTGGCGCCTTTCACTGTAAAGAACGTACTAATCTCACTCATGTCAGTGGTGTCCGAGATCACTGCTCACACACCCTGGTTTTCTGGCAGGTCCAGGAGAAGGAAGACAGGCATTCTAGCCCAGCCCTGCCACTGTCCAGTGGCCTCAGTAGCCTCTCTGAGACTCATTTTCCCCATCTGTGCAGCGAGGTTGCACTGGCAAGGCTCAGAGGCTGCTGGAAGCTCTGACATCTGCCCTGGGTCCTTGCTGGGCTGCTAGGATGCCTCTCCTGGCCCTTGGCTTCAAGTTCTTCCTTTTTCACACCCACTTTGGTCTGTGTCCCTTCTGCTTCTGTTTCTCCTATCCTCACAGGTCACCCAGTCTCTCACCCTAGAGAATAAGGTTTGCTTCATCTTGGGGGCACCTGGTGGGATGTGTCACTAACCTCTCTTGTGGATACTATAGCAGCTGCCTCTCTGCTGCCAATCAGCCTCTCTGCCCTAAACATCTTTCCCTTGTGGCCCTGCCAGCAGGCCTAAAGAGCCCACGCCCCATGCTCAGCTGAGATGTTGTGGGTTCTCAATAAAAAACCAGAATCCTTGAAGCCTGTGCAGTTTGGCCCAATTAAAAAATCCCCATTCAGAAATCCCCTCCACGACATTGTGTTCCACTCCCTGCTCAGAATCACCCAGTGATGCAGAGCTCACTAATTCTCAACAGTTCATTGGTTGGAGAGCTCTGGCTACCTTTCACCTGTCTGCCATTTCCCAACGATGCAGCCTGGTCCTGGTCCTGCCACTGGGCACACAGCTCTCTTTCCTCTTCCAAATGGCAGAAAACCTTCTTAGGGGACAGACATGGTGACTTAGGCATGGATGTAAGGACGGATGGATGTAAGGATGGATGGATGGAGGGATTAATGGATGGAAGGATGATTGATGGATGGGAGGATGGATGGATGGCTGGATGAATGGATAGAAGGATGGATGGATGGATGGATGGATGGATGGATGGATGGATGGGAGGATGGATGGATGGAAGGATAGATGGAAGGATGGATGGGAGGATGGATGGATGGATGGATGGAAGGATGGAAGGATGGGTGGGAGGAAGGATAGATGGAAGGATGGATGGGAGGATGGATGGATGGATGGAAGGATGGATGGATGGAAGAAAGGATGGATGGAAGGATGGATGGGAGGAAGGATAGATGGAAGGATGGATGGAAGGATGGATGGAAGGATGGATGAATGGAAGGATGGATGGGAGGATGGAAGGATGGATGAATGGAAGGATGGATGGGAGGATGGATGGGAGGATGGATGGATGGATGGATGGATGGAAGGAAGGACGGATGGAAGAATAGATAAATGGATGGGTGGAAGGATAGATATATGGATGGATGGACATGTTGTCTGTAATTTTCTTCTTGAGGCTCTCATCTCCTCATCAGACTTAAAGTCCCTTCTCCTGGAAACCCAAGGAGCTGCCTACTGGTATTCTCTCCAATCAGCATGAGGACAGTGGAACCTCATCCCTCACCTCTCCCGCTCTGATTGTTCTATAAATATGAGCTAAGATTAGGTCAGCTTTTCTTTTATTTGTAGTCTCCTCGCACTGTAGAGTAATACTACCCTCCCATTGAGTAGTATCCCCAGGTTTTTCTGGACATGTTGCTGTTCAGCCATGACCCCCTCTAGCTGACATAAAAGCAATTGGTTTGTAATCTCCAAATGAGATTTTACATTTATTATACCTAGCCACCATTCCAGATTGTTCGAATCATCCTGAATTCTGCTTGTTGCCCAGAGAGACGGATGGGAATTGCTTTTACTGAATCCTTAGTAGTGATAGAGTTTTTGTGGTAGGGGTGCTTCACTGAAGAATGTAAGCCCCATGGGCACTTGCTATCCTCAGCACCTAGTTCAGCGCCCAACACACAGTAGGCCCTTAGTAAATATTTGGAAGAATGAATGAATGAATGAATGAATGAATGAATGTGTACATATCTCCTTTAATTCTCACGGTTTCCTTTGAGGTAAATACCTCCACTTTCTATAGGGGAGTACATTGAACTCAGAGAGATTCTGTAACCAGCTCAGGGTCACACAGCAGATGACTGAGCTCGGAATCTGACACCAGGCTTTCCTGATCCCCAAACTATTGCACCAAACTGCCTCAGAGCTTCTCGGTCTCCCCGGGTGTGGCAAGTTTGCCCTCAAGGCTACTGGTGTCTATTGGAATATATCATCAGCCGTGACTGTCACCCAGGACGGTGTAAAGCGGGAGACTTAAAGAAGGGGACAGGAAGCTGAGATGGGGCTGGGGACAGAAGGAGTGAATGGGAGGGTAGGGTGTTCTTGGCTGACAATGGTTGGGAGGGCTGTGGGACTCTGAGGACGACATGAGAGAACAAGAGGGGGGCCTTCAAAAGTCAATCCAGGGTGGGTGGGGGGTGCGAGTCCTCTTTTAAGCCCAAGGGACAGGGTGGCCCAAGGAGCAGGGCCGGCCCCCAGCCCCCTCAGGCCCTACCTCTCCTACCCCACACTTACTTGTTGCTGAAGACTTTGCTATAGTTGAAGATTTGAATCTCAAGGATCTCATTGCTGTCGATGCTGCTGGCCACTGGCCACCGGAAGGTCTAGGGAGAGAGAGACAGCTGTGGCCTTAGATGGAAGTGACAGGGTATGAGGAATAGGAGTCGAATCCCTGGTAAGGTGGCCCTCCACATCAACCCAGTGGCCCACGGGGATAAAGTTCACACCTAGACTCTCATCTAATTCCAACCACCCTCTTGTAGAATGGGTATTCTTTCAAAGATGGCGCTCAGAGAGGTCTAGAGATCGACTCAAGGTCATATGGTGAGTGCAAGGACCTGGGGCTAACTAGGACCTCTGAGTCTCAGCCCAGTTCCTGGGGTGCCCTCAGGAGTGGGTAGTGCAGCCAGGATGGGGTGGGCTCTGGGATAACAGCAAGGATTGTGGGCTGGGCTTGGTTTCTGCTGTGCTGCGGGGAGTGTAAGCTTCCAGCCCTCTCCTGCCAGACTCATTCTGGCCACTCCGAGCTCTGCCTTGAGTGAGAGGCCCTGGGCCCCCCGTTCAGGTCAGATCGCCCCTCACACTGGCCATGTTAACTCTGGGGACAGACTTTAGCTGTTTATTATTATTACGGTCAGGCCCACAAAGGAGGGGGGCGGCCTGTTTCCAGCAGGCGGTTTCTAATTTCCCCTCACCACTTCTATCTTGGCTTCATTATTTTGTTTAAAGATTTTATTTATTTATTTGCCAGAGAGAGAAAGAGAACGAGCGGGGGGAGCAGCAGGCAGAGGGAGAAGCAGGCCCCGCTGAGCAAGGAGGCTGACGCGGGATTTGATCCGAGGGCCCTGAGATCATGACCTGATCTTGGCTTCATTATTAAATCGCTAATAATGATGAGCAGGAAGTTGAGTGGGATTTTTCCTGATGCCCCAGACATGGCAAGAAGGGCCCAAAATAGAGGCTGGAGGTGCTAAGGACTCGATCCTCTAAAGAGAGCTGCCATCAGGCAGAACCAGCTCCTGCCTCAGGATCTCTAAAAGGCCTGATACCCCAACCACAGCCCAGCGCTTGTTCTTCCTGGTGGAAGAAGACCGGGGAAGGGAAAGATGGCAACAGTCATATCCTAGGCCCGGCGTTTTGCGGCTCCTTCCAGAAGAATTGCTCAGAGAGGTCGAGGCACCTGCAGGAAGGGGAGCAGGAAGGGGAGCCCAGCATGCAAGTTCCCAATGACATCTGCCAGGGCAGTGGACTGATTGGCCTGTCCCCCAAGTCTCTAGGGAGCCCCTCAGGCCACCTTGGGCAAGGCAGGGGCTGTAAGGAGCCTGACATGCCACCGCTAGGTGCCTCAAGTACGTGGCTTCTGCTCTGTGGGGCCGAGGGGGTGCCGTGAAGGGGGGCCGGGCTCAGAGAGCCTGCTGACCTTCCACCCCAGCCGGCCCTCCGGGGGAGGGGTCCTCAGCTTGGGTGAGGCTGTGGGCTCTGTCCCCCGATGGCAGGAGCTGAGGTGGAGTGGAGTCAGGTGTCCCGGGCTGGGAATCCGTACCGTGCAGTGAGACCCACTCAGGTTGCCCACGGGACGCCCCACACGGTGCCCGCTGAGACAGCCCTCGTTCCTAGGCCGGCCGTGCTGACAGCTTCCCGAGCTGGTTGGAGCTCGCCAGAGAGGCTGTCTGGGGAGGGTCCGTGTCCATGGCAGGGGCCCCCCCGAATCAGATCACATCCCCCACCCTGAGCTGGAGCGGGTAGAGGATGCGAAGGGCCGAGGGCCGAGGGCAGCCCTGTCCCACTTGGGGTCCAGAACCACAAGCCTGAAAGAAGCGAGAAGACCAGGCCTGGGCGCAAAGAAGAAGCGGGACTGGAGCGGCGAGCCTTCCCGGACTGGACCGTGAAGAACGGAGGATGAGCAGAAAGCTCTGAGCTCTGCTCACGGTGCTGCTAAGAGACGGTACCGACGGCGGTTCTGACACAGCAAGGAAGGCAATAACTTCCAAATTTGTACCATTTGTATACCCCTCCCAATCCAGACTGTCCAATAGGCTAGAAATAAACAACAATGATAGTCATCTTAATAATCATCTTAGTCATAGCTGTAGTATCAAGTGTTAAGGTAGTAATTAGTATTCAGATAGTATTAAGTAGTATTAAGATGATCGTCTTAATAATAGCTGCCATTTGTAGAGGACTTTTCATTGTGCATAAGTGTTGAGAGGGCTGAGTGGTTTAGATGCACTAATTCGTTTAGTCTTTCCTCCAACCCCAGGGGCTGCTGCCGTGTTCTCGGTTTCATACCCAGGCCTCCCAGAAGGAACACGATTCAGAGAACTCTGTCCTTGGTGGCCAAGCAGGCCCTGGGGGGCCTCCGAGAGTGGGTCCTGCGAGCCATTCTAAAGCTTCCATCTCCCAGACTGGGGGCCCGGAGGTTTGGGGGGGCGACGGGCCAGACTGGCAGGTCGCCGCGCAGTGTGGGCAGGGCCTGGCTCGTGCTCTCTTCAGTCCCCGGGAGGGTTCAGTGGCAGGGGGCAGGTGAGAGAGGAAGGGGTGGAGGCCGGGGAGGGAGAGGGTTCTGAGGGGGCCTGGGGAGGACTTTGGAGGCTGCAGACACAGAAGGGCCAGATAAGGAGGCAGCCCAGCCCGGGGCCCAGGGCCTCCTTAAGCGGCTTTTGCTCCTGCTGTCTGCACACTTCCAGCATAGCCCGGCCGAGGGTGTAGTTTCCTTAATGAAATTGCTTTTAATTGAGCTGCAGGGAAATAACCTAGCTCGTGAAGGCCCAGCTCAGCAGCCACAGCGCACAGGGGCTTGCATAGGGGAAGAGAATAGTCCTGAGGGAGTCCACCAGGGGTCAGTGCCCCTGACCCCCCTCCACGCTCGCTTCTGTCCATCCCTCACCTCTCTACCTCTCGTGCCCACCCCCGCCCTTCTCTGTTCTCTCCTCCTGGCTGCCTGCTTTATGCTCTCACGGGCCCCCTGCCGACCTTCATCAGTTTCTCTCCGGGTCTCGGTCTCTGTCCCTGTCTTAGTGCTTCTCCATCCCGCCTACACCCTAGAATCGCTTCCAGAAGCTTCCAATGATCCCTCAGCCCAATCTGCATTTGAGACTGATTACAGCACGTCTCTGGGGGTCTGGGCATGGGATGGGGAGCCACCAGGTGCCCGCACATGGATCTGGGTCTGAGGACCCCTGAGCAAGGGAAAGACCCCCCCACGGAAGCCACAGGCCAGCTTCCTCTTCCTCCCACACCTGCTGCGAGGGGAACGGGGCGGGACTCCAGAGTCCCCAGGCTGTGGCCTGAGCAGCATTTCCGGCCCTGCCTCCTGCTTCTGGCAAATACTTCCTGAGCTCTGGGACCTGCGGGGAGCAGGACAGCCCCTGGCTCTGCCACGACTTAGGTTGGATTGCAGGCCACTCCTGCCACGGGGCCTCAGCTCCCTCGTGGATAAAATGAGGGCGACCAGACCTCCCTCACGGGGCTGTTGGAAGGACCCAGGGAGATCACACCCAGGCTGGTGGTGGAGGCAGGATTGGAACTCAAGTCTCCCGATACTTAGTTGGGGGCTTGGCCTCCCACCCTGCACCCGCTCCTGAAGCCAGAGAGATTAGCTCAGGCTGACTCTCAGAGGTGGTCTGGGGCTCTGACCGTCCGTCTAGGTTGACAGCAACAAAAAATGTTTATTTATTGAGTGCTGACCCCGTGCTGGGCATTGGCACCACACCTTACACATATTATATAATTCAGTCCCCACTTTGCGGGCGAGGGAACTGAGGCTCAGAGCAGATTTGCCCCAAGTAATTCCGCTAGCAAGTGGTAATGTAGCTCAGTAGTTGAGATAAGAGCCAGGCCCTCTCAGAAGTCAATGACCAGGTACAGAGGTCGAAGCCACGGTGCCTGGAGAAGGCGAGGCCACAGGGAGACCCAAATGTCCCAGACAACAGTTGGCACCAACTGTGTTCCCAACTGGAGGCAGAACTGCCCAGCCCACCCACAGAATCACGGGAAACCCTAAAATGTGGAGAATGGGGTGGTTCGTTCCGTGGCACTAGATGACTGTGACCTTCCCCTCTGCTGTCTCTCTAAGAGCCAGACTCAGGTCAGGGAGGCCTGACATCGGTGGCAGAACTGGGCTCTGGCGTTCTTGGGGATGGCACCCCAGGGACTGCTGGAGGCTTCTGGGAACACAGGGCCTCTCTCCAGCCTGAGACAGCACCCGCGTGATTCCTTTCCTGTGGCCACAAAAGCTGAAAGTTGTGCCTTCAGTTTCTGAGGTGCCCTGCATGTTGGTGGCCCAGAGACTGGGTCAAGGGAATCCACACAGCAATTCAGATTCCGCGCCACATCAGCCTCCAGATACTGCGGGGGACTCTGGTAGTAGCTAAGCCAAGCACTGCCACTCAAGGTGTCACCGGCCAGCAAGCCCCATTCAGGGGCAAATGTTTTCTGAGCACCATCAGGATTTGCTGAGCACCAACTTGTGCCAGGCTCTGTACATGGTGCTATGGGCAGTACTGAACGCCAGGATGTTTCCTAGTTCTAAGGGAGCTTCTGGATAGTTCTGGAGACACACACGGACCTGAAATTGCCGCCCGTGACAGGAACACTGGCAGAAGGTAAGGTGGCAAGTGTTAGGGGAAGGAGGAGGAGAGGAGGACATCTCTTTGGAAGAGGGGTCTCAGGATCCCTGGGGACGTGGAGCCGTGACCCAGATCGCCAGCTCACGGCTTGGCCCTGACCTGGCAGGGGCTGGCCAGGGCGGCAGAGCTCTGCAGCTTATCAGCCCCCAGAGATCTAGGACCCATGGAAAGGTCTCCCTGATGCGGGTTGGAGAATGACCTGGATCAGCCTGAGCTTCGTCACTGACTAGGTCTGGAACCTTCCTACACCAGCAAGATGATGAACTTAAAGGGACAGTCCCCCAGATTTGGCGGCGGGGAGAGTGAATTGGAACATGTTGCAAAGCTTTAGAATTTGATGGAAAGAGAGTAGCTTGGGAATTTAAAGACCCGAGACTCAAGTTGGGTTCATTCTTTTGCTCACTCTTTCCCTTGGCAATATTCCCTGTGCCCTGTGCTGGGCGCGAGGCCACTGATGAACCAGACAGGGGCATTCCTGGCCCCACGGAGCTCACAGCCCATGACTTCCAGGTGCAGGTGCAGTAACCTGTACATCACCCCCAGGCTGATGACTTCCCCCTCTTCTGAGTCCAGAAGACCCATGGTCCATCTTTTTCTCTACTGGGTCTGTCTCCCCACTGGACTGAGCCCCTTGAGGGCAGGTTCACTTCGCAAGTGACCACGGGCTCTGGAGTCAGGTTGACTTGGGTCCAAATCCTGATTGTGGCTACTCATGACCTGGAATGATCCTAACCCAGGGAGTTAGAAAGCTTGTGCGGCGCTCTCAGCCCATCCTGCCACACGCTGGGGGCTCGGGATAGAGCGGCTGCTCTTCTCATTCGTGCAGTTACTGCTGCTGCTGTGGCCTCTCAGGATCAGAGCCAAATCAAACTGCCTTGGCGTGGGCTCAGTGGGACCACTCTCATTCCCCCAGGGCAGGGGTCTCTGCTAGCTGCTGGCCAGGCACAAAGTCTGTCTTCACCCCCACCCCCCGCCCCGCCCTGCCCTCCAGAGCTGTAGGTTATATGGAGGGTCTCAGGTTCCAGCCTCAGGGAAAGGAGACACCTCATCCAGGCTGTTTCCACCCATTGTTGTCTGAAGCATTGTCTTTCTTCCAAGGCCGCCTCCTCCCCACTCAGGTTCCTTGGGCCCAGCCTGCAGCAGCCCCTCTCACCCTGGTCTGGGCAGAGAAGGGAGAGACATTTGCTATCTTGTCTTTTATTTCATTTTTCAGCCGTGCATCAGTCCCGCAAGGCGGGCAGAGCAGGGAGTATCTCCCCGTTTTACAAAAGGGGAACCTGAGGCCCAGAGAGGTTGAGCGGCCAGCCCAAGGTCACACAGTTTGTTCACACTTAAGTGAGGACCATAGACCCATTCTCATGACTCCCAGGCCGATGGGCATTGTACCTCCCTGAGCTTGCTCCCGAAAGCTCTGGGCACAGTAAACGTGAGAAAGGAGACTTTCTGAAAAGCCAAGAGGCCTTCAGGAGTTTTGTGAGGGGCCAGTAAGATTCTTTTTGTGAGCTTGTTCTAGAACCACAGATGGGCTATTTCTCCAGGGACCGGCAAGGAAGTTTAGGACTTGTCCAGCCCAGTCCGGGGAGATAGGTGCAAGCACGTGGGCAGTTTCAGGTTCTTTTTGGGGGGCCAAGCAGACCCAGGCCCCTGGGCCCTCCTTGAGCAGGGGGTGGAGGGCTGCCTCCCCTGCTTGGCAGGAGTGCCCCGCTGGCCAGTAGCAGTCAGACTTCTGGCCACTTCTCAGAGGGAGGAGTGGTGGTGGGGGGGCATGGAAAGACCCCCCAAATGAGGTCTTGCAAGGGTATTGGGGGGGTCAAGCCCAGGAGTAGCTTCTTAATGCATGCAGAGTGGAGTTCGAATCTAATTAAGCTTGGACTTAGAGCCCTGGCTTTGCCACTCACAGCCCCTGGGAAGATACACGCTCTCTGAGCCTGAGCCTCATCATTTGTAGGTTGCTGTGGAGACTGCACAGAAGACCACTGCTCAGGAAGCAGTGATGTTTCTGGAAGCTGCCGCCATGATTGTGAGATGGGGCTTCCCTGGGGAAGTGATGGGCAAATCCCTGCAGTGTGGGGGGGGCGGGGAGGGGGAGCTGGGCTTTGCCAGTCACTTAGGATCCTTGGCCCCCATTCCATGAAGCGCCAGTGGGTTCCCCGCAGTGACGATCAGAAACTTCCCAGTCAGCTCCTGGATGGGTCGGACTTTTCTCAGGTGAGGACTGCTTCTCCCCATCTTGGGGCTACTCTCTGACTCTGGCCATGTGCTTTTGCCTATTACTTCCTGGCTCCTGGCCCCTCCTCACTCTCTCACCATGGATCCAAAGGCTCCCCCGGGCCCGAGTTCCTACGTGGATCTTCAAGCGCCGTTGAGCCCGCTTCCCCTCTGGGGGAGCCTCACCTGGCCCATGGGAGGCCTCGGCATGCAGCCCCGTGCTTGTGCTTGGGGCTGGCAGGGACTGACGCTCCACTTGCCCTATGTTGGGCAGCACCGGGAAGAGGAAGGACACGGTGATTAACTTTGAATGTCATGTATCCCTGGGGCTCAGGTGTCCCGGGGGCAGTTCATGGAAAGGGGTGGCAGCGCCCTTGGAAGGGGCATCAGGTTGCTCACAGGCTGAGGCCTGGGCAGACAAGTCCCCGGGGAGACTTGATGAGAGAGAGGGAGTCAGATGGTCTGCCTGGAAGATTGGGGGCAGAGGCCCAGGAGGCAGGACTGTGACGGACTAAGCCAGGCTGCCTGTGTCTCCATTCAACCAACCCCTCCTCCCAGGGCCCTGACTGATGAAATGGAGAGGGGAAGGAAGCCTAGGCTGCATAGTGGGGCAAGTCCAAGGTCAAGATGCTGGGACAGTAAGCAGCCATGGTTCCACTGTCCCCATCACCCCTCATTTTGTTCATCATTTGACAGAGACCTCATACCCTATCATCAGCCCCATTTGACAGATGAGTAACAGAGGCTTAGAAACAAACTGAAAGTCACACAGCCAGGAAGGGAGACGTCTAGAACAGAACTGTCCTTGGGGAAGGCACGACCTTCCCTGCTGGCTGTGAAGGTTGATGGTACTCTTGAGCACAAGAGAGAAAAGGTCAAGGCCTTGCTTCCCTGTGCTTGCAGCTCTGGGCCTGCAGACACAGCCAAGCTGTGTGGGATGGGCCCGATGTGAGGAGGAGACAGAGGTTCTGGGTGGCCCCTTAGCCTGGTGGCTGCTCAGCTAAATACTGGCTTCAGAGGAGATGGTCTGCCTTGAGGCCCTTCCCAGCCCAGCTGAGCCAAAGAGTAGAAACAAAGCCCATGAAAGGAGGGGTAAGCTCTTCTGGTAGTCACAGCAGAGCTCCTGTTTCATGCCAGGATGGCAACTTAAGACCACTCGTTCTCATCCCAAAGTCAACCGCAGAGAAACTCTAGAAGCAAGAGGGAAATACGGATTCTAGGAAGTGACACACAAATAGACAAACAACTGTGAGAAACAAGAGACCAAAGCCTCTTTGAGCTGATCTGTGTCAGGGGGAGGTTGGAGGCTGCCCAGGGGAGTCCGGGGAGCGGACTCGGCAGTGGGAAATCTTCATGAGCTCTGCTTTTACTGATCCCTGGCCTTACCTTTTACTGATCCCTGGCCTTACCTTGGCCTTATTGATCATTGCCTTCTCTTTTACTGATAAAATGGAAACAACAGCCCCACTGGGATGAGGATTGATCAAAAGAAGCGTTCACGGACTGCCCCTCAGTACAACCTCAGAACTAGTTCATTAAAAATCTAGCCTTCTGTCCACCGTGGTTCTCCTTAAAGACTTAGAGATGAGCCCTTGCCTGTTTCTGGGGTGACTGCCCCCCCACCCAGTGGTCACGCCTGCCCTTCAACCCCTAGGGCCTGACCCGGCTGGCTTCTGATGCTTCCCGGTGCCAGTCAGCAGACAGCATAGCTGATACCAGGGGCACTTGAACGAGGCAAAGTAAACAAACACTTGGAGAGACATTTCTTATAAAGGCAAGTCAACACGCTCAACAGTACATACCAACGGGGGCAGGATCATTAGAACAAATGGACCATAAAGACATTTATTAGCAATATGAAACAAAAACAGAGACTCTTAAGAAAAAAGAACAAATTAGTAAACTGGAACATCATTTTGAAGAACTCCCTCAGAAAACAGCAGGAAAGGACTGATAGACGCAAGCATTTAAAAGCAAAGAAATGGCAGCTAGAGGTAGAGGTAGCAGCATCTGATAACACGGGCGACCAGACGAGAACAATATAAAAACTGAATGGAAGGAATATTTGAAAAAAAATAATGGGGATAGAATTTTCTATAATAAATGAAAGATGAAAGGCCTATTTGAAAAGTGTTCACGAAATAGAGCAAAACAGGAGAACTAAGACATCCCACAGTGAGACATTATCATAAAATTTGAGAATATAAAAGATGAAGGAATTATACTTTTCTTCCCCAGGGAGGAAGAAAAGATCCCACGCAAAGGTACAAGAACCAGATGGCCATCAGACTTCTCAACAGCAACAGGCACTGATATTTTCAAGTAAAGGGAAGAACTTTGAGCCTCGAATTTTATATCTAGTGAAAGTCTCATTCAAATTTGAAGAAATAAGAAACTGTTCTCAGATTTATAAAGCTTTAGAAGGTTGGCTACACAAAAATCCAAATTGAAACTGCTTTTAGAGGAAGTACTCAAATAAGAAGGAAAAAAAAAACCAAGAGATGCTTCAAGAGATAGGTGAGGTAAAGGCGATCAGATATCCTGATGGAGACCATTATTGTCCTCATAAAGAAAAAGAAAGCTAGGACAAATAAAAGAAAAGGAGAACACACATTCATAAGAACCTAGAATGAAAATTGAATAACCTAGACGGTGTGGGTTGAGGAAGGAAAATCAAAGAGGCCTAGGAGAGTATTATAATACTTATGATGGGGGATCTATAATTACTGGTTTGTTTTCCAGCTGTCAACAGGGATCCCTAAACGGGACCAAGGAAGGGTGACTGCCTTGAAAACACAAATAGAATGTATAACTTTTCACCTAGCAAAAGAAAACCTGATACCCCATGGAAAGTTGGAAAGGAGAAAAGAAAACAAACAAACAGGACAGTAAATGGAAAATATAAAATAAGGTGGTGGTAGAAATAAAAATCAAAATAGCAATTATAATAGATGTAAATGGATAAAACTAATCAAAGCACAGAGACACTCCTGCTGGGAGAGAAAATTTAATCTAAGAATACATGCCCTAGGTATGCCTGGGGGGCTCAGCAGGTTAAGCGTCTGCCTTCGGCACAGGTCATGATCCCAGCGTCCTGGGATCAAGCCCCGCATTGGGCTCCTTGCTCAGCAGAGAGCCTGCTTCTCCCTCTCCCTGCCTCTCCCCCTGCTTGTGCTCTGTCTCTCTCTCTGACAAATAAATAAATAAAATCTTAAAAAAAAATACATGCCCTAAAAAGACACACTTGAATTTAAAAGCACAGAAATACTGAAAATGGAAGCATGACCAAAGATATACCAAGAAAAATAAAAGAATGGAAAGAGATATACCAGGCAAATGAACCAAAATTAGCTGAGATGTAATCTTAACATCTGGCAACATAGAAAGTAATACAAAAACATCATAAGAGACAAAGAGGGATATTAAGTACCAGGAAAAGGAAAAATAGACAAGAAGATACAGCTATCATGAACATCTAGAACTTACTAGTAATATAGTTTCAAAACACATCAAGCAACAACTGACAGCTACAGGGAGAAATATGTGAATCAATAATTGTAGAAGTAGATTTTATTGCCATCATTTTTGAAACTAATAGATCAAGTAGAGAAAAATAAGCAGAAAAGGTGAAGAACTGAAGAGTATAACTAAGAAGCCTGGAGTTATGGTGCGCTCTATACAGAACCCTCCCTTGTTTCCTTCAAGGAACACATTCTTGTAGGTAGAGGGAGCATTTAGGACCATGAATGGAGGCCATAATCGAGGTCTCAGTAAATTCTGAAGGATCAGTGTCATACAGATTGTGCACTTTGATCATAACTCAAGAAAACCAGAAATGAAAAAAAAAAAGGACCTAACATGTCATATACATTGGAAACTAAATAACATTATTATATAACTCAGGTTTAAAAGAAAATCATAAAGGAATATAAAAAATGTTTAAAGCTAAAGATAATGAAAATGCTACTTATAAATTTTGTAGGATGCGGTTAATACAGAGCAAAATTTATATCTTTAAATACATTTATCAAGAAATAAGAAGAGTTAAAAATAACAGGCTTAGCACTCAATTCAGGAAGTTAGGGAAAGAGCCACAAAGCAAAATAAACAGGGAGAAGGGAAATAATTAAGAAAAAGGCAGAAATCAATGAAATGGTGAAGAGAAACAGAAGAGATTAATGAAGTCAAAAGCTGGTTCTTTACAAAGATTAATAAGATAAACAGATCTTTAGCAAGACCAAGAAAAACAGAATAAAGCTAAAAATAAATGCAGTATGGAATAAAATAGGGAAAATAACTATAGGTGCAAAAAAAAAAAACCACTTTAAAAACAATTTTAAAGCTTTACAATCAAATAGGTGCTAATTAATTTGAAAACTTGATGAAATGTAAAAATATAGAAATCCAAAACTGGGGCAAGAAGAAACAGAGAAATTGAAATGGGGATTGAAGAGGGCCCTCCCCAAACCATCCAGACTTAGATGCCATTGTATGTGGTCTTCCAAAAGGTCAAGGAAGAGCAAGTCTCTATTTTATGCATGTTGTTCCAGAAAATTTTATGCATTATCAAGTGATGAAAATTTTACAAACGTACCTGCAAAAATGCTACATAAAAATATTTGCCGACTGAATATAATAGTATATTAAAAGTAATTAACTATGGAATACACTAAAGAAGCAAAGTTATGATTGTCTCAATAGATGCAGAAGAAACTTTAAAGTTCAATAACCTTTTATAATAAAAACTCTTAGCAAACAAATTAGACAAGGGTAAATAGTAAGATCGTATTATAGCAGGTATATATGATGACAAAATTTTAGGTGCACTTATTGCTTTTAATACTGGAGGCACAGAAATCACCATTACCGTCTAACATAAACTACGGATCATGGTCAATGTTCTGTAGAAAGCTAACGCAGTAAGGGGATAGAACTGAAGGGAAGAGATAAAGCCTCTTTTTGTAGATGACATGATCACCCACGCAAGAAACAGAACAAACTATGAAAACGAGTAAGAGACTTCAACAAGTTTGTCAGATAAAAGGGGCACTACTAAAGGAAAAGAGCATTTCTCTAGGTCAGCAATAATCAACTAAAAAATGTAGTAAAAGCAATCTAGAAAATAATCAAGATTGCATCTAGAAAGCATCTAGAAAATCTAGAAAGCATCTAGAAAATAATCAAAATTGGGGCATCTTGGTGGCTCAGTTGGTTGAGCATCCAACTCTTGGTTTCGGTTCAGGTACTGATCTCGTGGGTTGTGAAATGGAGCCCCACGTCAGGCTCCTTGCTTAGTGGGAGTCTGCTTGGGTATTCTCTCCCTCTGCTCCTACCCCAACCCCCCTAAAATAAATAAATAAATCTTTTTTGAAAAAAGAGAAGAAAATAATCAGGATCATATGACTTCTTTGCAGTAAACTTAAGAATGTTAGTAAGGGATGATGGATAAATTGAATAGATGATTTATTATTATAAAAAATTGACATCCTCCTCAATTAATTTTTTAAATCCAATGGAACTTAATCAAAATTCCAGTTAGTTTTTGGAAGGACTTGATGAACTTATTTAAAAATTGTCTGGAAGAGGGGCGCCTGGGTGGCTCAGTGGGTTAAAGCCTCTGCCTTCGGCTCAGGTCATGATCTCAGGGTCCTGGGATCAAGCCCCGCATCGGGCTCTCTGCTCAGCGGGGCAGCGGGGAGCCTGCTTCCCCCCCTCTCTCTGTCTCTCTGCCTACTTGTGATCTCTCTCTCTCTCTGTCAAATAAATAAATAAAATCTTTAAAAAAAAATTGTCTGGAAGAATAAAGGTCCACAAATAGTTCACCCTCAGAAAAAGAAGAGTAGACAGAGGGAATTTGCCTCATCAGATACTAAGACACGCAAAAATGCCATATTAATGAGTACAGTATGATAAAGTTCAAGAACAAAAAAACGTATTAAAGGAATAGAATAGAAAGCTAAGACATAGACCCTTTTTTAAAAATTTTTTTTAAAGATTCTATTTATTTATTCAACAGAGAGAGAAAGAGAGATCACAAGTAGGCAGAGAGGCAGGCGGGGGGGGGGGGCCAGGGGGGGAAGCAGGCTCCCTGCCAGACAGAGAGCCCAATGCGGGGCTGGATCCCAGGACCCTGAGATCATGACCTGAGCCAAAGGCAGAGGCTTTAACCCACTGAGCCACCCAGGCGCCCCTAAGACATAGACCCTTAATGGAGAGAAGATGATTGATTGCTTAGCAAATTGATGTTAGGAAAAGTGGTTTCTTCTATGGAGAAAAACAAAATTGTACCCCTCTCTAAAACTACATATGAGGTGGGGCGCCTGGGTGGCTCAGTCGTTAAGCGGCTGCCTTCGGCTCAGGTCATGATCCCGGAGTCCTGGGATCGAGCCCCGCATCAGGCTCCCTGCTCTGTGGGAAGCCTGCTTCTCCCACTGCCATTCCCTCTGCTTGTGTTCCCTCTCTCGTTGTGTTTCTCTCTGTCAAATAAATAAAATCTTTAAAACTACATATGAGGTAAAAAAAAAAAAATTATAAAATCAGAAAATGTAGGGAAATACACCTGTAACCTAGAAGAGTGTAAAGAGGTTTTCAGCAAAACTTGAAAACACACCAGGATTAAGGACTCCTAGTCAGTGAGGAAACAAAGTTAATAGATGGCAGACAGAGAGAAATTTCAAGTCTCTAAATCCAACAAGGGGTTGATATCTCAGACATATGAAAAGCAACTGCAAATCAGTAAGAAAAAGACAACCACATCCATAGGGAAAAAAGGCAAAGAATATGAACAGGCAATTTACAAAAAAGGAGACTTTAAATATATCATTAAAAGGACAATGAGACACCACTGTTAGACTTCAGAAAGCTGAATACCAGCAGGTGTAGATTAGGATTGGGAATCAGGGATCTGCACTGCTGGTAGGAGTGTAGACTGCGGTGCTGAGGAAGCTTAAGCGGGTGCGTATCCTGTGAGCCAGCAATTTCAGGTGCTGGGAATATTCCAGATAAATGTTCATGGAGATCCAAAGGGGACGTGCATAAGAATATTCAGTGCCTTTCTGATGGTTGGGGGGGGTTGGAGGCAAGCTGGAGTTTCCTCTCTGGAGGAATAAGTAGGTAAAGGATATTCGAGATGACCAATTCATCCAACTTAGACCAGGATTTTTCCCATTTTATCCCTTCCGGTCTGTGTCCCAGGAACCCCCTTGGTCCCAGACAAACCAGACGGCTGAACATCCTCATAGGTGTTGTCCATGCCCATAGACCATGAACAGGGGCAAATGATTTACTCAACTCTCGGAGCCCGAGGTTCAGAAGGAAAATCGCTTTTTAGGGAGACACAGTAGGAGAGGTACCCCGATCGCTCTTAGATTGACAAGGGTGACATCTCTATGAGACTGGCTTTGGTGGAAACCCAGGTGGGCTTAGCCCGAGCCCTCCATGTGCCCAGGGAACTGGGGAGGGAAGCCCCTCTTGGAGTGGGGCTGGGCCCTCGGGTGGGGGCTCACTTTCAGGCCCCCGACACCTGCAGGCCCTTTCTCTGGAGAACAAAAATCCCCCAGAGGGCAGCAAGCCTTGGGCTGGGCCCACACTGCCATCCCGTGGGTCCGTCACTCTGCCCTGGGCTCTCCTGGCCAGGGCTTGAGCGGCCCCTGGGCGTCCTACCTCATCGAAGTCAGCCATGTCCTCGCAGTTCTCCAGCACCCGGGAGTAGAAGGCCTGCCCTAGGGGGGGAAGAGAACAAGAAGCTGGGGTCAGACCTCTCTGCCTGGCAGTTGTCACGACAGCACTTGGATTCACATAGCACTTGTCACCAGCCGTGGGCCCCCGTGTTGTGTACCGTGCTCTCTGGGCTGAGGCAAGTGCCCGCACTGTCTTCTCCGCCCCCCTCGGGAGCCCTGTGGTGTAGGCAGGTCAAAGGCCACTAGCGCCACTTTACAAATAGGGACACTAAAGTAAGAAGGGACCATCTGGTCAGAGGTGGGCATCAGCAGCCCGCAGGGAGCTGATGGTCTAGTAGGAACTGGACCAGGTGCCCGTTCGGTACCATGCAATCCATACCCCAAGACGCCATGTTGTGTGAGACAGACAAGTGGTACAGAGAAGGAAGGATCAATATTGGTTGGGGGGGGTTGCTTTTTGGTGTTTGTGGGGGGTAGCATGTGGGAAGGACTTGTCATTTCTATGAGGAGAAACCCAGAGATACGGTGCATTAAAAAGAAATTATTATTTAGGATTAATTTATTTTTGTCTCTCAATTGTAGACCAAAGGGGGGCAGGGGGAAAAGCTAGTATGTTTAATAGGATCTTGTATATGAGTGCCCCACCCCCCAAATCTCAAACCAAATTCTTCTGTCTGTGAAGAGACAGAGATCTCTAACCGCTAGAAATGATTACCTCTGGCCACGGGGAGCATGAAGAGATTAGAAGCAGCGAACGCTGGCCTTTGACTGTATATACTTAAGTTTGGCATTTTTTTTCCATGACTGTGCTTTGCTTTTGTCACTGAAAAAAAAAATGCTTTGAAATCCCCCCCGGCTAAAACCAGTGGCCCGTGTCACTGAAGGACTATCTCAAGGATGAATTCAGCCCCATTCCAAGGCTGAGTTGGGGTTGTCACCGATGGGCAATTGGGAACCCAGGAGTGGACTTCGCAGCGGAACAGGCATGGGAGGGGTGCCGGGCCAGGGAGGGGCTGGAGCGAGCCCCCTTTGACCCCGCACTGCCATGGGGCTAATCCCCTGGGAGCCTGGCCTTGGTTCCCTCGCTCACATAATAAGAGAGGTTGGTCCAGAGATCTCCAGGGCCTGCCTGGGCTTCAGAACTCAGGGCTAAGTATGTAGCTACCCCCTGACAAGGAGGAGGCCAGGGGTTTGCTGTCAGAGACAGGTAGAGGTCTGTGCAAGGGGGTGTGTGTGTGTGTGTGTGTGTGTGTGTGTGTGCGCGCGCGCGCAGGAATAGCATGTTGGAGGAGGGGCTGTATCTCAGATAATCAGGAAGAAGCTATAAAGCAGAACTAAATACACGGAAAATAGATGTGAAGGAGACAGATGGGAAACAAAGACTCTTTAGCCCTAGCCAGGGACAAAACAAAACCGAAGAACCAGAAAGAAAAACAATCTCACCCGCAAACCCCAGGGCGGCCAGGGGAGGACAGGGAAGTGCGAGTGATGGTGCCCGAGCTGCTTGTGATGCGATTTTCCCCCACAGGTAACACACAGTGTAAATGGGGAGAGCCGTTGTATGCCCTGCGGCTTCCCCGAGGACCTCGCGCACTGAACCACCAAAGGCCTCTTCGTGATGGAAGATGGTAATAAGCCAGGTATGTCTGTGTTCAAGGCTTTCCTGGAGCGAACACCCAGCAGCCCAGCCAGGGCGGAGGCAGGGAGGGACCGCCCCACGTGGTGCAGGAAGCCACAGAGGCTTGAACCCGTCCCCGGGTGCGGATTTCCTACAGCCTTGTTAGAGAGCACATAAAATACAGTGAAATTAGCCACTGCAGAATTTCTGCATTGGGTCTCTGTTCCGAAGTGCAGTAAAATCTCATTGCCTCGGGCTCTGGGGATTTAAATGTGGTGAATATTGTCAAATGGGATGAGCTAAATTTTACCTCTAGATATTAAAAAAAAAAAGATTTGCTAAGCTGAATCAAATCAATTGTACAGAAACAGAATGTCCTCAAGCATGTTTGAAAAGCCGCATTTTAGGTGGATTTGTACAAACAGTGGTAGGGATCGTTCTGGTGGTCCTTGTATTCCTTAGGAGAGAACCAGGGGACCTCTGTCATCCCTTGCAAGTTACTCAATGAGGATTCCTAACCCCATCTCTCCTCTCAAGTTCATTTCCACTTACTATCGTCTCCACTCGACACAGGTCATGTTGACATTTCAGCTCCATTTTAAATGGCTTTCAGACAAAAGCATTTGAAACCCCCATATCCAATCACATTTCTTGCCATGGAGAAGATTGAGAATGAGGCTTGAGGGAAAGAAAATATCCTGTCCCTTGCAGCAGGGAGGCTTTGTGGATAGAGTGAGCAGGAGATCAGATGGGGAAAATTTGAACGGCATCCCCTTCCTTCAGAGGCAGCTGCTCGTGGGACAGTCTGACTGCTGGGTTTGGAATAAACTCCTCATTCAGTCAATAAATGAAGTTTGGACAGTAGACTCTGAGCTCACAGCTCTAAGAAGTGCTATGACATTGGATACACCCAGATGGAGGGACTCAGGGGTCCAAAGCTTCATAGAAGTATCTGGTTTATCATTTGCCATTTAAACTATCCCTCCTGCTGCTACCCTCCTAGGTGAAGGTGAGCTCAAATCTTGTCTCATTTGCAGGATGGAGTGTTAGTGTTTCACGTGATGGGCGTGTCACCCTGGGGAGATGGGAGTGAGCATCCATCTGGGCAGAGAGGACAGCGTGAGTGTGAGCAGAGAATGGAACCTTGAAGGAGCAGGACACAAGACAGGCGAGTTCTGATAGTCAAGGGGAAATGAAAAAGGTCTCCCACTGAAGGAAGACCCGAGACGGGGGGTCCTGGGGTCCTGGGTTCCTGAAAGGACACAGGGTGGGTTGATGGGCCATCTAAAGGAGAAGGGGGATGTCCTGAGGCGAAGATTCAGGGACAGCATGCCCTGGACCCACATCTGGAGTTGGTTCTTTCACCCCTTGGGGCCTCAGAGCCATCACCTCTGACCCGGGGCAATTACCCTGGACCCGCCTACATCCTGGAACCGGAAACTGTGAAACAGAGTCAAGTGTCAAGTCCCTTGCAAATACGGGGAGGCGGGCCACAGGAGAGTGCGGCAAGGCTCTTGCACCAGACTGCCGGAGCTCAACCCTCAGCTCTACCACTTGCTAGCACTGTGCCCTGGAAGTAGTCAGCCTGTCTTTGTTAGTTTCTTCATCCATAAAATGGAGCAAATGGTAGTTAGTGCTCGTACGCCTGGGGCATAGTTCATCACCCAATTAAACAATGGCTATGATTCCATCAAAGGGTCCTGTTCTTGCTTTTGATATTTCAGTTACGTCTCAAATATAAAAATGGTCTTCTCTACTGTGAATCACATTGTGTTCGCTTATTTTTAGCAGTATATAATCAGAAACAATTTTCGTCCTCATCTACATATTTTTCAAGTTTTAGGTATTTGGGGTGTGATTAGCTTTTTTTTTAACGAGATAAAATTTACATTCACAGATCTTAAGTGGACAACTCAGTGAGTCTCGATAACTGAGCATAACTGTGTAATCATCATATAATCGGGACTTAGCACATCTCCATTTCCTTAAGATGGTCTCTACCCCTCATTCTCTTGTCAGTCTCTACCTCTCATAAGTAACCGCTGCTCTGATTTCTATCACCAAAGGGTAGTTTTAATTGTTTTAAACTTTATATAAATGGGGATGTAAAGAATGTGCTTCCTTGTGTCTGTCTTCTTTTGGCCAATGTAATATTTACATAATGCATCCATGTTGCTCCATAGATCAGTAATTTGTTTAAGTTTTATCGTCAAGTAATATTCTGTGTATAAATAGGCTTTGTTTCAGGATTAAGTATGATGTTAGCCCGATGTCTTTTGCAGTTGTCCTTTATGAGATTGAGAAAAAATCCTCCCTCTTCCCCGTTTGCTGAACGTTCTTATCATGAATGGGTGTTGGATTTTGTCAAAAGCTTTTCTGTATCTGTTGGTGGTTTTTCTCTTATATTGTATTAATATGGTGAAATACTCTGATTAATTTTCTAATTTTAAACTAACCTTGCATTCCTGGGATAAAATTTACTTGTCATGATGTGTTATCTCTTTCATGGATTGTAACTCAACTGACTAATACCTTGTTAGGGATTTTTACTTCTTTGTTCATGAGGGATTTGGGCTCTAATATTCTTTTTGTATATTTATTATTTTTGAATTCTTTATCAGGGTTTAGTTTCGTAAAATGAGTTACAAAGTGTTCTTTCTTCGCTATTTCTAAAAGTTTGTGTAATACTGGTATTATTTCTTCCTTAAATATTTTCTAGAATTCACCTGTGAAGCTATGGAGACCTTAAGTTTTCTTGATGGGAAAGCAGATTACCATCATTATCATGATCATTTTATTTTGAATTTCATTTCTTCGATAGATCCTGGGCTCTTCAGATTTCCCATTTCTTTTTGTATCAGTTTGGTAAAGTGTTTTTCAAGGGATTTGTCCACTTCATCTGAGTTGTAGAAACTTAGTGAGATATAGTTATTCACGGTATTTTCTTTTCTTTTCTTTTTTTTTTTTAAAGATTTTATTTATTTATTTGTCAGAGAGAGAGAGAACACAAGCAGGCAGAGACAGAGGGTGAAGCAGGCTCCCTGCTGAGCAAGGAGCCCGATATGGGACTCGATCCCAGAACCCTGGGATCATGACCTGAGCCGAAGGCAGCTTCTTAACCAACTGAGCCACCCAGGCATCCCTATTCACGGTATTTTCTTATTTTCTTTTTAATGAAATGATATCTTTTTACTCATTCCTGATATTGGTAATTTGCATTTTCTTGCTTTTCTTTTTCTTGGTCATTCTTGCTGCAGTTTGCCTATATTATTTTTTTGGAAGAGTCAACCTTCAGCTTTGCTGGCTTTCTTATTTCTTTTTTTTCATTCTCTTGGTTTTAGTATTTTTTGGTTGTATTTATTTCTATTTATTGAAATATAACTCACAAACCATATAATTTACCCACTTAAAGTGTACAATTCAGTGATTTCGGTACACTTAAAAGATTGAGCAAAGATTAGAAACCCCATCTCTGGCTCAGCTTAAACCTATACTTCCTTCTAAGTGCTCACTCAAACTCTGACTTTTCTACGGAATTAACTCATGGCCCCAGTTTCTATTTTTCAGACCCAGGCACAGGCAGAGAGCGCGTGGTGTTTGCACTCGAGCCTAGGACAGTGCCCGCCACACGCTCATCAACTACCAGGTCTCAGGTGCTCCCATTACTGTGACAGATTAGAGGAACCTGTGGTCCTAGTGATCCACAAGCTGTACAGAGTCCCTGCTCTAAGCCAGGCACTGGGCATATAATAAGGCATGGTGGGAAAGTGATTTTTTTACATTCTTAAGTGGGGTAAAAATATTGTTAAAACCATAGTCCTGATTTTATCTTAAATGGGGTAAAAAAAAAAAAAAGCCAGTGAGTGGAAACTGACTTTCAACTAAGCCACTGAGCCCTTCTGCTTTGGAAAAAAAAAACTGGAAATAAAGACTGTGGAGCCACTGTCTGGAAGGTGGGTCAGTCCGGGCAGGAAGTAGACAAGGGCTGAAGGGGAAAATGTCACATGGTATTCTCTGTCTCGGGAGACCCTTCTGGAACAGTCAGTGTGAGGAGCAGTCGCTGCCGGCTGCTGCCCAGAGGGGGGCGCAGAGTGGCCCCTCCCCTCACTGCATCTGTTCCCCCTGCTCCTGGAGGCCCTGCTCCTTCGGCGTCCCCTCTACCGGGGGACTGCTCTGTGCCAGGCACCGTGAGGACCCGCTGTCTGCCTGGGCGAGCCTGCTTCCGTGGCTCCAGGTGTTTCCACACCATCCTCTCACGGCCGGCAGAATTCCGGGAGTCAGCAGGAATCCTAAGGAGGATCAAGCAAGGCTCTGCCCACCTCCCCCCCAAATCCCCGAGTCTATGGAGTCCCTGAGAGTCACAATCTGCTCCACTCCTGTCTCTCTAGAAGTCGGCAGCAGGTGTCTGAGATGCACAGCCAAAGCCTTATGCTGACAGAGCACTTCACGGCATGTAGAACCACTGAACTGTTCGAGTATCTCGCCTTTTCCACTTGACCCCCAAAGCAGCCCTGTAAGGCTTCAGGCATATCTCACCTTCTCCTAGACCTTCACGTACCCCCTGGACTCCCAAACCACGGGGCTCCAACCACCTCCCTCGGCACTCACTGTACCAAGCCAGATCTCTGGCATCCTGGGGGACATTTTCACTAGAATGACTGACAAGGCAAGTCCGTCCTTTCTATGCCCCCGCCCCCAAACCTGCTCTTCCTCGCATGCTCCCCTCTTCCACCGGCAGCCTCACCACCCGTCCACGTACCCGAGTACGAAATCCGGTGGCACTCTCGTCCTGCCCTCTTGCTCACTACCAACTCTAGGGCTCACTACCCCCTCTCTGAGCCGATGTCATCCCTTTTCTTCAAACCCACAGGCTCCCCATAAAGACACAGGTAGAGGACTGCCCCAGCTTCCTCCCTGGGCTCCTGGTCTGGAGTCCTGACATCCAGACTGTCCTTTCCAAAACCAGATATCCCCTTCCCATTCTCCTGCTGAAAGTATTGGGACTCCTATTCACTTAGAAGGCAGAAGTTCAAACCCTCTGTGTTTGGGCCCCGCCTCCCCTCCAGGCCACGCCCACCCTGTCTCCAGCCAGCACCCCCAGCTCCCTAAACCCTTGACTCAGCTCCACACCATTACCTCTGTACTGATATTAGCCCTTCTGCCTGGAATGGGGGCTTTTGGTAGGTTTTGTCTCAGCTAAGAAGAGTCAGCTTAAATATCAGCTCATCCCCCGTGCCTTTGCAATAAAATTTCCTCCCTGGCCCTGCGTATGGCCCAGCTTCATCCCATTGGCATCAGGGCAGGGACCCTGTCTTTTTAATTTATTGCTGTCACACCAATGCCTAAAATAACACTTGGCACATGGCTGACCCTCACCGAATATTATTATCCGGATGAATGAAAGAAGGAGTGAACGAATGATAAAATACTTGATTTACAAAGCACATGAAAATGTAGCCTTCAATGACCTGGAAAAAAATTATGACATCGATGAGATAATCAGAAATTCGATCATGGACTGAATACTTGGTGGTATGAAGGAGTTATTTTTTAGGAGCGATGTACTATGTGTGTTTGAATAAATGGAGTCTTTGTCTTCTACAGCCATGTACTGAATATTTTCAGATGAAACGGTGTGGCGTTTGGTCTTTGCTTCCAAATAATTTGGGGTATGGGAAGAGGAGGGGAACAAATGGGACAGGACTGGCCAGGAGTTGACGGATGTTAAGATTGCGCTGGGAGAGCTTGGGGGCCAACGCACTACTCTCCCAACTCTTGTATGTGTTTGAGACTTTCCATCATAAAAAAGTTAATAATAAAAAAAGGGATCGGGCCCAGCCATGGGCGTAAGTGGGAGGGCTGTAGCTTTTATGTTATGAGTAGAGGTGGGTGAGACAACCAAGGAAGGCATTGCAATTCAGGGAAACTATTCGCAAACCTACTCTGGAGCACATTTCCAACAGCATTTTTGCGGAAGACAATTTTATGGTCACTTCCACATCATGAAAACACCCTCATCAAAGCAGGAGAAGCCCGGGAAATTTTCAGTGCACTCTGCCTTCTCTCCGAGGTCTGCATTGGCTTGCTCTGAGTGGGAGGGGGGACATTTACCACCTGGGATGTCGGACAGAGAAGATCTGTCCCCAGCCTCCCCCCCAGGGGGTGGGGGCCTGTGTGCGCTGGGTACAGTGGAGGAGGAGGGAGGCACAGCAAAAGCATAGAGTTGGGTCCACAGCCAGTGTGGGTGGCAGAGGCTGTCCTGAGGGTCTCCTCCATTTGTCCCCTTTTGTGGGGGGCAATGCTCACCCCTTGTCGGGGGCACCTAGACCACAAGCTCTCTCAGAGAGGAGATGTGGTGCAGGACCAGGGATGGCAGGGAAGCCTCCAGATAGGAGTCCTATTTCTCATTAAGGGGGAGAGCTCCTCCACTGTAATGGGGAAGAGAAATCTAATTTGGCATCCGGTGGTCCCTACAGCCATGAGTGGGGGCATCTTGTCCCCCGTGCCCGGGCCGGGACCCCAGCCCTCCAAGCACTCTCTTACCTGACCCCATGGATTCCGGCTCATCTTCCTAACCACACCCCCCCCCCTCGACTTCCCTGCAGCCTCTGCTCCAGCCAAACCTGGGGCTTCGCAGTGAGGGCACTCAACTGGGATTTCCCTCCCCAGCCTCTGGTCCCATCAGTCTCTCACCCAGAATGGCCTCACCTCCTGCAGCAACCCTCCCTCACCCCTCTTTCTGCGTCTCCACACGTGTGAGAATGAAGCTGCCATCCCCTGAAAGGTCGGCAGTTTACAGCCCATCCCTAGGCACAGCTTGGCCCTCCTGAGTCGGACAACATCTCCCCATTATGTCTGCACACATTTCTGCTCCCCTATCCGATTATAAGACCCTGCTTCGCCAATGAAGCCCCACCTTGTACCACGCGTTGTACGCAGCCGTGTTCAGAAAGAGCGTGTTCTACGAAGGGCTTGGGCCACACATGGCCCCTCTTGCTTCTGACCTGTGGGCCAGAGCTGGGCTCCCCGGCGTTTGCTAGAGGATAGGGCCAGTTTCCCTCTGGGGCCCCAGAACTGGGGCAGTTTCGAAAATACTAAGTGCCCTAGCTGAGTAGTGGCGGGAGTAAGCACATGGTGCTGCAAGGGGCGGGGGGCTTCCCAGAGGTGACATAAGAGCTGGGCCTTGAAGGATAGATAGAATTAATGGGTGTTCTCGAGATGGAGGGTGGGGGTTGTTCCAGGCAAAAGAAATCAAAGTCTCAGGGTCTGGAGACATACAGGGCTTGTATCTTTGGGGGAATGACAGGAAATTCAGTGTTATGGGAATGCAGTGGGCTGGGCTGGGGAGAGGAGGAGGGAGAAGTCTCTGATGAAGTAGACCTTTATCACCGGTTCAATCACCAGCTCAGATGAATTACTTGGAGATTAGACCCAGCCCCTGGACATCGCCCAACTCACACATCCAACCCCCAAACCCGCTATCTTGGCAAGAAGGCTTGGTGATGGGGAGCACGGGGACATCAGGGGGCTGGCCCGAGACAGCCTGTCGCTACTTCGCGGGCAGCCCAGGTTCTGTCCCGGGTTTGAATGGGCTGAGCGAGGGACAGAGGTTGGCCTAGAGGAACTCACAGGCTCTCTTACCCTGTGTTCCCCGGTTTTGACTGATGCTGAGAACTAAGTTAGCAGCTGAAAAAGGACAAACACTAGGAGAGTACGGCTTCTCTCTGAGTAGTGACCGGTCATCGAGATGGCTCCTTTCCAGACAGCCCACTCCTGATCCTGGCTGCAGGCCTCGGAGTTAAATGGGGACCACAGTCTCAACTTGTTCGTGGGAAGCTGAGGCTCTGGGGCTTTGGGGTCTGCGTGCACGACTCGGACTGGGGCCAGGCCTTCTGGCGTCTCCCGTGTGACCCAATGCACGGTATCTCCTGCAGGCAGGGGCTGTGTCTTCACCCCCAGGGTCCTAGGCCTGTCCACAAATATGAGCGCATACAGCGAGTGAAGGAATAAGGGCAGGATCAGGTTCCGAGTGGCCATTGGGGTAAGCGCTAAGGTGGAGCTGGGTGGTGAGTACGGCGTGAGCCGGAGGGGGCGGCCGACTCCGCGGCAGGAAGAGAGGGGTGGCCAGGGACACAGCTGGTGAGTGCCCTGCCCCCGTGGGAACAGGGGTCTCAGGGGCAGTCTGCTCCAGGCCTAGGCTCCTGAGGAACCAGGGGGTCCCTGCAGAACAGAGGACAGGCCCGAGCTGCTGGCTCCAGGCACAGGTCAGGAAGCCCTCAGATGTGCTCTCCTCTCCCCTCGGGAAGGTGGGCTGGAGAGAAGACGGCTGGGGAGCCAGCAGCTGCGCCCCATGAGCACCGGAAGGGGGGCCCCACAGGCATCACAGTCATCCGACTGCTCTTCCCTCCACCTCCTCCCGTGTCCACTGTTTCACTGAAGCAACCCGGCGAGGTGATGCGACCCACATGCCCATTTTAAAGATGAGGACTAGGGAGGCAGAACCCAGTAGGACCCAGGGCTTCTGACTCCATATCTAGAACTTTCTCCATCGCAGCCCCTAAGTGTCCTGGGTGGCACAGCCCAGAAGGGCAAGCTATGTTTCAACCAGCTCGTCCCTGTCTGCCTGGGCCACCGGCCTCCCTCACCCAACCCGTCACCGAGCCTCACTCACGGAATTAGGGGAATGTGGGGCCATCCTCTCCCTCTGACTCTTCACCAGGTTCTCATCCCCCACACACACCCCCACCCCCCACAGCTGTTTGCTCAGACACCCGTATTTGTGTGTGCCAGCAGGTGCTGTCGAACATTCTGGAGTGGGTTGCTTCCTCTGAATTGTTGCTAATATCGGTCTTTTGGGGGTGTTTCTGGTTGTCAGCTGCTGGCTGCCACGGATGAAGGGCTGAGGGATGTGTGATTGTTACAAAGGACATTTTCTGGAAATCTGCTTGCCATGGGCCTGTTCCCGACGCCCAGCTCCCTCCCCTAGCTCTGACTGCGGCCACCTGTGGCAGGTACACCGGCTTCGAAGGGGATCTTCCCACTCGGTCCACAGGGCCCAGCAGCCCAGCTTGCAAATGGGCAAATTCCCATGGGTCAAAGAAGGCGGGTACATCAGATAATGTGGTCACCCCCAGTTGACCAGGAAGAGATAAAGGGGCCTGCAGGATCACGCACTCAGGGCAGGGCACCCCTCCACTGACGCCACTCGGGTATCTTTCCCTAGGGGCCTTGGTGTCTCTGCTGCAACCACGCCTGGTTGCCGCTGGGGGCGGTGGGGGGTGCTGGGGAGCAAATCGCTCTAGAGCCAAACAGCCAAGTGCACTGTCTGCAGAGCTTGGAGACATGGTTCACAGATGAAAGAACACACTCACTTTCCCTAAAGCCAGCAGGTGGCACACGGATCTGGGGTGCAGACAAAGCCATCCTCAGGCTGGTGTGGGAAGCAACAGGCTTCCCTGTTTCCTTCCCAGGCTTCCCTGAATAAGTGGGAATGAGCCCACTCATTCTCCCTGCCACCTGCCCGCAAGGACGCTGCGATCCCTGCACCCCTGCTCATTCTGTGCACAACCTGGGCCTCCCACCAGAGCCCATCCAACTGGGGGGCTGTGTGGTCACGGGGGCTGCGGCCCCTAGTGTCAACTCTCCATCCCAATCTGGGTGCGGGTGTGAGGCCAGCCTGGGCCTGATGCTCACTTTGCTCTCTGGTCTACTGGGCTTTTCTCTGCTCCTCCCCCAGCCCTGCATCCTCATCCCCTCTCTGGGAAGAAGGGTCATTTCTGGCGAGGAGTGCCCTGGCCTTTGGTGAAAGGCCACCGGAGATGCCCCTGGCCCAGAGGGCTGGCCTATGGCCAGCCAGAGGCCGAGGCAGCTGGGTGGTAAGCACAGGAAAGCCCAGCCTTATTTTTTTCTACTTAAAACCCTCAGGGGCTGCCCACTGTCTTCAGGGTAAAGGCAGCCTCGCCTCCTTGGTTCTGCCTGTCTCTCCTGCCTCAGCTTCTGTGCTCAGTCTGGGCTCCGGCTTCGTGGATCCTCTGTCTATTCCCTGTTCCACATTCCAGCTCCTCTCCCAGACCTGAGTGTCCTGTCCCCGGCACCAGCTCTACCCTCACCTCTTCACCTTGCTCCCTACTGCTAGTCCCTTGGGTTTCAGCCAAGAGGCTACTTCCTCCAGGAAGCCTTCCTTGACCATCCCACCCCAGCTCAAGCTGGGTGCTGCTTCTGTGGCTTGCGTGCTGCCCTTGTCCCCGTCCTCATCGCATCACACACCTGTCCTACTTGTCTGCCCACTCATCTTTCTGTCCCAGTGGAGGTGGGCTCCTCAAGGACAGAGCCTGGGTTGTGCTCAGCACCCAGCCCGGGCACATAGATCGTAGTAAACGGCTGCTGGGTGCATGAGTGTGGAGGAGGATAGGAAAATAATTGACAGAGAAGAGGCCAGTGGAGCTCACAGAATCTCTGCCCACCAATAGATCCACAAGAAGCCAATAGTATCCTCAACCAGAGAGCCCCTGGCTGCCTGGTTTCTGGGGAGCCGTGCTGCGGCTCCCAGCCTGCAGAGCCCGCCCCCACCCTGTGCCCCAGGAGATCTTCTGGAGAGAGAGGGAGAGGAGGAGGGGGCCCTCGGAGGCTCTGCGGGGCTGGCCCTCTTCGCCCTGGGTCCCCCTGAGTGCGGAGATGCGGTCTTTACGTCTACTTCCCCAGGAACCCTTGTAGGCAGAGAACTCTGCACCCTACCAGGCACATGGCACGTTGGCAAGCACAGGGAGGGACAGATGCAGACGCAGACGGGGCGACACGGGGGACCCTGACTGTCAGGAAATCACAGTGGCCAGTCAGGCCAGGGGCAGATGGCTGCCCATGAAAAGCCTCATCGCCCCAACCCTGCTAGAACTTTTCCCACCCATCCTCCCTGCCCCGCCTTATCCCCATCAGCTCAGAGCTGGGGTCCCTCTAAGACAGGGGGTCCCCTACCTCGGAAAGTCACTTTGGCGATCCTGTCTCCCCTGCCCCGCAGCTCCGAGACCGTCTTGAGGTGGACAAGCAGAGCCATGCTGGCGTGTGGAGCCTGGACACCGCCGGGTGGGTGGGAGCGGCCGGGGAAGGAGTGAGCCTGGCGGAGCTCGGCTCACACGCACACGCCTCCCTCCTCTCGGCGCCGCTGCTCCCGCCTCCCTCGGATGCTGCCCACAGAGGCCCAGGCAACCGAGCCCTGGAGCTGCTCCTTCCAGCGATTCACAGAGCCTCACAGCCCTGCCAGCGCCCGCCCCCCAAGTTGTCAGCCCAGCGTGTGCGAATGGGTGTGTGTGTATGTGTGTGTGTGCGTTGTGCGCCCTGCCTGCAGCCCGGGGAGTGCAGGCTCCGAGTCGGAATTCATTATTCAGCAGCCGCCTGCTCCCAGATTAAGCCCTGCCCAGCCTCTCCCGGCCCGCTGGAGCCGATGTTCCTGCCCACCTCTCCACGGGGCTGTGCTGTGCCCTGCTGGGCCAGTGCCCAGGAGTGGGCATAGGGGCACGCACACGAGTGTGCAAGCGGGGCGTGGGGTGGGAAGCTCCACTATCTGTGTGCACAGGAAGCTGGGCTGTTGCACTGGTGTTTTGTTTTGTTTTTTTAAAGATTTTATTTATTTACTTAGAGAGATCACAAGTAGGCAGAGGCAGGCAGAGAGAGAGGAGGAAGCAGGCTCCCCGCTGAGCAGAGAGCCCGATATGGGGCTCGATCTCAGGACCCTGAGATCACGACCTGAGCCGAAGGCAGAGGCTTTAACCCACTGAGCCACCCAGGCGCCCTTGCACTGGTGTTTTGAGGGGATTCATGCCCCCAGTCAAGGTGGCCACCGGTGCTGCCGGGGTCTGTGAGGCTCAGGGAACCTGGATGGGCTGGGCCTGGCTGGGTCCCACTGTGCCACGCAGAAATCTCACCCTGCGCCCCCCCTAGCCCCTGCTGGAAAATCAGCATTCACCAGACAGCATTAAGGCTGTGCCTGGCGCTGCTTTAAAAAAAGAGCCCTGAGAAAAAGGAGATGTTACTTCCCTCACCTGCTCTCGTAGCCCCAGGAGGTGGGGTCCTGACCTCCTGCTTTGGGATCCTTGAATCTGGGAAGATGGGGAGCTCAGCAGCCAGCCTAAGCATGACGGGAGATGCCCGGATGTGAGGGCCTCAGAGGCTAATGTTCTACTAAGGGCGATGCTTAAGGTCCAGGCAGCTAACCTCACCCCATCCTGGGTCCGGGGATGGAGAAGCCCGGGCCGGTGAGCCTCACTGGAGCCGAATCATCAAGACTTGTGTCCAGTTAGCTGCTCAGATGGGGGGACGCGGGGAAGGGATATCTGGCAAAATTTCCAAGGACCGAAAAAGAACAGCCCTCTCTTCCAGCAACATACCCCGGGAAAGGCTTATAAAGAAGGGACCCCAGGGACCAGGATTCCAGAACCTGGAGCCTCCGTGAGGCCATCTGCCCCCTTCCTCTGGCTGTTCGCTCTGCAAGGAGTGCTCTCACTCCACCGCTGCCTTCTCACCTGGACTCAGCGCAACTGATGCCCAACCCGGAAAGTGCCCCTGCAGCCACGCTCAGACTGGGTTGGGGTCCTCATCCGTGCCGCCGCGCCCCTCTCATCTCACTGCTTCATTCTCACCATGGCGAGACCCTGGTGCCCTGCATCTTTGCAGTCCCAGGGCCCCGCATGAAATCCTGGGTATGATAGTATGCCCATAGAAGGTTGACAGGGTAAGGGGCGAGCTTGGTGACGTATCTGGAATAGAGCCTAAATGTTCAAAAAGGGAAGTATCACATTTTCACAGCATGCTAACAAGAGGTTACTCCCTTTGAATTCTACAGTCCAGTGACCTGCAGGATGTCACAGGAACCTCCTTGTAGATGATTCCTTGTTACATTGCCTCCTTTTTCTTTTTCTGTTTATGTTCTATTTCCTTCTCTCTCTTTCCTTCCTCAATTCCTGCTCTCCTTTCTCACTTTTATCTAGCCACAATGAAGCAAAGAGTATTTCAGTCTATTGTGTTTATTGAATACAAATGAATAACCCCCAATTTTAAAACCAGGTAAGCATAATGTCTCCTCTCTCTCTCTCTCTTCTTTTAAAATTAACTAGCATGTTCCATAAATGAGGTCATTAAGTTATCTTTATTTGTAAGGCTTGATGGCACTTGATAGGAAAAAAAAATCCATTTCCTCCCTAGGCCCTCTGGTGGTTCTCTCCTGTAGGGGGTGAATTTCAAGAGGCCCGTGCATCTTTAGGAAAAAGCCCATGAACTTGCCCTAAACAAGGCATTGAGCTTGGCTGAACCTCAGTTTCCATATTGATAAAATGGTAGTAATTCCATGCTGCCTCAGCACCCCTTAGCTGAGCCAGCTGACCCTCTGAAACCCAAGTCAGATCTCACTTTTTAATTTCCACTCTACCTACTATTATGCATTTCTGTAATTCTTACTATAAAATGTATTCAACATATACTGACTCCTCCTAGTACCAAGTGCTGGGGACTCAGGGATGAAGGTGATACAGTATTGGACCCCGAGCAGAAGACTCGTTAGAACGCAGACAGGTTGAACATGGGGTGCCGGGTTCGGGGCACCGCCAGCTGGGAAGTCATGATGGGGGAGGGAGTGAGGGAGTGGGCACTTGACCTTGGCCGGGGGAACCCCTTCCTGGAGTACAGCACACCTGAACTGAGAGTTGTTCTTTCACGGCTTTTGCAAATGTTTTTATTATTGCTCATATGCTGCATGGGGAATTTAGAAATACACAGATCCGCCTACGGTTTGAAGGACTGGTGGGGGTCCTTCCGCCTGCCCTGCCACCACTCATTCCCGGGCTGCTCCTCTTCCTCCCCGGACCTCAGTTGTCCTGCTTCTTGCACCCCTTGGAAGCCCATGGCTCCTCGCAATCCCCTTGTTATCTGTCAGCCAAAGCCTCTGGAGGATTCTGGTTGCAAGAGCATCCTGCAAGCTCGTCAGTGTCTGTGGTCTTCATCAGCTGCCCTCTACAGAGTCAAACTGAAGACAACACTTCTCCTCTGACAGGACTGAATGAAACTGTGAAGGCCAAGGGTAAACGCAGAGCATTCTCGCTGATACCAGGGCTGCTGCAAGGGAGCTGGGAGGCAGGTTTGGCTCCGCGTCACTGGGAGGCTGTCACTGCTCTTTCACGCCCCAGTTAAAGACCTGGGCTGGGATGAGGGTCGCTGGAGAAATGGGGTGTGAGGGCTCCGGTTACAGGAGGGGGCCATTACTACAAGGAACCCTCACCGGGGACGAGGGCAAGTTTGCTTTCTGCTGCAAACAAGCCAACCCTGTGGGCTGAACTTCAGAACTGAGGGCCGGTGGAAATCACACACCCAGATCTTCCCAAGATTTGCTTTTTGCCTCTTATAAATCACTCTCGCAGAGTAGACAGGTGAGAAAGAAGAGCGAGCGATGAAGACAATTTCCCTCGAGGAGCTGGGGTGCGCGGGCAGACTCGGGGAGCGGGGGCTCCTGGGGTCCCTGCAGCGCCTGGGCTCCCGGAGCAGAGCCCTGATGGGGCTGCCGCTTTCTGCTCCGCCTCCGAAGCCAGGGCGCCCCAGGCCGGGTCCGCGAGACCTGCCGCGGACAGAAGGGCACTCGGGGCGCATCCCCGCCCGGGCCTCTCCAGCGAGTTTCCACCTTCATCCCGCATCTGGGCGCCACCACACGCGGGCCGGCGGGGAAGCAGAGAGACGAGCCCATTCTTGGACGCGGGAGCCGCGATTGGCCGGGGGTCCCCCGGAGAGCACGTTTGAGGAGGGCTGCCCCCCGCCCCCACGAACGCGGCGTCCCCTCGGCCGCAGTCATGTTGCCAGGAGCACGGTTGCCAGGTGACCCCCGGCTGTTTACCGTCGGGCAGGGAGCGCTGAGGCGCTGGGCTCGCTGCGCTCGCTGCGCGCTCGCCCGCACCCACCATGGCCTCCAGAAGCGCCGGCACCCTGC
Organism: Procyon lotor; assembly: GCA_028646535.1. Lineage (NCBI taxonomy): Eukaryota > Metazoa > Chordata > Mammalia > Carnivora > Procyonidae > Procyon > Procyon lotor. The sequence goes on along the minus strand of CM053610.1, from coordinate 100,035,634 downwards.
TGACCGAGTTCAATGCCGCCTACGTGCCCCCTAGCCTCATGCCCGGGTAAGGCCGCCGCGCTCCCCTGCCCCCGCCTGAACCCCGTGGGGGGTCGGAGTCGGAGTCCGGGTCTCTCCCCTAGGACCCTCCTCTGGCTGGACACTCCGCCCCGCGCGCCTTTGGGGTTTGAAGGAATGGAGAGCGCCAATGGTCACCTGGCTGGGTGGCCAACTAGGGGTTGGCGTGCTCAGGGCAAGCGGTGGCTGGGCGTGGGCAGGGGCTCTCTGGATCCCCCTTCATAGAAAGCGGGTCCCCAGCGAGTGACCTGGGAAAGGGGGATGAGAGGGAACCCCCAACTGAGATTGGTGTTTGGAGATGCCTGGGTGGGAGCGAGAGCATGGGGAACCCCAGAAGGGAGCAGGCTTTTCGGGCTCCAGCCCCAGGGTGGTGCACCCAGGATTTGCGCAAGAGTCATATTTATCAGATGAAAGACTAAGGGAGACTGGGTGGGCGCCTGGGTGGGTTTCAAAGAATCTGGCACCGTCGTCCATGGCACCGTGGTAGTTACTGCTTTAGAGGTGTGCACTGGCGGTGCCGACTTTGTGGACTTTGTGGTCAATTCTCCCACTGATTTCACTTAATCTTCCCAGAGCACTGGCTTTGAAAACTTCCCAGTCCCCAGATCAGCCTTGCCTTTAGCATTTTCAGATGCAGGGTCAAACCTACCTCTTCTTTCTCTGGCTGCTATCAAACTCCAAACATCTAAGACGCAAGTCTGACTGTCTTTTCCATTCTGTGGCCCCTTCTCCCACAGTGTCTGAGATTTCCACTCCCAGCTTTTTCTCCCAGAGTGTAAGATTCTCTTCTCCCATCAGCTGCCCAGGGGCACGGAGGACATCTGAGACCCTCCAGATGTCAAGCCAGGCGTATTAGAAGAGGTGGCTTGGGATTTTCCTACAATCCTTTCCTCCATTTAGGCATTCCTTTGACAAAGACCTGCTGAGCGCTTGCAATGTCCCAGGTGTTGTGATAAGACAAGCAGAGGACCGCCCTGGATGGGTCCCCGTTATGGTGCAATCCCACAAGGCTTAGTTCAAAGCCATCTTGGCAGCCCTTGATGGTGGTGTTTATACTGTATTCTTGGTGTTTATCATAGGATTTCATCCTATACATTATCATATTTTTTTCTTCAGCTCACTGCCATCCCCACGTGGGACCTAACTGTCCCCAAGTGTCCCCCTACTCTGTCTGGGGCCAGCGGGCGTTGCATATTTCAGAAGCGATTCTGGGTTGCTCCTCTATCCATGCCACTCGTCTGCGGTTCCCTTGAGTACCCTGTCCTGTGATTGATCTAGAAATTGTGATAACAGGCGAATCATAAAGAAGGCTCCAAGCATGAACCAGATGTGTTTGAATAGCTGAGCCTGTATCTGAGGTTTTTGCCATGGATCTTTCTGGGAGGGATATGCTGTCCCTTAAATAACCCATCGGTGAGGAATGAATCGAGTTATCCTTTGTTTCTAAATGCTACCTCATTTTGTTAACTTAATGAAAGAATCCAGCGTTCCCCCACCACACTTGGATAATTATTATTTTTGTGGGTCTTTTCAAATATTAATCACAGGATTGTAAGCACAGTCAGTCTCTTCTGACACTCAAATCATCCCCCTTACCAGTTTTATCCTTAGCGGCAGAGAATATTCACAGCGGTAAGGACCTTGGAGATCATGTAGCCCAGCCCCGTGCTGCTCCAGATGTGGTCACTGAGGTCTGCCGGGGGGAGTGGGGGGACTTGCCCGAGTTCCGGGCTGGAGATGAGAGACTGGCATTGTGAGCCCCCAGGTATGAGCACCGACTATGTGTCAGGCACCGTGCGGGGCTCCTTATGAACTTTCTCTAAAAAACCTTTGCAACAACCCAGATGAGAGATGGATAGCTTACCTAGGGTCATTCAGCAAGTTACCCCGCCTTGTCCGTTTGACTCCAACACCCAGGCTCTCCTCAATCCCTCCAGTTGTTTCCTGCTACTGTTAGATAGATCCCTGCCGTGTTCTGGGCCTGATTCCGGGTACCAAGGGAAACAGGATGCTGCTGGGCTTCAGACTCGTTGCCAGGGAGCATCACATGGTCCCTTGCTGCTCTGGGCAACACAGCCCGCCCTCCCTGCAGTAGCAGGGAATTCCTGGGTCCAAGTCCCTGGGATTGTAAGGCTTTTCAAGGGGTGAGACCGGCCTCGGTGGGGCTCTTTGCCTCCTGCTTGCACATCAGACCCGCGTGCTACTCACCCCTGGCTCTCAGCCTCTCGCCTCGCCTCACCAGGCTCTTCGTCCAAACCCTTGACCCGCCACTCTGCCTTCATTCATGGCCGGACTACTGCTGCCCCTGCCGCCCCCAGCTCTGCCTGGGGGCTCTCACCAGGAGCAAGGGCAGGGGGGCTTGCACTCCCTCCCTTCCCTCTGTCTGCCCGGAGGGGCAGCTGAGCTCCTATCTGCTGCTGAGCCGGGCCTGCGCCTTCGGGGCCACAAAACCCTAAAATCAGTGTTTTCCGCTATCAAGAGGACATTCTCAAGGAGGTGGTCACACGAAGGTGACTGTGTCCCTTTGCCCAGAATCCCTAGACAGCTTTTTGGAGGGAAAAAGCCTTGATCTGCAGCGTTCCTCCCCTATCTGTAGCATAAACACTCGCACAGCGGCTGACTTCAGGCTGTCCCCACGGTGTCCCACGACAGAGCTGGGGAGAGACAGGGACAGTGGTAAAACAGTCACGTCATTAGGTAGTGATCACTTTTGAGTGTTTATTACTTTTGTTTTCAATATAATTTCTTTAATTGTGACTTCATATACTTTAATTTTTTTATAATTTAATTTTTAATACTGGCTTGTATAGCAGCAGCCTGGAGAAACCCTGGGACTCGAGTCATCAGTTCCCTTCAGCCAGCAGGAGCCAGCACCGGCCTCCTTTCTCAGCTGCTGCGGGCCTGAGGCCTCACCTCTGGGCTGAGACGGGTGCGAGCCAGGCAGGGATGGCGGAGTCCCTTCCGTTGCAGCCCCGGCCCTGGCCGTGGATGGGCAGCCCCGAAGACAGGCCACTGCGTCCTCGGCTACAAAACAAAGGCCACATGCCGTAGGGAAGTGGGAGACTCCAAGTGCCCAGATGGGCAGCTGATGCCTCTCACATAGCCCGGAAGAACTGGGGGGTCTTCCTAAGAACAGGGTGCCAAGGGCTCCTGGGGACGCAGGCTTTGTCTTTCTAGAAGAACCATCAGCCCTTTAAAATGTGCCTCCACTTGTAGGTTCATTTCAACAAATATATACAGAGCATCCCTGGAGGGCCAGGAGTGCCAGGATGCAGATGGGGGGGATACCTCCCTCTCCCCCCATGGAGTATATACTTCAGAAAGAAAGACTAGATTAAAGGCCCAGGGAATGTAAACTGGGACCTAAGAGAGTAACAAAGGGGGACGCCTGGCTGGCTCAGTCGGAAGAGCATGGCGACTCTTGATTTTGGGGTCTTGAGTTCGAGCCCCACGTCGGGTGTAGAGATAAATAAATAAAAACTTAAATAAAAACAAGAGTCACAAAGGGCACAGACAGTTCAGTGGAGAGGACAAGCATGGTCTGTGAGCGGCTCCATGGAAAAGTCTTGGAAATGGACCTTGAGGGATGGCTAAGGTCCCCAGGCAGGGAGAGGGGGAGAGGAGTGTCTTCGGGATAGAGGGGATGCCCGGAGGAAAGCTGGAGGAGCTGGCCAGATATGCTTCCAAAGCAGCAAAAGTCAGTTTAGCTGGAATAGAAAAGCTATGACATAGAACCGACTGGGAAGGTTGGAAAGTTCGCTCCTGGAGGCCCATGTCGAGCAGGGGCTTGAGGGTCTGGCCTGCTTGTACTTAATTTCCTAGACGATAGGGAGCCCTTGAAAGTTTTTGCCCAGGGGAAGGATCTGATGGCCCTGTACTCAGCAGGAAGTGTTGTGGAGAAGAAGGCGCGGGTGGAATGAGGATGTGCTGAATAGTCACAAGTTAATTAGTTAATAAGGCTGCTCGTGGGATCTCTGATGGCATGGTAATTAATTTTAATGTCAGGTTTGGGGCCAACCAGGGCCGTCAAGAGGCAGGGAGAGATTGCTCTCTGTGCACACAGGGATGCAAACAGGATCGTCCCCTGGGGGCCCGGCTGAGCACTGTCCCCTAGCTCGTGTGCAGGGGGCCAAGGAGCCCAGCGGCAGAGGAGGGCGTCATGGAGGAGGTGTGGCTGCACCACAGGGACTGTTGGATTCCCGTTATGAAACCTGCCTGCCCTTCCTGCCATTCCCCTCGGTTCTTTCCACCCTGGCTGGCCACGCGACCCGCAACGACAGGCCTTTGGAAAGCTCCGCCGTAGACCCACACAGGGTCCCGCTCAAGGCACAGAACTGTGAGTGCGTCCAGGGGACACAGACCTGGCTAGCCGAGGTACGCCTTCTGAGTGCTACTGGAATGTGAACGTGTGCACATTTGCGCGCACACCTGAGCCCCTCCCAGAGCAGCAAACCCTGAAGAGGATCTGGAATCCAGCCCCAGGAGGATTGCGGAGGAGAGGGCTTCTATTCTATTGGGATGCAAATATCTTGGCATTCAGAGAAGGTGGAAAATCGGGGAGCAGAGGAGGACTGTGGCAGAGAGCCTGGGGGTGGTGAAGACAAGAATCACAGGAACACGTCACATTTCTATAGCTCCTTTCTTCCGAGGATCACGAAGGCCCCCGTGGGTGGGATGCCCTGTGCCCATGAGCCCTCTGCAGATCAGAGCCGAGCCCCTTGAGAGCCAGCCGTGTTCTGGGATGTGGTGCCTGCCCGGTTTCGGGACTTCTGTCCCCTCCAGTGGACGTTTATTGAGCACTAGTCCTGTGCTAGGTGCTGTGTAGGTGCGGAGGCTGGAGGAGAACACAGATTAGCAGAGGGGGTGGGCGAATGTGACACACTCACGCTCGGTAGAGGGTGTGTGGTTAGGGAAGGTGACAGAGAGCCCTGGTTCTGTGAGTGGTTGGGGAACCCCCCAGGGGCAGGAGGGGACATGGCATCCTCGGGCGAGTGGATGTGTGCGAAGGTCAGAGGTATGGGCAGCCTCTGAGACATGAGATGTGACGCTTCCGGGGTCTTGGGTGTCCGTGGGGAAGCGAGAAGGGCGAGGAGAGCCTTGGTGCTGTGATGCACGTTGGAGGAAGGTCATTCTGGCAGCAGCTGCGTGGACGGTGGGCTGGAAGGGTGACACTCCGTCTGGGAGCCTGGCTGGGAGACTCAAGATGGTCCCGGCGAGCGAAGAGCCAGGCTGGCAGCCGTGGGAGAGTCACAGGGCTTAGGGACAAGAGGGGGATGGAGAAGGGAGGATGGCCCGAATCCCGGTTTCTGGCTGGTGAGCCGTGAATATGGGTGTCATTAAGCCCAGCAGAGCTGTCCAGGAGGAGGAAGAGCAGGCTGGTCTCGATCCTTCTGCATCTGGTGCTCGTGGGCAAGCCCTGTGTGGACAACTAGGTGTGTGGATCCATAGCCGGGAGAGGAAACACAGACACACAGCTCTGGGCATCCTTGGTGTATGGACGGTATTGGAAGTCTAATGTAAAAGAGCTCTCCCAGAGGGAGTGGGTCTCTGAAAAGGGAAGAGGACCCTTGGTCCTCTGGAAGCACCCAGAAGATAAGCTGAGGAAGAGAATGCGCTCCCAGGCCGTCCCCTCCCTGTCTGACCCCGGTGAAAGGTCCTTCATGGGGCTCCACCAATACCGCCCCCCACCCCAGGGAATGGACCCCTCCCTCTCTGCATTTAAAGGCATCAGAGCTCCTACGCATACACTGTGTAACACAGTAAATACAGAATGAGGGGGTAGGCAGGAGGAAAAAAGGCTAAGCCTTGCGGACTTCTGGATCCCCGACACCCAGCACACAGTAGGTTCCCACTGAAGTAATTCTTAACACCATCTCACTGTCTTAAAAAATAAAAAGAGAGAGATACACGTACAAAGCAGAAAAAAACCAAACTACCCCAAATCCAAACGTCTAGAACCTCTGTTAATTAACCTCTGTTAGTTTTTGGTGAACTTCCTTCCACGGTCCTCGCTGTGCCTCTGTTCAGCAAAAGCACCCAATGGCTGGCTGGCTGCGTGGATAGAAAGATAGACAAAGCAATTCTGTAAAAATACGATCATGCCACATTTGCTATTTTAGAATGAAAATCATGAAATGTAATCTCACAAGGACTCCACCAAAGAGAAAGATGTTGGCATAAAATGGAAGAATACCCAGACTTTAGATAAATGCTAATTCAGCTCAAGAAATATTAATTCCTGAAAGATCTCTCTAAAGCAGAGGGAGGGAGGGAGAATAAAAACCCATCCAGGGGTGAGAGTCACGGTGTTGTGTATTTTCCAAAGACACATTTTAAATTTAGTTGCCATGGGTTGACTCTTCTTATAAATTCTTCGTGGGTGCACTCCCATCGCCCCTCCGCCCACCCCCCTCAATTTTTGTTGCCGAAATTATTTTTCCCTTTGACAGGTTTTGTAACATTTCCATTCTGTGCTGCCACCAGCCTTCACCTAGCTGCTATTTCGAGTTCCGTACTGAAATAGATTCGAAGCTAACCACCCGTCCTTTTCACAGAGGTTCTACATTCCTGGGTATTTCTTTTGAATCATCTCTTCGTTGGCAGGATTTCGTCACTGAACGCTACTTGCAAAGAGAACCTATGGGTGGCCTTGGTTCCTAAGCCCTTTCTTGCCCGGAAAGGACCCGCGGCTGCCTTTACACGTGGATGGCCGCTTGGCCAGTCGGATGCTCTGGGTCACGCTCTTGCCCCTCCAGAATATTGTGGACAACCTTTCTTTCGTTTTCATGCTGTCGCTTTATTATCTTTTCGCTGGGGTTTGACAGCATCTGATGACCAGCATCTCTTTCATGCCTGCCTTCTGAACCACTGGAGAAATAAGATAAAAGAGTGAAAGCTGTTACGGGACATCAGGGCTGATCCTGAACCCCAGAAGGAGGTGGCAGGGCTGGATTGGGACAGGCTCTCCTCCTGAAGGGCAGTGTGTCCACGCAAAGCAGCGCAGAGGAGCGTCGTGGCGTGCTTCCGAGGGAAAGGGGGAGGGATGGGTGAGCCTCAACAAGCCTCCGTTCCCTCTTCAGCCCACCGCCTTCCACCTGAAGGGGGAGGGACAAGTGGGGGGGCAGAGGCATGTCCGTGGGGGAACTCCCTCCACGTGAAAGGACTCATCAGGGGAAAGGAAGAAACTTCTCCCTACTGCTGGTCTCTGACCACTTGACTGTCGGGCTTGTATTTTTATTAGGCTTCATACATAGCACAAAGAACCCTCAGGAACTCTGCGTCTACCGCTCAGGTTATGTTTCTTGCAAATGAGTTTCTGCATCAGCGTGAGTGTTGCAGAGAGAGGCTGAACCGAGGGTGTTGGATTTGGCAGTTGGATGATCTCACATTTACCTTAATGAAAAAATACAGGCTCACACTTAGGCCAGGGTAGGGGTGGGGGTGGTGAGAAGTCGGACTGAGGGAGGTCAAGGAAAGAATGGGAGAGGAAGAAGCAAAGGCAGAAGGGGCAGAATATTCCATGGAGAAATTCGGGAATAAAGGGAGAGAAAGGGAAGGATGCAAGGGGGCAAAGCCCACTGCAGGATCCTGCAGCCTGGGAAAATGCACACGAATGTGGACCGTGCGTGTTTGCAGGCAGATGGGAAGAAGCTAAGAGAGCAGCAGAGAGTATCGGTGGCAAGGAGGTGGCAAGGAGGAAGGACAGAGGCTGAGAGAAATAGAGAGGGGCTGATGGGGTGGGGGCAAGGCAAGGGGGAGGCTCCGGACCCAGGACCCAGGCGGAAAACGATGGCCAAGAGGAGGACTCGGGCCCGGAAGTGGCCCAGGTGGCCTCAAAAGCATCGTCAGCCCTACCATCTTTCCAGGAGAAAAGGAGATGGGGCCATCAGCCAGGGACTCGGGAGGAGTGAGCAGAAGGGCAAAGGCAGTGGGGAGCGGGTTAGGATCCCAAGGGTCATGGTCTCAAGGGCAGAGAGAAGCCCCGGGCAGGAGACGTAAGGCTGGATCAATGCCTGAGCGCAGTAGATGGTTTCTCCCCACTCCCTGCTCAGGCCCAGACAGCCTCATGTGCTGTAAGATTCTAGAAAGGCACAGCTGCCGAGGGGAGGTAGGGCCAGGAAGCAGGGAGGGGCTCCTGCTCTGTTTTGCCCCAAGTGGAGAGTAATTGGAGGGCCTGGCAATAATCCCCGGCTAGGCTTTCCTGACTCCCACCTGAGGATGGGAAGAAGGAAGCTATGCGCCGCACTCTCATTTTATTGGTGGGGAGGCCGAGGCCCAGAGCAGCTGCGGCAGGTAATCCTGAAGCTCAGACCTCAGACCGCAGTGCCCTGTGGCCTGGGGTGTGGGGGAAGCCGGTAACATCACAGGGATCCCCCCCCCCCCCCGCAGGCTCTCCGCACTCCCTGGGGCTTCCCTGGTAAGAGAACTCAGCATCCCAGCAAGCGCGGCCCCGGGGGAGGTGCTGGGGGTCCCTGCGGCACGGTCCCTCGGGCATTTGTGTGAGTGGGTCCGACTGGAAACGTCTCTTGAGCTGTAGGCCCACAGCCACTTGTTTTGTTTGTTCCCTAAATGTTTGCAACCCAGACCACGTGCCAGACCTGGTGCGGCAAACTGGGGACCCAGGGGGAAGATGTGAGCAGCTGTGCTCCAGAAGCTCCCCTCCTCGTGGCAGAGACAGAGACAGAGACAAGAGCATTCAGAGTGAGGTTTGCCTAGTGGCAGGAGGGGGCAGAGAGCAGCACCCACCTAGACAGGGAAGAGGTGGCAAGGAGAGGATCTTCAAAGAAGTGATATGGCGGGTCTGTTTTTTTAAAAAAAAGCTTTATTTATGTGAGAGAGAAACAGAGCATGAGCAGGGGGAGGGGCCGAGAGAAAGGGGAGAGAATCCCAAGTGGACTGTGCTGAGCGTGGAGCCAGGCATGGGGCTCGATCTCAAGACCTCGAGATCATGACCTCAGCTGAAATCAAGAGCCACTCAGGCGCCCCATAAGCAGGCCCTAAAGGATCCCTTAGTTCTGGGGGCAAGCGTCAGGAGCCAAGGGAGAGAGCAGGCATTCCTGAAGGCTGGGGGCACAGGGCAAACCCCAAGGGAGAGATAAGCGGGTTGGGGGGAAGGGAGAAAGAGAAGTTGCATGGTGAGGCTGGAAAGGGAGGTCAGCTCTCAGAAGGCCTTGAATGCCACGCTAAGGGCTTGACTTTAGAAAGGCCAGTCCAGCTGAAGTAGGGCAACGGAGTGGGAGGGAAGAGCGTGGTTAGGAGGATGGGGGGCTGCTGCGGCCACGGTCCGGGTAAGAGGCAGCATGGCCCAAGCTCGGAGCGGTGTGGAGCATGGGGACCGATGGCATGAGAAGGGGGAGGCTGTGGGAGGTGGATGCCAGGTTTCTGACCTGGCCGTCTGGCGAGTGCTCTTCACCGAGATGGGGCTAGCTGTTGGGGGGCTTGGGAGGAGAGAGAGGGCCTGGGACATCAGAGGGAGAGGCCCCGTGTGCCATGGTGTACAGGAGTCTGAGGGAACGTCTGGCCTGGAGATGAAGACCAGGGGCCAGCCACACAACGGTGAAGGTTAAGGGCTTGGCATGAATACCCTCGCCCCAGGGACTGTGGGGGCTCAGGACGGACCCCAGAAGAAGACAGCAGAAGAGACGCGTCACAAGGAGGGGACAGAGAAGGAACGGTCAGAGAGGCACATGAGGACCAGCAGACAAGGAGAGAACAGTGTCCTAAAATCCAGGAGCGACATTTCGAGAAGGCAGAGGTCACCAACGCCCAGTGCTGCAGACGACCCGTGATGGCCTTGTCAAGGGCCATTTCAAGGGCACCATGGGGTCCAGGCCGGGTTTTAGGGGGTGAGAAGTACTGACCGGGAAAGCACTGGTCTCTGTCTCTTGCCCAAAGTCGGATGCTTCTGCTCCTTGGGGTTGCCCGATCGCCTCTCACTTGGCTGCAGCAAGCCTGGCTCTCTGTGTAAACCTCACCAGATTGGGGCTCCTTAGCGTCCTGTGCGTGCATGGATTGCCCCGCGCTCCAAGGGGCCCCACTCGCTGGTCCCCTGTCCCTCTCGCCAGCCTACTGGGTTGCAGAGGGCGACGGAGCTCCTGGTAGCTGGTGTGGGGGGCGCGTTGTGAGTCACTGGGCTCGAGCCAGCCTGCAGCACGTGAACTCAGGCCACAACCAATCGGATGGCATTGTCCCACTACTGTGTCCCCACCAACTTCAGATGTCCTCTACCCTTAATGAGCCAGAGGCAGGAGGACCCTATCTTCTGAATGGGCGGTGACTTGCCTGCAGTCGGGGCTCAGGATGGGCCCCGGGGGCTCTGGCTCCTGCCTCAGCCTCTGGTCTGCAGGGATGACCGTCCTCTAGGGGGAGGGAGAAGCCTAGAGTCTCTTTCCCTCATCCTGCCCCGGAGCTCCGAAATGGGTAGGGCCCCGAGGGAAGCTTCTCAAGGCCCAGAAGTGACCCACAGGGCCCACTGGCCCCATCCCTGGGTTTTCGGAGCCTCTCTTGGAATGGGCCCTGGAACCTGGCACTGATCTCCCCTCCCACTCCCCCTGCCCCACCCCCCCCCCGTTACCACGACAGGTACCAAGGCCACGTCCCCGGCGTGGCCTTCGCCTTCGGCTCCCCCTACGGCACCACCACCCTCAAGTACTTCCAGGACCAACGCAACGCAGCCCTGGAGAAGAGGCACTGCTTCAGCTCGGGCGGCCACTTCCCGACCCTCTTCTCCTCCAACCCCGACCTGGTGCTGAGCAAGCGCTCCCTCACCCGGGACCGCTGGCTGCACACCCCTGTCTACACCCGCTTCAACCTGGACAATGACCGCTCCACCCAGCTCACGGGGTTCTACCAGGTGGGCCACCCTGGGCTGGGCCACTGACTCCTCCCGTGGCGGTGGGGGGAGGGGCTGGAGCAACGGTGGGGCCAGAGGAGACCTCTCACCTTCAAAGAGTGACTTTGCTTTTTTGGAGCCCCTGAGCTAGCAAGGAACCTAGGAGTGTGGCTAGGAGACACTGGGGACAGGGCTTGGGCCTCGGTTTCCTAGATGGCCTCCCACCCCAGGGACTCCTGGGGCTCTTGTCCTTGCTTACCTCCCCACTGCCGGTAGAGCTAGAACCTTTGGGGATGAGCCCACCCTTCCCTCTGCCCCGTGGCCCAGTGGGTCCTTGCTTACTTCCTACTACAGCAAAAGGCCAAAGATTCACCCACAGGCTGAGTCCCCCCAACAGAGACATAGGGCCCACTAAGCCCTTGGCTAGATGAGACTTGCCCCGTGTGTCCTAGTGCCCACTCAATGCCTCTCTGTCTCACAGATTTCTGACGATGTGCCCAGCCCCAGACTGGAACCTAACTCCCCAGCCCTTGGTGTTTTGGTCCTGCCCCTATGGCTCTTAAAGCCTCCTCTGGGTCTGGGGCAGACACATCCTCATGGGCACAGGTGCTCACCCACTCACCGGGGACCGGCACTCATTCTTTGCTGTGTTCCTAGAAACCACACCCCTCCCTCACTTCTCTTGCAAACATCCCTCCAGCCTGAGCTGAAGGACACGGGTACCTCCTGGTCCTCAGGGCAGAGAACTGTGTGGGAAGGCAGCCAGCCTCCCCAGGGAGAGGACTGGGTCAATGCATCAGATGTCCGGGGACTGGGGGACCATGTCTGTGGACACGGAAAGACCTTTGTTCTCCATCACAGTCTGACGCAGAGCACCCTCAGTCCAGGGGCAGGGGTGGGAGAAACGAACTGTGTCCCCTGCTGGGGCAGGATTCACATACCTTACTTCTGAGGGTCGCTTGTCTCGTTTACTCTCCCTAGCAAAGCTGGTTTGGTGTGGGCCATTATTCCCATTAGACAGATGGGGAGCTGGTCTCAGAGATGACACCCAGCTGGGGACTCCAACAGGGGCATTAGGGGAGGCAGCCCCCCACCCCTGCCCAGGTATAGGTAGGCAGGGACGGCAGGTGGCCAGGTCGACCTGCACACTAACACCCTGTCTTCCTTGCCTCGAGCTGTAGATGGCACAACAGCATCGGAAGTTCTATCTAGACAAGACGGGCATGGTGCCCCGGGTCCCCTACTTTGTGCTGCCTGTGAAGGAGTGGGACCGGTACCCCCTCCCCACTGACCTGTGAGTGCCTGCCCTCCCTCCATTCATGCATTCTACAAACACACATCCACGGGCACCTGCTTTCAGCCAGGCACACAGCCACTCAGAGTGAGAAATGAGTTAAGATCTGGCCCTAAGGAGCCTACGGTGCAGAAGGTGATAGTTACACAGCAAGAAGTCAGGGTTTGGGCAGCCTTGCAGCTACACTAGTCCAAACGCAGACACAGCTGCTCTGAGCAGCGAGGAACTACTGCCCTCTGGCGGACACAAAGGGCACTACACAGAGTAGGGAATTGGTACCCTCCCCGCAACCACGACCAGACTCAGAAAGTGTTCTCCTTGGGACTACAAAATAGCTTTCAAAGTCCAACTGTCCGTCTAACAAAATCTGAAAGTTCCCCACTGCCTGAATCTCACTGCTTTAGTCCGGGAGAGCTGCTTTTCCCAGGGAAGGCCCACTCTGCCCTGTGAGATAATCCAGACACACGTTTGCCTAGCTCTCCAGGCACCAGGCATGGAAATCAGAAGTCTATGCGGCCAGGGTGCCACGTGAGGAAGGAAGCATCAGGTGGTCAGTGGAAAGATCTTGGGTTTCCAACTGCATGCTGACCCTTTGCTCGTCTCAGGAGCCCCAAGCCCCACCTCCATCATTATGGATGAGGCAGCAACCCTTTCCATTGAGATTAATGGTTTTTAGAGACACAAATCTAACTATTTCTGTAGGTTCCTCTCTGTAAGATGGATGGGCCCGTTTTATAGATAGGGAAACTGAGGCTTAGTGATGGCCTCAGAAACTTGTGCTGGGTAGCAAGTCTGGTTAGAGGTAGAGCCTGGGGAAACTGAGATCTCCTGACACCAACTGCAGGACTCAGTCGGTCATCTCTACCCCTTGGGTGGCTCTGAGTCAGACCAAACCTGGAGGCAGTGTGGGGCCTCTCCCGGGGCCATATTTCCTCTTGCGATCACTCTGGGCAGGATCTGCACCTCCCACAGCTGTGGGGGGCCTGCGATGTCCCAGCCCCATCTCTTCCCCAAATTTTCTGGTGGCACATGCAGTTGATGGCTTTGCACAACACACAGGGCCAACCAGGTCATTGGGAGTAGGAGGGTCAGTGCCTCGCTCAACCCTTTCCCTGATCACCACTGTGGCTTGGGGCAAATCCCTGCCCTTTCCTGAGTTTCATCACCATCATCACCGTCATCACTGTCACCATCATCACCGTCATCACCATTACTGTCATCATCATCACCATCGCCAACACCATCATCATCACTGCCACCACTACCACCATCACCACCATCACCACCACCATCACCATCACCACTATGACTGTCATCATCATCATCATCACCATCACCCCCGTCACCGTCACCATCACCACTATGACTGTCATCATCATCATCATCACCATCGTCACCACCACCATCACCATCACCACTATGACTGTCATCATCATCATCATCACCATCACCACCGTCACCACTACCACCACCATCATCACCATTACTGTCATCACCACCATCACCATCACTACTATCACTGTCATCACCATCACCATCATCACTATCACCATCATCACCGTCATCACCATTACTGTCATCATCATCACCATCACCGTCACCACCATCATCACCGTTTCTTATATTCGTTGAGTGTTTCCTCCCTGTCCAGCATTACTGAAGTGCTTTATAAGCATTACCTCATTTACTCCTCAAAACAAAACTGAGACAGATGTACTCACATTAGTCTGGTTTATGTGTCCACTTCTGGCAGGAGTTGAGCCAGAATCTGACAGCCATGTTGTGTCTGATGCCAGTTCTCTCTCTGAACCACTGTACCATTGTGCAAATACCAATTATTCTGATCTCACCTGCAGGGTGACTTAGATGTTGGGCTGATGAGCAGTCAGCAGGGTCAGAATGGGCTAGAACACTGGGCACACAGGGTCGTGGTTGGGCACCCCCTCCCCCGCCGCCGGCTCACTGCCTAATGCTGGCTCCATCCTTGCCCCCAGTCCTCCTCTGACCCTGGAGAAGAAGTGGCACCTTTTAAGAGTGTTTCCTGAGAACCTGAAGACCTACCAGACGTTCCCCTCGGGGAAGAGGGTCTCCCCACATGAGCGGCAGAAGAGAGATCGCTACTTTGAGTTTAGAGCGTGATGTCTGAGAGCCTGGCTCTGACCAGGTTGGCTTTTTGGAATAAAATCTTTAGCCACAACCAAACCCATGGTCTTCTCTGAGCCCCAGGGACATTTGGCCATGGCAAGGACTTGCCTGACGGTCACACAGCACTGAGTCTTAAGGGCTATGGAAAGCTCAGCTCAGGGGTTCAAGCCAGTAGAAAGCAATGTCCAGTGACCTCCTGGGGCCCCCCTCTCTTCCCCCAAGGTGGGGGCAGGTAGAACCAAGAACCGTAGGACTCCCGAGCCTTGGTGGCAGGTCACTTGGGGACAGAGACACCTCCCATCTGCTTCCACCAGCATAACTGAGGAAGCCCCGTGATCATACATCTGAGAACGAAGGTGAAGTGAATTGCACAGGGATTAGATGCAAAGGAATTCCAGTTTGAGCCCTGACTTGGCATCATTTGGTCCGCACACTCACTTGTGAGGGAGGTGCTGTTATCCCCCTTTTACTGATAAAGACACTGGGTCTCAGAGGTCGCCCGAGCTCCCACAGCTTAGAAGAGACCCAGTGCTTTGACCCAGGCCATCGTTTTTCCACTCCATAACCTGCCTGTGGTCCACGTGGGGACTCGGAGGTGGGTGTGACGCAGCCCTGAAGTCCCCGCGGTGCCTGAGAGAAAAAGCTGCGTCTAGCAATCTCTCTCTGCATTCTTCCCAGATGGGTGCCCCCCCCCCACCCAGGGACCATTCCTAGAATAGGACAGGAAGGGGTGACCCAGGACTAAGCCACTCTTCAAGGAAATGGGAGGAATGGGTTCCCAGGTCACATGCCTAGAGTGGGGAGAAGGAGCATCTGCTCTCACCAGGCTGCTGTTCCCACTTCCTGGGAGGCCTCCTGCCTACTGGGGCAGGGGACGGGATGTGGGGGACAGCCCCTCCATGCACAGGATCTGGGATGGGGACCTCAGGCCAGGTGTGTATCCACATGACGGGTTTTCTCCAACATTCCGACATCTCTCAGATTTGATAAGAGACTCCATCCATCAATGGGAAATTTATTACATCTTGAATGGGTGAGTCAGGACCTAAAGGCAAAGAGACCACTGCAGGTTCAAGTACATGTCATGGTGAAACAGCCCCTCCCCTGGGAGTCAGTGTTTAGACACCTCCCCAGAGAATGATATAAACCAGAAAAACTGTGTGCCCATCAGAGGGGCATCTGTCCACTCTCATAGACCCTATAAGGGGCTTCTCCTGTGACTCAGACTCCTTGACCATCTGGGTCCCCAAGGTCCCTGTGGTGGCCACATTTATTCCAGGATGTGACTGAAAAGCAAAGCAAATAACCCCCAACTGCTGGTCCTCACTGTTGCATCCTGGGCCCTGGGGGTGGAAAGTGGGTCCTAGATGTCTTCTCTGGTGACAAGGACGGGGAAGCCAGGCACCAGCTGGAAATATGGCTACACGCGACTCTGTACAGTCGGCAGGGGAGACGCTGGAAGGTAGCTCCAGGGAAGAAAGGGAATGTTGTGGATCTTCTGCATAAACTTCATCCCATTTGGCCTGGTCCCTGCTGTGAGGTGGGTTGGGATTTGGGCTCTGTCCTCAGAAAGGCTGGCCATCCCCGCTAGCTTGGTGTCATCAGCAAACTTAAGCCCTGGAATGAGTCGTCCTTAATAAAAAGTACTTCTATGTGACCCTGTTTTCAAAAAAATGAACTGGTGGGGCAAGG
>CM053610.1:100006655-100019115 GCA_028646535.1 Procyon lotor | reverse complement strand
CCCGGAATGTAATCTTGCCTTTGCTGGTTTAAAACCCCACTCCCTCTTTCTAAAGATTAGAAATTTAGGTTACCTAATTTCTCCGAAGCTGCAGGTTTGCAGCTTCTGAAAGAATCGGCAAAGTACCCTGGAGACTCATGACCTCCTTGGAGAAGAGCTTTATTGGCTCTTCCTTACCCATCCCAACCACGTTGGGCACAGAGGTCCCCCCAATCCAGAACACCTTACTTCATGAAGTCTGGAGACTTGGCCATCGCGTGTTCAAACTCCGAGAAAGACAGCATGTTGTCATTGTCCAGATCTGACTCATTCAGGACCTGGGCAGGGGTACAGAAAGAGCCGGAGAGCAGAGAGGAGCTTGGCATGAGAAAATGAGACGGGGACGCGGGCAGAGGGGAGAACATCTCACACCAAGTGCTGCCATAGGCCAGGCTCTCGGCTTGGGGCTTACCAAGCATGCGCGTCCCCCAACGCCCTGGAGAAGGGTAAGGCAGATGTCCTCCCCGCCCAGACAAAGACACGGAAATGCAGGGATAAGGTCGTGTGCACTGAGGTATGGGGCCTCGTGGGTGGGTCTCATCATGGGAAGAGTCCCCTTCATGCCTCCAGCACAAACTTGGCAGTGAAAATGAGTGCAGAGGTGACTGGGGTGACACCCCCACCCACACCTGTATCCGGTCACAGGCAAGGGCTCTGAACTGCAAGGGACCAGTCACGTCGAGGAGGCAGTGATGACCTCTCATGGTTTTATCATTACTTCTAGTTTCAATCCAAACCCCAAGCCCTTGGAGGTCCCTATGGTCTTAGGACAGATTCATGAGGCTGCCTTCGTGTCCTGTCACACTTCGGACTGTCACTCTAGGACATCTGCGATAACGTGGGAAAGGGGGTCTGGGGATGTGCCCCTCTGAGGCTAAGCCACTGTCGGGCCACCTGCCCTCAGGGACCTCAGTGGGGGGGGAGGGTCCCTTGGAGCAGATGGCTTAGACACCTGTGCTTGGGGACCCCGGAAGGATGGACCTTGGAGGAAAGACAGAAACTTGGGGGATAGTTGCCCCCAGCCATGTGCCCATCCATCAGGGTACCCCACCCTGCCTGCCACCCATTTGGGGGATGGCCTGGCCCAGCCCAGCCTGTGTAGCTCCGGGCACACACGTGGGTCGTGAGGTCGGTCAGCAGGTCCTCGGACACGTCATCGCTGTTGAGCAGTCGGAGGATGATCCTCTGCAGGTCCTCCTCGTCGATGAAGCCGTTCTCGTTAAAGTCTGCAAAGAGGAGGCAGAGTATGAGAGGAAGGGCAGGCCCCCCCCCCCCCCACCGGGCAGGCCAGCAGCATTGCGGGTGGGGGGCGGAGACTGAATAACAGGATAAACACAGCAAAGGTCGTGAGCATTCACTGGGCGCCTACTTCCCACTCAGACATATCCTGAGGGCCTCACCTGCTTCCACTCACTGAATCTTCACAACCTTTTATGAGTCTCACTTTGCCGCAGGGACACTGAGGCACAGAAGTGTGAGATGTTGGCCGACACTGCCGGTAAGTGGAAGGCGGGATTCGGACCCAGCCAGGCTGGTCCCCGAGCCCGCATCACCCACGGCGCTGCTAGGGAAATCTCCACCTCAGACCTCACAAGCCAGTAGGTGGTTTGGTGGCCGGGAGCCAGGGACACGGAGGAGCAGACGGACGCCCAGACCGGAGCACGGGTCCCTGCTCCTGGCCCTGCGCAGGGTGACCTGAGCACCGCCCCCCCCCCCCCCCCCCCCCCCGTGCTGAGGACAGTGTCCAGTGTCCACTCCAGGCAGCACCCTGACCCTTGTCAGACCTTGAAGCTTCCTCCTTTTTGAGTTCAAAAATATGTCCCGTGAAACTTCGAGAACACTGTATGTCAACAACAAAATATGGGCATTGCACAAGCCCCCTGCACACTGGACCTCCTCGCCCCCCGCCGGGTGTGTTTAACCCCAGTTCCCTACGGAGGCGCCTTGGAAGGGTGTCCCCTCTCAGCGCCCGCTGCAAGTCTCCTCTACCGGCCCTGAGCGCTTCTATCTCCAGGCTTTGCAGAAGGCGACCCCCTGCCTGAAGGGCCCTCCTCCTTTTCCTCCAAGCCCTGGGATGTTCTGACTCACCCTGTGCTCGCTCTCCCTTGCCTCCCTGGGAAGTCCCCCCTGACACCCTTAGGCCCAGGAGGGCTCCCTCCTCGCGCTCCAGCAGCTTCTAACGCGGGACCTCTCCTCCTGGCATGAGCCTTGCTCTCCCGGCACTGGGGGCCTCGGGCTGCCTTGTTTCCCTGTTGCAGCACCTGCTTCTTGCCACAGCGTCGCTCATTCGCCCTCGGCAGACATGGGGGTGCCTGTCGGGTGCCTGTCCCTGAGCCAGATGGACCAGACTGGTTCTAGTCTGCATGGAGCTCCCAGTCTGGGGGTGCAGGGGGAGACCGCTGGGCACCTGAGTACCTTGGCTCCGGGGAGAAAGGAACAGGCCTCCCAAGGGCTCCAAGGGTGTCCAGATGAGCAAGTTCATGTCTGAGTGGGGTTGGGGGTGTGAATAAGGAAGACTTCTTGGAGGAAGAAGCGTCAGAGAAGGATTAAAGGGTTTGGGCCTCCAGAGGTGGAAACCGGAGGAAGTGCCAGGGTCACTAGGGATAGTGGTAGAGAAGGAACAGCACGAGAGTGATCAGTCTGGGGTGAGGGGAACCGTGGCTTGGAGACGTGGGAGAGTGAGTCAGAGGTTAAGTGTGGAAGGCAGGCTGAACTACACAGAGCCATGGGTGCCGAGGGAGGCTGCTCTGGGAGAATGCTCCTGCATCCTCTGGGGACCCCAGCACAGCCCCTGCCTCTTCTAGAACTCCCAGTGCAGCCCCTGCCCCCTCTGGGGACCCAAGCGCGGCCCCCGCACCACTCGTCAGCCATGCGGTAAGTAAGGGAAGTAAGCTTAGGCAGGACAAAACCCTCACGACAATGTGCCCAGCAATGATCTAAGTGCTTTCTCTTCTACTGCATTTAGTCCTCATAACAGCGATGAAGACAGTGAGGCACACGGAGATTCAGGAACCAGACCAACTTCCTCAGTCTCAGTTCAGCCTCTTGCCTTTAAATATCTGGGTCCAGCGTGGGCTTCTCCTGAACTCCAGGTGCGTGTCGATCCACAGGCCTTCTTGTCCTCTCCACTTGGAGGTCCGAGAGGTTCCTCAAGTTCAACTGGTCCAAACCCAAACTCTTGACATGCCCCCTCCTCCCTGGCCCCACACCTGTTGCACTCAGCTGTGCCCTTGGCAAATGGGCAATGGCCAATAAGCATGGAGCCATCCTTGACCGTGACCTTGCCTCCTTCTCCATGGCTAAGATGTCAGCAGACCCTCCCAGCTCCCCCTTGGAGAAACAGTGGACCCAGACTGATGACCTCTGCATGATCCTGCCTTGGGGACTTCGCGCTGAGCTTCCCCTCCCTGGAACACCTACCCAGAGATCCTTAGGGTCTTCATTTAAATGCTAGATTCTCACCAGAACCTGCCTAAAATTGCACTTTCTATCCCATTCCCTGCTTTATTTTTCTCCCAGCGTCCTCAAACTACCTGACACACGGCGTGTTTCACTCATTAGCTCCTTTATTTCTCTCCACTAGAGTGTAAATTCCTCAAGGGCAGAAAGTTTCGTGTTTTGGGGGTCACTATTGTATGACTAGCTCCTAGAACAGTGCCTGGAACAGCACTCACTAAGTGCTCACTGAATATTTGTTGAGTAAGTAGACGCGTGAACTATCCAAAGTCCCATGTTGATAAACGATGGAGATAGTTAAACCCAGGGAGTCCAACTCTGTGGGCAGCCTGTGCTCTGAATCACTCATGACTGCTCTTATTGTAATGAAGCACCCAATTTCCAGCTGGGTTTATGACCATCTAAAATGAACACTACATTTCCCAGCCTCCCTTGCTGCTCGGTGTGGCCCCATGTTTGAGGTCCGGCCAGTGAGAAGCAAGAAAAAGAGGCACCGGCAACTTCCGGGAATGTCTTTAAAGAGAAGGCTATACCTTCATCGTGACAGTGAGGCCACCTTGAGAATGGAGGATAAAGTGACACCAAGGAGGAACCTACATCCCGGCCCTTGCAGAACCACTGGGGACAACTGCCTCTGGGATTCTACACATTAGAGAAATGCCACGTCGCTGCCAGAGACCTTGGAAGCTATCTTGTGTAAACCACTGGGGGTCCCCTGTCATTTGCCACCCAATTTAACCTGAACTAATGCATAATCTGAGCCTCTATTTCCTCATCCATAAAATAGATAACAGCACCTTCACAGCTGTGAAAATTAAATAAGGAAATGCATGGAAGTCATCTTGCAGGGGGTTTGGAACATAGAAGATGTGCATTAGGTAGAGTAGAGGCTCAATTCTATGCCACCTGAGGGTGTTAAATACTGAAAATGCCAACCCTGGAAACTGTGCGACCTCTTGCTTTGAAGAATGAAATCTAGAGCTTTGCCGGTCCTGGAAAGGAGGAGCAAGGTGCTGACGTCACAGGATCCTACAGGGCCAGAGCCCAGACTTTTGTCTCTGTTCCCCCGGACGGGAGATGGAGGTGGAAAGTCCAGCTCAGCACCTCGGTCCCTAGGCAGGTGGCTCTCCCCTGACCAAGTATTTATCAGCCCCAGGACCTGGAGCCTAAGGCCCAAGACATTCCCCCAAGACTCTCCCTGCACAGCTCTGCTATCACGCATCGTGGCTGAGGGCTGGGAGCAGGTGGAGGGGCGGAGGGACCGGCCCCGAGACTAGAGGGAGGGGGCAGCCGCAGTGACATTGCATTGCTGGTAAGAAGCTCCGCAGCCTCTCCCAGAGACCCCGCAGTGTCCCCAGGCGTCCTGCTGGCACAGCTCCCGTATGCAGAGACTGCAGCAAAGTGGCATGGCTTTGGTCCCAGGCCATCTGAAAACAGAATAATTTGCTGGAGTGGAATGTAGTCCTGGACAGTTCCCCTCCTTTGGGGGTGCAAGGGCACAGCCGACTGGGAAAGGGGTGGGGGCTGGGAGCTCTGGGCGGCGGGCCAGCCCCTGCAGCCTCAGCAGCCTCAGACCTGCAGCCTTGGGCCGTTCTGAGAACGGGGGAGGGCCTACCTCTTGCTGTTTCCCCAACAACAGGAAGGTCAGAGAGAGCTTGGAGAATCGGGGCTCCAGAACACTCTTGCCATCATCATCCCAACCTCCCTGTCATGTGACTTCTTGCAATTTACAAAGTCCTTTTTTTCAGAAATCAGCCCATGCTGGTTGAGTGACGAAGGGCACGCTCTCACCATCATTGTCGGGAGTACTGAGCCTGCCTCCCCTGCCTCTCCCAGCCCTCGGTCCTGGGTCGGGTCTCGGGGTGGTGTGGCAAGCTCTCCTGCGGGCGCTCTGGCCCCTGCCTGAAGGTCATTCACATCTGGTGGCAGCCACGCCGATGGGAGCAGGAAGGCAGGGCCTGGGGTGTCGGTCTCTGACAGTTGCAAGTCCCTCCAGAGAGGCTGAGGGATCGATCCGTTGGAGGCCAGGAACGTCCCTCAAAGCAGAAACTGGAACCCAGCAGGTACATCCCGGGTGCTGGATTCTTGATAGACAACCATCCCCTACCCCCGCCTCCCTTCCTACTAACAGCAGTGCAATTCCTGTCCAGGGTGATGCCGTGTTCAGCTTAAAACCCCCAGCTTTCCAGTCTCCCTTGCAGCTGTCTGTGGCCACGTGACATAGTTCTGGACAAAGCACCCCAAAGCTGCTGGGTGGGGCGTCCAAGAAAGCTTGTTATGGAAGAGTCAATTTCATCTGTGCCTTCAGGCGTTCATGTGGTTCTTATCCCTTCTCCTGTCCTTTTTCCTTCTTGCCTGGAACAAAGATGAGAAGCCTGTAGACACAGAAACCATCTTGTGACGATGAGGACCACAGCCCCATACTACAAGTGGCAGATTAGGGGGCTTGAAGGAGCCAGACCGTCGCCTACTTCCCCCTGGCTCTGCAGAGCCTAATTCCAGCCTTTTTTCTTTTCTTTTCTTTTCTTTTTTTAATGTGGACACTTCCATATGCCTGAATGCATATGGAAGCTCTGCTGCACTTGAGAATCACCCAGGGAGCTTTGAAAAAGCCTACCAGCCCGGGCCCGCCCAGCACCCTCACATCAGATCTGTGCAGCTGGGGCCCAGGCAGCCGTGAGTCATGGGTCCCCAGATGACTGCAATGTGCGGTCCCGTTGGAGACCCAATGAGCTAGAGCAGTGTCTCCTAAATGTTAAGATGTGGAGGACCCAGCGGGGGGCGGGGGGTGTCTTGTGAACGTGTGGACCCTGATGCAGCCTGTGTGCAGGGGGCTGGGGATCCTATATTCCTGGCTTCCTGGCAATGTAACTGCTGGCGCATGGACCACGGGTGGAGGACTAAGGCATTAAAGCATCAAGCTAAGTCTCTGGACTTTGCCTAAGAAGGATCACCAGGGCCATCACCACCTTCTCCTTCTCCTTCTCCTTCCTCCTCTTCTGCCCTCACGGCTAAGTTACCGCCTCAATGTACTGAGCAGCTCCCATGCCAAGCACCGCGCTCAGAGAGTCACGTGTCCCGTCTCTAATCCTGCTGACAGCTCTGTAAGGCAACACATCTTCTGAACCCAAAGAGAATTCAGATTTGTCTGGGTGTATCTGAGGAAGCCTTGGAGTTTATGAGTCCCCAAGCGTCTATTTGCACAGCTGATTTGCATGAAGGCTTTGTGCTTTATGTTTGGGGGCTGCAGCTCAGGGAGGAAGAAAACCCATCAAGGGGGCCTGCAGGGAGGGGCCAGGGGAGGACACAAGGGCAGCATGGGGACAGGGGGTGTCTGGTCCCTGATGGGACCTGAGGCGCTCAGTCTGACCTCTTGGGAGTGAGGGCGTCCTCCTCACATCTCAGCTGAGCACAGTTTGGCTCCTGTGCCTTGAAGCCTGAAGACAATCTGCTGTTCTTGTAACTTCCCTGAAGGTTGAGGTGTTTTTTTTGTTTAGCTCGGGAAACCGTGGAAAGACAGCTGAGGCAGACACCTTTGGGAACATCTGCTCAGCCCACACTTTACCATCTCAGAGAAGTGTCCCCACGCCCAGCAGTGGGCCTCTGGAGCTATGTCTATGTGACTCTGTGTCTTTGGGGCTGTGGTTGGCTGGACAAGGCTGTTGACCCAGCCTGGGCATAGCAAGATCATGGGTTTGGCTGAGCTGTCAGCCTCTCCTGAGAAAATGGGGGACCACGGTGTTCCTCTTTGGCCCATGGGCACAGAAGCATAAAAATCTGCAGAAAGAGCAAATGCAGAGAGAGAAGGGGAGAAGAGAGACCCGGCAGCCATAGAGAGAAAAGCAGACAGCTGCTGCCTCATTTCCTGGCCACTTGCCACCTGCATCCCCCGCGGGCTGCTTCAGTTCCCCCATGGGTTCCATGCTGCTTGTGATGGACAAACTCTAGAGCCCTCCTCCCCCCATGATCTACCCCTCTTGGTGCGTATGTGTATATAATCTCTATGTCCCTTTCGTGTGGAAGGGAACTGTGACTTACATCTCGCCAGCAGAATTTGACAACAGTGATGAGATGCTACTTCCATGATTACCGTGTTATATATAAGACTCTACCTTACCAGCATACGTGCCCAAGTGACTCTCTCTCTGGCTGTCTTTGAAGAAGCAAGTGGCCGTGTCAGGGGAGGTCCATGTGGCAAGGAGCACAGGTCAGCCTCTGGAAACTGAAGGCAGCCTCCAGCAGACAGCCAGCAGGAAGCCAGGGCTCTAAGCTCCACAGACACAAGGAAACGCTCTTGCCAACCAGCGAGAGCTTGTAAGTGGATTCCTCCCCAATCACATGCAGCCTAGACAGAGCCTTGACTGCAGCCCTGTGAAATCCTAGGAGAGGACACAAATAAGCACACCAGACTCCTAGCCCACGGAAACTGTGAGATTATAAATATGTCTTCTACATCCACTAGGTTTGTGCTAATTTATTACACAGCAATGGAAAATGAATATACCACGGTTCTTCATCCGGTGCCTTTTACACAGGTAAGTCCCAATTACTGGCCACCTGAAGACTCCTGGCCATGGTGAGAGCACTGCGCCTGGGCCAGCACTCTGCTTCGGGGAGGGCTGCCCATCCACAAGCATACTGGCAGGAGGCAGAAGTGGCTCGGGACAACGCAGGAAGTGCTCTGCGGCACAAGTCCTGACAGCGAGGGGCAGCAGCTATTGGACTAGACCTCCTGGGGATCCCCAGAAGTACTTGGGGGTAAGGAAGGAGGACAACTAATGAACAGGTGGGGACCATGAAGCCAATTGAATTTGGGTATGTGATTTCATTTGTACTTAACTCTGCTTGAAGTTCATTGTAAATGTATGTCTTGTATCAAACGTAGGACATGGGGAGCCACTACTTCTGCAAATATCTTTTCTTCACCATCAATTCTTTTCCTTCCAGTCTTCGGATTAGATTATTTATACTGAACTATCTTCAGGTTTCTGACTCTTTCCTCTGTTATTTCAATTCTTCTGTTAAGCCCATCCAGGGAATTTTTATTTTAGATATTTTATTTTTCACTTTTATATTTTCCATTTAACTCTTTCTTATAGTTTCTAGTTCTCTGCTGAGAATTCCTACTATTTCTTTCATTATGAATTTCTCTTACCTCACTGGCCAAGGGTTAGTAGCCATTTTAAGAGACTTGTCAGCTAATTCCAACATCTGGGTCATGTCAGAGACAGGCTCCATTCTTGAGACCATATCAATTTTATTTTTTAATTGTCTATTAAATAATTTTGGATTGTAGCTCAGACATTTCTGGTTTTCTAAATTTAGTATATTGAATAATTTTGGATTGTATCTTAGACATTATATATGATTTATTGTAAAATTGCTGGATTCTGTTATATTCCTCCAAAGAGTGCTGATTTTATTATTATTATTATTATAATATCAGGCAATTGATAGGACTTAAAGTGCAGATCCTGTCACAGAGGGACCTTGTTAAAATGCAGTGACCACTCAAAACTCAGTTCTGTTATTCTTACCTGAGCTGCTTCAAGTCTGCCCTTGTATATATGCTCTGGAGGTCAGAAAGAGATCTGGGCATAGTTCATACACAGATGTTGGGTTCCCTTGTCTGGCTTTCTTTCACTCTCCCTTCTTTTCACTTTTCAGGGGAAAATTGCCCCAAACTCCCCGATTCTTCAAGTCAGAAACAGTTCAAGGTTTCTATCAGTCCTGTGTGATGCCCCTCACTGAAAGCCACCTTTAGGCTAAAAAAGTTTGTAAAAAAGGGAGGGGACCATCCAATACCATTTCTTTCTTCTAAGTGTCAACTCTCTGCTTCTGGTACCATTCTAGTGCCATAAGGTAGTTGATTTTATTTATTTATTGGAGAGAGAGAATGAGCAGGGGAGGGGCAGAGGGAGAAGCAGACTCCCCAATAGGCAGGGAACCCAACTCAGGACTCAATTCCAGGACCCTGGGATCATGACCCAAGCCAAAGGAAGACACTAAACTGACAGAGCCACCCAGGTGCCCAAATATACATAAATATTTGTAGTTGCTATCTGTAGGAGCTTACTCAGCTATTACTGGATACTAAGCTTGAGGACATAGGGCTTACAAAAATACCATTAAGTCCTTTTTACAGATGAGAAACTGAGCCCTCACAGGTCCATCAGGCTTAAAGCTCCTCCACTCCATTTAATCCAAGTCCATTTGGGCAAAGCAAGAATAAGATGGCATCCACTGTGTAGAGACAGGGAGGCCCTGGCTAGAAGGGAAAGCACATAAAATGCCAAACTATGCAAACCTGAACGTACAAGTCCTTTGTGGCCAAGGAGTTGTCACAATGAGCTTAAAGCTTTGTACATGGTCTGTTTGAAGACTTCCCAAGATTTCTTTGTTTCTTTCTTTTTAATTTCTTTGGAGAACTCCAGGCATCTCAGCTGTGCAAGGGGTCATGAACCCACTGAAGAGCAAAACTTTTGCAGTATCTTATGGCTACCCCAGGCAAAACCAGAGGCCAAAAAATGTCATAGGACCTCAGAGATGATCTCTCTCCAACACCTCATTTTAAAGATGATGAAATTGAGGCCCAGAAAGATGAAATGGTTTGTCCAAGATTTCTCAGCCATTTTGTGGCTGAGCTAGTTCTGATGTTCAAATTTCGGAATTTCTGCAAAACAAGCATGGCTCCTTCATACCCATAGGTAGTCCTCCATCTCTCTCTCTCTCTGGCCTTCCCACACTGCTACGACAAAATACAACACCGGTGGGCTCCACTTGCCTCTGATGGCATGCAGGGGAGGGCATCTATCCACTAAGTTAGTAGTTCACCACCACTTTTTTTTAAATCTACAGAACTCAAGAAACATGCTAATACTCATAAACACCCAAGTGAATCCCAATGAACATCATCCCACCAATGAATTGATGTTGATGGATTCCAGGTTGGTGTTTCCTCTGTGGCACTGACCCCCGCCCACCACCACCACCACTTAGTTACCCACCATAGATTCGAAAGGCATACTCGATCTTCAGGCTGGGGCAGGCCTGCTCACTGAACACCGACGCCATGCCCAGCACATCCTCAAAGGAGAACACATCGTTGTGGGAGAATACTTTGCAGATTCGGTCTCTGAAAGGGTTGACCTGTGGAAGAGGAGGAGGAGGGGGTGGGGAGTGTCAGGTTCATGCCTCCCTAGCCCTCACCTATCTATCAGAAACAGCAAATTCCTCTCTGGCACCCTCCTCTGCTTTCGGTATGCTAATTCCTTCCCACCTACCAGGATTCCTTTCTCCCAGTTGCTCAGGGGCCCAGCCCTGCCTGTTCTAAACTCTTCCTCGCCTGTTGGCAGGCCTTATCAGGACCCAACTTTGCTATAGTATTCTAGAATGACCCCCATGCCTCCCTTCAAGCAACCCAAATTCTTTTTCTTAGATGCACCTCAGCTAAGAAAGCTATTTGATTCTGTGAGTTCATGTAGCAGATCTGAATGGCCAATCTGCCCAATTTTTAATTAGTTGAAACAAATCTCTGGTTGATTTTTCTCGTCCCCCTTTCACTGACTTTCACTGACAAAGTACCTTTTCAAGGCTCCAAGCTTCATGCAAAAGGATTAGTTCCTCTGCTTCAAGCACCCGCTGGGCCTATTACCTCTCTCAAGGGCATTTGAACCCCAGCTCCCTCCTGCCCCCCCACTGCCTCTAGGGGCCTGTATCCTTGTCTAACACTCCTTAGAGTTTTCCCAGCAACGGCCAATGCTTAGCTCTCTGGTTTTGATCTCCCCTTTTATGGCACATGAAAATTTCTTCATTTCTTTTGAACTAAGCTACATATTAGCATCTATGGTTTAGTTTTATTGGGTGCTCCTTTTGTATTTGAGGTGGGAGAGAGAACATTCTGTGTTACCTCAGGTGGCCGTGTAGCTCTCAAGCTTTAGTGAGCAAACAAGGTACCTAAGGTCCTTGTTAAGAACGTAAAGTGCAAGGCCCCACCCTCAGAGATCCTGATTTAGAAGCTCTGCAGTGTAGCCCAGCATTGGGGGTGAATTGTATCTCCCCTGCATTTGCATGTTGAAGTCTTAACCCCTAGTACCTCAGACCTCAGAATGTCACCTCGTTTGGAAACAGGGTCTTCTAGATACAATTGATTAAGATGAGGGCATATGAGGTAGAGTGGGCCCCTAGTGCAATATGACTTCTGTCCTTATTAAAAGGGGAATTTGAGATGCAGAGACATGCGGTGCAGGAGAACACCCCATGCAGATGAAGACAGACATTGGTGTGAAGCACCTACAAGCCAAGGAATGACTGCCGGCACGCCCTGGAAGTTAGGAGAGAGGCATGGAGCAGATTCCTCCTCACAGCCCTCTGAGGAAACCAACCCCTCAGACATCTTGGTCTCAGCTTGTGAGGTTCTGGAACTGTGAGACAATAAAGTTCTGCTGTTTAAGCTCCATAACTGTGGTACTTTGTCACGTCAGCCTTAGCGAACTAACACCCCTAAGAATTGACGTTGTAAATAAGGTCCCTAGGTGACAGGGTTAGTGTCCCAGGAGTGGCCAGGGGCCAGGAGAATCTGGGCTGCCTTGCTACAACCTCCAAACAAGCTCCTGCAGTGTGTGCCCCTCCACCTTCTCATCTCCGCACCCCGCCCCCCAGAAAGCTTACTGTGATGGCCCCAGAAGAGTGCTGCTAAGGGCCATCTAGCAGGTCACGTGCGTCTAGCTGAGTGGCTTCACAAATTACTTGGGTGAATTTTAACTCAATTAACTCTCGCAAATGGCGGCTTAACAAGATTCCTACAAAGAAACTACAACTGAAGATAACGCCTATAATGCAAATGCGGGGGGTCCACCAGAAAACGTCAGGGCCAGAACCCCTGCTACTTCAAATTCAAATTCTTCTCTATTTAGTAGTAGAAACAGTGAGCATCTACTCAGACGTAACTGAAGTCCTGGCTTCA
>CM053610.1:99979133-100006555 GCA_028646535.1 Procyon lotor | reverse complement strand
CTGTTGGAAGTTGTGGGGGAATTATTGCTGAAGATGTGGAGAAATAAGCATCCGAACAAACTCCACACTGTGGAAAGGTGGCTAAATAGTTGAAGAAAAGTACCGATGTTTCGCACATGGTTTTCCTAGATTCTGTTTCTGTCATAAAGTACACGAAGAACCACATTTCTGCAAGCGACTAATGGAAAGAGGAGATATTGACTGAATAGTACATTACTTCTTTAATGAAAACACCAGTTACGGGAGAAACTGTCTGGGTGTGATCACCAAGGGAGTGGCTGCTCCATGATGAAAAGGATTCTGGGTAAGGGTGCAGAGATGGTCACATCTGTGAAACCAACGCCCCACAGAGCTTCCCGCAGGCTTCCAGTCAAAAGCGTTTAAGCCCAAAAGTACACAGAGTGGTACAGGATCCAATGGTGTGGGTAGTTAAAAAAAAAAAAAAAGAGACACCTGGGTGGCTCAGTCATTAAGCGTCTGCAGGAAGCCTGCTTCTCCCGCTACCATTCCCTCTGCTTGAGTTCCCTCTCTCGCTGTGTTTCTCTCTGTCAAATAAATAAAATCTTTAAAAAAAAAAAAAGAGAGAGAGAGTTTATTTTATTTATTTATTTATTTTTAAAGATTTTATTTATTTGACAGAGAGAGAGATCACAAGTAGGCAGAGAGGCAGAGGGGGCGGGGGGGAAGGAGCTTGGGAAGCTCTTGCCAAGCAGAGAGCCCGATGTGGGCCTTGGTCCCAGGACCCCAAGATCATGACCCGAGCCGAAGGCAGAGGCTTTAACCCACTGAGCCACCCAGGCACCCCTATTTTTTAATTTTTTTAAAGAGTTTAAAGCATAGTAAAATATGGACAATGATTTGTAATCAGAAGGGAAGTGACTTGAAAAATCTTTCGAACACATAGAGGTTTGCTGGTTATCTCTTGACAGAGCACTTAAAAAAGCCATCAAACTTTAAGAGGAATTATGTGTTTCTTGTACCAAAAGACAAACGTTCCAAATCTGCTGAGCATTTTACGATGACAAGTGACTGTTGGCAGATATCTACTGAAAAATGAACTCGAATTCTTCTGACTCTTCGAGGTAGAGGTGACTCATTTCGGCAATGAGGGAGAAAAGCATTTGCTTTTCCAAAGAATTCCTGCTTTGGAGAGAATATTTTGAGCATCAAATTGTTGTTGTTGAAAACATGTGGAGTCACCTAAAATCATGCTTTCTATCTGCACACTTGAAAATATTAGAAACAGATTTTTCTAATCTGTTTGAAAATCATCCAAATGGAGAGTGTCAGTGGATGTTGAGTCCATTTGTTAAAAATATAAAAATGCAGTGTTTTTCCAATTAGCTTATAAGAGCCACTGACTGACATAAGGGAAGATGGACATCTATGAGCTTCATATCGATAAAAAGTCTTTAATTGGTGGATGGGATTGAAAACAAGGGCCATAATTTAATCCTTGCGGCCCGTGATACATTTCTTCTCTTTGAACCAGGGAGGACAGCCACTAAAAACAGACTCAGCTAGAACCAGACCCCCTAATGGCTTGGTCTCCAAGTGTTAAAGTGAGATTTTAAAGAATAATGAAGTACATGCAACCAGACTGCTTTCCTTTACACTATTGTTATTAATTACAAGCCAACAATACAATGGTGAGAGGAGGAAATTTTGTTCTATAAATGAAAGGGGGATCTATTTTTAAGGTATTTTATGTGCATTTAGTTTATATGACATTTAGTTTTAAAATGCTTTATTTTGCACGTTTATATCATAACATACTGGTATTACAGTAAAGGGCCAGCTTGAATACACACATATTATGGGTACATGCTCCCCATTTTTTTTTATTGCTGGGGAAGCATGATCAAAGATAGCTGATGATCTCTGATCTAGACTAACGCCTTCCTAAATCAGGGATGTGGAAAACGGGCCTCGGAGTGGGGAGTGGGGGAAATGACTTGCCCAAGGTCACTCAGCCTAGGTCCCAGGTTTCCTGAGTCTGCCTGGCACCGTTTCCACTATGGTCCCTTGTGGCACATAAACGTAAAAGAAAAGGAGGCAGAACATGTGACCATTAAAATGTAGAAAAACTTGGAAATGGAACTCCTTAAAACTCTTACTTCAATTGAAAAAAAAATATATGTTTTTTTGACAAAAAGTGCCCAAACAGAGGCTAGCTTGAAGTCAAAGCCGCGGCGCCTGCCCATGAGAACTCCATGTCTAACCTTCTTATGGTAGTGGCCGTCCTGACTGGGAGCTGCCCGGGAGGGGACAAGGTGAGCAAACACTGCAGGAGGGAGAGCCTCAAGGAGAAGGCGGAGGCAGCAGGAAGCCGGCAGGCTTGTAAACAGTGGAGGACCAGAGTGAGGAGTGGGGGAGGCTGTCTCTGAGAAGATGGCAGGGCAGGGCCCAGGGTCACCAGAGCTGTCTCTGGGCCCTGGAGGCTATGAGGTGGCTGGTATGGTTCTCTGTGAGGCCTGGCAGGTACCTGCCAGGAGGGTGTCCCCGGCCTGTCTCCATTCCAGCAGGTTCACTGCCTCATCCCTTCCTGGAGGGAGATCCCAGGACACAGACTTGCCCCGTGGCGAGGTATCCTTAGCACAAGTGCAGCTCTGTGCAAAGGGACGCTGCCAGGGCCCGCCAGGATAGTTTCGAAGCATCCAGATGAGGCCGCCTCTGCCTCTCCCTTCTCCCCACCCTGAGCTAAGCACAAGCTTAGCCAGTGTCCCCGGTTCCAGCCCAGCCACCGGCAGATGGGACAGCTGGGGAGAGGCAGGAAAGGGAGCGAGGCTCATGAGTGATCACAGTTCCAGTTTACTGTGTTCCAGATTTGTGTGGCTATTACCTTAGCAATCTGAAACCGGAACCACTAAATTTTGGGTCCTATCCAGAGAGTGATAGTCTGCATTACATTTCACACTCATTTAGAAGCCCTTCAGTCCGCCAGAGGTGGAAGAAGATGACAATTGGCAAAGCAAGGCTTCCATTTCAAGAATCGCACGCACCCCAATGTGAAGGCATTCCAAACAAGGGAACATAAACATGTCAGTATAGAAATTTACACAGGTAACTCAGTAGTGCAATCTCCATCTATATATGACAAAACTAAAGAAGATGAAAATAAACCCCAAAGGCTGGGGATTTTTTTTTTTTTTTTTGAAACAGAAACTACAGTTTGTTGACAATAAAAAGATTGCAGTCCTTGCCAAAAAACTAACACTTTTTTTAAAAAAATATCCTCTCAAAGTTATTGAACAAGAGATTTGATTTGAAGATGGAAGCCAGAGGGAAAATATTTGGACTTAGCTTAAAAATATCTCCTCACCATTTCTCCAACTAGCACATCGTCAAAAGAAGCCTTTTTATGGTTGCTGGAAAAAATTCACACGAAAATACGCTAGTGACTCAACAGTGACGTCACTGAAGAAGTTTGATTTTTAAGATCTTGTTTGTTAAAAAAAAAGGATCAAACAGCATTATTTCATTTAAAACTAATTAAACTGTCATACTTTTTAGTGTTTGTTGTTTTTGAATTATGCTTCATTTGTCCATTTTGTCTGCTACCAACTCTTGCCAAAGGGATAGGATTAATGTTTGTATTTTTAAAATTTTAAACAGATGTAAAGCATCTGCCAAGGAAAGGAGGAGATGGAGGTGTCACTGGGAGGGTAGTTAAGAGGCCAGGCCTTTCTGGGTCTTGAGTGGGAGCCTGAGGTTACTGACACGGACTCTCACTGTGCAAAGTGCTGCTCGAAAGACTTTTCATTGTTGTACAAGATTGGGTGAGCAGACCCCATATCCTGGGAGAAAGGTGTAACAAATCATTTGTGTTTGAGTGCCTTTAAAAACTTCCCCCAGGGGTGCCTGGGTGGCTCAGTGGGTTAAAGCCTCTGCCTTCGGCTCAGCTCATGATCTCAGGGTCCTGGGATCGAGCCCCGCATCGGGCTCTCTGCACAGCGGGGAGCCTGCTTCCCCCTCTCTCTCTACCTGCCTCTCTGCCTGCTCGTGATCTCTCTCCTCTCTGTCAAATAAACAAATAAAATTTTTAAAAAAATAAAAAATAAATAAAATAAAAACTTCCTCCAGATATACTATATTTATGGATTGGAAGGCTGAATTTAATTAAGATGTTGACTCTTCCCAAATTGATCTGCAGAGTTAATACAATTCTAGTTAAAGTCTTCCAACTTTATGTGGATTCTAAACTTTATATGGAAATTGGAAATATGAAGGGCCAAGAACATCCAAAGCAATTCCAAAGAAGAGGAACAAGGCAGAAGAACTTATACTACTAGGTATCAAGAGATTGCTATAGCTTTAGTAATTGATACTGGTGCAAGGAGAGACAGATCAATGGCCATAATAAAAAATTTTGGAAACAGACCCACACGTATATGACTACTTGATTTATAACAAATATCACACTGCAACAGAGTGAGAGAAAAGAAGGTCTTTTCAATAAGTGGTGTTAGGTTGGTTCCTACCTCATGCCATACATAAAAATCAATTCCAGATTGATCATAGATCTAACATGGAAAACCAATAGTAAAACTTGTAGACAAAAACATAGGAGAAAATCTTCATGATCTTGAGACAAAAATTCTTTAACAGTATACAAAAAGCACTGATCATTAAGGGGAAAAATCCATAAGTTGGAGTATATTAAAATTAAAAATTTGGAGCGCCTGGGTGGCTCAGTGGGTTAAAGCCTCTGCCTTCGGCTCAGGTCATGACCTCAGGGTTCTGGGATCGAGCCCCGCATCTGGCTCTCTGCTCAGCGAGGAGCCTGCTTTCCCCCCCGCCCCTCTCTGCCTGCCTCTCTGCCTACTTGTGATCTCTCTCTCTCTCTGTCAAATAAATAAATAAAATCTTAAAAAAAAAATTAAAAATTTATGTTGTTCAAAAGACATCATTAAGAAAGTGAAAAGGCAAACCATGGCAATCCAGGTACTACAACAGGCAAATGGATAAACAAACTGCAGTATATATCCATAGACTGGAATACTTCTCAGCAATAAATAGGAATAAAGTATTGATTCATGCAACAGTATGGGTAATTCTTAGATGTGTTTTGCTAAGTAAAAGAAGTCGGATCCAAAAAGCTCCATATATGAGCCCATTTGTCTGATATTCTAGAAAATGCAAAAACATTTTTGTGGGATGGAGAACAGGTGGTTGTCAGTGGTTGGGGGAAGGGAAGGAATTAACTACAAAGGAGACTCACAAAGAAATTGTTAGGGTGACGGAACTGTTCTGTGTGGTGGTGCTGTGGTGGTGAGGTCACACATTCGTGCACTTGGTTAAACGCATAGAACCACACCCCACAATGAGTGAAGTTTGCAGAATGCAAATAAAAAGTTTTAAAGGCCAAGGATGCTAGTAAACCTAGGATGAAATGAGGATCGTGACAAATAAAAGTAACCATATTTCAAATATATGACAAGACCTCACTGGCAGGAGTTAAGAAAGAGGAGCTGACCAGATAACTTTGGGAAATGATGGTTTGAGCACATAGTCTAAAGACAGAAAGAGCCATAAACCAACACTGTGCCCTACCTAGAAAAATTGTTTCTGACAGGCTCGTGTGTGTGTGTGTGTGTGTGTGTGTGTGTGTGTGTGTGTTAGCACTTCTGAAACTACATGGATACTGAAGTTGAAGGAATAGATAGATAGATAGATAGATAGATAGATAGATAGATAGATAAATAACGGGTAATAGGAACTAAGTTTCTCATTGTCACAAGATGTTACAAATAAGCAAGAAGGGAAGTCTAGATATGATATAGACAAAAACAAATACTGGTGTGTAGTATATATGAGTGACTATACATACATACATTTTCTAGCTCTATCCACTAAGTAACTTTACAGTGGAGAAATCCAGAAACACCACCTTAATTAAGTGACCAAGGTTAACATCACCAGTGATAGGTCATATCGATATCATGTATTCCCTGATATGATGCTATGAGAAGGGCACTTCGCCCCTGTGGTATTTGTTGCACAAATCCATAACCCCAGTCTAATCAAGAAAATACATCTGCTAGACTCAAATTGAGGGAGGTTCTACAAAAATACCTGGTCAGTGCTCTCCAAAAAATCGTGAAGGACAAGACTGAGAAACTGTCACAGATTAGGGGAGACTAAAGGTAACATGGGGGCCTGGAGTGGCTACTGGAACACACAAAGGACATAAATGAGAAAACTGGTGAAATCCAAACAAAGTTTGTCATTTCAGTTATAGTGTCCCACCAACTTTAATTTATTATCAGTTTTGATAAGTGTACCATGGTTATGTAATAAAGATATAGAGTACTTGCCTTGAAAAATATTAAAAGCAAACCTAGAAAGGATTGAACTCATTTCAGTTAACAACATTGCATCCGAGAACAAAACTCAGTAACATTTAAACGAATACAACAAAATTAAGCACCTAATAATATAAAATTTACAATATTCAGCATCCAATTAAAAGGTAGCAGTTCTGCAAAAAAGTAGGAAAATAAGACCCACAACCCGTCAAAAAAACAACTGATAAAAACGGGCCCAGAAGTGATACTGATAGAATAAGGGGGCACAAACATTAAGACAATAATAAATATGCTCATATGTTCTAGAAGGTAGAGGAAAGCACGATGAGGAAAACTATATACCCATCAATTCAAGAAGCTCAACAAAACCCAAGCGGAAGAAACTTGAAGAAAACCACATGATGGCACAGCATAATCTGATAGCTAAAAACCAGTAATAAAGGGGAAAATATTTTTTAGTGGGAGTGGGACGGGACAAATCCATAGAGAGGAACAGAGACAAAAATGGAACTAAGCAAGCTGAAAGATAGGGAGCAATATCTTTATCTCTGAGAGAAATTAAAAAAAAAAAGGCTCTCATCCTATTATTCTATACCCAGCAAAAATATCCTTCAAACCTAAAGGCAAAAGACTTAATTTTCCTGAACTAAAGCTAAGAGACTGCATCTCTAGACCAAAGCTACAAAAAGATTAAAGAAAGTCCTTCAGGAAGAAGGCAAACACCAGCAGGAAACTTGGATCTACACAAAGGAATGAAGAATGCCAGAAATGATAAATATGTGGGTAAATATAAAAGAATTTTTCTCATTTTAAATCCTTTTCAAAGGGACAAATCCATATAGAGATCTAGAAATTTCAAGACCCCTCTGTCAACAGTTGATAGAACAATAGACCAAAAAATCGTTAAGGAAGTAAAAGACTATCAACCAACTTAACTTACTTGACATTGTATGGAGCACGCCACTTTCCACAGTAGTATACATGTTTTTCTCAGGTGCACGTGGCACATTTACCAAGATAGATCATATTTTAGGTTATAAAGGAAGTCTCAATAAATTTTAAAAGATTTAAATCAAATATGTTCTCTGACCATAACAAAAGTAAATTAGAAATCAGTACCAAAAAGGTATCTTGAAGACGCTCAAAATCAAAAAAGTCACAAAAGAAATGAGAAAATAATTTGATCTAAATGAAAATAAAAACACAAGATATCAAAATTTGTGATATTCTATGCAAACATTGTGTACAAGGTAATTAACAGCATTAAGTGTTTATATTAGGAAAGAAAGGATTTAAAAGTTTAAGTGGGGAAAAAAAGGCCCTTCACCCAGGGCTGGGAGTTGGTCACTAGAGGAAAAAAGTGTCAGGAATTCCAGATGTGTCAGGTGGCCCATTCTTGCCCTGTGCTTCTGGGCTACTTGCCCCTAGGAAGTGGCCCCTGAGGACATAAAGGAGTTTGTCACCAAGCAGTGGTTGGAAGCCACAGGTGGATGGAGCTTCTGGGCTGGGCTGAGAAAAAATCAGCTGGATGTCCCTTTCCAGAAGTTTTCTCTTCCTTTGACCCTCACCCAGGAGGAATTCCTAGTTCAGGGTCTGAACCCCTGCACCCTCCGGCACTAGAATAACTCTGCCAGAAGGTGGCAGTGTTGAGTTGAAGTTGTTCCATCCGATCTCAGACCCAGCTTGGGTGAGCACCTACTGTGTGCAAGCTATTGGTTTGGGCTGTGACTATCTTGCGGAAACGTGGCCGGATGGATATCACCACTCCATTTTACGGAGAGGAAACTAAAGTCCAGGGAATGAGAATGCAAACTCCTAATTCAATGCCTTTGTCTGCATGGCGACTCTTAACTCCAAGAAGATTTCTCAAATTCACATTTCTGCACACATAAAACCAGCAGGATTTGAGGCATCATCTGAGTCCCATGTCTCTGACATTTGGCAGTTGCGCAGAAGAACAAACTGGTGGAGCTGAAGGATATGACTTCTCAGCTGGGGATGTAGGGCACAAAACTCATGAACCTGAACTTCAAGTCCTTGCAGCAAATGCTTAAGTGCCTGTTCACCAGGCACTAAACAAGTTCCCTGAGCCCCCCAAATAATGGAGATACCACCTCTGTCCTTTATGGGACTCAACCCAGGCACTTAAATAATTATCTTCAGGGACAGGTGGGGTAGAAACAGGTGTCTGAATCAAATACGAAGCAAAATCAAATGACGAAAGCTGGGGCGCCTGGGTGGCTCAGTCATTAAGCGTCTGCCTTTGGCTCAGATCATGGTCCCAGGGTCCTGGGATGGAGCCCCATATCGGGCTCTTTGCTCAGCAGGGAGCCTGCTTCTCCCACTACCATTCCCTCTGCTTGTGTTCCCTCTCTAGCTGTGTTTCTCTCTGTCAAATAAATAAAATCTTTAAAAAAAAAAAAAAAAGACGATAGCTTGGAGGGATAGTGTTGCTATCCTTCCCTAATCCCTAATAATTATTTAGGGATAGTGTTGCTATCCCTATAGCAACATTATTATTATATAATAATTATCCCTAAAATTATTTAGGGATAGTGTTGCTATCCCTCCAAGAGAAAGGACAGGCAGAGGGCCCAGGAAGAGAAACCAGCCAGGAGACAGAGATAGGACAGGAGCCAAGGTCAGATCAGACAGGGGATAAGATGTGGTGGGACTCCGGGGGGGTGCTCTGGGGGGAGGCTAGGAAACAAGGCCAGATAGCAGGGCTCCCCTTCCTTCTTTCTCCACATGGCCCTCAGCCCCTTCCCCCCTTTCCAGACTGCCCAGGCTCTGGCTGGATGGATCAGAATGTTATGTGGGAAAGAGCAACTGTGGGGCTGAATCTGGACCCTCAAACCTCTCAAAGGCCCAGATTGGTTTGTATGATCTTCAGCAGGTGGAGAGAAGCCTGACATTTCCATTTAAGGGGAGTTGGGGACAGGGAGCGTGAGGGATGAAAAATTCACCTAGGTGAATGTGCTCCTCAGTTGGCCAGGCCAGTTGTTTATAAAAAAGGGACAGTCTCTGCGTTTTAGATGTTCAACCTTCCTGAAGTCTGAAAACAGAGGGGCCCGTATGGGAGCTGTCTCGTAGTGACAGATGGGTTGGCAGGGGCAGGCTGAGGATGTGTCCTGCCGGCAGCTGGAGGCCGATCGCTAATGGAACAAATAGGGGAGAAAGGCAGTAAAAATGTTAAATATTATTAAACATCCATGAGACCACGTGGCTTGAACCTGGCTCAGACCCACCAGCCCTGTCTCTCCCCAGATTTCAGGCCCACTGGTACCTGCGAGGGCCCTGAGGAAACTTCCAGAAGAGCTTCCTGCTAGCACGGAGGAGCCCAGGGGACTGCACTGTTTTGGGGGGTGGCCCAGGGGCCTGGCCTCATGCACTGGGAGGCTCGAGATAGAGAATGGAAGGAGAGAGGCTCTGGAGTCAGACAGACTCCAAAGAGCCAGTAGAGTAATTGTGTTTGACAATCTACAAGATTCTGGTATGTGCAGCTTTTGAGGTTTGCACAAGCTTAAGTGCAACTTGCCCAAGCAACAAAGGAAAAATAAGAAGAAACAAGAAAGAGGGGTGGGGAGGGGACCCAAAAGACCAGTTGTGCCTCCCTGGTTTACCGACACCGAAACTTAGCCATTTCGTGGAATACTGTCTATTCCCATTCGTACAGCCCATTTTCAACAGCTCGAGATCAACTCCAGAGTGCCTCACAGCACATCAAACCACGATCAGTTTCCTGGGTAACAAGAGTAACAACAAAAACAGATCTGTGTGACCTGGGGCAGACCGTGGGATCCCCCTATCTCCCATCTGTAAAATGGGCAGAATCGTAATTTTGCTCGTGGGGTTTTATGGGGACCGAATGAGATCATATTTGCAAAACACCGGCTCCTGGCAGGCCCCCAATAAACCCTAGCTACCACTAGTGTTATCCCCTACTTCACCGTCCCCTGCATCAGCAGCACTAGCAGCCCCAGGCCCTGGCAGAGCTGTCCCTTTTGAGCTCAAAAGCAAAGATGTCACCTGGGCCTACTAATTTGCCGGGAGCGCACCCTGCCTGCTGATGGGGAGAGTGGAAATGTTCCTTCTGGCTCCGGGGGGTGCCCGAGGCCGAGCATATCCTGGTCACTGCTGACTGCCGCTAGAGGCATCGCCTCTGTGTCAGTCTCCAGGGGACTCAAGGGAGAGCAGTCCGGAGAGAAGAGGGGTGTGAAGGGGGGGTGACACGCTGAGCACCAACTGATGCATAACCTCATTTGGGGGTTGAGGCTAGAGGCTCACGAAGATACTAACACGCCCACTGGCTGTGTGTCTGAAGCCCACAGGGACCTTTCACCAAAATGCACATCCATTACCCCCATCGTGGGCTTTGTGAGTCAGCTCCTGTAGGGGCAGGACCCAAGAACCTGTATCTCATCATGCTGCCCAGGTGGCTTTTATGTAGCCAATCCTTAGACGAAGGGAAGGGCCGGGTCAAAGTCACAGTGCTAATCAATGGCGGAGACATGACAACAGATGCCGCCCTTCCCCCACCGCATCCCCGCAGGACACAGCATCCCACCCCAGTGAGGACGTGTGTGGGGACGGGGCTTGTACGAAGACGTGGACGTGGTGGGCAGCACGGGAGGCCTCCAGCCTCAGCCCAGGGCCAACGCCCAACTGGCCAACACTTGCTTTGTGCAAACGCCTCACATGGCTTCCTTTTCCTCCCTCTTCCTTCCCTCCGCTCCCCCTCCATCCCTCAGGCTGTGGCCAGGCTCCCGCGGAGGCAGGCAGGTTCCATCCCCACAGCCCATGTGGGTCCTCCCTTGTCTGAACTCACCACACTCGGTCAATTCCACCTGTGACAAACTGTCTTTCCTGCAAACATGTCCTTCAACTGCATCCCTGCGCCCCCCGCCCCCCGCACCCCCCACGGCCCTCTTCCCTCTTCCAGTTTCTGCCAGATTTATTTCGGAAATGTTTCCATTTACCG
Source organism: Procyon lotor (assembly GCA_028646535.1). Classification (NCBI taxonomy): domain Eukaryota; kingdom Metazoa; phylum Chordata; class Mammalia; order Carnivora; family Procyonidae; genus Procyon; species Procyon lotor. Next base: position 99,995,266 of record CM053610.1, on the reverse strand, counting down.
CCTTAGACCTTCTGATGAAAACCCCTTCTCTTGGAGCACCAAATAAAGCCCTGGTGTCCAGCGAGCGACTCTCTAGTGCAATCCCGTAGCTTTGCCGTTTTGTTGAGTTACGAAGATGACGAGGAAGAACAACGCTATGGATCCTAGAGCCACTGGCATCTGGGGAGGCGGGTGCTTGGAGTGGGAAGACCCCTGTGCCTGGGGAGGTCTGGATAGAGGAAGGAGGAGGGAGATGTGGGCACCCCAAGAGGCCCTCTAGGCTGTGGACAGTGAGGGTGACAGATGGAAAAGAGAGAGGGGAGAGGCAGCGAATGTGATTGATCCAAGAGGCAACCCTTCCCAGGACCTTGCTACTCCTTCTGCAGTGTCAACCCAAATCCCTACAGGGCTTGGCCTAAGTGGAGTTTTTATGGAAATCAGTGATGGGGTCAAGGCTTTTCTTGAGAGCCCTTCCTCCTGGTCCTTTGCAAGCCTTCCCCCCGACCAAAAAAAAGACCAGAAGACTGGGGGAGAGGGGCTGTGTTCTCTCACAGGGCAACAAACTGGAGGAAAGGTGCTGGCAGCCAAGGGTTCTCCCTGGGGCAGGGAGGCCCCCAGGTCCTTAGGGCTCCCCACGCTCCTGCTCTGTTTGACGCCATTGCTCCAGGAGTGGCATCAACTTGTGTCTCAGGCTGGGGACCTAACGACAGTTTATATGTTTTGCTGTGGAAAATGCAAGCAAAGTTCTGAAGAGCCAATACGAAAATCTCTTAAAGCCCAGTCTGTACCTGTTCTTGAAGGGCCGTTGGTGCAAAGCCAGAAAGCCTGACTGACGTGATGAGGTCCCTGGAGGCAGACCAGGCACGGGCCAGCCTCGGGAGCTGCCCAGAGCTGAGCTCCCCTGCGTCACCGCCTGCTGTTTATAAGCAGCCTTCCTGCCCGTGAGCTGGAGGGGCTCCCCCCGAGTGTCGGGGCTGCTCCACAGCTGTTTGGGGTCACCCCAGGGCACCCTGGGAATGTGTTCCCCTGGGAACTCTGTAGGATGTATATCTTTGCCTTGAGACAACAATTTCTCTTTTATCAACACATCTGAGCAACAGCAGTTGCTGTATTTGGCCCTCACTTTGCATCAACTGATGTAAACTGAAAGGGGCTCGCCCGCCCCCCTCCCCCCCAGCCCGGTGATGCTCAGTGAGTCTTTAAACGTCACAAATTCCAAACCGAAGCCTCTCGAAGGTCCTGTGTCCTTTCGGTTCCTGATATTTTGGATTATTGGCCTTTCGAGGACCCAGCTTCCTTTCCTGCACTTTCTCCTTCAGCAGGGGAACATCGTCACTGCCTAGGACCCAGCCAGCAACCGCTCATCATGACTTACGCATTCATTACTCGCCTACTAGGGGCTTAGATCTCCAGGCACATCCGCTCATCCCCATGTTCCCTTGAACCCAAGGGGGAAACTGGTGCTCAAATATTTACTGCGTGTCATGTGCTGTGCCATTCTTGTTGACGTCTGTGACCCTATCTATTCCTTACAACAACCTGCACCGCAGATATCAGTCAGTTCCTTGTACCGATAAACAGAACCCAGGAGCTGAGAGGTTAAAGCACGTAACCAAGTAAAGAGGAAGAGTGGCAACTCGATCTGTTTGATCCTCAAACTTGAGCTCTTGCCACGGTGCGCATCCCAGGAAGACGCTGCATCCACGTGGGAAAAAATGTGCACGGACGTGTCGTGCTCCCGGGTCAGCAGGCGGGTCCGGGCTGAGCTCTGAGCAACATGCTACGCCTGCTGCTGATGGTGGCTCAGGAAAGAGCAAGGGGAGGAGTGGAAAATGTCCTAAGGATCCTGGCCCTGGGGGCCGGGGCTGGGGGGCAGTGGTGATGGCAGGCGTGTGGAGTTCTGCATCCGGGTCCACGGCAGCTCCCGACCTCGGGATGACAGCAGCTGGGCAGCAGGAGGAGAGGTAGGGCTGCCGCGTCTCAGCAGGACAAGCCAAGGGAGGGCTCACACACGCAGTACCCTCCTCGAGGATGGAGAAAAGGGATCGGACCCCAACATCCGCCCATGGAGAAACCACATGCAAAGCGACCTTTATGTCAACCTGGAGAGAGGTCTCGAGGGCTCTATCTTTTATCATTAGCTGGGCTTAAGAACATTTAAGAGCCCAGGTCTTACATTTATTTTGTGCTTTTTGCCCCCTTGAGGCATAAATGTTTTTCCGTGTTGCTACATACTCAGTATAATTATCATCCTAACGGCTGGATAGTTCAAATTCCCAAAGTGGACGGCCCTATCTCTCTCATGCCTCCAAGGGGAACCTGGAACTCTAAACTAAGAAAATAATTTCCTAAAATGAAGAAAATAATACGGGAGGATGTTTATTGCAAAATTATTTATAGTAGCAAAAAAAAAAAAAAAAAATCCCTAACTGGGAACAATGGTAATGTCTGCCATGAGAAGGTGGTTTAGTAAATCAGAACTCAACGCAATTATGCAACTATTTAAATGATAATTGCACGGACTACATAACAACACCGAAAAAGCACACTTGCGCCTAATGGGAGAAAAGGCACAAAATAAAATTGTATCCCTGTGTGTCTACAGTAATGTAAAACAAAGTGTGCCCAGGGGGGAGAAGGTTACAAAAGACATGACAACTTCTGTCAGGGTAGTTGGATGCCACGGGATTCGTTTTTTAGAAAATGTATTTGAATGCTGACATACCATTTTAACAATAAATAAAAGGCGAGTTAAAAAAGAAAAGTGCGCTATTGAGACATTTTGCTAAGAGCACAAACTCTCCTTCCCAGAGGGTTGGGAAGCGGGGGTTGTGCTTCTCTTTTCGGGTTCCTTTTGTGCAGGGCGAGGGTTAGGACTCAGCTCTTAGACCCCGAGAGGAGCTGGTGAATGTTCTCTGGCCTAGCCAGCAAGGAGGCACCGATAGGAATGGGGTTTAGGGGAAGAAGGCTACAGTTCATCTCATGGCATCTATCTCCTTCCCTCCAGATGTGTTCCAAAGCATAAAGCCGCAGGCTGATAACCAGTGGGTAGTGAACATGTCTCCTGGTAATGGGCCCGGATTGTGGCCGTGTTGTTGGCTTCCTTGAGCTACTGCCCCACGGTCTTGGCGAGCATGACCAGGAGAGCATCGAGGTGGTCCGGGCCTCCCTCGCCCCTCAGGGTCCCTGCTGGCTCAGAGGCCTCTCGGAGCAGGGAGGGCACCTACAAAGAGTGGTGGGGCCACCTCAACCGCCTGGCCCTGTTGGGCAGCCCTCCCTCCCCTCGGGGATTCTCCCTATTCCTGGAGGCCTTCCGCCCAGAATGTAGAAAGCAGCAGCCGGCCAGGCAGGGCTCTGTTCCTGCAGACAAGGGACCGATGGGTCCCGGATCCAGAGTCTCCTACTAGCTGTTCTCCCCGACTGCCCTCCTAAAAATGGGGGGCACTTGAGTCCTGGGGCACTCCTGGGGTGCCGGGCAAAGGAGGGGCTCTGGGTCCACAGGGGCCAAGGAACGGGTGCCTCCAGCCATCTCTAGTCTTTGCCACCCGATGCCCCCGCACAGCACTCTGGCCAGGTCACTCTGGGATGCCTCCAGAGGCAGGCAGCTTGCTCTCTGAATGAGCCCGCTCTGGCTTCTAAAAGTGCTGTCTGTTTAGGAATTTTAACCCAATCCTATTGCTCCAATTCCTCCTCCGCCTGCCAGCAAATACGTAAAAAAGATTATGTTCTCTTGAGTCCTTCTTCAGCAGGAACACGCCCGTTTCTTAGCTGCCTTCCCGAAGGTGGGGTTTGGGTTCCCTCCTGCAGCCTGGCAGCTATCCAGGGATGCTGCCCCCCTCCCTCTCAGCCTTGGCTGTGAGGTCAGAGGGACAAAGCCTCAGCCTCCCTCCAGAAGCTCTTTCTCTATGAAGGCTGCCTGGGATCCTCTTCAGACGGTTCTAGCATCTTCACACCCCCCCTCTCATCCAGTCGTCTTAAAAACCCTCCGAGGTAGGCACGGCTGCTCTCATGAGGTCCATTGTTCAGGTGGGGACAACCAAAGTCTTCTACAAACAGCAAACCTTGGTTCAGGACTTCGAACAACAAGCCTGTCTGCCTGGAGTCTTACGGGCAGAATCCCGGGGGGCTGGTCCAGTGCCTGGCAGTCAGAGGGGCCTGTGGCTTCCTTAGGGGCTGTGGTCGGGCCCCGGGTTGGGCCTGGCCTGGCCCTCGGCACCTGGGTGAGTGCGCCCCCAACCCCAGCTGTGTGCAGCCGTGGTGGCCTCCAGGTCCCGGCCGGCTGCTCAACACCGGCCACCACACTGCAGCATATGTCACTGGGAAGCCCTCCAGAGCCGTGGGGCGTCTTGTCCCTGTGGAGGTGGCAGCAGGCCCGAGGACTGCGGAGGGTCGAAAATCCTGGGAACGGAGCCCCGGCCAGCCCGGCCAGCACCTCGTGAGGAGCCCCAAAGTTGCGGGGGAGGGGGGCACTTCAGGAACAATGTTGTTTATTTTTCTATTTTTAAACAAGCCTGAGGTCTCTGGGGGCACAAATGAAGTTATCAGAAAAGACATGAGTGGAATAAAGCCTCCAGCCAGCAGGCTGAGACGGGCCCCTGGGACCAGGACTCTTGAAAAGCTGAGATGGGGCTTGTTTATGTTAGACTCTGCGACACAGGCCTGGGACCAGGGTGCTGGACCAACATGTCCCCAAGCCCGCCGCAGCCTGTTCCCTTGGGTGCCACCAGGGAACTCGGGCACAAGCAGTTCTTTGAAAATGGTTCCATCGGTGTCCTCTGCGGCAGGGTGGGGGACGCTCCACCTCTGGAAGGAAATCTGGATTCTCTTCTCACTCCGGCGTCGTGAATGGTTTTCCCGGGGCAGAGAGCCCAGTGGGGCGAGTGCCGTCATGGCGCCCGGTCCCAGCCCTCGCCCTGCCACCAGCTAGGCCTGCTGCCGCACGGCCCGGCACCTGCCCGAGCTTCTATCCCTCACTGGCAGCGGGGCTGGCCTCTCCTGCCTCGACTCCCAGGTGCTGGTCACTGGGACAGGTGGTGAGATAATGTGTCGCCTGGGGAGGGCTGGAGGACCCTGAGAGGGGGACTCGTCATTCCCATCTGAAAGGTAAGGAAGCCGAGGCTCTGAGGGTTCGAGCGACTTGCTGAAATGTTCAGACCCAGACCTGCCTGCTTGGCGATGCCAAGCCTCTCAAGTGCCCTCAAGGGTTACACATCTGCTCTTGGGAGTTCTGGGAGAAATTGTGAATCACAGTCAGATCCAGTTAAAGGCCCGAGTGGCTTTGGCTGCATGAGAAGTACCTTGGAGAAGTGAGAAGTGTGGCAAGAGGCAAGGGGAGCAGGACTTGGGGGCAACAGTCCTGGTTTGATGTGGGTCTGGCCTGGGGTCCCGAGCAGGAGCTTCTTCCCGGGGTCAGTGAGATGTGACACGTGACGGGCCAAGGGGCCGCTCTCGCTCTGCACCGGAAACAGAACACCTCCCCCGGGCTGCCCCCCAGGGATGAGGGGTTGAACGAAGGAGTTGTCGAACACAGGAGTGCTACCCCCGACCCCCTTCCAGGGGCAGGGGATGGAGGGCAGCTCTGCAGCACCTCCCATCAGGACACTCTGGGGGCGAGGCTCCCCGTGGCCACACCCCAGCAGGCCTCTCCTCCCCCTGCAGCCCCAGCTTAGCTCCCCGGGTCATCCAGGCCATGCCCTGGGGTCCAGACAGAAAGATGAAGCCAAAGCTGACCCAAGGCCCGTCGGTCAGCAGAGGGAAAAAGCCCCAAGTGGAGCCCAGTGCCCTCCCCCACCTTCCAGGCTTTCCTAACCACTTGTGTGCGAGGCCTGCTCACACCCATTTGGAAGATCAAGGACACTGAGGCCCCAAGGTGAGCAAGGACATGTGCTCAAGGCCTCCCGGTCCCACGCTGGGGGCCCAAGCAGTATCTCTCTTGCTGACTGCTCACCCGCTGCAGAGCCGGCTTCCCACATCACGGAGCTTTTTCTGAAACCAGCCACTTCTTAATTCTTTGGCTGAATGTCTAAATACGGATTTTTGCCAATTCTGAGCCCTGCTAACTGATGAAGTTGTCAGAAAAAGATCTAATGATGCTTGAAAATGCAGGGAGAGAGCCAGCTGCCGAATTGCCCTCCCAGCTCTGACTCTGCCTCCGGGGAGTCGGGGACCCTCCCCCGGAGAGGGGGGAGTCAGCGCTGGCGGGGGGCGCGGCCCTTCATCAGCTGTGTGACTGCTGACCAGTTGCTTAACCCCTTTGCTCCTCTGTTTCCCAGCTCCAAGTGAGGGTACAAACTCCCTCCTCACCAGGTACTCGGAGGATTTAATGAGATGATGGGTGTGTGGCTTCCCGGCAGTGCCTGGCACAGCGGCGCAGGGGGCCAGCCGGCCTGAACTCTCCAGAACAGACCACAGGGGCCGAGCCTGCAGCCCTGATCTCCTCCGGGGAGGCGCCGGGTCTCTGATCAGCACCCAGTATTTATCTTGAGAGGGGGTGCTTGGGATCCAGCTTCCTTCTCTCCTATGAGATGAAAGGCTCAGAGTGACCTCGTGGCCTGGATGGTGGGGCCTCTGGGTGGGAGCCTGGGAGGCTGGGCTGGGGTGCTCGCGGGCCAGGGCTGCCCCTTTGTTCTCTCTCCTTGCTCAGTGGAGTATTTGTCCAACTCGGGAGCCTGGGCAATGGGGGTGGGACATGGCTTGGGGACTGGGGATTCGGGCAATTCCCAGGCCTGCCATGGGAGCCTGAGACGCTGGACTCCAGGAGGGGCCCTGATGAAATGAGCTGGGCCTCAGTACGGGCCTCCCCAGTACACGAAACACACATGCGTGATCTGTCGCCAAGGGAGGGCTGGGGAGGGCATCGTAGCTAGAGTTGGGAAAAGTCTGCGCCCGGACACACTCGTGATGCTCTGCTTGGGGAGCCTGACTTCATCTGCCCCCAGAAGATGGAGAAGAAAGAACAGAAGTATTTTTGCGATTGTGTGGCCTTGGGTGGAGTTTTGAACTTCCCGCAGACTCGGTTCCCTCCTCTGTAGAATGGGGCTGTACCGCTGTGCTCTACGGACCCGCTGTGACAATCACATGTGGGACAGCACGCAAAGGGGCTCCTGGCCATGAAGCACGTGACACATGGCAGCGGACGTTTGGGGCTGGAAAGCGGAATTGCTATAACCATCCAATCTGCTTCCTTCGTCAGCAAGCGGGGAGAACAGCTAGCTGAGCGGGAGGGAGGGCCCAGGGCAGTGGCCTAAATACAGCCTGGGGATTACCACTGGGTCCAGCTGTCCTGGCCCGGGCGGTGGGTGATCAGACACCCCCTCCGGCATGCAGCCTTCCCTCTGTGCTCCCGGCTCTGCCCTCCGGCTGGGTACCTGCGCTCGCAGGACTGCCCTGAGGTCAAGGTTAGGAGCGGGCAGGCAAGCTCCTCACCAGGGAGCTAACCCCAGCAAGAGCTTCCTCGGGAGGAGGTAGGAGCTCAGAAAGTGAGGCGTGGAAATGGTCTAGTCTGCAGCAGGAGACCTGGGTTCCAGCCTCGGCTCCGCCTCCCCCGCGGCCTCGCACGTGCTATCTGCGGGCCTCAGTTTCTTCAGCTGTAAAGGCCTGTCCCCATGAGGTGGTAGCCCTCCCACCCACCCGATCTCTTCTTGGCCGGGGAGGCAGAGGCTGAGTCTCTCCAGGCACGCCATCTGCCATGGAAAAGGGGCTTGGGAACCCCCAGGCCTCTGGGCCCCTTCCAGCCCTCTGAAAGACGAGGCAAGAGGGTCATCTATAGCAGCAAAGTTTTCACTGGACGGATTGCCTCCCCTCCTTGACCCTCTGCTTTTGCAGCCGTCAATTCAGATAAAAACACGGCCAGCCAAGGCTGCTGGGAGAGTTGACCTGCAGGCATCTCTGGGCTGATCCCTGGCCCCGGGCCGGCCGCAGGGCAGCACAAGGGAGGTCCTTCCGGGGAGGGGGGCCTAGACGTGCCTGGCTCCCCCAGCAGCCATTCAACACCCTGAGATGGGGGGAGGAGACCCTGGCAGAGATGGCCAAGTGTCTCAGGCTGGGCCTCTCCAGGTAGCACTACGCCGCCGCCCCCCCACCCCCGCAGGCTGGATGTGCCCATTTGGGGTGAAGCCCTTGCCACGGGGATCAGGGATCTGAGCTCCGCCAAGCCCCCATGGTTTGTGATTCTCCTGTTTGTTCTTTACGCAGTATTCCATCAGAAAGGAAGCCCCCGAGACCTCACTCAGCGCACAACGCATGGGAAATAATAACCACTTCTAGGGTAAACGGATGAGAACTGGGCGTGACAACCCCCGCTCGTCAGGCTGAGGCCACAGATGTGTCTCAGCTGGGGGGGTGTCTCCCTGGTAATGAAATCGACTAGACAAGCGGCGTCATTTGCCAAGGGTCCTGGGGGAGGGCAGGGCTCCCAGAGTCACCTGGCTCAGCGGGAGGGTGAGGTGGGGACAGGAAGGGGAAGGAGCCACACGGGAGCTCTGAGGACACCAGGACACCAGCCGAGCGGCACATTCGCGAGGCGGCCCAGAGCGGGGAGCGGGACGGCTCTGGGGGCAGCTGCGGCGGGTGGCATATTCGGAGACAGCAACAGTGAGGAGAGGCTGTTTTCGTAATGCCCGACTGAACGTCGGGAATGCAGGTGTTATTCCTGGGTAAAGATGACGGGTTGAACACTTGCGTCTATTTTCACTCTCTCTGACACCCACTACAACTACAGTGCAAGGGAGTTTTTAGAGGCATCACCCACAGAAAAACAGAGAGAACTCGGGAGAACAGCAAAGCTCCGACACACACGGGAAGCGGTAACTGACCTGGGCGAACCAGAGGGAGCCCGACCCTGAGCCCACACCGAGAAAAGTTGGTCAGCAGCCTTTCTTACATCCCAGGAGCCTTGAAAGGCTCTGGAACTGGAAGCACCTGGAGGCACCGGCAATACAGAGAGGTCAGAAAAGGGTTGATTAAAAGTGCGCAAAGCTTTGGAGTCCTAGTCCCCTCCGCCGACGCTGGGTGGCTGGCCCTCCCCAGCCCTTGCACCGGACTGGAAGGGGGTTCTCTGGAGAGTCTTTCTGCACTTTCTGCATTGGGGGGAGCGGGGAAGGGGGAGGTCAGCCACATTGAGAAGTGGGGATTAAATAAATATACAAGCGCTGAAGTCTGAGACCCCAGCGGGCCTCCTTTCAGAACTTTCCTTCCATCCTCTCTCAGGAGACCTCAGGAAATGGTGCCCCCAACCCCACTCCATCTCTGTCTCCGTCTCCGGGGTAGCTCCCAGCCAAAAGGGAGTTTTGGGACTCCAGCTTGGATGCAATTCTTTAGCAACCACTCCCTGATCTCCACTACAAGCAGATGATTAGCAGATAGCCAGGGGAGACCTCGGACACGGAAGACAGAGACCCGAACAAGCTGGGGGGAGCGGAGAGGGGGGCTGCGGTGAGGCACCGTGGAGAAAAGATCAGACAAGACATGGCATCCAGGAAAAAGAAAATACTATTTTAAAACACAGGTGGTGGGGAAGGAGCCCTTGGAAATTAAAAGCACACGAGCAGAAGTGAAAAACTAAATTAAAGTTGTAGATGGGGCACCTGGGTGGCTCAGTGGGTTAAGCCTCTGCCTTCTGCTCAGGTCATGGTCTCAGGGTCCTGAGATCGAGCCCCGCATTGGGCTCTCTTCTCGGCGGGGAGCCTGCTTCCCCCTCTCTCTCTGCCTGCCTCTCTGCCTACTTGTGATCTCTCTCTCTCGTCAAATAAATAAATAAAATCTTTAAAAAAAATAAAGTTGTAGATAAAGTTGAGAAAATCTCCCAGAAAGAAGAGCAGAGAGATGAAGATGAAAAATAGGAGAGAGGAGATAAGTAAAGGGCGATCGCTGATGTACAACAGCAGGATATTAGAGTTCCAGAAGGAGAGAACAAAGAAGACACAAGGGGGAGAGTTATCAAAGAGAACAATCTATGGAAACATCCTAGTCCTGAATGACAGTTTCAGACCAAGCGAGTCCTCTGTGTGCCCGGTACATGGGGAGAAGGACCCACACCACCTCGCATCATTGGGAATTTCAGAATCCTGGGGCCAAAGAGAAGAGCCTGCAAGTTCTCAGAAAGAAAAAATTGGGTTACCAAAAAAAAAAGGTCAGGAAACAGAAAGGTTTTGGACTTGTCAGTAGCAACAGTGAAAGCTAAAATGCACCTTCGTGCTGCTTTCCCATCACCAGGGGAAGTGACAACCAGCTGAGAGGTCAGTTCCACGTAAACTCTTCATCAAGTGCAAGGGGAGAATAAAGACATTATCAGCCACATAAGGCATATAGAGGGTAGCAAGACATTTACCTCCATGAGCCCTTTATCAGGAAGCTACTAAAGGATGCGTGCCACCAAAACAAGGGGGTATGCGGAGACAGGAAGACAGGGAACAAAGATCCAAGGGAGAAGTGACCAGAATCTAGGACAACGTGGACCAGGCTTGGAGGGCCACCTGGTCCTGACTAGAGCGGCTCCAAAGGCTCCAGGAGAAATTTCTTTGAGAAAGTGGAATGTACAGAAAACATCTCAGTTCTGAAAGCCTTTAATTAGAGGAGATTTTTAGGTGATTGGCAGAGGTGTGGTGTCAGCTTAGTGTTAAATACACAGAAAATTAAGCAAAAACAATGATTACATCCAGAAAAGACGACAACTGAAAATGTTCAGGCAGAGAAAAGTCACCATAGTCTATTTCCTGGCTCAGCTCCTAGTAGCATATGAAATCATCATAACGGAAACACTGAATACGGATCTAACCGAAATATACCTATACTGGGGGTGACGTGGGGATGGGAGTCATGAGGGGGGTCACGTGGAGGAGGGAAGAGCTAAACCTCTTCTCTAGGGGGAAGTCAAAGGCTGAGTATCGAGAAGGGGCCGTACAAGAGCACTCTCCGGAGATATGAAGGCAAGAACCGAGAACCAGCTAAGAGCTTCAAATGGTTTCTTTCCAGAGAAGGGGAATGAGGGTGACCCCCAGAGGGCAACTTGACTCTTGGCATGCATAAACTATTTTGATTTAAAAGCTAAAAATGAGGGAAAAAAAACTTAAATAAAAAAATACGTTCCCCTCCCTGCCCCTGCTACGCTGGTCATGTCTCGAAAGCCTAAACAAGCGTGAGGACTCTTGATTTGCTGAAAGCCTTGGGAGTGCGTTCTTTGCAAGCTCTTCTAAGCAGACAGGCCTGGCCCATTAGCAGGCATCAGAAAGTTTCAGAAAAACTGGGGACAGGTAGAAACCAAGGCTGTGGAGCTGAAACCCTGGAACCACACCTGCAGAGCCTCCTGGCTCCACACGCAGGTTCCTGAGGCTCTCTGTGCTTGCGGAGTTGGTGCTGGGGGGAAATGTAGTAGAGGCCGGGCTGTGCACAGGCCCCCTGCCCCCAGGAACCCCGGAGTGGGGCTGGGGAGAGGCCAGAGCAGCCCGCTGGTGTTCAAGCCTCCACCCCGAAGGCTCTGAGACCTCGGGATCTGCCCCAGATCCTACCACCCGCCGTCCTGGGCCCAGAAACCAGAAACCCGGGTCACACCGCGCCACTACTCATCCAAGTTTACAGAAAGCAAGATCGTTATTTATAAGAGCAGAGACGTTGTTTTTAAATACACCAAAGAAAGCCGCAAAGAGAAAACAGACATTTCTGAGTGAAAAGGGACCACTGTGTCCCCGCCATCTGGGTTTTTTCCCACTGCCCTCTGCGGCCCAGGCCATTCTCCTGCCTTGTTCTCTGCTGACGAACGGACCCTTCCCAATATTAACCGACCCATTTTTCCACCAGTGAATCCAAGTTAAGAAAACAGGACTTTCTTCCCAGACCACTCAAACCCCTGAGCCAACTTACAGCCGTACCCGGAGATCCCTGGGGCCCAATTCTCACAGCCTTTTCCAGAGATGTGTTCTGGGCAGTGTGAGTCACGAAGCTCCCATCACTGGGCCCGCAGAGGACACAGCAGGGACACTCGGGCCCCCATCCCCCCAGCAAGCCTCTCCTTGCTCATCTCAGGAAGCAAGCTTCTCCCTTCGACCAAGATTGGAAAGACACAGAGGGAAGTTTAGTCCTAGATCTAAATCCCCCAAAGCTAGTCGGAAGACCAGGGATGATCAGTGACAACGTGCTTGATAGATGGGTAGCAAAAGTAGAGAAATGACAAGAAGAGGCGTATATGGACAGAGATGTTCTTGTGCCCGGGATTAGCTCCTCCTTATATTTCTGCTGTGAAATGACCATTTTTAAAAAAGGAAATGATGATGATTGTGGATCACATCATATTTAAATGTCTTTACTTGGCAAAATTAGGAAAGTTGGCCTCTCTAGCTAGTTCTTCCTTAAAAAAGAAAAAAAAAATTATTTTGGAAATTTTATCGGACTGTGAAAAGTCCGAAGCCTGAGACATACTGTGGTCGCCAACACAAAAAAGAGTAAGAAGGAGTCTCAGGGCCAAAACCACCGGCTCAGGCAGTGAAGAGGGAAGGCACCAAGCACAGGGGTCAGTCTCTTGTTCATACCTAAGGCGTGCACTAGAGCATCCCAGCTAAACGCTTGTTGGCCCGTTTCATGCCCGGGAATGATAGGGAGCTCGTGCCCCCTGCACTCTTCCTCATACTGTCGAGAAACTCGCATCCTTGGACCCAGGGCTACACCTGGGAGCACCTAGAACCAGGCCTCCCACCCGCAGGAAAACAGGCCCCGCGTGGCACCCCTCCCACTCGTCTTCTTTGCCTGGGGCTTATTTGCTTCCTCCTACCCTGATTCATTCCTCTAGTGAAGGGGTTTGCCTAAGGTCACCTGGCTAGCAAGGGAGTGCGAACCCAGCCCTTCTGCTCCTGGCCCGGGGTCTGGCCCCTCGTTCTCTAGATGGGGCAGTGGCTCAGGGTCCTAAATTCATGAGATGACTCTGGCTGTTCAGAACCTGTTGGAAAAGGAGCAAAGAAACCAAAATAGGAAAGGGCGTGGGGAAGCAACGTACCAAAAGTCAACGTGATCCCAATAAACACTTAATAAACACTTAAATATCTGCTTAGAAAAAATTAAGGAGGGAAATAAGGCAAATTGATCATGATGATCATCCCTTGAGATGGGCTACCTTTTATTGTATTTTTGCTTTTCTGTGTTTTCCTACAATGAATGACCTGGTTTCTAGTTGCACAATAGAGTAAAATAAAGGCCACTTAGAAGGGTGAAATAAGTACAATTAAGAGTAGGTTTGTCCCGAGACCCCGTCTCCATTCAGACCCGCTGTCCAGCTTGGGGGCCCGGGCTGGTGCTCCCTGTAGGCGGGGCTGGCCGCACCCCTCCGGCCACCCTGCCCTGCACTTGCTGATACACCATGCGGGGCAGACACACTGTCTTACTGACAGGGATTCAGGCTAAGAGGGAGAGGTCCCAGGTGGAGTGATGGAGCCGGGTTGGGCCAACAGTTCCTGGGTTCTGCAGGGGATCCCAACCTTCCCACTTATCTGGCTTGGGGCATAAAGGACAGCAGAGAGAGCTGGCCGGTGCAGGGTCCTCTGGGTGGGAGGGTTGAGTAGATGGTCACCAGGAAGCTGCCGGGGGGCCCTAAGATGGGGCTCAAGAGGGAATCACAGGCAGGCCCTGGAGCATCAGCCAGCGGGGCTGGTGGGAGCCTCAGCGAGACCCGCCCCTTCCCCAATGAGACCTGGAGCACGTGGCATTATCTCCGCGCACTTCAGCCCCTCGCCGGAGAAATGGTGACAGTTGTCACACCTGTCCTGCTTCTGGGACTGATGCAAGGATAGAGTGAGGCCAGACACGTGTGTGAAGTGCTGGGAAACGGCGCCCTGTGTGGTGGTCCACCAGCCCCTCCGGAGAGCCTGCCCCCAGACGCCCCCAGGGCCACAGTGCCCGCCCCTCCCCCAGGGACCCCAGCGGCATGCCCCGCTCAGCCCCCACGCTGCACTCACCCTCAGGGCTGGCAGGGAGCTGACCTGGTCTGTGGTCAGTGTCGCCTCCTTGTAGTACTTCCCGGGGGGACAGAGCTTCAGGAAACTGTCATGGATGCTAAGAAGAGAGGCAGAGTGAGCCGAGGACAGAGGACCACATGACCCTCTCCTGCCCGCCTGTCTGGATGAAGGGGACTTAAGGATTGAATGACATAGTAAAGGCAGTTAGACATCCATCCACCCTTCTAGAAACATCCTTGAGGATCCAGTGTGCCCGGCTCACGTTGGGGGAGGGGGAGAGGTGTGCAAAGACGAGCCGGGCGTGAGGAAAGGTATGTGAGTGTGCTCTGTAGCACGGAATACACTCCACAAGTGTTAGTTCTAGAATGTCAGAGCTGGCAGGTACACCTCTGGTCACTCAGTCCAGTCCCTCACTTATAGACGGAGAGGCCCGCAGGGCCTTCGGGAAGCTGGTGCACCACCCAGGCCGTCAGCCCGTCCCGCCCTTGTCCCGGAGAAAGGCCACATGGTGGGCATGGCTGAGCCAGGATTAGGGCCCAGCGCATAGCCAGCCGACCACACAGCCGCCCTAGGCCCACGGGCTGTCTCGGGCTGTCTCCGCACACCGCAGGACTGAGCCGCCCGCCTCATCTCCCTGGGATCTGTGTCCCTACTGTAGGCCCACCCCAGCCTGGAGGCTTTACTTGTGAGGGACAGGCAGAGGGCGAGGTGGCTGGATGGCCCTATGGGGGGAGACGGCAGGAGCCCCGGGCCAAGAGAACATGAGCCCGCATCTTCCCGCCCTCCGGCCCCAACCTGGTCATGGCTCCTGGGTCCCTAAGGACCAAGCCAGTGGAGAGGAGACACGGTGGCCTGGGACCCAGGAGGCCTGAACCCCAGATCCTGCTGTGTGACCTTCATTCCTGAGCCTTAGTTTCATCATCCGGAAAATGGCCAATGACGAGGGCCGTGGTGGGGGTTTGACATGATGAGTCTGCAGGGCCTTCCTGCGACCGTGTGCATGTGAGTGTGTGTAAGTGTGTGACTGTGTGTGTGTATGTGTGCGTGTGACTGTGCATGTGAGTGTGTGTAAGTGTGTGACTGTGTGTGTGCGTGTGACTGTGCATGTGAGTGTGTGTATGTGTGTGACTGTGTGTGTGTGCACATGAGTGTGTGCGTGTAACTGTGCATGTGCGTGTGACTGTGCATGTGAGTGTGTGTAAGTGTGTGACTGTGTGTGTGTGCGTGTGCATGTGACTGTGTGTATGTGTGTGACTATGTGTGTGTGCACGTGAGTGTGTGCGTGTAACTGTGCATGTGCGTGTGACTGTGCATGTGAGTGTGTGTAAGTGTGTGACTCTGTGTGTGTGTGCGTGTGACTATGCATGTGCATGTGAGTGTGTGTATGTGTGTGACTGTGTGTGTGCACGTGTGTGCGTGTAACTGTGCATGTGCGTGTGACTGTGCATGTGAGTGTATGTATGTGTGTGACTGTGAGTGTGTGCGTGTGACTGTGCATGTGAGTGTGTGCATGAGCATGTGACTGTGCAGGTGAGTGTGTGTGTGTGACTGTGAGTGTGTGCGTGTGACTGTGCATGTGTGTGTGTGACTGTGCACGTGCGTGTGACTATGCATGTGAGTGTGTGTATGTGTGTGTGACTGCGTGTGTGACTGTGCATGTGAGTGTGTGTATGTGTGTGACTGTGTGTGTGCGTGTGACTGTGCATGTGACTGTGCATGTGAGTGTGTGTATGTGTGTGACTGTGAGTGTGTGCGTGTGACTGTGCATGTGTGCATGTGACTGTGCATGTGTGTGTGTGACTGTGCATGTGACTGTGCAGGTGAGTGTGTGTGTGTAACTGTGAGTGTGTGTGTGTGTGACTGCATGTGTGTGTGTGACTGTGCATGTGCGTGTGACTATGCATGTGAGTGTGTGTATGTGTGTGTGACTGCGTGTGTGACTGTGCATGTGCGTGTGACTGTGTGTGTGTGCATGTGAGTGTGTGCGTGTGACTGTGCATGTGACTGTGCATGTGAGTGTGTGTGTGACTGCGTGTGTGACTGTGTGTGTGAGTGTGTGTATGCGTGTGACTGTGTGTGCATGTGTGTGTGTGACTGTGCATGTGAGTGTGTGCATGGGCATGTGACTGTGCAGGTGAGTGTGTGTGTGTAACTGTGAGTGTGTGTGTGTGTGTGACTGCATGTGTGTGTGTGACTGTGCATGTGCGTGTGACTATG
>CM053610.1:99950120-99978633 GCA_028646535.1 Procyon lotor | reverse complement strand
TGCATGTGCGTGTGACTGTGCATGTGAGTGTGTGTATGTGTGTGACTGCATGTGTGACTGTGTGTGTGAGTGTGTGTATGCGTGTGACTGTGTGTGTGACTGTGCACGTGCATGTGACTGTGCATGTGAGTGTGTGTATGTGTGTGTGACTGCGTGTGTGACTGTGCATGTGAGTGTGTGTATGCGTGTGACTGTGTGTGTGCGTGTGACTGTGCGTATGACTGTGCATGTGAGTGTGTGTATGTGTGTGTGACTGCGTGTGTGAGTGTGTGTATGCGTGTGACTGTGTGTGTGTGCATGTGTGTGTGTGACTGTGCACGTGCGTGTGACTGTGCATGTGAGTGTGTGTATGTGTGTGTGACTGCGTGTGTGACTGTGTGTGTGAGTGTGTGTATGCGTGTGACTGTGTGTGTGTGCATGTGTGTGTGTGACTGTGCACGTGCGTGTGACTGTGCATGTGAGTGTGTGTGTGTGTGACTGCGTGTGTGACTGTGTGTGTGTGTGGCTGTGCATGTGAGTGTGTGTGTGCGTGTGACTGCGTGTGTGTGAGTATGCGTGTAGGGGGTGGGTAACCACAGGCTGGTGAAAAACAGTCTCTAGAGCCAGACAGACCTGGTTCAAGTCCTGAGTCGGCCACCTGGCAGCTCTGAGACCTTGAGCAGGGTTCTGATGCCCTGCCCCCTGGGCCCCTAATCTCCCCTCGCAAACCCGCGGGGGTGAAACGAGAGACGAAGCATACAAACGTCAGCACGGGCCTGCCTCTCCCGATCCCCGAGCCTTTCCATGTCCCTGTCTGTGTTCCTGTCCTGCAGCCCAGATGCCCTGTGCCCTGACTTTCGGAGCTCACACCTAGACCTTGTTGGGGGGGCGCCCTCTAACCGGGCCCGGGTCCCTCTCTTCCCCTCGAGTCCTTCACGTTCCAAGCTCATCCTCTCCCCTCGCCTCCTTTCCTTCTCTTCTCCCCACCATCCAACCTCTCACCTCAGCTCGGTGCCAGGAGGCAAGCCCCTGGCCAAGCTAATTCATACTTGGGGATGAGTGACTAACAGCCCTTCACTGTCGCTGGGAGGGGGTTTGGGGTCTGAACAGATAGATCTCTGATTGGTGGAAGTGAGAGACAGGCGACTCGGGGAAGAATTCAGAGGGTGATTTTACAAGTGGAGATTTGGAGGTAGAGCGGGGGCCCTGATCATGGTACTGGGAGGCCCAACACCAGGAGAGCTCAGAGCCACGATCCGTTTCCCGCCCAGCCACTCATGGTTTCGCGGCTCACCGCCTGGGAAGATGCCCTTTAGATCCCGGCCATGGGAGAATAGCAAGCACATCAGCTATGTCTGTGCTCCTGTCCTGTTTTCCCACCTCCTGCCGGGGCCCCACTCGCATCTCTGTGGTGCGTCCCGCCCCTCTTGTCCTGTGGCCTCCAGATGCTTCCAGAAGGCTTTGGCCCAAGGGATGCACCCTCCAGAGACTGGAGGTGGTGAGAGAGCCAGGTGGGGACTTGTTCCTCCCTCCCCCTTCCAGGTGCCAGCTGTGTCTGCACGAGCCCCCACCCCCCCTCCACAGCTCCGGCTCTCCACTGGGCACCTCGGGCCTTCGGGGCAGCAATGGCCAGTCCTTCAGCCTCCGTGAGCAGTTCCTTCGCCCAAGACCCCCCGCTGAGTGTGTCGCCTGTTTCCCGATTCCCACTGGAATGCTGCCAGATCAGTCAAGGGGACCCATTTGGACCATGGTCCTTGTCCCACTAGCTGTGTGATCCAAGGCAAGTTACTTGACCTCTCTGAACAGGGGGTCCTTGGCTCCAATCCTGACTCTGCCCAGCAGGGAGCTAATCCCCATCACTGGCTCTCTGCTGACACACGAGAAGGGCTGAAAATAGGAGCCAGAAAGGCATATGGCTCTTCATGAAGGACAGGCTCCATCAGCCTCATCAGGGGTCCTGGACCTTTGTCACCAGAGATGGCTCTGGCAAGTTGGGGAGGGAGCCGAAAAGCAGGGTGTGGAATAGGTGAGGCGAAACGTTCTCCAGGAAAGTGTGGGGGGCACTGCAGAGCACAGAGGAGGGAAGTCAGGCCAGCATCCCCAGAGGGTCCAGTGGCCCAAGAGGGGAGAGGACAGCAGGAGGGGGTGGCAGAAGCAGCCGGCCCCGGTCAAAAGGAGTAATTGATCACTGTCATCATTAGAATTGCTATTGTACTAATTTTTAAGAATTCTCCGAGGCCCTGCACTGTTGTGGCCAGCGCCCAGAACGGACGGCTCCCCCGACCCGCTGGGTTTCGCACCAGGAGTGGCCTGACGCAAGCTCTCCGTGCACATGGACGTCTTTCACGGAACCTGCAAGTCTTGCAAGGAAGGAGCCATCATCTCTCATTCACTAATGAAACTGAGGCTCAAGGAGGTGAAAGGGTCACACCAAGGCACGTGTTAAACCTGAGCTGCAGGCCGAAGCTCTATTCTCCGGAGCCTGGAAAGGGGGGGTGTCAGAGGCGCTGCTGGGGGAAAGGGGTGACGGCCACGGCCACCCCCTCCTCTCATTTACCAAGTCTCTGTGCTCAGTACACTCAAGCACGTTTTCTTGCTGATTTTTTCAACGTTCCTATGGGATAGGTGCAGGGGTGATGGTTTCTAAAGAAGGGTAAACTGAGGCTCGGGGAGTTTAAGGGGTGTGCCGAAGGTCATACAGTTTGAGAGAGAGTGGGGGCTGAACCCCATACAGGGTTCTTCAGTCTGTGCTGCCCCACGCCTAAAGGATCTGCCCCCCAACCAGGTGCGAGTCTCTTGCACCCTCTCCCCCGAGCTTTCTGGGGAGGGGTGCTGCGGAGAGGGCCTGGCCCGGATTTCATGCCTTCCCAGGCCGCCGAGTGGGTGGGCTGCCCGCAGATGAATCGTGGCTGCATCTCGGCTGCCACAAAATGTTCTCCTCCTCCAAATATGGATCAGCCGGCTCTAAATGGAACTCTGAATTAATCACTAATGGACTCAAGAGTCAAAGCCATTTGAAAAACTCACACATTCAGCCTGCCAGAAATCAAGGAGCCCAGGCGGTGGCTCCCTCCCAGACACAGGGAGGGGCTGTCTGCAGGCTCCGAGGCCCCGAGACAGGGGAGACCAGCCCCGTAGCTCACACTCTGCCACATTCCCTCTTGTTCCTCAGTTTCCCCTCTGTAGAATGAGAGACTCAGTGACCCCCCACTGCTCCCTGCGGTTCAGGCCTCCCGTGGCTATTTCTATACCCTTCTCGGCACCCTTGCCTCTGAGGCTCTACTTAGTGATATTCAACTGGGTCCCACGTTAGAAACATAGGTACCCACCCCGAGAGACTCTCATTCAAGGCCAGGATGGGGGCAGGATCTCTATGTCTATGAGCTTCCCCATTCCTCTCCTGCAGGCAGGACTGAGAACGCAGCTCTGGTGCCAGCCTCCATTTCTCCTCCTTTCTTCCGGGCTCCGCTCCCGGGGCCTTGGGGTCGGTGGTCCTTTGCACTACAGGACAGACTGCAGATATTTCATAAATAGCCCTATGTTTAGCCTGAAAAGGTGGCTTTTGTGATCTGCTCCTTTCAAGCTGTGTGGCTTGGGCAAACCGCTTCATTTCTCCGAGCGCTTCCTCATTTGCAGAAAAAGAGAGATAATAAAAGCTGGAAAATAACAGCTGGTCCCTAGTCAGCCCCGCCCCTTGTGCCCGGTGCTGCTCTGACCTTTGACATGCATTTGATCATTTAATCGTCCTAATAACGACCACGGGAGCTTAGCTTCCAGTACTTTCATGTCACGCTTTTTAGAAGTGTGGGAACAGGCTGAGCAAAGAAACGCACCCACGGTCACACAGCTAGAAGGGGCAGAGCTGAGCCTCCGACCTAGCACTTCGGCTTCCGGGAAGCCAGCTCGTAACCACGCTGCCTGCTGACCTTGACCCAGTGATGGGTGCTCAGGGAGGGCCAATGGCGAGGACAAGGCCTGGAGGCTGGCAAGTGTTGGGACCCCTGGGATGCCAAGAGGAAAGAGGGGCCCCCGTGGTCAGCCTCTGCGGGGCTAGGGACAAAGCTTCAGGCTCACCAAGCAGACCCACACACAGCCCACGATCGCGACAGGAGTGGTCCCTGAGCAGCACCGAGCAGCCCGAATGGCTCAGACTGAGTCGGGCCGACCTGGGCTCCCACCCCGGAGGCCTAAAGAAAGCCGCGGGTGCCTTCCTGGGGTCAGGCCTCAGACGCGGAGTCTGCAGCCACGGCTGCAGATAAGGACCTGGAAGGGCTTGTGCACTGAGTCCAAGGAGACATCTAGAAGTCAGGGCCTTCTCGGGGAGCAATTGGATCACAAGTCAGGGAGGGCTGACTTGGAGCTGCTGTGACAGGGAGAAACTGTGACAGAAAATCCCCACTGGCTAGACATTGAGGGTAGACAGACCCCTTCTTGGAGAGTCCGGCCAAGGCGGCCCCGGACTGGGAGGGGGCTGGCCCCGAGACCAGAGTGTGTCACATGTGGTCTGCCCCTCCTGCTGTGTGTCATCTGCAGATTGGGTGACCAGGCCTTTGTGTCCTCTGCATGGCACAGATAAGAAGGTGGGAAAGCGGGGAAGTGTTAGAAGAGGGCAGAGCCACCCTCGTCCGGAGGTTACTCGTGTCTGTCAGTCTCTTGGATGCTTTTTCCAGCTGGACCGATCTCTCCAACTACACGGTCATCCGGGCTGTGCGGCTTTGTCACATTCATAGGAACATCCCCATGCGTCTTCAGAGGCCACATAGGACAATTGTCCGAGAGTGACTGGGGTTTAGTCTCGCCGCCCTGGGCCACTTTCTCCTTCGAGCACCACATGCCATCGGCTCCCTCGGCCCCTGAGGGTGTCCCCGGTTGTGCATTTCAGCGCCGCCCCTTCACCTCGCCAACAACACAGCCGCACTGATGCTGGCGTGGGCAGAACCCCATATTCTCTTTGTATAGAGTGTGTGTGTGTGTGTGTGTGTGTGTGTGTGTGTGTGTAGAACCTCTTGTTTTACAAAAACGGAAGCATCCCAGATACACTCGTCTCGCCTACCAAAATAACACCGTTTACACACTCGCGCTAATGGAGCACATCCTCCAGAAGCTTCCTCAGACAAGATGCCTAAGAGGTCACTTTTAAAAATAATTTGCATGTCAAAAAAATAGTTACTTCCCCTTCACTCTTGACTACTCATTTAACTAGGACTTCATTCTAGGCTGGAATTTTTCCCTCCATGTGTCTTTTTGTTTTTGTTTTCTCTATGGAAGCTTTTCGCCTCTTCTCGTGATCTCTGGTGTTCTGAAATGTTACGGTGACGTGATTGAATGCAGAGTTTTGAATGCTCCCTTCGAACAGCTAGCGTCCCTCAGCTTCCAATTCATACCCAACAAGTGACACTCTCCAAAGCCGGCCGGGAGCTCGTCCCCACCTGTCATTGGGCCTGGTGGTCCTGAGGGGAGAGCCTGCCGGCTCCACTCGACCCAGCTGAGAGCCTGTCTTGTGCGGGGCCAGGGAAGGGGTGCCGAGCGGCTGGCAGGGCGACAGGAGAAATCCCATAGGATTTTCTGTCCCCTGTCCTGGATCGGATGGGGCACCCACACACCGCGCCCTTCACGCCCTCTGCCATCCCATGAGGGCGTCGGCCACCCTCGCACTGCCTGACACCTGTCTTCAGTCCAGAACCTTCCTGCTAGACAGTCACCTGCACGACAATGGCACCGCGGGCCGCTCCCTGTTATGCTCCCAGGGCCCTCACTGAGTCTGATGCATGGCAGACTCTGAAGAGAGGCTTGGAGCGGGAGCCAGGGCTTAGAGCCCACCCCAGTTTACCCCGCCAGGCTTCAGACCTGTTTCCTAAGTCCTTTCTCCCTCCCTCCGACGACCCCAAGAGGCCCCATCCACTTCTGCGATTCTGTGAAGAAATCCTGCCTCAGAGCCCCTAGTGGCATAACGCCTGAGGCTTCCCTCAACCCCCCTTGGGCCCTGGAGTCCCAGCACTGGGCTCTGGGGTCTGTCTCTGCCTGCCAATCTCGTCCCCAGGGCTCCACAGTGCCGGGCGGGGACCGCACTCAGGGACCAGCGTGAGACTCGACCAGGATGAGAACTCAGTTCAAGGGGAGGGAAAGGGGGCCCCTCGACTCACCACAGGATCTCATTTCTGGTCAGGAAGGTCAGGGCCTACAACAAACCACAGAGAGGTGACCTGCACGCTCTATCCATTCCAGCCCCGGGCCCCTGGGGAGGGAAGAGGGGGAAGTTTCAGGGGTCTGGGGAGGAGAAGCCCATGCTCTCATCCTAGTGCCGGCAAAACGGAAGTACCCCAGCCCTCAGGCCCCCTGTGGTGGCAGAAGTGCAAGAGCTCCTTGCTTCCTCGGGAAGGAGCGTGCCATCACCGACCTGGAGAGAGGATTGAAGTCACGACTACAACCCTGGGCCCTGGAGCAGCGGGAGACAAGTGCAGGAGGAGGTCTCAGAGGACCGGTCAGCCTCACATGGATGCGGGTTTCACAAAGGCAACAGCTCCTGCTACGCTGCCTGGGAAACTCTCCAGCCTCAGGCAAGAGTTTCCTCGCTCATCCCAACTGCCTCCGGGAGCTCCCCCCACCTCTGCCCAGAACATTCCGCCTCATCCACCCACCTGGTATTCTTCCAAGTCCTCCCAGTGCATCTGGTGCCTCAAACATTGCCCCATGCCAACCCGCCCTTCTCTCTGCCCAGGGGCTCAGCAAGTGAGGTGACCAGTGACCCAGTTGCCATGGTGGCCCACATTCCACCTTCTGCCCATTCTACTTGAGCCTCCGAGTGGGCAAAGGAGCCGATTATCTGGGTTCCCAAGGCTAATAGACGCCATCCACCTACACACAAAGAATAACCAGAAAGACAACCCAACAGCGGGATTGCGAGTCATATTGTTGGCTGAAGAGTCACGTTGGCTGGGTTCAAATCCCCGATTGGCTGCATGCTGACATGTGACCTTGGGCAAGTTACTCAACCTCCTTAGATCTTAATTTCCTCATCTGTGAAACGAAGGTGATAATTGTAAGATTGCTGTGAGGATTATTTGAATAATACAAGTAACAGCGTTGGCACATGATAGGTGCCCAATAGTGTTAGTTAGCTTTTAGAACCACATCCCAAATACTGGGCCAGGTGTGGGGACACAGTGATGAATAAGCCTAGACTCCGACCTCAAGAGGTGACCAAAATAGCACAGAAAAGGGCGTTCCGCCCCATCGGTCAGAGTCCCTGCAGGAACAGAGGGCACACTCAAATCAGGATAACTTGAAAAAGGTCTAATAACCCAAAATGGCAAGGTCAAGGTGCGGGGAAACCACCCCGGAGAGCAGAATCCAGGCCAGTAACCGCGAAACTGCTACCAGTCCCGGCCCTATGCACATGGACTGAATCCGCCAGCATCACTCTCTTCTTCCTCTGTCTCCTGGGAGGACAAGGAGCAGGGCAGAGAATGAATCTGGAAAGATGGAGAAGACCAGCATGAGCCCTCAATGCTACAGGCCAGGAGGGTCCTCCCCAAGCCATGTGCCCGGTCCCTGCCTTGGGGATGGTCTGCACATTGGCCCTCAGGCTCTCCTAGGTAAATACCCCAGGGGCTTTCTGAAAGAGTGAATTTATATCTCTGGAAATGCAACTGCTCATTTTTCTTCATCTGTCCCCTGCAGACACAGAGCCTGCCGGAAGAAAGCTGGGACCTTCAGTCCTTGGGGACACGGGTGGGATGTGCCAAGTACTTGGCTTGACCCTGGGGGAGCTGAGTGAATGGTTTCGGCTCTCAAGAAACGGACACGCAAAAAAGAAAAAGAAAAAAGAAACAGACACTCACCACACACACACACACACACACACACACACACTCACTCACCCCAAGGGAGGTTGAGCAGATGTCAGCAGAGAGGTAATAGGACAGAATTATGGGTATTTATCAGTGGAAACACTGCTGGGCAGCAAGTCTTTGGGGAGGTGGTAGCATTTACGTGGTTGTTACAACGTCATGGTCAAGAACATAGGCAGACTGCATCAACTTGGGCAAGTCATGAAACTGTTCTAAGCCTCAATTCCCTCATCTGTAAAATGGGAACAGTAAACCCCCACTTTATAGAATTATTGCAAGGATACAATTAAATGATAGCTATATAGAAAACTCTTATTGAGCAAGACACCTATCACATAATGAGTGCTCAGTAAAGGGTAAATAATATTATGACTTTTAAAAAAGTTGGGGCTGGTGGGAAAGTAGGATTTTTTTTTAGCGGGTCATGTCAGTAATCAAATCCCATCCTCTGAGCTCCTACTTTCATTGAGTCGAGCAGCTTCTCTCTGCCAGGTGTGAGTGTGACGTGGGCAGGGGTTGGTTCCTTTACCCTGGGGAAGGCGGACACGGGTGCAGTCCAATGATGCTGTGGGGCCACTCAGCCAGCCAGCGGACAAGCAGAGATGTGCAGCATGGGGTGCGGGAGGCATAGGATCACCCCTGAAAGGCCGCTTCCTTCCCAAGCCTGGCTCAGCACCCTCCCCGCCCCCTACCCGCGTGAGAGCAAGGTGCCCAATGCAAGCATGGCACGGGCTGGTGTGTCCTCTAACTCCTGGTTGACACTCGCTAAAAGGAGAAAAACAAGCTAGAGGACAGCCCTGCTGCTCAGAGCTTCTAGCTACTTAACTCGACAACTGTTTATGGAGGTCGGGCGCAGAGATGGTGAGTAAGACAGGCCGTGATCAGCCAGACACACTCAGGGAAAACACCACCCGCTAGATAGCGATGAGTCCTGGGAAGACAGAAGGCGGGGGGTGTGGGGCAGGGGGTGTTGGAGAGGCCCCCTGGGGAGGCCCCCTCTGAGCAGAGGCCTGAGTGACAGGGAGAGGTGAGCCAGTCCAGAGCGGTTTTCCAGGCTTAGGAGGCCCGGTCTCCGGCTAGAATTAAAAGATGCTTCAGTTTTTCTTCTATTTGTTTACGTGGTACCTTCCGGTTTGAAAATTATTTATATTTTGCCATTTATAACTGTGTTTCCTTTATAAAGTTTCCTTTATAAATATACTTAATTCAAAGAAATAAGAGCCCATTTAAAGAAAAATATTAAATATATAATCATAGAGGTGGTAAAAGAACATGCCAGAAATCACAAAAGTCTTTCTGTTTCTGTCCATCTGTCTGTCTGTATCTCTCTCTCTCTCTCTCTCTCTCTCTCTCTCTCACACACACACACACACACACACACACATACACAGGTAACCAACATTTGCAAACTCTGCTACTCTCCAATCTCCTTTACCTTTCACCCCCCAGGTCCTCCCTGAAATGCTGCGCACGCTCAGCCCACCCCACCCCACCCCACCCAGGCTCCGCTATTTCTTCCTAGAGAGGATTTGCACTGGCTCCTACAAATAACAAGAGAAACAGTAATATTACCTTCCATTTGCATATCCCTCCATAATTCCCAAATGCTTCTCTATGTAGCATCTCATTTGCCCAAGAAATAAAAGCCTGTGCTCTTAAAAAACAAAACAAAACAAAACAAAACAACAACAACAACAAAAACAACTAAGGAAGAAAATTCCCCCAAACTGATCCCATCTTCAGTACACTAACCAACCAGCATTGCCACCCACCTCCAGCCTGTGGAATCTCAGACTCTCTCCAACAGGAGTTTTGAAAGGGGTGTGATTGAACAGAGGACAGGCCAGGCTCACCCAGGCAGTTCAGTGCCCTTTGTCTCCAAAGTCCGCTCCTGCACAAACCCTCTGAACCCTCCAAGGGGAATGGAACGCATTCTTTCAAAATTTGTCACCTTGTGATGAACAAGGCGATTATTAAAACAGCAACCCCTGGCTTGACCTTGATTTAGATGTCTCTTAAAATGCAAAAGGGGCTGGAAAGAAACCTGTATCCAGAATCTATAAAGAACTCTTACGACTCAACAACAAAAAGACAAGTACCCAACTAAAAAATGGGCAGAGGATCCGAATAGCTATTTCTCCAAAGAAGGCATGCAAATGGCCAACGAACACACGAAAAGATGCTCAATGTCCTTAGCCATCAGGGAGATGCAGATCGGAACCACCAGGAGACACCACAGCCCGCCCACCAAGATGGCGGAAACAGGAAGACATCAAGTGTCCGGAAGGAAGAAACTGGAACCCTCACACACTGCTGGTGGGAATGGTAAACAGTGATGGCGCAGCCACCGTGGAAAAGAGTTGGACACACCCTCAAACTGTTAGGCAGAGTTATCTTGTGACCCAGGGATTCCACTCTGGGCTGTGTACCCAAAAGAAAAACACTTTGCATAAAAACTTGTGCAGGAACGTTCATAGTCGCTTTCAGCCCAAATGTTCCTCAACTGACGAATGTATAGATAAAATGCGGCATATCTGTACAGCAGAGCATTAACAGACAATAAAAATAAATGAAGTATTGATAGTACAACACGGAAGCTTAACAACATTCTAAATGAGGGAAGCCAGTCACCAGAGGCACACGTTGTATGATTCCATTTACATGAAATGCCCAGAATAGATGAATCCAAAGATGCGGAAAGTAGATTAGTGGTTTCCAGGAGCCCGCGGAGGGGAGACTGAGGGCGGGAGGCAGTTTACTGCTAATGAGTTTGGGATTTCTTTTCGGGGTGATAGGAACATTCTAGAATTGGGTAGTGGTGATGTTAGTACAACTCTGACTATAATAAGAAATATTGACTTGTTCCCTTTTAAAACTGAACTGTTCCCTTTTAAAACATAACATGTCAATTGTGTCTTAATAAAGCAATTATTAGAAACAATTTCTAAGGAGTGTTTATGTCCTAACCTAGTGACCGGTGCATAGCAGGCCCACTGTAAATATCATTCGGGGAGCACGTCAATTAGATTATATTTTGAAATAGTTTCAGATCTATTTCCTCTGCCTGTGAGTCTTCTACCCTGGGGGGGACCCCCACCCCCCCCCGTGGTTCCTTAGTGCTGGGGCAAGGGTCGATCTTGCTGGAGCAAGTCACTGCCCAGCTTTGAACACCAACTAGATTTTTGTTTGAGTTCCTGGCAACCAAGCAGACTGGAAAGCCATCGTTTGTCTGGAGAAAGGATTTTCTGAATTCCTTTGTTGTGGCAAGAGGCAGGTCTGGGAGGGTAGATCCTGAACTCTATAGATGTATCCTCAGTAGGCAGAGGAAAAGATAGAAGGTTTGCCCTTGCGGTCTTGGGGACAAAGAGGATGAAGAAGACAGCGAGGAAGTTAGATCATCGTGAGCTCACTACCCCAGGGTGATCGTGCAGGGGTGCTTAGAAATGTCCCTTGGAGCTGAGAGTCTCAGGCGCTAGAGTCATGCTTCCCTGAGCTCATTAATCGTGGCCGGTGGCAGGGGTGGGGAGAAAACCTGACACATCTAGAAGTCAGCCTGATGCTCAGCTCGTGTAGAGGGCAGGACAAAGGTGGCCAGGGAGGCATGACCAAGGCAGGAGTCCTGACCCCCCTGGCCATGCAGGGGACCCATAAACTCTCACGTGCCCCAGGGAGAGGACTGGAGAGGTGGAGAGCTCTGGCAAGGGCCTGACCAGGATGAAGAGCCCACTAAGGGACTTTCCCTGGGACAAGTGGGATGTCACAACTCCCATAGTGCACGTCAGCACTTTACCCAGGCCAGGTCATGTCTTGTGGGACTCCAGCAAAAATGCACAGAACAGGCATGGATCCAAAGATGTCTCCATAGAGCTGGGGAGCCCCCTCATGCACCCAGATACCGACAGGGGGTGGGGCGGAGAAGTGGGTACCACCCTCAAATTTTGAATATTTGCATAGAGGGGACTGGCTCATCCAAAGAAGCTATTTAAACCAGTTCTTTAGTTTTCTATTTACATTGTCCTGGGGGCAGTACCATTGTGATGGGGGGCGTGGCTAGAAACAGAGTGAATCTTCGCATAGGTGGAAGATTTAAATGGGAAACACATCACTCAACTTGGAAGACAGGGAAATGTTGTTAATGGCAAATTTAGGGGATGGAAGCTTGAGAGAATCCGAGCAGTTCTAGAGAATAAACTCTCTCCTTTGCACACACCCAAGGAAAGACTCCACGGCTAGGCCAGGAGAGCATCAAAGTAGGAGAAGCAGGAGGGACCAGGGAAGCCAAGTCTCAAATGTGAAGCTTCTGTGTCCTTAGGACAACCCCCCCCCCACCCCCGGACCAGTGAGTGTCACAGGAGCTAGGAAGAGCTCACCTGAGCCTCCGTCCAGAGTTTTTCTTGGGCTTTCATGATGTAAACATTATTGATGGAATCATTGGTCATGTGATTCAACTTAATCTCCAGCCCCTCTACCCTTCCCAGAGGTCAGGCTGACATCACCTGTCTCAAAACTCCAAACCTCTAATCACATGGTTGGTTCTTCTGGCCTGGCTTTCCCCCATCCTGAGTCATCTGATTAGCATGAACTCAGTTGTGGTCTGAGCGGCCCACCATGAATGATGAAGACACTCCCATCACTTGGGAAAATCCCCAAATTTAGAGGTTACCTCCCATGAGCCGGGGACATAAGTCCCCCAAAGTCTTTGTTATATAAGGCACTAGGAAACCTGGGGTTGGGGATGGGGTATGGTTAGAGAAATGAAAATCCTTTCCTCTCCCCAAGGAGGGTGAAATTTATTTGGAGGTTAAAAAGGTTCATCCAGAGGAAGAATGTGGACAGATAATATCTTGAAGTTTAAATCTTTGTGCTCTTTTCCACCTTCTCATAAAAGACTTTTTTTTTCTTTAGTCTCCCATTGACATTGCCTGGGGACAAAGTAGAATTTTCGTAGCAGAGGAAAAAGGCTAGAAGCAGCCACTGTTCCTTTTTTAATTAACAAATCAGACTTTTGGGGAATCCAAAGGAAGGCTGAGGGAAGCCAGGTACAGAGTTTACAATAGAAGGATGTAGAGGAAGCATCATGGCACCGGAGAGGTAGAGCGAGGGTCTCCCGACTAGGAGCATGGCCACTGGCAGGCCTGGGGAGCCCCGAGTCTGCAGACAGACCCTCTGTTAGCCTTTGGGGGAGCACCACTCACTACCAGGGGAGAAGCGGCACGAATGCTCCAATTCCTCACCGCGGGGTAGGGCGCTGCATTGTAGACCCAGCCTGGTGGGCACTCGTTTTCCTAAAATTGGCTGAGCCCCATCTGAATCACCCAGTTGGGGGTCAGGGGCGCTGCCTGGCTACGGTGATCCTTTGCCTTCTGATTGGAGTCCTTCTGAATTTTTAGTTTTAAATTTCCAGAGGCAAGCCTTAGAGATCGTCTCTTTGGATTCCTTCATTTTATGGACAAGCAGGCTCAGGGCTGGAGATGAAAGCTGTCTGCGATCCCGTGGGGAGAACGTGGGCCAGGAAACTCGCTCCTCCTCGCCCCCCCATCTCCTCCCCAACAACAGGCCTCTAAGAGCTGCTTGCTGGAGGTCACTGAATTGATTCAATGAGATGCTATCTGCGAAAATGCCTTGTAAACTGTGAAACATTATATGAACGCTCTCTGTCATGATTTGTGCCAGGCCTGGGACTGGAACCCAGATCTGCTGGCTCCCCAGCCAGGGCGCTAAGTCCGACAATAAGAAGACTGCATCAGACTGTTTAGAATTCCTCATTTTGATGATCACACTCTCAGACAAGCGCTAGCTAGAAACCCCATATCCCAGCCGCCCTCACTCCACTATACACCCCCACCCCCGTGTTGCTTTCTGCTGGGGAGGTGGGGGTCGGGGGTGGCCAGCTGTCCTCATTGGTCTTTTACCCACTTATTCAAAACATTATTGATAAATCTGCTAAGATGTTCCAGGCTCCTTGCTGGCGCTAGGCATGGAGTGGTGATCAAAACAAAGAGCCCCCCTGGCCTCAAGGAGCCCAGTAGGGGAGAAACCTCAACAGTCACCGGATTTCACAGGTTATTCCGATGAGCTGAGTTCTATGATTCAGTGACAGCGAGCTCATGGGGCACCTAATCAACTCGGGGGGTCAGGGAAGCTCCTACGAGGAGGGGACCTTGAGCTGAGACCGGAAGGGTGAATGGGAGAGAAGCAGACAGGAAAAGGAGAAACTATTTCCTGGCAGGAGAAGAGCCTGCATAAGCCCCCCACCCCCACCCCTTGACAGAGGAAGTCGAGGCGCTCCAGAACCGAGAAGGCCCTCGGATGGAATGTGCCAAGGGCGAGGGTCAGGTGAGCCGAGCCTGGGAAGGGGTTTGGGGTAAAACAGCAGGGTGGTGGCTCCTTGAAGGTTTATCTTCAAAGCTTTCTTAAAAGCAGCGGGACGTCATTGAACGCTGTTCTGCAGAGAAATGACATAATCAGATTTTTGTTTTCAAGAGATCACTCTGCTATCTGGTGGCTGGTGAACAGGCTGGAAAGAGACCAGCATGGCTTTGGGGAGGAAATGTGAGGAGACTACCGAGTGCCCGAGGGGAGGGGAACCATCCCGGGACGGGGCTGTGGTGGCTAGGGGAGGACTAGATGACATCATGTGACATTTTAAGGTGGAGGCAGCAATGTCAGGGACTGGAGGTGGGAGGGGATCTGGTGACAATTTGACGATGTGACCTTCTGGTCTCAGACATAAACAGGTAAATGGAGGGAGCCTGGGACAGGG
Organism: Procyon lotor; assembly: GCA_028646535.1. NCBI lineage: Eukaryota > Metazoa > Chordata > Mammalia > Carnivora > Procyonidae > Procyon > Procyon lotor. The sequence goes on along the minus strand of CM053610.1, from coordinate 99,964,041 downwards.
ACAGATTTAGGGGGAAGAACCAAGTTTTGAACGTGTGGAGTTTCTGAGCAACCGCCCAGTGGTGATGACAAATGGCAGATACGTGGGACTGCGAGCTCAGAACAGAGCTCTGGGCTGGAGGCAGCATCTGAAAATGTCCAGGCGTAGGTGGTATTTAAAACCACGTTCTGAGATCAGCCAGGGATCACAGTGGTGGTGGGGACAAGGTCCCTGCCCTCGGGGAGGTTACATTTCTTAGGGGGTAGATAAAAGAATCCATTCCTGTAATGTCAGAATAGCCCATCAAAGGCCAGCCCTCCCTCTAGGAATGATCTGAACAAAATCCAAAAGCCACTTGTCTGCAGGTAGTCAGGACTTGAGAGATCAGGACCCCAGAGAGAAGGGGAGCTAATGGAGGTGACACTCGGTGCTACCCTTCCCTGCCCAGCATCACTGGTTTGGGAGTGGCATGGACCCAAGAGGCTCAGAACCAAGCAAAAGGTGGTAGATAAGAACCCGAGAGCTCCAGCTAGAGGTTTTGGCCATCTCGTGGGGCGGGGAGACAAATTTGGAGTTCGAAAAGCCCAGGTAAGCAAGACCTGAGGGCCAAGGCATGAGGGTGAAGAGAAACAGCTTAGATTAGTTCAAAATGCCAGGCCCTTCCCTGCCACCCACCCAAGGCATTTGCAGACTCATAAGCAGCAGAGGCCCAGGTAGTGAAAGGCTAAGGAGCCCAAAAGCACCCACCTGCTGAGACCCCATGAAGCTGAGCAGAGTTCTTGGCAGTCAAATGGGGCAGGGAAAACAAACTGGAAATCAGAGCCCCACTGAAGGGGAAGGGAACCCCTGAGGGTGAGGCCCCAGGAGAAAAGGCAAGTGGGGAACAGGGCAGCCTTCACAATTCCGACAGACAGCCTCAAATCAGCTCAACTCAGGCTGGACTAGGATGGCCTTCCGATGCTCGCACTGCCTTCACAGAAAGCCAAATAAATCCTGCGATGAAAAATAACATCAGACAGAGCCAAAAAACTATCTCCGTACTAGAAACAGACCCATCGGTGATCCAGGAATCGGAGTGATCTGATACAGACTTTCCAACAGCTGGGATTAATATGGTCAAGAAAGTAAGTGACAAGATAGAGGATTTCTTCAGAGAACTGGAATCTCTATGCAAAAGCATCACATGGGAATTATAGTGGAATGGATAGAATTTGGAAATTGACATCCTTGAAGAAGGGCTGACATTTTCCTTCAGCCAGGTGGAAGGGCATCGCAGGGCCAGTGAACGCCATTGGGGGGAGTGGGGGACAGCCTGCAAGGAAGACGGAGAACAGTGGGGCTGGGGGGTCTGGTGTGCTGGGGAGGAAATTCAGGGAAGGCCAGTTACAACCCTGTTATGTTGGAATTTGAATGCTGGATGAAGAAATTCGATTTCTGCAGCAGAGTGAATAGTAGTAGTTATGTTTGTGTCTTGGTTTGGGTTCCCTTTGCTGCAGGGTCAATTTAAAAAGAGTTAAAAAAAAATGACATCGTTTACTTTTTACAAAAATTAGTCTTCTTTTCAAATGTCAGGAGACTACAATATCTGCACCCGTACTTAGAGCATTTTTAATTTCTCCTCCATCCTGAAAGAGTCTTATCTTTGGGGCTATTTTTATAAAACTACATAATAAGCCTATATTACCGTTTCTGACTGTAACATTGAACTTTTAAACAAATTTTGGTATTGAGCAAGACTTTCTTTCAGCTGGTTTATTTTGTCCTTCCTTCGCTGACCTTGTAAACTACTTAATTGCGAAATGCGGTTTGTCTCAGAGTGGCTCTTAACATTGTATTCTTTAAAATAGAGATTTTTCCATTGCATGGAAGACCAACAGCAGCATCTTTAACACAGGCGCACACAAAGCAGGGCTCCTCATTCCACTTACTTAGAGACATATGGTTTTCATCAGCACTTCTCTCTTCTTGGCAGAAACCATGCTAAGGATTTAAATTTTATTTAGCAAATAGCCCACCCCTCTCACACCAAGCCCCTATTTGCTGTTCTTGCTCTTCTTCTGTCCCCACAGTCTCTCTCTCCTTCCCCATTCCCAAAGGGTGCCCCCAATCGCCTGCCAGGCAAACCCAGTTGATGGAGTTGCCCTGCCTTTCAGACCTGACCAGTAGAACCCTGCCTCACGAAAGCAGCCCAAAGGCCTCTGGGAGCTGAAGTGGACCAAGCTGATCGTGAACCATCTCTTAGAAAAGATGGTTCCTGAAATTAGATCGGCTGGCCAGCTGAGAGCCATTCTTTGCTGCCACAGGCAATGAGAAGCTAATGAAGATGGTTCAGGGATTGGAGACCACTGAGATTTGGGGTGTCCTGCCCCCATGCTGATCCGAGAGGGGAACCAAGTGCCATCCCCCTGCCACAGGCTTACCCCCCACACACACACACAAACACTTCTGTTCCCACCGGTTCTTATCCTTCCTGGCGCCACTGAGAGAGGCAAGAAGGTCCTACCTCAGTCACCATCTCAGCTGGCTACAAAGTTTGTTGATCCCTCAAGCCCCCTGACCATCCTTCCTCTGGAGGCTGGCTGACCCCCCTCTCCCCCCCGATGTCTAAGCGGCCAGAAAGGAGTAGCGGAGTGCTAGTGAGCTGGGCCCTAAACAAAGTGTGAGAGACCCAGGCATCGGCATCCTCTCCACCACATTAACTGCAACATGGACTGTTTCTGCCTCAAGCCTGCACTGAACCCATACATGCATGTCTCTCCACCTCCACTGCCTCATCCTGGTCTCCTCTCTTGCTGGGACCACTGCACTAGCCTCCCAGGGCATCCCCTTGATTCTACTTGGAGGTTCCCTCAGTCCCTGAATACATACACTCCCCTGTGTATGTATTCTCCATACACAGGCAGAGAGGCCCCCATCAGAAACCTCTTCAATGGCTCTCTGTTGCACCTAAAGTAAAATACCAACTCTCAGCATGGCCCAAGAGGCCCTGCCCAGCTCTCCAGACTCACTCTGAGTCACTTCCCCACCCCCCACAACCCCCCCACTGCCCTGGCTTCCCTTCAGTCTCTCAGAACTCCAGCATCCTCAACCTTCAAGGCAACCTCCACCTCTGCATGCAGCTCAGGGCCACACAGTTGCTGCCTGCACAGGTGAGTCTGATGGAGGGAACAGTCATGAGCTCCATCCTGGAGGTAAGACAGTCCCCTCCTAGGGCTGGGCTCTAGGTCTCTGGACCTCATCTAGTCCAACCTCTCCTTTTCTAGCTGAGGAGACAGAGGTCCAAGCAGGGGCAAGGGTGTCCAGCTGCTGAAATGAATTTATGGAAGAACCCACCCAGAAGCATTATGTCTTCACTCTCAGGCCAGTGCTCCTTTGCCCACCCCAGGCCACCAGGTCACAGACCATGGGTGGCAGCACGGGAGCATTGAGGAGTGGGGGCTATAGTTTGTGCTACATTCAAAAGACCAAATTCCAGTCTGACGGCTTCCCTCCAGGACCCAGGAGCAAGGGAGATCTGATTTAGACAGATGAACATTTCTTGACGCTTCCCATTGGCCGATTGCTCCAGCAAATGCTGGGGACTTGCCAGGGCTTACCATTCTTTGACCATCTAGGGTTCTAGGGGCCCCAGGTTTGAATCACACACTAGAAGACCCTCAGCCTCATAGAGACAGAGTGGCCCCAGGCAAGCCTCAGGGCTCCTGAGGTCTGGCTGGTAGAGGGAAAAGAGGACCTTCTTATGCTTCAGGGCACCCCGAGGCAGTAAGAACTGGGAAATAAAGGTATGGACTCTTTCCAGAAGGCTCCTGGATGGGGGAGGTTGGGTGGGGATAGGGAGGGGCTGACAAGGGAGGGGTAGTACCTGGGGGTGGGGGGAATATATCGGATTAGGCAGGTGGGACCCACAGAAATATCTCTGAGCTATAGTTAGACTCAAGCTGCAAGAAAGGCAATGCTACAATTTAAACAACCAACAAAACTGTTCTAGCCACTTCTGCCTTCCAAGGCGGTGACATACTTTCATATCAAGGGATGATGGATCTTCACATGCTTGTGGAAACTGGTAGGGGAAGGAGTTAAGATGAATAAGTTGATTGTGTTAAAGGAAAAAGTAATTTCAAAGCTGGTCCTTAATGCCCTTCTGGGCAGGCAGAGACTGGCCCAGAGGCAGTCTGGGGCAGTGGGTGGAGAAGAGCTGCTCCAGGGGAGCCTTGTTGTGAAGGGAAGGAGGGAAGGAGGAGGGAGGGGGGGAGAGGGAGCCCTGGAAAAAGGTGGAGGCTGGGCCTCAAGGAGATGAGATGGGTGGGGTGATAGTAGGATGTGGCCAAGAGAATATCTGATACTTAACTTTAAGGCTTTTTCTGTGCTAAGACACAGTACTGCTGCACCGGTTACATGTAGGGGACATGTGTTACATGTGCCCCTGTGCTAGGGCTACTGCTGGGAAATCAAGGAAATCAAGGAAAAGGATCTGTATTTTGCATTTGTCTTGACACAAGTCAAAGAGAAGAAAACAGCCTTGGAAAGGAGGGGGGCAGTGGGGAAGAGGAGGGAGAGAAAGGAAAGGAGGAGGGTGGGATGGAGGGAGGAAAGGAAAGAAAGAAAAAAAAAGAAGGGAATTCAATAGAAACAGTAAAAGGGGATTGGGAACAAATCCCCAGAAATATTGCAAAAAAACCCTGGGTTTCCTTCTATGGTGTGTTGAGAGTTTGATCCATTTTTCTCTTGGACATTTTCTCTTGGTCATATGGAGTCTCAAGGTGACTCCATATGGCCAAGGACTTGGGATCACCCAAAATGGTAGACATTGGGATTTTAATCTTGTGTGTAATTTACTAAGTGATCAGGAAAAAGAAAGCAGGACACAGTGACATTCAGAGCAGTTTACAAGGGGCACTTAAAGGAATTCATCACCTGGGAGTCTAAGCCCAGGACTGTTCTGTTGAAGGCAGGTCCTTGGCTCACCTTAACCAGGGGGATTATAGACCCTTGTAGGATCAGGAAGGAAGTGGGCTCACTATTCCCTTCTACACCCACCCAAACATCCTCAGATTATGATAAGGACAGATGTGGCCTGAGTGTCTTCCTGCCCCCTTCCTTTTGCTCTTCCTTAAAGCCACTTCTAAATTATGAATTGGCTCATTAACAGCCAGTTAAGATGACTGAATGGTTTCATTTATATTTCAGGGCAGCCTGGGATCTTGTTGGCCATAAACGAAGACACATTCTTTTCTACTTTCCCTCCCACTTAGAATCTCAAGCTGCTCGAGGCGCTGGCCTCTGAAAATTCCCCCATGATAGAGCCACGGTACTTTGTTCTTTATAGAAATGTAGATACCTCAAGTCATATATTGCTGTGACCAAGATCCTCCTCAAAGCTCTCCCAGCACTTAATCCATAGGTATCAACCTTATATCTTGATTTCTTCAGAGAAGAATTCATCATGTACTTCATTGGAATACAACTCTTACAGAGAAGGTCCCCCAGGGACTCTAGTATGGACATCTCCCTCCAGAGGATGATGACCACGGTGAGAGAGATCCAGGAACCATCTCAAATTGTGAAACTAATTGGGAATATTAAAAAAAATAATGATTGGGAATATTGAGTCTAGGGAAGAGCAAATCAGTAGAACATACAACTGTTAGTAAGAACTCTCACTTCTATGTGAGAGAAATACAACAAATTAAGCAGGAAAAAAAGTTATTAGCTTCTGTCAAAGGATTGGCTGGGATTCAATAGCTCAACAATGTCCTTGGGATTTCCTCTGTCTCTCTCTCTCTCCCCTAACTGCCAATTTCTACTTGGCATTGCCCATGGCTGGATCCTGTGACTCAAGTTACAGCCTGAGGGCTTGGTCTCACACCATCTCTGAGGACTTGGTCTCACACCATCTCTCAGTTATTTTCTGCCCATGTGGCAGGAAACCTCTGGGCCACCAGGAGACCAGACTCATGTTCTATCAGTTTAGAGACCCACCAGAAAGAGATGGTCTAATAGCCATCAGAAAAGTCGTAGGCTTGATTCGCTAACACAAACTTGAGTCACAGGCTCCTCTCTGAACCAGTACCTGTGGCCAGGAGGTCAGTTGCTCCTGTTGGCCCTAGCCTGGGCCACAGGCACATTCCCTGTTTTTGAGAAGATCAAAGTCAGCTCTACTCAAATCCCATGGCATGGGTGCACCACAGAAAAGAGGGTTTCTGTTACCACAGTAAGATTTAAGAGGTGTTGTCCAGACAAAAGCAGAAGATGTCCACTTACAATGGTTTACAAAGTTATAAGACACTATGAAGTTTTTTCTTTTCTATATATTATAAGTTTGTTCCCATCACCATATTGCTTGATATCCTTCAATGGCTCCCCAGGGCCTACAAGACAAAGTGCATTTCCTTGGAATGGCTTACAAAGCCCTCTGTGCTCCAGTCCTGGCTTCCTGCGAAGCTTCACTGCCTACCACTCTCTGCCTCACTCTCTCCCCAGGTGCCCCTGCACCTAGATCCAGGCAGGCCTTGGTTCCTCACCCAAAGCACTGGCCAGGATCTCTCCTAATTCTGTACACCACACCACAGATAAGTTAACAACACTGCCTGAAATCTTAGGCAGAAAGGGAAGGAAGTATATACTAGAAAGTATCCTCTAACTGTTCTTAGAAGTGGCTCTGCTGAGAGCCGACAGCCCCTAGCTAACTTCAAAGTCCTTTATAAACTCACTTCCTACCTCATCTGCTAACTGTCTCCATGTGGCCAGTAATAAATCTCTCACCACCAGGCATATCCCAATTATTCCCCTTCCTTGGAGTCCAGATATAAGTGATGCCCACACCCCAGCTCCTGAAGTAATTTCTTTTTCCCCCCCTCTCACTCAAATCTAAGATCTGCCTTCCAAATCTTCTTGTCCTGCTCCAGAGTTTGCCTTTTCCATGCATTACAGAGAGTAGAGATATCAAAACAAAATACTTGTGAGGACATCTCCCCAAAATTGGCACAGTCAGGTTAAAATAGAAGACATGGGACAACCAACTCCCAGGTCCAGACTGGGCTGTGCTAAGCCCAATGTGCTTCATTTGCACAGTTGTTTTCTCTAGTCTAAGCTGAAGAAAGAGTACTTCTCTCCCACATTCTTCTCCATCACAGCCTCTTATCTTGTGCAAACAACTGATCCCCAAGTAACACCCATCATTTTGTAAGAACACACTAATTTCAGGGATAAGGTAGTCTGATTCCAAATTAGGAGATGGTGATGCTCTAAATAAAACAATACTTAGAGCAGAATTTCACAAATTCATTCAATGTATATTACTAAAGGGTATTAACATTTCAAACTAGAAATTTCCTTTAAGGCCTCAGCAGTGTTCTTCCATACTCACCAAGAGTGATAGGCAGGTCCTTGCTTTATCACAAATAGCATAGCTAAAAGGGTCAACTCAAGCAGTACAGGCTAAAGCAAAAGAACATCTTCCATAAAACAAAATTTTTAAAAAGATTTTATTTATTTATTTGACAGAGAGGCAAGAGATCAGAATAGGTAGAGACAGGCAGAGAGAGAGGGGGAAGCAGGCTCCCTGATGAGCAGAGAGCCCAATGCGGGGCTTGATCCCAGAACCCTGAGATCATGACCTGAGCCGAAGGTAGAGGCTTTAACCCACTGAGCCACCCAGGCATCCCATAAAGCAAATTTTAGTCTTTATCTTAATAATTACACAGCTTATAATCCTAAAATGGCATTTTCTCCAGTTAAACAATACCTAACTTATTATAAATTCATTGAAAAGTAATTTTATAATTCCAGGACAAAGGACAATTAGGAAAGAAATTAGCTGAAGGCTAATTTCAAAGTTTTATCATGGGAAACCTTTTGACACATTCTATCAAAACCAAAAACTAATCTGACATGAAAATTTCCCAAACAGCAAAATTTTATATAATTGTTTAAAATTTTATTTAAAACATAGCTAAGCTGGGGAAAAAATAAATAAAAGAAAGAGAAGAAAGAAAATTTCTAAGCACCTGAAATGAAACAGAAACTTAGAACCATGGAGGATCAGAAGAGATAAAGCCTCCCAAAATAGGAGGTAGCAATAGTGAAATCATCCCATAAGAGACTTTAATAACTCAGAACACTTACAGGACTCTTGTGAAAAATAACCTCTGTTGAAGATGAGCTCATAGACAAAAATTATAAAATATATGAAGAAGTCCAGTGCCAAGATGGGCATTCCACTGACCCAACAACTGGAATAATTCACATCAGAGAAATTAGAGACTAAAAAGTTATCTGAAAAAGGCATTAAGTTCAATTGAGTTTAAAAAGATAAAGAGGGGTGCCTGGGTGGCTCAGTCAGTTAAGTGACTGCCAGCTCAGGTCATGATCCCAGGGTTCTGGGATCAAACCCCGCATCGGGCTCCCTGCTCAGTGGGAAGCCTGCTTCTCCCTCTCCCACTCCCCCTGCTTGTGTTCCCTCTCTCGCTATGTCTCTCTCTCTGTAAAAAAAAATAATAATAATATTAAACTCTTTAAAAAAATAAAAAGATAAAGAAAGAGCAGAGTAGAAATTCTGAAATAAGGACAAGAGGATTTGCAATCTCTGACTATAATTTGGGTTTGTCTACTTCTCTTTAAAGTTCTATGTGTTTTGTGTCATTATTTGGAAACTTCTTAACATGAACATGCATTTAGAATTGCTATGTCCTCTTGATGAATTGATTCCTTTATCATTATGAAATGACCTTCTTTATCCTTGGAAATATTCTTTGCTCTGAAATCTGCTTTGTATGATATCAATATAGCTTTCTTTCTTTCTTTCTTTCTTTCTTTCTTTCTTTCTTTCTTTCTTTCTTTCTTTCTTTCTTTCTTTCTTTCTTTCTTTCTTTCTTTCTTTCTTTTTTAAGATTTACTTATTTACTTTAGAAAGAGAGAGATCCTGCAGGGACATGTTGGGCAGAGGGAGAAGGAGAGAGAGAATCTCAAGCAGACTTCCCACTAAGGGCAGAGCCTGATGTGGGACTCAAACTCACCACTTTGAGATCATGACGTGAGCCAAAATCAAGAGTCGGCTGCTTAACTGACTGAGCCACCCAGGCACCCCAATATAACTTTCTTTTGATTAGTATTAGCGTGATAAATCTTTATCCAACCTTTCACTTTTAACCTACTTATGCCTATATTTAAAGTGAATTTCATATAAGCAGTATATAGTTGGATCATGCCTTAAAATCCAATCTTGGGAGAGAAAGAGAATGGGGATGGGGAGGGAGACAAACCATAAGAGACTCCTAGATTCACGAAATGAACTAAGGGTGGCTGGGAGGCAGGGGGGTAGGGCTGGGGTGGCTGGGTTGTGGACATTGGGGAGGGTATGTGCTATGGTAAGTGCTGTGAAATGTGTAAGCATGATGATTCACAGACATGTACTCTGGGACAAATAATACATCATATGTTAATAAAAATTTTAAAAAACCAATCTCATAATCTATGCCTTTTAATTGTGATGTTCAGAACATTGATATTTAATGAGATTGTGCATATGGTTGAGTTTAAATCCACCATTTTGTTATTTGTGCTCTATGTGTCTCATCTGTTCTCTATTTCCTCTTTTTTGAGTTACTTAATATGTTTTAAGATTCCATTTTATATATTCATAGGATACCATGTGAAACTTATTTTATCATAGGTAAATGATAAAATGTCCTTTTTAACCTCAGTTATAGTGTTCCATAGTGTGGATGTACCATAACTTATTTACCTATGGATAGATATTTAAATATTTTTTTCAATTTTTAAATAATACTAAAAAATACTACAATTAATATCTATATGCATACCTCTTTGTACCTCTATGTTTCTGTAGGATCAAGTCTCAGAAGTAAAACTTCTAGGTCAAAAGATAGATACTTTATATGTTGATGGAACCTGTCAAATTGTCCTCAACAAAAGTTGTATCGATTTGTTCCATCAACAAACAGCAGTTCCCCACATCCTTGCCAATCTTAGATAGAATCAGTCTTCTTTTATTATTTTTTACCATTCTACTGGGGAAGATGGTTGGTTATTTTTTTTAAAAGATTTTATTTATTTATTTTACAGAGAGGAGAGAGATCACAAGTAAGCAGAGAGGCAGGCGGGGGGGCAGGGGGGGAAGCAGGCTACCTGCCGAGCAGAGAGCCCGACGCGGGGCTCAATCCCAGGACTCTGAGATCATGACCTGAGCTGAAGGCAGAGGCTTTAACCCACTGAGCCACCCAGGCGCCTCCAAGATGGTTGGTTATTGTTGTTTTTAATTTGCATGTATCTGGTTTTGGGTGTTATCACACATATTGACATGTATTTATTGACCATTTGTACTCCTGTGAATTTTCTACTGTTATGGGATAAACTGTGTCCCCACTTCCAAAAAATTCATATGTTGAAGTCTCAACTCCCAGCAGTTCAGATGTGGCTATATTTGGAGACTGGGCCTTTAAAGAAGTAATTAAGGTAAAATAAGGTCCTGTGGTGGGCCCTAATCCAATGTGACTACGTCCTTATAAGAAGAGGAGATTAGGACACAGACCTATGCATGCACAGCAGAAAGACCATGTGAGGACACAGTGAGAAAGCAGCCATCTACAAGCCAAGGACTTGCAGGTCTCAGAAGAGACCAAACCTTCTCTGTCCTTGTTCTTGGACTGCTGCCTCTAGAACTGTAAGAAAATTAATTTCTGTTGTTTAAACCACCCCATCTATGATATTTTGTTATGGCAGCCCTAGCAAACTAATACATCTATACATATATATTGCCTATTGTTTACCTGGATTGTTTATCTTTTTCTTATTGCTTTACAGAGTTCTTTATATATTACGAATAATAACCTTTGTCTAGGGTCACCATACAATTTATCATTTAAACCAAGATACTTAGAGAATGACAAATGTGAAACCAGCTAAGACACCAGGACAACCGGGATTAACCAGAACTGTCCTGAGAAAACTAGAGTATATGTCTATAATATTTGCTGCCAATTTTCTCTCCAAGTATATTAATTACTTGTAAAACTTTTCATAGACTTTTTTTAGAACAGTTTTAGGTTTATGGAAAAATTGGGCAAAAAGTAAAAAGAGTTCCCATATACCTCCTTCCCTCATCACAATATTCCCTTCCTCCCTCCCCACCTGTTCATGCACAATTTTTCCTATTATTAACATCTTACATTAGTCTGGTACATTTGTTACAACTGATAAACCAAAACTGCTATATTATTATTAACTAAAGTACATAGTTTACATTAAGGTTTATGCTCTGTGCTGTACATTCTGTGGATTTTGACAAATGCATAATATCATGTATTCACCATTACAATATCATTCAATATTACCACCCTAAAAATGTCCTGTGCTCTATTTCTTCATCTCTCCCTGCCTCCCTCAGAAACCCTGCTATTTTTACTGGCTCTATTGTTTTGCCCTTTCCAGAATGTCATATATTTGGAATCATACAATATGGAGCCCTTCCAGACTGGCTTCTTTAACTTAGCAATATATATTTAAGGTTCTTTCATGTCTTTTCATGGTTTGATAGCTGCTTTTTTATTGTTGAGTAATATTCTGTTGTATGGATGTACCATTGATTGCTTATCCATTCATCTATTGAGAATATGATGGTTGCTTCAAACTATTGGCAATTATGAACAAAGCTGCTATAAATACTTGTGCACAAGGTTTTGTGTAGCAAAGTTTTTAACTCATTTGGGTAAATACCTAAGAGCACAATTGCTGGGTTGTATGGTAAGTTTATGTTTAGCTTTGCAAGAAACCACCAAACTGTCTTCCAAAGTGGCTGTACCATTTGCATTCCCACCAGCAATAAATAAGTGTTCTTGTTTCCCCACATCCTCGTCAGCATTTGGTGTTGTCAGTGTTTTGGATTTTAGCCATTCTAATAGATTGTAGTAGTATCTCATTGTTGTTTTAATTTGCAGTTCCCTAATGACATATGATGTTGAACATCTTTTCATATGCTTATTTGCCATCTGTCTGTTGTCCTTGTTGAGATGTCTGTTCAGATCTTTTGCTAGTTTTTTAATTGGGTTGGTTTTCTTCTTATTGATGAATTTGAAGAGTTTGTCATATATTTTGGATACAAATCCCTTATGAGATATGTATTTTGCAAAGATTTCTCCCAGCCTGTGTCATATTTTCATTATTTTAACAGTGTCCTTCGCAGAGCAGAATTTTTTAATTTTAATGAAGTCTAACTTAGCAATTTTTTCACTCATAGATTGATTTTGAGTCTAAAAAATCATTGCCAAATCCAAGGTCACCTAGATTTTCACCTATGCTATCTTCTAGAAATTTCAAATTTTTGTGACTTACATTTAGGTCTATGATCCATTTTGAGTTAATTTTTGTGAAGATTGTGAGGTCTGTGTCTAGTTTTTGCATATGTATGTCCAATTGTTCTAACACTATTTGTTGAAAAGATTGTCCTTTCTCCATTGTATTTCCTTTACTCCTTTGTTGAAGATTATTTGACTATATTTGTATAGGCCTATTTGTAGGTCTTTATTCTATTTCATTGATCAATTTGTTCTTTCGCCAATCTCTTGATCATTATAGCTTTACAATAAGTCTTGAAATCAGGTAATACCAGTCCTTCAACTTTGTTCTTCTTCAATATTGTAGTAGCTATTCTTAGTCTTTTGTCTTTCCATATGAACTTTAGAATCTGTTTGTCAATATCTGCAAAATAATGTGCTGGGATTTTTGGTTGGGATTGTATTGAATCTTTGGGTCAAGTTGGGAAGAACTGACATCTTAACAATTATTGAGTCTTCCTATCCACGAACATGTATTTTTTCATTTATTTATATCTTCTTTGAGTTCTTTCATTAGAGTTTTGTAGTTTTCTTCACATATATATATATATATTTTAAAGATTTTATTTATTTGACAGAGAGAAACACAGCGAGAGAGGGAACACAAGCAGAGGGAATGGTAGCGGGAGAAGCAAGCTTCCTGCAGAGCAGAGATCCCGATGCTGGGCTTGATCCCAGGCCCCTAGGATCTGACCTGGGCTGAAGGCAGACGCTTAACGACTGAGCCACCCAGGTGCCCCTCTTCACATATATTTTGTACATATTTTGTTAGATTTATATATAAGATTTTCTTCTCTTTCTTTCTACCTTCCTTCCTTCCTCCCTCTCCCTCCCACCCTCTTTCTTTTCCTTCCTTCCTTCCTTCCTTCCTTCCTTCCTTCCTTCCTTCCTTCCTTTCTCTCTCTCTCTCTCTCTTTCTTTCTTTCTTTCTTTCATGCTAATGTAAGTGGTGTGGTATTTTTAATGTCAAATTCTAATTATTCATTGCTCGTGTATAGGAAAGCAATCAACTTTAGTATATTAACCTTGTATCATGCAACCTTGCTATAATCACCTATTGGTTCCAGGAGTTTTTTGTTGATTCTTCTCTATAGGCAACCATGTTATCTGCAGATAAAGACCATTTTATTTCTTCCTTCCCAATTTTTACATCTTTTATTTCCTTTTTTGTTGTTGTTGTTCTTTTGCATCGACTAGGTCTTTCAGAACAAGTTAAATAGGACTGGGAAGAAAGGACATTCTTATTCTCAATCTTAGAGGAAAAACATCTAATTTCTCACCATTAAGGATGTTAGTGCTAATTATTTTTTTTAAAACATAAAAATAAATAAAAACAATTAAAATGTACCTCTATATATTTTAGATTTTGTGTTTTGCTTAAAAAGCAAATTTAAGGGGCGCCTGGGTGGCTCAGTGGGTTAAAGCCTCTGCCTTCAGCTCGGGTCATGATCTCGGGGTCCTGGGATCGAGCCCCACATCGGGCTCTCTGCCCCGCAGGGAGCCTGCTTCCCCCTCTCTCTCTGCCTGCCTCTCTGCTTACTTGTGATCTCTCCCTCTCTCCGTGCCAAATAAATAAATAAATCTTTAAAAAA
>CM053610.1:99924018-99950020 GCA_028646535.1 Procyon lotor | reverse complement strand
GCAAATTTAAGGGGCACCTGAGTGGCTCAGTGGGTTAAAGCCTCTGCCTTCGGCTCAGGTCACGATCTCAGGGGTCCTGGGATTGAGCCCCATATTGGGCTCTCTGCTCAGTGGGGATCCTGCTTCCTCCTCACTCTCTGCCTGCCTTTCTGCCTGCTTGTGATCTCTCTCTATTAATAAATAAATAAAATCTTTTTTTAAAAAAGGCAAATTTAAAATAATAAAATAATAACATTTTCTGTAGTGTTCTAGATTGCAGCAATCAACAGTAAAATACATATCAATAGCGTGTTCCTGATAGATTACACAGCATCCCAGGCTCAAGAATATTCTTGAGATTCTTAAAAAGGCCTTCCCTATTCCAAGGTTATAGAAATATATTCCTATATTTTCTTGCAATACAATTGTATTTCTTATAATACAACATAATTTTGTTCTTTCCCTGCACCTCTCTAATTCATCTAAAATTTATTTTGCATATGGTGTGAGGTAGAGATCTGTAGTAGATAAATACTATACATTGGCTGGATCAAAATTTCTATCAATCCTTCTCTGATGTGTCTTACTGTGTTACAGGGACTCCCTTGAAATTAGAATTCCAGACGTAATATTCTCCCAGTTAAATGCCTTTGGGATCTGCTAGAGCTCTTAGTCAATGACTGAACATAGAGAAGAAAAAGGACATGGCCATTTCTTTCCTACATAGAGGGGCTCCTCTATGGGTAATCTTTCTGGTGACCAAGACTTTCTCAAGGCTACATCACAGTCTGAGTGTTTCTCTACCCAGTCTTCCTTCCTCTCCCTTTTCTTTCACAAGTGTCAGGCCTATACACAGTCTGAAGGCTTTACTTGCTACTCCTGCTCCCTCTCCCCTTTATCTTTCCCAGGCATTATCCCAACAAATCTCCTGCCCCCTAACTCCATCTTGGTGTCTGCTTCCTGGGAGACCTAGGCAGATAGAACTCACTTGAAGCTTTGAGTTATATGAGAAAAAAGGCAACACAGCTTCCATTCTACTAACACAGATCCTGGCAATGGTGGTGTGGTTTTGGAACAGCATCCATGGCAAAAAACTTCCTGCTATCTGGCAGTTTCCAGATTGTAGCAGTGATAGCGTCTCTTTCAGTGGCTCAGTTCTGTGCCGTGGCTTTGAAGTTATTCTGGTAAATTCAACCTGAAATTTTTTTTTCTCCAACACTCCGTGCAATTCTGGCAGCTCTACATACCTTCCATAAGTTTCTTTCTGATTAAAATAAGTAGAATGAATTCTCCTTTTAGGAAGTAAAATCATCACCAATATAATATATAAATATTTTACCAAGTAGATAATCTATTGTTTGGAAACCATTTTTGGACAGTCAGTCCTTTCCCAGGGAGTTAAAATATTCTGTTAGCATAAGATAGATTTCCATGGATCTCTTTCTTTGCTCTGTTCCATTGTTTGTGTTATCTGTTTTTATACCAATATCACTCCATATTGACTACTTTATAGTAAATGTTTGTATGTGAAAGAGCAACTTCCTCCCCATTGTTCTTACTGTATAAAAATATGGCTGGCTATTCTTATGCTTGTTTTCCCCTTGGTGACTTATAAAATTAGCTTGTAAAACTCCATTTTAAAAACTCTTATTAAGGGGTAGGGGGATAGGGATAGGGTGGCTGGGTTGTGGACATTGGGGAGGGTATGTGCTGTTAAGTGCTGTGAAGTGTGTAAGCCCAAAGATTCACAGACATGTACCCTGGGGCAAATAATACATTATATGTTAATAAAAATTAATTAAAAAAAACTCTTATTAAGTTTTTATTGGTATTTCACTGAATTTATAGATTAATTTGGGGAAAACTTACATCTCTACAATTTTGGATCTTTACCAGTATGCATTCATATTAGGTACTGGCTAAATGGCTTGGGAGTGGGCCTGAAGCTGGAAAGCACAGGGCTATTCTAGGCTAATGAACTTGGCCAAGAGTAGATTATTGGTGTCAGAGAGAGTGAGAGAAGTTTTGCAAAATGGTGGGAATACAAGCCAGACCACCTGGAGTTAAGAAGTGGTTTGATGATAATATATTGAAATATAAATAACCATCTTACATATAAAAGGAAGAACTTTAAGGCATATATCATAGCTGAGGAAGGGACTCTTGAGTCATGAATTCTTCCATGAGAACTATCTCTTTGATGTAACCAAAAAATTTCTCAAATTCTAGGTATCTTCAAGATAGGATTGAAGAAGAAACAACACTGAAGGTTCCAGAGAACTTGGAGCCAGAGGATAATGGAGGAAAATATCAGGTCATGGTGCCCTGAGGACCAAGATAACTGAGAGAGAGCTTGGCAGATGCTATGGGAGAATGAAACAGGACTGGGAAGGGAGGACAGACCTTTAGAGAGTCAGGAAAAGAGCGACCAGCTTTGGAAGAGACTGGCTGTGAGCCGGAACAAGGTTTACAGAGTCATCGAATCCCTATACAAGATTCACTTGCAACAGTGACCACAAACTAGTCCCATGCCCATTATCTGGGTAAAGATGCCCATTGACAAGGTTTCCTTCCTCAATCCTTCCTCTGCAGAAAGAAGCTTCAGTTCTCAATACCAGTAGCTTGGGATGTATGGTTATTGGTGACTCATTCCAAGTGGGGAATGAGGGCCCAAGGAGGGGTATATCTCCTTCCCAGGGCCAGAGCTTCAAGCTCTGGCTGGTGACAGAGGAAGTGTCAGAAAAGGTAGGGAGCTACCCTGGCACCTGCTCAGAGCTCTCCTACTGGCATGCTCTCTAAATGTCTTCTGGGCTGAGCCAAGATCTCTGGAGACATTTGGGTCCCCACCACCACTGTTGACCTCCAGACTGGATCTTTTTTTCCCTACCTTTTTATAATAAAATATCTGGGTAGCATTTCAGAGTTTATATTCATTATCTCATTTGACTGCCTAAAAACACTAAGATTTAGATGAAGCTATAATCACTGAGGGGGAAATTGAGGCTCAAAGAGTAGGGGTTTTTTACTTGCTAAAGGGCACAAAGCTACTCAGTGATCAAGCTATTTCACTTGGTGAATGTTTCCTGAGGGCCTACTGTGTGCCCAACACTCTGGAGACCCAGAGACAGAAGACCTGTCCACACTCATCAGGGAGCTCCCAGGCTGGTGTGCAGACTGTCATGACCAGGTAATTCTAAAGAAATACCGTTGCCTCAGGGGTGCTTGGTACCAATCCAGAGGTTACACAGGAAGAAGCCCCTGGGATGACCTGGAACAGTCTTCAAAGACATAGAGGCAGCACTTGAGCTGAGACTTGAAGAATGACTAAGAATTTTCCAGAGAGAACAGTGGTATTCCAGGAAGGGAACAACGTGGGCAGAGGTACCCAACATGAGAGGACGCAGAGTGTTCACAGAAACTCTCAGTTGTTCTGGATCACTGAGTCACACAGTCGTGGAGGAAGGGGGTGGCGCAGAGACCGGGACTGACTAGGCTGAAGGGGCGTTCATTTGTTGGCCAACATGCATGTGAGACACAGTCCTGAGCTCGTACTAACTCATGGAATCTTCCTCTTGCCTTGGGGCTGGGGCCCTCTGACCATAACTTACCCTCCAGAGGCCCTACGGGATCAGATTGGATACCCTCTAGAGAACTTCGTCTGCGCCCTAGCCTGGGCTCCTCCATCCTGCCCTGCTTCTCTCTCCCTGGGAGCACTTCCCTAGTGAATGCTCCCCTCAGGGACTGTTCCCGGGAACCCACCCCAAACACCTCCTTTATTATTTTCAACCCACTTATGGCTGCTTGGCACCATGCTACATTTTATTTGTTCCCTGTCTGTCCCCTTCCACTAGAATACAAGCTCCACGAGGTCAGAGACCCGGCCCCTGCTTGGAATAGTGTCTGGCACATAGTAGGTATTTTGTGCCAGAAGATATTTTGCTGAATAAATGATATCAGTGAGTTCTCACAAGGACTCTGTGAGGTAAAAATTATCAACCCATCTCACAAATGAGGAGACAGTCTCAAAGAAGTTGAATAACTTGGCTAAGTTGGGGTGCCTGGCTGGCTGGAGAGCCAGCAGAGCGTGCAGCTCTCAGTCTCAGGGTCCTGAGGTGAAGGCCCACATTGGGCATGGAGCCTACTTAAAAATAAATACATAAATAACTTGGCTAAGTTGACACAAATAGTGGCCGACACAGCCAGGGTTCCAAATCCTGCCTACGTGACTCCAAAGCAAAGCTTGGGCTTTTAAACCCAAGCCCATGTTTGCAATTTCTAGAACATTCCAGAGTCTACTGAAGCTGCTTCTGAAACTGCTGCTTTTGCAGAGAAATATCCTTCTTACTCTTTATCCCACCCCTAAAGGAAGGACTTGTGGCGTG
This sequence comes from Procyon lotor, assembly GCA_028646535.1. Taxonomy (NCBI): domain Eukaryota; kingdom Metazoa; phylum Chordata; class Mammalia; order Carnivora; family Procyonidae; genus Procyon; species Procyon lotor. The sequence continues at coordinate 99,945,659 of CM053610.1, read as the reverse complement.
TGCTCATTTCTGTGGTGTAGATACTTCTCCCATGGCCCATAGCAAGCTAACCCCCTCTCTGTTACTGAAATGCAGAATTGGAAAGAAATATGCCCAGACGGCTTTCGGGAGCCAGAATGGCTCCAGTGTCTCGCTGACTACGTCCACTTTATTTAGGAGAAAACTGAGATTCAGAAACTCGCCCAAATTCACAACATCAGTACTAGCAGGGGTTAGGATTGAAGCCTTCCTGATCGCTTGAACGCTCCATACCCCTCCCCCTCACCACACAGCCGCCCTCTGCTGAGGCTGAGGGGGGCTCTTTGTGCTCATGGAAAGAGTCAGAACCTAAAATCAGAAGATGTAGGTTTGGAGCCTTTCTCTACCACTTTCTAGCTGGGAGACCCAGTGGCCCCACTCAGCTTCTCTCAACTTAAGGCCTCAGTCTCTTCATCTGTTAAATGGGAGTGAGTGAACGTCATACACGGTTTCTCTGTGGTTTCAGTGAAGATGGCCGGTCAAGCTTTGTGGCAGAAAAGCTCAGTCTTGAAGGAAAAGCAACACCCCACAGCAGGATGAGGGGGAGGAACTGCTCCCCAGGGAGACTGTCTGGCTTGGGTCTCCTATCCTGCCACCTTTTGCATGGGGGTCTGTCACCCAAGGCAGACGGAAGCATCCTGGGGTGCCTGCTTCAGTCCTTCCACAGTCTCTGCCCTTCAGCCTCCTAACTCCTCACATTCCAGCGCTGGCCCCTCCTTTTCGCCTCTCCCCAGGAGCTCAAGCCCAGCAAAAACCAGAACCCTTTCCAGAGCTGCTGGAATCCTGTGCCCCATAAATCAGGTTGCATCCTGAGCTGCAGGACCAAAAGAGTATTCTGGAAAAGTGATGGTGACCGTTTCCAAACGCCATCCCATACCCCACCGAGCTCAGCCCCCAGCCCCCAGATTAAGGCATCTTCCACCACCCCCATAAGGGTTTCTGGGCTCAAACCTCCCTCTCTTGACATCCAAGTAGCATGTTGTGGAAGGAGCCCGTGGCAGGGCTCAGGGCTCCTGGAAACCATTCCCCACTCTCTATGATGTGACCAGGAGGGACTGCAGCCCCCAGAATCCACACTCACCCAGCCCCACCAAAGCGGAAGGATGAAGGCAGGTCTTTGAGGATCTTTGTAAGTGGGAAACATTGTGTTCTCTGGGGACCAAGGCTATCCTCAAATCATGCAAATTCACACACGCACACGCACACACACACACACGTGCGTGCACACTCCCATCTATACCATCCTGAGCCTCCCCGGATTTCAGAGATGCACACTGTGATGTTGACTCCAGGCCTCAGAAGAAGCAAAAGATACTTCCGGGTGACGTGAATCCTGCGGAGCATGTACAGGAACAGAGAAGGGAAAGCATGGGCTGGAACAAGAAAACAAGAGACAGGAGGAAGGATTTCCTGAATGGAGCAGCTCCTGGAAGTGACCTCGGGGCGGGGGGACAACAGCCCTGGAGTTCATGCACTGCTGGCACCAGCAGCCAGGGCCTTCCAGAAGGCAGGTTGGGCCCGGTGCCACGGGGCCAGCATGGGTCTGAGAAAGGGTCGGCTCTCTCTGAGGGACCGGGAACTCAGAGAGAGAGCTTGAGGATGGAGGAAGGCTAATCCCTGACAAAGACTGGCCGCCCCTCCCCAGTGCGCTGGTCCCAGCAGCCAGCCACAGCGAAATTGCAGGGGCCAGGCTTGTCCTTGTCCTGGCTTGTATGCAGTGCCATTCCAGCACTTTCCTTGAAGTACGTGCCTGAGGGGTGATGTGGGCAGAGGAGGCTGGGGACAGCAGAGTTCGGAAGCAGCGGTGGCCTGAGGTCGAGACTTGTCCTATCTCCTGGGCATCAAAGGAACAGGTACAAGGCACTGAGACACATACTGTGGGAACCTGAGCCAAGAAAGGGGAGATTAGCAAGGAGGGGAGAATCCAGTAGGCCAGGTAGCACTGACCGTGGGACCTCTCAAGTGGCATCACGCTGGTGAATGACCATTCTCCCAGACCGGACCTTGTCAGGGCCTCAGGACAGATCCCCATGGGGCTGACTTGCCAATCACACTCCCCAGAGGTGGGAATCTGCAGACCAGCCTCGGCCAACGTGTTCAACCCTAATGAGGGTTCTGAATCCCCACAGCCCCCACCAAGCCTGCCCCAGCCTGCCCCTGGAGCCCCTGGGCGGCTGAGGCCATGAGTGTGGGATCTGGGCAAAGTCTGAGGGCCACCCCATCCTGGCTGGTGAACCCCAATCATGCTCTCAGCCCACATCAGAGCATGAGGCTTGGCCCCTAGAGCGTTCTAGATTCAGGGACTTTCCCCTGCATGGTGTTAAACAGACATTACTCCCTGCGGCTGGGTGCTCCTCTTTGCCTGTCCCAGGCCCATCACCCCCACCTCCTCTGCCCCCAGGCTTGGAGTGGAGGGAGTCCATTTCTATGTACTCACCCCAATCCTGCCCCCCAGCGATCACCCTCCTAAATCTCGGTGAGCGCTGAGAGCTGGCCAAGTCATCATCCTATAGCTGTGGACCAGCCTTGGCCACCTTCTTCAGAGGTTGAGCCTGTCTCCAAGGGCAGCTTCCGAGAGTCGCCCGAGGGCCTGCTGATGAAAGGGGCCTTGGCCTCTCCCAACCCGGATGTGGAAGCTCCAAGAATGCAGGCCTCCGCACACGGGATGTTAAGGCTGGTGAGGATTTGCTAGACCTCCCCGCGCACCCCCACATGACCCAGATGAGGACCCCAAGAACCCCAGCAGCGACGCTGCTGCTCCCCGGTCCCAGATATGAGTTCCGGGCCTCCCTGGGACTGAACCTGAGCCTCATCTCTTTCCTGCAGCCCACCCTCCCGCTCCTGAGCCCCTGCTCCGTCACGGAAAGCCAGGAAGCTCTCGGGAGCCCAGGCGAGGACCCCACGTCTCTACCCAATTTCCCAGGATGGGCGTAGGGAAGGGCCAGGGCAAACCCTGGCCAGGGCAGGAAAGTGCTGTCTAAACATGCCGTGGGGCCCGCGTGTCTGACTCGCCTGGCTGTCACCCGGGCCAGGTGGGCCTCTGACACACAGCAGGAATTTTCCATTCGCGCATCCTCTGGCTGGTTGGGATCCAAGGCATTTTTTAGCTTTTTTTTTTTTTCCCCCAGTTGTCTCCCCGGCCCCCTGAAATTTCATCCTGGGGTTCAGAGCATGGGTTCCTAAATTCTCAGGAAGGCTTCAGGGAGACCCACCTTCTACCACCTGGGGGGCACCTATTAACACTAAAATACAGAATTCTAGAATGTGGGAGCCAGCAAAATGCTTTTTTGAGATGAAAAAAAACCCTACACAGTGCAGTTGAAGTTCAGAGAGCAAGGTGGAACGCCCGAGTCCACACCACCAGTGAGCTGCACAAACAAGATCAAACCCAAGTCCGTCTGCCCCCGACGCTGTGTATTTCCACTGTGCCAGTCGCCCAAGGCTAAGAGCCAAGGTCACTGGGAGACACCACAAGCCATGTGAGGCAGCTCCACAGAGGAAGGTGTGAGCAGGAGCTGAGCCCCCCATATGGGGAAACTGCCAGAACACACCAGCCCTCGCTCCTTTTCTGGGCCTGGCAACTGCTCCAGTGGCTCCTCTCAAAGTCATGGCCAGTGGGTGGTGGTTGCACCCCTGAGGGGTCTATGACCCCCTCATCCTGCATCACAGTGGGGGAGGATGTTTTCTGGGTGGGGTTGAACTTGACCCTGTGTCCAGGGCATCCCCTGGGCAGTAATAAGGGCCCTGGCCCGGTAAACATGTGTGAGATACAGATAGAGCCCATGGAGCTTGAATCGTGTGAGATGGTTGTCCAACTGTGCAGGGGGCTGTGGTAGCTGTCAGAGGCAGGACGTTTGTCCTCAAGACAGGGTCCCTGGTGGTTAGAGCAATACCTATACCTACAGGCCAGGTTCATCAAGGGGAAAAGACTGACTTTCAAGTTGAAAGGCATTCTGCGGGCTCCTCCCTTGGACCTGGGAATGTTCCCCAGAGTCATAACTAGCACCCCAGAGTGGGGTCTTCACAGGGCAGGAACTGCCCGGAGCCCCCAGCCTTGTTCAGGGAGGTGAGGGTAGGGGAGGTGACAGCAGGGAGCCCTCTTCGCACATTGGGCCATTTGGCCTGAGCAACCTCAACCTCCATGATATTTCTAGAATGAGGTCCCCAGTGACCAGCCCAGCATTTCTCAGAGTAAGTTCTGTGAAATAAGAAAAAAGGGTGCTAGAGAAAAAAAATTTTCCATGGTCCATAAGGTTAAATCAATCATGGTTCCTCAAACGTATCACAGATTTCCCACGGATCTCCTGGAGCAGTGGTTCTCAGCCAGGGGCAAAGCCACCCCCCAGGGGACATTTGGCCACGTATTCAGACATTTTTGTTGTCACAACTGGAGGAGCGCTACTGACTTCTGACGAGTAGGGCCCCAGCTGCTGCGAACCGTCCACTGTGCCCAGGGAAGCCCCGCCACATGGAATCTTCTGGTCCAAAACGTCAACGCCGCCGAGATAGAAAAACTCGGGCCTGGAGCACTGGGCCTCCCAAGGGAAGGGCCCAGGGTCCATAGTGAAGGGAACAGTTGTCATTCTTTGAGGGCACTCAAGATCTGCCCTCCCTTCCTGTGTGTGAGGATTTCCTCTCTGCTGGGAGGCAGCAGCTGCCTCCCAGGACAGAGGCTGAAAGTGGCCAATTCGCCTTGTCCCATGTGTCCTGAGGAAGGGTGCAGGCACGTGACCTCACTGCACCAACAGGATGCATCTCCCCAGGGTTTGAACCCCAAGCTCATGAGGCAAAGCAGCAGGACTGCCGCGGAACCCACTGCAGAGAGGACGGCGGTACCGTGGCGGTGGCTGCCCACTATTTCCAGAGGCTTCCCTGATGTCGATTCCAAGGGCAGCGCTCAGTGTGGGTCAACCCGGTGGCACAAGCCAGCGTGTCCGTGCCCCGTGGTGGATAGCGGTGGGGTCTTCGTGGGGCCTGTCCTACACGACGCCTTTGGGCAGGATCCCGGCTGCTTTGCCTCCGACCTTGGTTTTCCAGCCCTACAGAATATTCCGTGAGCTATCCCAGATCCTCAGAATAAACCCCCTTTAAGCTTCCAGTAGCAGAAATGGCTTCTGGAGCCTGCAAGCTAGAAGTGACTCTGAGTGATGCTCGGTTCCCCAGATATATTTGAGCACAGGATTCTTTCTCCTGTAGAACATCTCAAGGAACCTTTGTTCCATGAGCCTACCTCAAAGAATACCGACCGAAAGCGACAGACAGGGGTTCCTCTAAGCTCTGCTCCAGCCAGAACCAGACCGCGGCCCACCTCTACCCAAGGCCTTTGGGGACGCTCGGTGTCTCTCTCCCGGTCCTCGCAGAGTCGGGGCTAGCCCCCAGCCGCGCTCCTCCCCTGTGCCCAGAATAACCGCTGCCGGCTGCAGCTCCAAGAGCAGAACAGAATCAAGGTGTGAAAACGATCGAGCTTGTCAGGAGGTGGAAGGAACTGAAACGTGGATGTGAAGTCTGCTGCTTGATCAGGCTGATGATGTTGGCAGGTCCGAGAGAAGTTTAAAAAGAAACTTGAGGGAGAAGGAGGAAGCTCTAGGGATGGCCAGCTATTTACCCAGAAAAGAGGGAAGCTATCTTAGGGAATTTTATGCCCCGATTTCAAGGAAGGTGCAGAACCCTTCAGGTGTGTTTAAAGACAGCAATTTTAGATGCCACTCATTCGTGTACTCGAGAGTACGTGGTGAGCGCCAGACATTGGGCAGGTGCTGGGGAGACGGCGTTGATCCACAGTGGCCCGCCCCTGCCCTCCTGGAGCTTATGGTCCAGTGGGGGAGGGAGGCAGACATCCAAGGCTGGGGGTCTTCTTGCTGGGATGATACTTCGTTATCAGGGAAGAGAGGGGAGCTGGAGGACCAGAGCAGGAGGACCTAACGTCTCAGGGGTCAAGGAGGACTTCCCTGGGGAAGGGACGGTCCGAGGAGCAGGTGTGTGCCGGCTGGAAACAAGGGAGAGCCCGGGCGGAGGTAGGGCTCCCTGGGGCAGAGACAGAAGGAACATGGTAAGTTTGGGGACCCGAAAGAAGGTTCCCAGATCCCCGAGGGCCAGAGCAAGTGGACCTCACTTGAAGCCAGGCCGGAGAGGTCCAGGGGGTGGGGGGAGGATCTACAAGAGCCCTGAGGCCACAGTGAGGTCCCGCTCTTCACCCTGAGAGTCCTGAGAACCCCTGGGGGATTCAGATCGGATCCACATAACAGAGACTGTGGAGAACCTGAAACTAGAAAAAACGATGTGGCTTCTTCAGTGGGTGAGGCAAATGAAGGGCACTTGGCCCCAGATGGGGTTGAGCATCTGGGCAAACTAAAAAGAGGGAGCAGAAGGGGGGAAATGGGCTTTGGAAAGCATCGACCATGGGCTGGGTGTTTGTTTTCCCGTGTGACTTTGCATGCGGGGCAGAGCTGAACCATGAAAGCCTTCCCCGGCCCCGCACAGATCCAGAAGGCGTGCCTCCCCGTCCCCTCCCTCTGGTGCTTGCTGTCCAGGCTGTCAGAGAAGTTCTGGAAGACACTGGCAGGGCCCTTGAGAAGTGGGGGTAGGAGAAGGAGAGGGAAATAAGCAAGTGGGGGCCAGCCCACAGCTCCCAAGCAAACAGCTCCCGAGAGCGGGCTGGGAAGAAATCTTAGAAAACCGGCTGATCCAACCACCCCATTTGCAGTGGGGAATGGAGATGGGGAAACAGAGGCTCAGGGTTGGGAGGCAGAGCTGGAAATAAAGCTCAGGTCTTAGGCTCCTCTTCCAATGCTCTTTCTCTTGCGCCAGGTGTGAGGGGGTGTGTGTGTGCATGTGTGTGTGTGCACACGCGAGCGCATGTGTGTGTGTGTGTTTGGGTGGGTGGGTGGGTGCCCAGGATAAGGTCATCCTTCTCTCCATCCTTCCATAATCCAGACTGGCCATGATGTTGGCGTGAATTAAGATGTTTACAGAAATTTTAAAAAATGCTTAAGAAACAAATTAATCTCTATATGGGGGTGTCCAGTTTCAGAAGGTTAATATCTTGATTTTTTTCTAAATCCCCTTTCTGTTTTTTCAAAGAGGATTTGGTGTTCTCAGCTCCAGCTGGGAGCTTAAGAAAACAGAGCAGTGTTTCTCTGCCTGCTCTCTTCCCTACAGCTCGAGGCCACTCTTGCTGGACCTGGGGGCAGGGAAGTTGAATCCTGGCTTTGGTGCGAGCCAGTTCTGTGCCTCAGTTTCCGTCTGTGTACAGAGGCACGGAGCCTTCCCTTTCTGCATTCCTCTCTCAATTCTGGGGGAGAAAGTTCATCCAGCCGGAAAGCAAAAAGGCTCACCTACAAGAGCTAAGGAGTGACAGTCACAGTTAACAGAGTTCAGGGTACCTGACCTGGCAGCTGAAGGGAACCACAGACCCCAAGGAAGGTTCTGGAAGTGTGTGCAGAGAGAAGAGGATGATGCAGAGACCGCAGTGGGTTGTGGAGAATAACCCAGGATCCCACCTCCACCATTTACTGCCTGAGGGGACCATGGGCCATGTTCTTCCTTGGAAAAATAGAGATGACAGTGGGACCGCAAAGACACGGCACATGTGCTCTTAAAACTGAGGTTGAGGCAAACAAGAGAGCTATTTCTGGGGTCACCACTGGTGGATGGACAGAGGCCTTAGTGTGGCCATCCGTACCCCCCCAGCCAAGCCCTTGACAGTCAACCACCTTTCAGAGTCCCAGCTTATCAGACCCCAAAGTTTCCCAGCCCAAAATTCCCAGGAGAAGACCCTCTTCTGAAGCACGCTGGGCCCCACAGGGCAGTGGGAGGTGAGCTGGAGCCCCATCCGGGGCTCACTGGGTTCTCAACAATTCTGACCACAGTAAGAAAGCACGTTCCAGTTTCTCCAATTCCCAAGGTCAGCACAACTACTTCCACTCAAGTCTGGTGCCTGGAGCCCCGTCACCTTGGAGGTAGGCAGAGATTTTTCTAATTAGGAAACTCAGCAACAGGATTCCAACTCAATCATGGCCAAGTGCGGTCACCAGGCTGCATGCCCCTAACCCTTCCCCTCTCTGGGCCCGTTGCCTCATCTCTTAAGTGACAGTTTAGACCAGATGACCTCCGCACCCACCACCCCACATACACACACACACAAGTTCCCGTTGGCGCTTATTTCAAGATTCTGCATTTCCACTGAGTCTCTGCAGAGTGTTTGCCTGCCTCTAACTGGCTCAGTCTTTCACGGTCCCACCGCCACCCGACTCCCGGCCAGTCAGACCCAGTAAGTCCATTCCTTAGCCAGATAGCCCAAGTGCCCCCAGCTGGCTTTCCCCCCAGGGTTTGCATCAGGGTTGGTTTTCCCCGGCCCTTATCCAGGGAAGAGGGAACAGAGGGAAGGGAAGGAAGTACTTTCAACATGCCAGTCCCGACTTCTGGCCTGGTGATCCCGTATCTCACCTAATCCTTGCAACCCATCTTCAAAAGGGAGGTTCCCAGCTGGGCAGGGGTGAGACTCACCCAGGGACGCCAACCTTGTGCTTTTTCCTTGGCCTCGCAGCGGCCTCCTTAGATCTACTCTGTTGAAACAGGGCAGAGTCCTCTGTTCTCGGGCCTGACTCAATTCATCAAGCCTTTATTAATAGACCAGAAGGTTTGCTTGGCAAGGTATTAGGGGAGAGAAAAGGTCCACAGAGCCTATAGGGTAATTCTCTTCTGGCCTCCAGGCGGGGGCTCAGTCCCTCCCCCAGGGCAGTGTCAGGCCATCATCAGACGCCCCTGGGCCTCTGGCAGCCGTCTCCCCATTTGTCCTTTTGGATCCAGCAAGTTACAGCTCATTCCTTCGGCCACATTGTTCCTTAACGACATCACTTTTTCCATCTCCCTGACGGCTCCGTGCCCTTCTGCTGGAGCGCCGCCTCCCAGCTGATCTCCATCTCCCGGAGGTGCTGTGGATGCCACGGACCACTGGACTGCGCCGTCTCTGAGCCACCTGAGACCTGCACGGTGCAGAGACCAGGTCCTCACCTTTGCCTCCCCAGGAGGACCCAGCACAAAGACCAACCCTCAACCAGGTGGTCGAATGGTCCCTTCGCCTTCATATCACTTGGTGCGCTGAACACACTGCCCTTCTCCTGGACACCCAGCACAAAGCCTCAAAGGCATCCTGCGATTTGCACGCAGCTTAGAGACCCTTCTGAGTTCTTGCCTGGGCGAGATGCCTGGGCATTGTGCTAGGGCTGGGCCGCGAGCAGCGTGGCCTCCTCCCTCACCTCCACCTTGGGTGGCTCACCGAGCCCAGCTTGTTCATGACAGCCCTGTCCCCCAAGCCAGAGTCGCTTGGCCTCCCCCATGGTTCTGCCCTGTGTCCTACCGGGAATCAAGCATCCGTCCCTTCCGGGGCAAACAGAGGTCCTGGGTCCTGGATCTTTCTCTGGCCATCCTCTCTGACCTGCCTATTCATTCACGCAGCTAGTATTTTTTAAGCTCTAACCATGGGCCAGACCCACTGGTGGTAGCTCCTTCTGTTCTTTTCCCCTCTTGCTGCCTAGTTCTGCCCTCAACCATTTTCTCAAGAGGGAATGTGGTAGAAAAGTGAGAGCATAGACTCTGGAGTCAAACTGATCCGGGCTCAATGCTGTATCTGTCGTCCATTTACCTGTAAGAGCTTAGACAGATTGCTTCTCTGTGAGCCTCAGTTTCCTCATCTGTATAATGGGAATGCTGCCAATCCAAGCGCTTTGGGGAGCTCGAAAGTCAATCATATACGTCCCTGGGAAAGTGTGCATTTCTGGCAGAAAGGCAAGAAAGAGCCAGGAGCATTTGGAAGAATTGTGAATAATACGGGACAAGAGCCGGTGGCTAGAGCCCTAAGTGATGCAAAGGGGATGAGGCCAGAGAGGTCCGATGGGCAGATCGTGGAGGCTACTCCGGGGAACGTGGGCTCGGCTCAGAAGGCCATGACCTCGGGGTGGAAGAGCCTGACCCTCGCACCTTTCGTGTCCCTAAGCTGCCTCCATGTAGCCGTGCAGATTCTCAGTCTGGCACTCCGGGCTCTCCAACAAGCTCTGGGTCCAGGCTTCCCTCCCACCACTCCTGGAATAACATGGGGAAGAAAGTAGCTTCTTCCTTTTGGCCTCTCTCCTGGAAAAGGATTTGTGTGGGGTGCTGAGGAGCAGGGAGATCCAAGCTTTCCTGGTGCCCCCGCCCCCCTCCATAGCCAACCCCCGTCCTCTTCCCTGCCAGCCTAATGCAGGGGAATCAGCTCTCCTCGACCTTGGCTTCTGAATCAAGGTGGCTTCTCCTCCCCCCAACAGATGCCTGAAGGCTGCGCGAGGCCAAGCGAAGCCACTGGTTGCCAATGAACACCAGGCTTTGGTCTAACGACATGGGCACCGGCCATCGGAGATCACCAAGGCCGGGGAAAGCTGGACATCAGGCGGCCCTCACCGTCGGCTCAGGCAAGGTCATGCTGCTCTCATAGCTACAGTCAGGAAAGTCAAACCAGACAGAAGGGCTGGAGAGGGAGATCTGGGTCCCAGCTATGTGTAATAACATTCTCATCTTTTTTCCTTTTTTTATTGAGATACAATCGACACGTAACATCGTCCTAGTTTAGGTGCACATCATAATGATTTACCATCTGTCTACATCACGAAATGATGATCACAATAAGTTTAGTTGACCTCCATCCCCACATAGACACAGATTGTTTTCCTGTTATGATAACTTCGAAGATCTACTCTCTCCGCAACTTTCGAATACGTGGTTCAGCTTTGTGAACGGTGGTCACCATGTCGTACGGTACATCCAAAGCTCAGCTAACTTATAATTGGAAGTTGGCATATTTGACCACTTTCACACATTTCACCCACACGTCACCTTCTGGCAAACATCTCTCCAGGTTCCCTGGACCTATGAGTTCATTTTTTTTTCCAGATTTCTCATATAAATGAGATCACAGAGTATTTCTCTTTCTCTGACTCATTTCACTCAACATCATGCCCTCAAGATCCATCCTTGCTGTCACTCATGGAAGGATTTCTTTCTTTTTTATGTCTGAATAATATTCCATTATATATATTGTGTATATACATATAATGGGGGTTTTTTACTAAAGAAAAAAATATTTTTTTTTCTTTTAAAAGATTTTATTTATTTGACAGCGAGAAACACAGCGAGAGAGGGAACACAAGCAGAGGGAATGGTAGTGGGAGAAGCAGGCTCCCTGCCGCGCAGAGAGCCCGATGCGGGGCTCGATCCCAGGACCCTGGGATCTGACCTGGGCTGAAGGCAGACGCTTAACGACTGAGCCACCCAGGCGCCCCTATTTTTTTTTTCTTTATCTATTTATCCATCAATGGACACAGGTTGTTTCCAGGTCTTGGTTATTGTAAATAATGCTTTAGTGAACCTGGGGTGCAGCTATCTTTTTGAGGTAGTGATTTTACTCCCTTCAGATAAATACCCAGACGTGGAATTGCTTGATCATATGGCTTAGTTCTGTTTTTAATGTTTTGGGGGAATCTCCATACAGTTTGCCATATGGATGCTGGATTTACATTCCCACCACTGGGGCACAAGGGCTCCTTTTTCTCCTCTACCAACCCTTGTTATCTCTTGCCTTTTTGAGCATAACCCTTCTAACAAGTGGGGGGCGCAATATCACTGTGGTCTTGATTTGCATTTCCCAGGTGATGAGTGAAGTCGAGCAGCTTTTCATGTACCCATCGGCCATTTATGTCTTCTTTGGGAAAATGTCTATTCAGCTACCTGCCCATTTTTTAATTGGATCGTGTGGGTTTTTTCCTATCGAGTTGTAGGAGATATTTACATATCTGATAACCCCTTATCGGATATATGATTTGCAAATGTTTTCTCCCATTCCATAGGCTGCCTTTCATTTTGTGGATGGTTTCCTTTGCCGTGCAGAAGTTTTTTTAGTTTACATTCTCACCTTTAATTGAATTAATTAGTCTTAGTTTCGCATGCATCATCTCACTTGGAGTCCCCCAACCACCACGTGAGGGAAGCTATGGGGAAACTGCTCTCCTCATTTTCCCGTGGTTTAGGGAGGAAGCTGAGGCTCACAGAGAGGCCACGGCTGGCCCAGGCCCCACAGCTGGTCACTGCTGTGCTCTCCTGCCTTCCGTTCCCTGAACGAGGTTGCCCCACCGATGCATTTGGGTCCCGCCAGTAGCTTGGTCCCAACCGAGAATCCCAGAATTTCAGTGTTGGAAGGGACTGATGTTTCAAATCTCTCCTCTGCATCTTGTCAGCATCCAGAAATCTTCGACAGAGTTCTTCCTCTGGGAAGGAAGTGCACACAGAAGGGGCACAGCCGTAGCCCGGGGTCTCACCTGTCTCCATTGTGTCCATCTCCCTCATCTCCGGGGACCTCCTCTCTCATTTTCTCCCTCTCTAGCATGACCCAGTTTCCTCTAAGAATCTGAGACTCAGAAGCCACTAAATCATGGTCAAAATCATCATCATCATCATCATGGCTAGTTTTTTGGAAACACATTTCATTACATTTCTAGAGGAGAAAAGTATATCAAGAGGGCATCTATCATTTTTAAAAGCATATTATTTCAGCTTCTTTTAAAAACATTCTGAGTAATTAGGCCCTGCGGCATATAGTTCCATTCCAGACTAGGATCCAAACCACATGGACTAGATAGACCGCATTTCTGTTTTGTTTTGTTTCGTTTTTTTTTTTTTTCTTTTTTCATTAAACCACTTTATTGAGAGATGATTGATATACAAAAAGCTCTACCTATTTAATGTATACAACTTGACCGGTTCAGAGATAAGCACATGTCTGTGAAGCTATCACCACCATCTATACCATAAACACATCCATCACCTCCCAAAATCTCCTTCTGCTCTCTGTACTTATTAGGATTGTTATTTTTTATAAGAACACTTAACATAAGATCTTCCCTGTTAGGCAGTTTTTAAGTACACAACATAATATTGAGATGGACTACCGTTTTAAACTCGGAATGAATCCTCTCTATTTTATCCTACTCACTTGACAGACAGGGAAACTGAGGCTTAGGTCGGAGAAGCGCTCTCCCCGGTGAAATTCAGCTCCTTCGTAGCAGAGCCAAGACTCGGTCTAGGTCTTTGAGTCCCTGTTCTGGGCCACCTCCACGGTGCCGCAGCCCCACTGTAGCCTGCGATCTGGCCGCCTGGAGAAGGGGCCAGGGGACCAATTTCTGAGCAGCCCCTGGTCTCAGACCAGCCGGCTGAGGCCTGAGCCCCAGGCTGCTTTGATGTTTCTACTCACGCATGTGTCTGGCTGTAATGGTTGTCCCCTTGGACTGCTGCAAGGGGCTGATTAGATGTAATTGCTTTGCCTAGAGCGAGCTATCTGCTTAATAGAATCAGCTCCCAGTAATTAGCCTGCCAAAGGCCCATTCTGTTCCTGGAGTCCTAGGGCTTCTGGGCCCTCACTCCAACCTGTGAGTTGGGTCTCTGCAGGCAGATATGGGATGTAAGTCTGTGGGGCATTGGTCGGGTTGGGGTGGCTGGGAGAAAGCAGGGCTCTGGCGGTTTAGCAAGGACTCCAGGTGCAGCCCTCCCGGGAGCCAGGGAACTGGAGCATTTCGAGGTTGGAGAGACAAAGCACTTGGCACAGAGGGACTGCTCCTGACATGTTGAATGGAGTCCAACTGAACTTCAAAGGGTGTCTAGTCTAGCCCCAAACTCAGTAGATTCAGCAACCAAGTCAAAAGGCATTTCTTGCAGACCTACGATGTAGCAGGCACTGTACTAGTCCTTTGTATTTTTCTCAAACAGCCTCAACCCAAAGGACCAATCAGGTTGTGCTTGCATACTTCCATTGACCAGGAACTCATTACCTTATGGGCAGCCCGTTCCTTCCTCAGAGGTATAGAGAAAGTTCCACCTATTTTGAGTTGAAAACTCTTCCACTGGAGTATCTCCGCCACAGATCCCTGGCCCCTCCTAGGCCACCTGGTGCAAAGTTAACCCTTCCTCCCTGGGACAGCTCCCATGCCCCATGCATCTTTTCTCCAAGCTGAACATCTCAAGTTCCTTGGGTTAGACCAGGCCCATGATGCTGGTGAGGCCCCTCGTTAATCTCAGGAATCATGGATGGGCCTGAAAACTGCTTCTGCTTGTCTGTCCTTCTCTCTCAGCAGGGTCAGGAGCCCAGCAACTGGGACCCAGGGGCTCAGGACTCCTCTCCCAGCAGAGAGAACGGCAGCCGGAGGACGCGGGTCCTCGGAATGCCCTGGTGGTGACCCCGCCCCTCCCTTGATGGAGAGACACCTAAAACCTGCTCGGTGGGAGTGAAGTCGCCTCCCTTGCCCTATCCCCCACCTGGACACACACGGACTTGCGGGCTCGCGGGCGCCACTCACTGCTCACCGACTGATTAATCATCCAAGTGCTATTATAATTATTGTGTTTGGTCCTGAGAACAGGCTGCCTCTGCTCATTTCTCAGAAGCTATAAACCTGCAAAGAAGCGTTTCAAGATTTGTGAGCATGTCGACTAGATCTCCAGACTCACTTTTTTTCCTCAGCAGCGTTGTGTTTGTCGGGAAAGGCAGGCCACGGCTGCTCCAGAGTCTTGATTCTTGCTATGATTTGAGGGACTTGATTCTCACTATGGGAAGGAAGCAAGTTTTGGGAACTTCTCTTGCGGCTAAAGGCTTGAAGTCAGGAGAGCCGGGCTTGAGTCCCAGCTCTGGCCCAGTGATGTGTGAGGCCTGGAGGTGCTGGCTCCCCACGCCAGGCCTGCTTCCTCATCGCCCTGCACGCTCTAGGCTTTCCTCTAGCTTGAACCGTTCTGGAGTCTTGGCCAAACACAGAAGAGAATGTGAGTGCAGGGAAAAGAAGGGCCAGGAGAGGGAAGAGAAAGACCAGGACGGAAGCTAAAGGTCTTAGACTCACAGCCTCCCCTCACCACATAGACGGACAGACATACACACATAGACACACACACAGACACACACACAGACACACACACAGACACACACACAGACACACACACACACACACACACCCCAGGCTGGAGAACAATGGCTGGTTTCCTCCCAGATCTCTCTCATTGCCTGGGGCCTGCCTGAGACCCTGTAATGGGAGCTCCGCTCCCTGCCCCTGCCCCAAGTGTGGGGGGCTGTTAAAGGGAGAAGGGAAAGGGAGAAAAGGGGGGAAATTAGTAGAAAATTGGGAGGGATTCAAATGGCAAAAAGAGAAAGGCTAATCGACCAGAGTCAGTGAAGGGCAAGCAGGTGATCCCGTGCTTTGCTGGGGAGAGTGCAAACCAAGATGGGACGGAGGACAGCCCAGCAGTGTTGGGGGACCCTTCTGGGTGTGCGCCCCAGGAAATACCCGGCACGTTCTCAAGGACACACGTGCGAAGATGCTCATCTCAGCGTGATAGTCAGACCCAGAGATGGAGGCCACCAAGGAAGCCCTCTCTAGGGGCAGGGGTCCGTCAGATGTAAAGGACGCTGGCTTTCTGCAAACATGGGAAGCCAGCCTGACCCCACCGCCACTCCACGCAGACCCCTCGGTTCTCACTCCCACTCGTAGGAGACCCAAGTCGGCATCCAGAGCTGCTTGCCCAGCTCCTTGGCGGCAGGACTAAGAACAGAGCCAGGTGTCTGCCCCCTAGCACGACACTCTCCCCTCAACGGCCCCCGGAGCCCTTCCTTTGTGAACAGCTGCCTTTCATGTTTGGTTTGGGCTTGAGATGTTAAACAAATAGTGTCTCTTGGCAAACGCAAGCCGGCTGCTCCGGGACTGGTCATGCTTTGTAAATCCAGGTTAAGTCTCCATGTCTTTCCCTCAGGGATACACCAAGAAACACCTCAGTTATCCCCAAAGCACCCCGAAACCACTCAACCAGCCATTGGCCATCGGAGGCCACGATCCCTGGTGCCGCTCTCCACCAACCAGAGCTGGCTGCAGCTGCTGGGCCCACTGGGCCCCCCATTCCCCCATTCCCACTGGATATTGAGATGGTTCGGGATACTTCTTCCTCCAACAAACCAAGGACCCTGTTCCAAGATGAGTAAGACCTTACCTCTACCTTGCAGGAGCTTATGGTCTGTTCTAGACAAGACGAACCAGAATGTCGTGTGACGCTCCAGTCCAACCAGCAGTGAATAGGGTCAGGATTTGAACCTGAGTTTGTCTGGTCAGCTCTTTTACTCCCTACCTTCCCTCTTGCCCCCATCCTCCAGCCAAGGGGGACCTGAGGGTGCTAAGGACATGGGGTGGCCAAGGATGTGGAGTGCTAGAAAACAATGGCCAAAAAGGTCTCTGGGCCCCTCATCCCTCAGACCACATTCTTGGCCATTGTAGGAAGAACATTGCTAATCATGGGGCTTGATCTGTCATTAACCTCGCAAAATGTCAAACAGAAGGGACCCTTTGTGATAGGCAACCCTCCCATTCTGTAGAAAAGGAAGCTGACATGCAGAGAGGCAATGGGGTACTCCCTCAAGTCCGCCAACTAGTTGGTAGTTGGTGGCAACTGGGACCAAGCTCCAGGAGTCTAGACTCCTACTTCAGTGCCCTCTCCACATGCGTCCTTGGGCCTTAGGACACTCATGTGGGTCTCTACCCTCTTTCCCTCAGCCAGGCAGGGCTTGCTTCAGCTTTAGAAGTGTCTGCTGACAGAGTCACAGAGGCAAATTGCCTGGTTTTTCTCTCTACAGACTCTGCTGTCTGTGCTCCTGTCCCCGCTGACACTGCTGATCTCTAACCCAGCAGGTGTAGGATGCTTTAAGGACTTGGCTGTGTACCGCATATACAACAGACATGCAGAATAACTCTGACGTGCAAAGCACTGAGCTCCCTGCTGTGGGAAGGGGTAGCATAAGGAGGGTCTCTGCCCTGGAGGAGGTAATGAGCCAGTGGGGAAAACAGATATTCAAGAACTGACCAGTCTACCAGGTAGGAGGAATATCTACTGAATTGAAGCTTAGACAATGTGCTATGGAAGCACAAGGGAGCTAGGTTCTGATTGGAGGTAATGGGGAATGGTTCATGGAGGGAGTGGCCTTTGAATTGGGTCTTGAAGCCTGAACAGGAGTTCCATAGATAAACAATGGAAGAGTCAAGGACGTACCAGCATCCCAGCTGATGGGAGCCACAGGAGTCAGAAGTAACACAAGGAAGTTCTTAGATGTGTCCAGAGCTTAGAGAGGAATGACATGGAAAACAAAGTGGAAAATAATACGTGTATAATGTTTAGTACATAATTATATGCAGCAACGAATGGTGTATTCTATACCATTTCTCCTAACTCCAATTATGGCCTCTTCCTCACAAACTAAAGTCTTAAAAGTAGTGACTAAACCCTTTCTGCACCTGATTCTTGGAAGAACTAAGGAAGCAGAAGCAGGCCAGGAAGGTCATGGGATGTTATAAATGAAGGGAGCATAGACACGTCCTGGTCCAAACTACTCCATTTATGGATGTGCAAACCAAGGCCCGGGAAGGAGTGACTGGCCCTGAGTACCACAGGAAGCAGGTGGAAGAGACAGGACCCCAACCCCGGCCCCCCAACTCTCCACCTCATGTTCTCTACACTGGATCTGATTTCAGAAAACGATCACACAGGAGGCCAGCCAGTATCATGATCTGAGGCATGTAAATCAGCTCTTTCTAGATTTCTACCAGCCCGAGGCATCCTCCACTGGAATCACTGATGGATTGAAAAAAATAGAACACGGAAAAGTCATAGCTGAGCAGATTTTATCACTTATAAATACATAATTCACAGAGGTGCTTTCTGACATGTGGCCCTGAGCAGAGGGTGAGGCAGCCCCAGGAGGGGTGGGGACATACAGGCAGGTCCCAGGAGCCCTGGAGAGAAGGGAGTGAGATAGGCTTCTAGATCTTTGGCACTATCCTACGCAGGTCAAGGCTGAGCTGATGGGACTCCTGCCTGCAGGACCCAGGGCCTACCCAGAAACCTAGACTGGCACTGGCTCCCCCCAGCCAGTACCCCCTCCTGAAGAGAAGAAAGGGAAGGGACAGGAGGGTGAGACCTAAGCTGACCTCCGGGCCTCCGTGGACACTGGGGATGCGTGCTATGCTCCCCCGCCAGCAGGTGTCCTGACCCCATACGTGTGGGGGCTACAGGAGAGACCCCTAGCAGTGGGACGTAAGTCTCGGCCCCCCTTCACTTCCTGTGTGGCCTTGAGCAACCCCCTTCCTCCCCTCTGGGCCTCAGTTTCTTCATCTGTAACATGAGAGGATCAGGTTAGCTGGTCTTTAAGGTCCTTCTAGTCATGAATGCTGTGAGAACAAGCTACATCATAATTAATAATAAAAGCCCTGCCCCTAAAGAGAGCTTTTCCCCTATTCCAAAGCTCTTTCACTCATAATATCACCTTTCATCTGCACAGCAGGCTGACCTGGCAGCCAGAAGTGAGCGGACCCTGGGCACACAGGCTTCCGCACTGAAAACCAGGCCTCTTGAGCTTGCTCATTTAGACGGGCTTCGGGGGGGACTGGCTTGGGGGGCAGTTGTGGCCAGGAGGACAGAACCTAACCCGTGCCCTCACCTCCGGGAAGCCAGGAAAGGCAGCACTTGTCTTCCAGGGAGCCACACAGTGCCGGAAGGGGAGGGCCTGCCATAGGCTGAGCTCATGGCCAAGGGTGCAGAAAGTTTGTAACAGATCAAAGACTCTAGTATAATCAGCTATTCCATTTACAGGTGGAAAAAACAACAACAACAACAACAAAAAAAAACCAAAAGCTGAGGCTCCAGGAGTCATTATGAAGAAGAGAATGGGTTTAGAAGGCAGACTGAAGGCTCTTTCAGCTGAACGACCTTGGACAGTTCTTTGCACTGCCTTTGCCTCAGTTTCTCCGTCTCTAAAATGGGCAGAACCACACGTACCTTTCAGGGTTGTGGTAAGACTGGAGATAATAAATGTGACACACCCAGCCTGGCACACAGCAGACGACTGCTACATTCTCTCCAGACCATTGGCTGAAAGAAGCAGTGGGTTGGTAACTTTCCTCGAGAGGCACTGAAATGCCATGCCGCGCCGGGTCAGGAGAGGCTGTGGGCAGATGATTCTCCTGCTTCTGGATGGCTGCGTCCTCAGTCAGGGGCCCTAGGGTTCCTCCCTGTCTCTCCTCGTGGCCCGTGCCAGGGTCCCGTGAAACACTTTCTGACCCTCCTTGGCAGTGGGATTTGCATTCCGATCATTCTGCTCACATCCCATCCCAGTCTGGAGCTGTCTGAAGCTAAGCAAAGCCTGCGGGATCCTCTGTCACGGCACCTCATCGAGGAGATAAGGAATCGAGACTCTGAAAGGGGCAGTGACACCTCATCCGAGGTCCCACGGCCTGCCCCTCCTCATCACCACTGCCACCATGTTGACAAAAGAAGAAAATGAGGCATCGAGAGGCTTCCTGCTTCCCCTAGTCTGTCAGCAAGCCTCCTGGTCTGGGCCACACCTGTCCTTTTTCAGCTGGATCCCTGTCCTGTTGGGATGCCTCCTGTTGGGGTCCCACGTTATCTCTGGCAGCCCACCCCAATCCCAGCCTGGCCCACTGGCGCAAGACTGGGGCTGCGGTGGGAAAGACGGGCACAGCCCAGGGGGAGCAGAGAAGGAAAGCCTGGGATTCAGCACTACTGGCTTAGGCTGCCAGCCTGGGCTTTCTCAGCCAGTTCCAGGAGCCGCTTTGACCTGGGAAGGGTCACATTTCATGAGAGCAGGGCTTTCCCTTGGGTGTTGGCCCTGGCTTGCCCAGGTCCACAGCTGTGCCCTGCTGTTCCTAAGACAGCCAGCAGCCTGGTGCGGGGTGGGGGGTGTGGCCTGAGGGGAGGGAAGTATGGCTGAGTCCCCGTGCTGGCACTCGTTCACCGTTCACCGTGTGCCTTTCCATGTCACTTGACCTCTCTGCACCTCAGTTTCCCCATGGACATAATAAAGGGCAGGACAGACAGACCCAAGGTCCCTTCCAGCTAAAGCAAGCTGTGATTTCGGTGGAGATGGGGAGGGGGGAGCGGGGGCGGGGAGGAGGAGGGCTCGCTCTGCCTGTTTCTTTTTTCCCTTCCTTGCTTTTCTTTTTCCGTCATCAGTTTATCTCCAGCAACCCAGGTCTCCCTGTCTCTGTCGCTCTTTCTGTTTCCATCTTTCGCTCTCTGCTTCTCTCGCTCTGTATTTTTCTGCTTGCCGCTTCTTTTTCTGTGCCTGAGTCTACCTCTGGCTTTATCTCCTTATCTGTCACACCCCCCTCTGCCTCTTTTTCTCTCTTTCTCTGTAGTTACAGGCGTTTCTCTGTCTAGTTATCTCTCTCCCTGGGTCTCTCTCCTTCGGTCCTGCCCGGTCTCTCCGCCGCTCTCCCGCTCGCTCCCCCTTCCCTCCCCCTCCGCCAGCCCCCCTCCTCCCTCCCTCGGCGCGTCTCCCCAGTCCTTATTTGGCTGGGCGGGAGGGCTGGCGGGAGGAGGCGGCCTGCGGGCGGGGGGCGGGGGGCGGGAGCGGGGCCGGGCGGAGGAGGGCGGTGGGTGGTGCTGAAGGGACAGCTCCGCGGCGGCGGCAGCGGCGGCGTTGGCGGCGGCGGCCCCGGGGCGCGGAGCGGGTGCCCGGCTTGGGGAGCGGCGAGCGCAGCCATGCCCCAGGCCGCCTCCGGGGCAGCAGCAGCGGCGGCCGGGGCCGGGGCGCGGGCCGGGGGCGCCGGGGGGCCGGCGGCGGCTCGGGCGGGACGATGAAGCGGCAGAACGTGCGCACGTTGGCGCTCATCGTGTGCACCTTCACCTACCTGCTGGTGGGCGCCGCGGTCTTCGACGCGCTCGAGTCGGAGCCCGAGATGATCGAGCGGCAGCGGCTGGAGCTGCGGCAGCAGGAGCTGCGGGCGCGCTACAACCTCAGCCAGGGCGGCTACGAGGAGCTCGAGCGCGTCGTGCTGCGCCTCAAGCCGCACAAGGCCGGCGTGCAGTGGCGCTTCGCCGGCTCCTTCTACTTCGCCATCACCGTCATCACCACCATCGGTAACTACTCGCCGGCGGGGGGCGGGGACCCGGGGGCTGGGAGCCGCGTCCCGGGGTAGCCCGGAGCCGGCCGGGGCTGAGGGGATCCCCTCCCTCGAGATGGTCTAGGCGCCGAACCCCGCGCTGCCAGAAACCCGAGTTCATCCTGGCTTGACTGCTCCGCGGGGACAGGACACGGGGGAGGCGTCGATTCCTGGCTCTGGACCTGACTCTCCGGCCGGGCCAGCCCTAACTTGTCCCTGCCAGGCTGCGCGAGGGCCTCAGGGGACTCTGAAGTGTGTGAGAGGGGCAGGAACGACCGGCAGAGGCCGGGGAGGAGGGGTGTGGCCGGGCCAGGCCCTGGAGCAGAGAGCTGAGTATAGAGCGGCGGGGAGCGCGCGACTCCGTGTCCCTGGCAGATGGGCTTCCGCACCTTGGCGTGTCTACACCGGCTGGGGTTCCAGGGAGACGTGTGGATGCAGGTACTCTGGCGCTCCATGGCACTCCTGCCCGCTCTGGGTGCCTAAAACACCCTCTAACTGCCTCTGTGAGTGCTGCTTGGAGTGTGTGTGTGTGTGTGTGTGTGTGTGTGTGTGTGTGTGTGTGTGTGTGTGTGTGTGCCGTGTGTGCGTGTGTGTGTGTGTGTGTGTGCGTGTGTGTCC
>CM053610.1:99862663-99923918 GCA_028646535.1 Procyon lotor | reverse complement strand
TAGGGCAGCAGATTTGGTGCTGGAAGCCAGATCCAGCTCTGTCTGCCTTCTCTGCTGTCCCAGGAAAACAGTCACCCCGCAGGAATGGCCTCAGTTCTCTTCTCCAAACAGCGGTGCGGCAGGCCACACACACACACACCCAGACCGCCTCGAAACATAGGCACAGGAACACGTACACACAGGTACATACACAAGCACACACAAGGCAGACACGGGCACACACATACAAAGCACACAAATGGACGTCCAGGAAAGGAATCTCCAGTCTATTTGGAAGTGTCCAGATAGGAGTAAACACCCCACCATCTCCCAAGACTTTGATTCCAGCCCAGTTCTGTTATTTTTCCTGCTATATGACCTTGGGCGAGTCCCTTCTCCTGTCTGGGTCTCAAGCTCACCTCCAGACCATGAAGGGTTGGCTAAAATGATCTCAGCCCAGGGCTGGCACACTCTCAGCCCACCTTCCCCCAAAGCCCATTGGGATGCCTCCAGGCCTCCATCTTTCCCATTTCTTCTCTCTCTGGTCCCCCTCCTTGCCTTGGCTGAGCTCCCAGGGGCTCGTCGCCACTTGGCATAGCCCATGACAAGACGGCAGTGTTTTCCTGGGAGTCCACAGGAGTTGAGGGGGTAAAAGGCAGGACTGGGCACTGTTCCTGCAGTCTGCGCACTGCAGGACTTTGGCCCAAAGCTCTACTCCTCTCTGGGGTTCAGGGGGAAGTCTGCTATGTAGTCTCTGGATTCCCCTCTTAGAAGAGGAGGAAAGATCCCCAGGAGTGGATGTGGCCCACACGGGGGCACTTCTGGGTCCTACTGACTCTGGAGTTTAGGACAGAATAGTCAGACTCAGACCTTCCCAGAAAGGGGCCTCCTTCTCCCACTTCCCTGCCACCTGCCAAGGTTTCAGGAGCACTGAACAGCAAGTTAGGCTTTTCCCCTTCCTCTTTCTACAAGTGGTGCCTTTGATTACGTGTCCCCTCTCTCAGTCCCAGGGTCCCTAGCTCTACAGTAACTTCTCGAACGACCTTGCCTCCAGCCTTCTTCCCCATGGGACAAGCTCCCCGTGGACAATGCTGCCAGAAAGAATCTCTTCAATGCGCAGCTCTGACCATACCAATACCCTCTCAGAAGCCCTCAATGGCTTCCAGCTACCCGTGGAATCTGGTCCATGCTCCTTATCTCAAATTTTAAGGACCCTCTTACCTTCATGTATTCTATCTCCGACTTCATTTCTCACTTCTTACTGACATGATCCCTCCATACTATCTCCGGAGAACACCTTAAGTGTGCCCATCGGGCACACCTTTTTCTCTGTCTTCTATTTGTCTTTTCCAAGCAAACCTTCCAGGTCCAGCCCAAATCCCACTTCCTCCTTGAAGTCTTCCAGACCATCCCAGGCCACCACTCTAGACAACTGCAGGACTCACTGTCGGGACTCCTGGGGTGACATGGTGTAGGCTTTCTGGCATGGTTATTTACATTTTAGGGGATGTGTTTTGTCTCTGTAACTGCACTGCAATTAACCTCCGAGTGGGCAGCGCCCTGTGGTTCCCATCTCTGTCCTCCCAGCGCTGGCACAGGACCCGGCGGCACACGTGAGCACTCAGAGAATGCTATTGAGCGGGCTGAAGGGGTGCAGAAATGAAAGGGCATCATCTTTGCCCTCCGTCCCTGCCGTTCCCCGAAGTGCGTGTAGTCCTTACCCAGACAGATGCTAAAAGCTGGGAATAGAGGCAGACAGAGTGCTGTTCTGGTGAAAGTTACTGATATAGTGCTGGGCAAGAGGAAAGACCGCATCAAAGCACCACCTAGGGGGCCCAGAAGGGAACTGGGGCCCCAGAAAGGCACTGCCTGCTTTCTACCCCACCCAACCATCCCTGGCTTTTTGTCACCTCTCTCTGGCTACACCATCTGGCTGGAAATGGTCCACAGGGGGCTCTGCTCTAAGACAAGCCTGTCTGGGTTGTGATCATATGGCCAGAAGGGGCCCTGCATGAAACTGATGGTGACCCAAAAACCCGGAAGCAACAGCCTCTGTCCACCTGACCCCTCTGGGGACCCAAACAGGTCTCCTGAGGCACCGGGACTCGCATCAGGATAGAAAAATGACAGCACCTGCCACTTTGGGATCCCAGTGCACACTCATCTCATCGCTTGAGTCTCAACCTTCGCCGCTCAGGAAAGTTGCTAGGGCAGATGTTATTAGCTCTGTTGCACAGATGAAGGCATGGAGGGAGAGGAGGGGAAGGGACTCCCCCAAAGTCATGCATGCAGCTGGTGAGCAGCAGAGTTAGAGCCTGAAGCTGGGTCTTCTGACTCCAAGCCCAGTGCTCTTTCCCTGCCGGTCTCTTGGCTGCGACTTCTGCCTCCATATGCTGTGAAGCCCAGAGCCAGCTGAAATTGGCATGGCCAAGACGTGCTCAGTGATGCCAACTCACAGAGCGCTCTCGGGCGGCCCTGATTGGTTGAGGGTCGGCAGGGTCTGAGTTAGTCATTCACCTGGTTAGTCACAGTCTCCATGGGCTGCAAGGGTTCCTCCAGCTCCCTCATCCCTGGCCTCCCAGCCAGGAAACCCTTCCTTTGCTGTGCCCTAAGTTCATCAAACGCAAATGGAAACTCTTTTCTGGGAAAGCATAACCTCTCTGGCTGTTGAGTCATTAAACTCCTCCGGGGCCCCAGCCCCATCTATTCATAGCCCGGAGGCTGTCAGAGCTCGAAGGGGACTCAAGATCAGCTAGCGCCACCCCCTCCTCTTACAGATAAGGAACCAGAGAGGTGACAGGAGTCACACAGCCAGGGATTAGCAAAATCCGACTCCTGGGCCTCCGTCCCTTCCCCTTATTCAGGACGCCTCTTACTTGTTATTATTACTAGCAGCAGGAACAGCAACAATAACACGAGCAGCCACTGCTTATGGTCTCCTCTATACGCTCTCATTCAATTCTCTCGCCGACCCCTCAAGAGGGGCCCTGTTACCCCCATTTTTCAGCAGAGGAACCTAAAGCTCTACGTGTAGATGACTCACCCATGGCCCTTGTGACTTGAAAGCATGGCACCTGCCCAGATTCAACGGAGCCTCTCTGACTCCGATGCCCTAGCTTTGCTGCCAGTTCTTTTCTCCACTTCCAAGAACTCAGCCCAGACCCTTGTATCTTGAGGGCACCGAGGAGCCAAGGCTTGTCCTTTCCCCCCGGCAAAGCCTTTCCCAGGAGGGGGCCTCTCCCTCCAGCACGCTGCGGCCAGCCAGCTGCTCCCCTCCCCATCACCCTGGCCCCCGACCAACCCAGACCACGTGGCAGAGCCGTGCCCGGCACCAGGCCCTACCTGAAACCGCCGCGGACTCACAGGTGCTGTTCTCCCATGTGGGCCCCCGTAATCCTCGGAGCTCTAAAGCAACAAGAGGCCGAGTGATTGATTAGTTGATGGAGCTGGGGCAGAAAATCTTCTGTCCTGCTCTTTCCTCCGCTCCCGGCCCGTTCTCTGCTGAGCACAGGCTCCCATCACCCACCACATGGCTGAGGGAGTCCTTAGATTGTGAAATCAAGCAGGCAGGTCATGAAGGAAACTGTACTTTTCACATCTTTCCAAGGAGAAGGAAAGTACAGAAGTGACCCATCGCCCAATACATCCCCGAGTCCTCAAATAAGAGTGAAAGGTGACATCAGCAACCATCCAAATACCCAGAGAGGGGAGTGACTTGCCCAAAGTCACACAGCAAGTTGCGGGCACAACCCTGATTAGAACCAAGGTCTTTGGGTGCCCTCACTGGAGTTCTCTCCATCCCCCTAGCCTGTTCCCCTCACCACCCACCATCTCTCTTAGCACTGAGACCTCTGGCTGCCTTTCACTTCATGGTTCCCAGTCCTCTGTTGACTTGTTGGGCTGGAGTGGAGGGATAACCAGCCTGGAATGGTCCTACTGCCCATTCTCGCACAGCATTTCCTTCCTCCCTGCCACAGACCACCTCTCTGCTTTGACTGCACAAGCCTTCTCTGTAGTGGTCTAGGAAGGGGGCTCTGGCTTAGAAGCTGGAGTGCCTGGGTTCATCTCTCAACCTGCCTCTCCACTCACCTCTCCCAGCCCCCCACCACTAGTTATATGATCCAGGACAAGTTGCTTAGTCCCTCTGACCTTGTTTTGTCATTTGTAAAATGGGGAGAATGATATATGCCTCCCAGGATGAAATCGACAATATAAAGAAAGTGCCTGGTATAGAGTTGGTACTTCACAAGCAATATAAGCAATTATCAGTGTAATTAACATTATTGTTCCTGTATTATTACTATTATTCCCCTCACAGAAGGGAGCTGTTCAGTTTCCCAAGGATTATCAAGACCACGGCTACCTCTACTCCCTTCTAACAGGTGGGGGACGGTAGGGTTGGGGACCAGAGGCTGCCACACCCTTCACTGTATTCTTCTAATCCCATTCCCCCAACCCAGGCTTTCCAGATCCTACCCATGCCTGGAGTCTGCCTGACATCCATGCTCAGGGGCAATGCTCCCTCCCCTGAGGGAGAATGTAGGAAACCAGTCAAGGGCAGTGAGGTTCACAGTGGTAGGAGAACCCACCCTAGATTGGAGCAAGGAGGCAAGAGTTCCAACTCCACTTAGCTCAGTGGCTGGTCCTCTGTGACCCTCAGTTTCTTCATCTACAAAGAGTCCGTATTTGATCAGAGGTCCTTCTGCCTCTCATGCCTCCTACCTGCATGTCCAGTTCTCACGCATCATGGTTGGGGGCTGGAGACATGGAGAGAGTGCGGGCGAGAAGAGGACCAGAAATAGAAGACACACGCTTGGCCAGAGCGGGGACAGAACAAACACAATAAGTATTTTTGAAGAAAACATAAACAAGCACAGATGAGTGTAGTGCAAATCACCACTATAAACAGCTTTCAGCTGGCAGCACAAACGGTGAATCTGTGAGTTGATTTTGTAATAAAAAAAAATGTAGAAGTGATTTCCCTGCAGTCAGCCAGCAGCAAGGGAAGAGACCCAGCTCTGAGGGAGAGCATTATCAGAGACCCAGATGGGGCCCCCCTCATGCCCCACCCCTGCCTTGGGCGCAGGGAACTGACGTGTTGCCTATTATATGTCTGACCGACCGACCCGGGGTGTCTGGGTGCTCTTCACAGCCTGCAGTCTCACCACTGCCCTGGGAGGGTTGGCCTTCTTCTTCTGTCGCTACAAAGGAAAGGCAAGCTCAGAGAAGTTCGAAAATTGGCCCAGGACCCTACAAATATAGAATGATCGTGCTGGGGTGTCCCACCCAGGGCTGTATGGAGTATCTTTTCACAAAGCCATGCTGCTCCTCCCCTTCCCACCACCCCCACAGAGTCCCTGGTGTCCCCTCCATATGAATGTCACAAATGATGCTGGATGGGGTACCAGGGTCCCCGCAGGACACTCAGCTGTGGCCTCAGCATCAGGATCTCTTGCCCTCAAGAGTCTTTTGCCCAGGGGGCACCTGGTTGGCTCAGTGGGTTAAAGCCTCTGCCTTCAGCTCAGGTCATGATCTCAGGGTCCTGAGATCGAGTCCCGCATCGGGCTCTCTGCTCAGCAGGGAGCCTGCTTCCCCCTCTCTCTCTGCCTGCCTCTCTGCCTACTTGTGATCTCTCTCTCTTTCTGGCAAATAATTAAATAAAAAATCTTTAAAAAAAAAAAAAAACAAGAGTCTTTTGCCCAAAGAGAAATGAGAATTTTAGCTCCGACCCTCTCATTTTAGAGTGGAAGGGAAAATTCAGATTGGAGAAAGGGCATGGTCAAGGCTACACTTAACGGTTCTTGTCAGAGCTGGCCTTGAAGCTCTGTTTACTGACACCTCCCTTGGTGTTCTTGCCCCGCCCTGCCACCCCCCTACACACAGGCTCTTAGAGAAGAGCCGGACTGCTCTGCCAGCCTTGGGTCTCCTCCTGACCCCCCTGTTAGCCTCTGGCCGGCAGAGAGCAGCCTGACAAATGCCTTTCGAGGCCCTTGTCGCTGTGGAGAGAGCAGTCAAGGGTCCCAGCGATGCCACCGCCTCCTGGCTTGTCCACACTTCCTCACTGTCCAGAAGCTGGCCCGGCTAAGGCAGTTCCCAGGCAGCTCACCCTGCCCCAAGCTACCACCACAAGTCACACCTTCACCTGCCCGTTTTCCAGAAATAGCCTCAGCGGCCACCTAGAGCAATCCTGTCCTGTCCTCCTGGTCCTGTGGCCTCCTGGAATCCCTGCCAGGGTGGGAGCTTGGTACCCTTAGCAAAAGCAGGCTCCTGGCTGCTCCTGCTTCCCCCTCCTTCCTCCAGGGACACACAGGACCCCTTTGTGAGGGGGCACGTGGCTGCTGAGAATTCAAAGCAGGAGCCTGGCCCGGTAGCTAGAAACAGGGTTCTTTTTCGCCCCTTAGACAAATCCCACCAGCTGTCTCTCTCTCTCTTCTGCTACCCCTGAACTCGTGGGAGGAGCAGACGTTTCCCTGGCGTGCCTCAGTCTTCCCACCTGTACAGAAGAGATGCTCCACTGGTGACCGGAAAAACTTCCGATCGGCAATGCGGGGACATTAATGCTTTGCAGACACTGCTGTGCAGGGAAAGACGGGGTCGATCCGGTTTAAATGCAGATTCCGAATCAGGAGGTCTGGGGCAGGGCCTTAGATTCTGCATTTCTAGCAAGCCCCCAGGGCACACTGATGTTGTTGATTCATAGTCCACACTTGGAATAGTGAGGATCTAAACAGCCTGGAGACCTGACTTTGGGGAATCGACTTGAGATGTGGACTGTGGTTTTAAGAATGAGAATGTGTAGAGCTGGAAAAATCCCTAGGAATCTGGTCGTGCACTATGAGAGCCAGCGTCAGAGCGGGTGGATTCGGACTGTGAGGCTGGAGAGGGGGACTGCGAGGCTGGAGATGGGCTGCGGCTGGCCCTGCTGGAAGCAGGAAGCAGGAAGCTGCCGCAGAGGCTAGGTGAGGCACAGGCTGTGCGATCACATGGGTGGGGGGGAAGGGAGGAGAGCAGTGACGAAGGGCTTGCCCCTTAGAGAAGCCCGCCAGTGGTTATCTGCTGTCCTCAACTGTCGACATGCCTCCCCCATCTGCGAGGGAAGCTCCTCAGATCCCTAGAGAAGGGGCGCCCCAGAGATGAAAGGTCCGAGTGGAAAATTGGCTTCCACCCCCAAAATCCCAAGAAGGCAGTGCAGCCTCTAGTCACCATTAGAAGAGGTTCTGACTCATTTCTCTTTTCAAGAGGAGCCCCCAGCTTCCCATGGGCTGGGATCCAGACAGCAAACGCCCAGGGAGGTCTCCAGGCCTGTGGTCCTGTGACCACTAGATACACTCACTCGGTTGCCAGCGATGGTGTGGAATGCCGCTGGCAGGTGGAAAGCCAGACTTTAAGAGCGTCGTCAACAACCTGGGGAACAGTCAGAGGAGGGGAGCAGCATGTCAAAGGAAGGACACTTGGCAGGGACAGATGTGGAGAGCACGCGCGGTGCCTTCAAATATCTGCTGGGTTATTGCAAGATTAAAGAACCAACCTTGCTGATTGGGCCTAAGGAGTTGAACCAGCGGTAGTGGGTCAAGTCCATGGAAAGACGTAATCAAGTCCAAAATAAGGAGAACTTGGTAGAGTTGAAGCTGACCAAAGATGGGCTGTGCTGCCTTGAGAGGTGGTGAGCTCCCCATCATAGGAAGCATACAAGAAGACACTGGGTGGGCAAGCTGCAGAGGATACCTGTATCCATTGGGGTTCAATCAGAGAAGCAGAACCTGGAGGAGAGCTATATTAAGAGATATATTACAAGACCTTGGCTTATGTGAGTGATAGTAGTGGCTGATAGGCAAGTCTGAGATCCAAAAGGTAGACCATCAAGAAGTTGGAAGTCTTTCTAGCATAGGCTGAAGTTCTTGCCACGGGCAGAACTTCTTCAGGGAGCCTTTAGCTTGACTCTTAAGGCCTTTCAAATGATTGAATCAGGCCCACTCAGATTATCTAAGATAGTATAAAATAATCTCCTTTACTCAAAGTCATCTGATTACGGACTTTCATTACATCTACAAAATGCTGCACACCAACCCCTAAATTAGTGTTTGATTAATAACTAAGGGCTTTAACCTAGCCAAGCTGACCCGTCAAAAAGATCATCACATTACCCATATATCAGACTGGGGGCTACAATAAATGCCTTTGAAGATTCTTCCCAACCCTGAGATGCTTTGATTTCTTGATCTTCAAGGGGGCAGCCTGGCAAGTCCAAGGACCCAAAGAGGGACCCCCCAGCCCCTCAAAAGTCAATGAGATCTCCTGAGTACGAGGCACTATACTTGGCATGGAAAGAATAGAAAATGAAGACTCAGCTCCTTCCCCACAGAGATTCTGGTCTAGTGGAATCCTGAAAGCACAGTTGAATGTTATATATAGTTACTCCCAGAAGACACTCCAAGTACGGATCTGAGAAGGCTTCCTGGAGCAGGTAGCCCCTGAGGGAGCTTTGGTGAGGAGTGGGGACTCTAGTAGGTGATGATGGGCAGTGAAAACTTTCTCGATGAGGGAACAGCATGGGGCAGGCTGAGGGGCATGAGTGTGTCCAAGGAAAGTGGCAGGGGCCAGGCCCGGGGCCGGGGCAGACCTAGAGAGGCAGACTTCTGCACTCTGGTGGGTGGACCTGATTGCCCAGGTGCTGGAAGGGGGACGTACCGCCCCTATCCTGCGCTCTCCTGCCTGGATCCCGACCTACGGGCGCCCCCGTGACCCCGGCTGAACCAGGGGATCACCTCAGTCCAATAGCAGGTGCCTCTATGACCTTGGTTGAACCCTTGGGGTGCCCTCGTAACCCCAGCTGAACCAGTGGGTGCCCCCAGGATTTCAGCTGAACCCGAGGGGGACGAACCTGAATCCTGACTGTCTCCCTTCACCCTCGCCCTGGTCACCAGGCAGACCTCAGTCCCCAGGGGGTGCTTTCCCTCCCACACTTCCTGTTTCCTGCCACAAAGGCCCTCTGGAGCCCAGATCCAACCCAGGTTTATGGATGGTAGGCAGGAGCCCCGGGGGCAGCACCGAGCTGAGCGAGGGGATACTGTCTCATGACGCGGGGTAGACGTTTCCTGCTTGGACAACCCCAGACCCCTTCATCTCTGCTCGAGGCTACACAGCTTGGCACGGACTCAGTGTCCCTGTTCAGGAATGTGGAGGGCCTCCTGACCACAGCCCCGACGCAGAAATAACCATCTCGGAAACATCCGGAGAGGCACATTCCAGCCCGCCAGTTGCAGGACTGTCTGGGGGGCTCTCTCCAGAGACTCAGACCGTCAGGCCCCAGTAGAGCAGCCCAGAGAGAATGACGCCAGGCGCTCAGACAGGGAGTGGCCCTCTCCTCCGGGACGGCCCCAGGCCTCCGGCTAGCTAGCTAGCTCCCCGGGACCTCGAGGACTGGCAGTTGCAGGCAGGAGGGAGCCTCAGATCGATGCACCAGAGGGCCCTGCCCTGGGCTGGCCAGGGTTCGTCCAGATCTTAGATCTGACGTGGAGCAGTCGCTCCCCACTGAACTGGCCTCAGTTTCCGCAGTTAGAAGCCAAAGCTGCCTTTCGCTGGGAGGTTTCTCTGGGTGGAGCCTATTACATGCATCACCCCATTCAGTCCTCATGGCCACAGCCACGGTGGCACCGCAACGCCCATCTTACAGACAAGGACCCTGAGGCTCCGAGGGGTTAGGGGACACGTGCAAGGGCCGGTTGCCGGCAAGAGGGAGAACAGCGATGTGTAAAGCATGCACAGCCCTTGGCTTATAAAGCACTTAGTTGTACAGTGTCCCTTCTGAGGCTCCTGGTGACCCAGAGTCGTGGGTATCATTCCTCCTACTTTGCCAATGAAGAAACCAGAGAGCATCGGGTCACTTCTTGCGATCCTAAGGCAGTGGTATTGTGGGAGCAGGAGTCAACTCAGGACCCTCCAAACCTAAGCCACGTCCTCCCCCCCAGAACACGGGTGCCCTCGCCCCTAGACCGCGGCCGAAGGTGGGTTATTCCCACGGCATGGGTGTGGGGACAGAAGTGCACTTCAGCCTGTGGAGGGCGGAAGGGACAGGACTGTGCAGGGACAGTTGTCCGGGGTGGTCTTAGCCTCCCGCAGTTGTCCATGCCATCTTTCTGAACAGGATGGGAACCCAAGCCTAAAAATGAGAGCAGAGGGACGGTTCTCAGGAGTGGCCGGTGAGTGAGAGAGGGGGCTTTGTCAGGGGTGACTTGGGCAGGTCACCTGCTCTGCCGTGTGCAGGGGGACAGGTAAAATGGCCTCTGAGCTCTGATGCTTGTCCCAATGCCAACCACTGCTTGGAGCCCGAGAGATGGGTGCCAGGGCCTGGCCCTAGGACTCTGTTCTTTGTGGCCTGAAAGAAGCCCAGGAGGCCTGTAAACTTTAAACAGTCCCAGGTGAAGGGGGTCTGCAGCCAGGTCTGGGAAGCACAGAAGAGAACGCGTGTTAGAATCCGCATTCTGTACTTTGGAGCCTGGGCCGCTTGCCAGCCAGGGGCTAGCATTTTCTTTCTGGGTTTCCTTGGTGCTTAGGAAACATTTAAGGGCAACTAAGGAAAAATCTCTGGAGTTCATAAGCCAAAGCTTCTGGGGTAAGCCAGGTGGCAGAGACAGCCCAAGTCAGTGGATGCCCCTGGGAGAAGGGGCCCCCATTCCGAGTAAAGGGAACTGAGAGTCTCAGGGGGGTCCCAGGGACAGGCTCCACGTTCAAAGCTTTGGCTCTCAGACGGCTCTTGACCCCCAGGCAGCCCCAGCGAGGCCCTCAGCCCTGTGAGCATCACTCCCCTGGGAATGAACTGGGGCCTTTGGTCCAGCTGAGCTAGGTGACTCCCTCTTCAATATGACCCTGCGTCATGGTTTTCCACGGGGAGGGCAGGACGGGGTAAGACCCTCTGGGCCAGCTCTTGATTTTTGATCCCCCTCCAGGCGGGGCCAGAGAGAGAGAGAAACCTGGACCCACATCCAGCGGCAGCCCTCCCCTTGGGTGTCATGCCCAGCCAGAGCCCCAGAGTTGGAAGCACTCATCCTCCCTGACAGCAAAGAGGCCCCGAGGTCCCCTGCCTGTCCCTCAGGGTCAGCCACCGGATTCACGGAGGTGGGCTGTGTGTCCTTTCTCAGACACGTGACGAATGTAAGCATCAACAGCCTACTGCAGCTGAGCTATGGAAAGTGAGATGCAGGATCCCCTCCGCTGCTTCTCAGCTCCTACCCACCTGGGAGACCCGCAGCAGCCCCCCCCCCGCCACCCCTACCCCCCCAGAGGGTTTGGGCTGGTGTGTCTGAGCCCCTTACAGCTCCGATCGTCTCTGTTGGACCTCCTCCTGGCCTCTACTTCCAGCCCCCCTAAGAAGCACACTACCCAGGATTATAGTCTTGTCCCCGCTTCACCCCATGCTGGCTGAGCCCTGGAGGGACTTCCTCTGGGTCCAGGCCCAAGAATAGAGCTCTGTACAGGGCCTCCAAGTCACCCCTTTTGGAAAGAGAGCGTTTCTGACCGTGGCTGAGGCCCCGCTTATCAGCAAGGGCAAGTCCACTGCCCCAGCCCCTGGGACAGCTGGAATGCCGGAGCCTCCCACCGGAAAGGGCGGCACCCCCCGCGGGCAGCTCCCACAGTAGTCATGGGTGGGGTGTGGGAGGCAGCCGGGGTCTGAGAGCAGGCTGAGCCCAGCCAGCGCTGTCCAAAGGGGGGTGGGTGCCCAAGAGAGAGGCTGTAGACACCCTTCTGCCTAGGGTGCCTCCAACCTGAGCCGGCCCAGGCTGAGTCCATGGGGGGGCGGGGGAGCAGTCCTGCCATCCTGGCCTGAGGCCAGCTCAGAGGCCCTTGGGGCCCTGGGAGCTGAAGTCATGCTCATGAACCGACTTCCGACATCCTGCCTAGACCAGTGCCCTGCTCGATCTCTTGGGGGCCCGGGTTGGTCCCTTGGTCCCCATCACTGTTTAATATCTCGAAGTGTGTACGGGACATCACGTGATTAGCTGCTGCAAAGCACACGCAGGCCAACCAAAGGTCGTGGCGAGCATCTTCCTCAGCCTTGGCCAGAAAGGGGTGAGGTCAGGGAGCTGACACCGGCAGGCTCATGCCAAACTGGGGTTCAGCTTGGCACTGGATGGCATCACAGCCATCCCTAGGGTCCTTTGGATTCTTCGAGAATCGCTGATTCAGGGCAACACTTCCCTCTTCCAGATGAGAAGACTGAGACCCAGGCCGGGGGGCAGTGGGAAACGGAGAGTGACCTGCCCAGCCACCAGCAATTCATTGACAGATCCGGTCCTCAGACCCAGCCTCCCGGCCCTTTCCGCCCCTTCGATAACCACAAGGCCACCCCTCCATTCCCTCCATTCTTCTGAGCATCGTCCATGAGTCAGGCACCATTCTAGGTCCCAAAGCCTCAGCTCTGTCCTCACGGTGTCTACATTTCAGAGGAAGTAGGTAGTCAATAAACTGAGTTATATGATCACAAATAAACATCATCTCACTGGGAGGGAGTGCCAGGAGACCATAAAACAGGAGGATATGGTGGAGCTCCTGGGTGGCTCAGTTGGGTAAGCACCTGACTTTTGATTTCAGCTGAGGTCATGGTCTCAGGATGGTGGGAAGGAGCTGAGCTCAGTGCTCGGCGGGAAGTCTCCTTGACATTCTCTCTCTCCCTCTCCCCCACTCCCCTGGCGCCTACTCACTCCTCTCCCTAAAAATAAATAAATAAATCTGTTTTAAACCAAAAACCCCAAGAGGATGTGGTAGAGAGAGGAATGGGCAATCCTTCCAGGGAGGGGGCTCTATAGTGTAAAAATCACGGAAGAGCCTGGTGAGGGTGGGCAGCAAACGCAAAGGCCCCAGGGGGGCCAAAGTTTGGCCTGTTTGAGGAAGAGGAGCAGGAAGGCCAGTGGACTGTGAGCGCCCTGAGCCTAGAGGCGGAGGTTTGGAAGGGCTGGGGTTTATGGGGCCATGGAGGCCATGGTCAAGAGCTTGGGTTTTACTCAAAGTGTAATGCATGTCACTGGAAGGTCATGAGCAGGGTCGTTATGTGATATGACTTAAGTTTTTACCAGATTGGTTGCTCTGTGGAGGTCAGGCGGCTAGAGTTCAGGACGAAAGCTGGGAAGACCCGCCAAACTTCCAGCGTCTTGAGAGAAAGGGTGGGTTGGAGCAGGCGTGGGTTGGGGCCGTGCATCAGGGCGCAGGGCCGGGACCTGATGCTACACAGGATGTGAGTGTTGGGGGAGAGGAGGGAGGGAGAGGGCTGCGGGCATCCGGGCAAGAGGGTAGTCAAGGATGGTCTTCAACCTGAGCCACTGGGTGGAGGCTAAGCACAGTCTGAGACAGAAAAGAAAACATGCAGAGAGTAACAGGTTTGGTAAAGAGGTGAGATCTGAGACTTCTGTTGCAGACACACCGGTTCATTTTGAGACGCCTAGGACAAGTCCCTGTGGGCAGTTAGACAAGTCTGCAGCTCCAGGGAGAGGTCGGAGCTGAGATACCCATTTGGGAGTTATTAGATGGAAATAATATTTAAAGTCTTGTGGCTAGATGAGATAGATCGGCTGGGAAGAGGGGAGAGCAGAGGAGGGAAGCCCGCCCCCCCCTCCAGCGCCCCCCTCCCCCCCCACCAGCAACACGGAGAGGGAGGGAGCAGGAAAGGGGGCCTGCCAGAGCCTGGAGAGCAACCTGAAGAGCAAGAGCAGCCTTTCAGGAGAGAGAGAGCCCTAGAGGCCAGCTGCTGCTGGGAAGTCAAGTCAGATGACCACAGGGAAACAACCAGAGAGGGTGTCTGGCAGCCCGGCGGCCATGGGAGACACCGGCTATGGAAACCCAGGGCCGAGGTCCTCGGCTTATTGCGGCAGCCCGAGAAGGTGGTAGGGGTGACTTTTCTCTGGGACGGAGGGACCAGATTCCAAGAGAGGCAGGGGAGAGAACACACAACATGGCAGCTCCCCAGGTCCCCAGGCCACTTCATAAACGCATCACAAGCCCTCCTGCAGGGGCCCGTGAGTGGTTATCATCATGTCCGTTATGCAAATAGAAGTCCAAGTTCCAGCTGAGTTATCGGCCCAGGGCGCCCAGCCAGGCCTATTGGACCCCAATGCCCCTGCTTGTCGTGCCGTAGCCTCCCAACCAACTCCCAGCTCTGCCTCGGTCTCCCCTTGCTGCGGCTTCCCAGCTCCCTGTCCCT
The DNA here is from genome assembly GCA_028646535.1 of Procyon lotor. NCBI lineage: Eukaryota > Metazoa > Chordata > Mammalia > Carnivora > Procyonidae > Procyon > Procyon lotor. Next base: position 99,909,748 of record CM053610.1, on the reverse strand, counting down.
CCTTGTCTTTTGATCATTTCTGTCAGCTTCCAGCAGTCTTGGCCTCTGCCTCCCTCCTTGGGGTAAACTCCGCTTTTTCTCTTTGATCCTGCAAGTCTGTCCTCAGCGGCAGTGGCGTCCTCAGCTGGGCCTGGTGTCCCCTCCCCCTCCCCCCATCACACACTCTATCAAAGGTAGGGGATGAGCAAGACTTTCTGAGAGCCTTGGGGGAGGCTTGGTCTACGAGAGCCTGCGGGCTCTTCAGGCCTGGCCAGGCTGCAGTAGGGGCCAGAGACAGGAGCTCACAGGCCGGAGATGCTCTTGGGGGCAACCAGGAGTGGGCAGCCCGAAGGCCCGGGCATCCTTATCCCACCGGCTCAAGGTAGGCCTCAAGGTTCTTCTCGAGAGAATGGCCCACGTGAGAAGTGGTGGTCAGGAGTTCTAAATAGGGAGACGGAACTGGCAAATCCGGCTACCGGGCCGCCCCTCTGCCCACAGGCACTTCCGAGAAGAGCGGGGCTCAGGACCCCCAAATCCCTTTCAGAACCGGGTGATTTCCAGGGGAAAGTCATGAGGCAAGGCCCAGAGCGAAGCAGGGCCAAGAGAAGCCCCACCAGGACCTGGGGCATGTGGCTGTCTCTGCCCAGCCTGAGTGCCCTCCTCCTCCCCGCGCCTCTGCCTCCCGAAGGAGATGCGGGAGGCCCTCTGGGAGGCGCAGAACCAGCTCCAGCTCCCACCCTCAGATTCGGGGGCCCTGCCTGCCCCTGGCTGAGATGAGCAGAGGGGACCCCACACACGGGCAGCAGGAGGCCCACACTCCCCGAGGTCCTGACAGGGGGCTGCGGTAGTAATTAGCTCCTCACGCAGCGCCGGGGTTATTTTTAAGCCTCGTTCTTCCCTGGTTTATTTTTAAAGTAATCCTGGCACGAGGCTGGCCAGCTGCCCTTCCCAGGTGCCCGTGCCAATTTGGGCCAGGAAAGGAGCAGGACGAGACGCGCCCCTCCTCGGGGAGGGCGCCGGGTGCCAGAGTTAGCCAGCCCCTCACCAGAGGGCCAGGAAGTTCTTGCTGCTCCAAAGGCCTGGGTCCAGCCTGGAGCGGGCAGGTGGGCCGGCAGCCGGAGAACCCGCCAGAAACTCCCACATCTCCGTCTTGCCTCTGATGCACACACTGCGTGACCTTGACCAAGTGGCCTCACCTGGCCCAGCCTCGGCGTCCTCAGGAGAGAGAAGGATAGCCATACCTGCCTCCTTAACATCAAACACTCAAAAAAGTAAGAGAGGGGGGGATCCTGGGCTTAACTCCTCCCCATTCAAACAAGCCGCCGCCCCCACCCACTGTCCCACTGAATTTCCTGAAGCCCTGCCTTTCTCCCTGGGTGAGGGACTCCAGTACGAGAGGCTCCTCGATGCCCTTCCTGTTACCCACCTGCCCCGAGACCAGCCCTCCCCATTTTCAGCCTGGCCGAGCTCTAATCCAGGCTGCCCTGGGTACAGGACAGCTGTCGGGCTGCTGGTGGCCATTAAAAGGCTTCTGCTAGGCATGGCAGTGGTGAGGGCAGAGCCTTCCCCTCCTCCAGCATCGTCCCCACCCCCCACCTCCTCCCTGGCTGCCTTCCAGAGAGTTGGGCTATGGAAAAGCACTGCCAAGGTTTAGCTCCAAAGGCTTTCCTCGGCTACAGAGCAATAGTTAAGCCTGGAGAGGTATGACATATGGTAGAGGACACTGATAGATAGGCTGAAAGTTTGGGCTTCTTTCCCTGTAGGCAATGGGGAGCCACGGAAGGTTTTTGAGCAAAGGAGTGACACGCTGAGCAAGGAGCATAGTGGAGTGTAACCTGGAAGTTGGTGTGGGGAAAGTCAGGGGAAGCGCCGGGGAGGTCAGGAACCACTGCCCAAGCCCAGACTGGGAAGGCTGAGGGCCTGGACCACAGCAAAACAGAGGAAAAGGACAGGACTAGGAAGGAGAAATAGCTGGGGCCAGTGCAGGGGGTGGGGGGGAGGAGGTGGGGGAGAGGAAGGGAAGCCAAAGTGTTCCGTCTGGCTAACTGAGGATTGAGGACATTGCCAGGAGTCCAGCGGTACAGAGAGCCCCAACATGGGGGTGAATGGTGCCTTCAGGCTGCCACACCAGACCTGGTGTCTTGGTTCAGCCAGGTGGAGCGTGGGATGGAGCTGGAGGCAAGTTCTTGGTGGCCTTCCCTGGGAGCTAGTATCAGAGCAGCGCAGGCGAAGTCCGGCCCACTCTTACAATCAGGGTGCATCAGGCAAAACTGCAAGGGACCAGCAGAGGCAGGAGTGAGGAGTGTCCAGAAAGAAGTCAAAGGAAGACTGGCCATCAGGGCTGAGTGTGGTCGAAATATGAAGGGCAATAAGGATGTCAACATCCAAGACCACCATGTGTGGTTGTCCAGGTTGTGCACTGCCCAAAGAATCCAGCTGATGGGTTGGGAAGCTGAAATTCAGCCTGCTTACCAGGGTATGCTCTCCCAGAGGCTGCGTCCACCCAGAGGGGCCCATTTATTTTCTAATTTGTCCTAGAGTGCTGTGTGGCCAGCGCAGCCCGGCCTCACTGGGTCTGGTACTCAGGAAATACTTGAGGTTTGCAGAGCAGAGGACAGTTTGAAAATACTGCCAAATAGGGGAAGGGAGAGAGGGGAGGGAGGGTGTGCCTACCAAAGCAAAGCCAGGAAGAAGAGCCCAGGGCTGGAGCAGAGTGCAGTTAGGGGGTCAGCCTTGGGAAGGAGGGGTCCCTCCTCCCTGAATTGTAGAAAACGGGAAGGCAGCAAAAAGAACAGGAGAAGCAGTATGGGGAAAGCCTCTCTTGGCCATGTTCTAGCTGTGTGACCTTGAGCGAGTCACTTAACCTCGCTGTGGCTCAGCTCCTGCATCTTTTAATGGGGATAATAATAGTACCTACCAAATAGGGTTGTTTGAGGATTAAAAGAGAAACATGGTTTTGCTCGTTTAGAGCCATGTGGCACGTAGTAAGCACTATATAAAAACCAGCTAGTATTGTTTTGAATTGGGGAGGAGGAAGCAGTGACAGAGGCATTTAATCATTTGAATAAAGTCAAGTGCAGAGAAAGCCAGCTCGCCCAGACTCCACGCTGGGGTGGGGTGGGGTGGGGAGGGGAGGCAGAGCAGAACCATAAGCAGCAGCTGGAGAGGCCACCCGGGTCCTGGGGACGCTGCCTAGCTCAGAGCTCCGGGCACCAAAAAGAGCACACTCAGGACACCAGTGCATAAATAGGCAGCCTCCATAGCCCACAGGAGACGTGAAGTCATTCTCCTATTATACCCGCCACTGCGCTGTGAACAGCGGTGAGGATGGAGGGCCCGGAAGGTGGCGGAGTGGCAGAGATAATTGAAAAGGCCGGGAAATCAGAGGTCAGAAGAGAGGTGGCAGGCCCAGGGTGAGTCAGGCAGTGGGAGGCAGGCTGGGGGCTGAGCGTCTGCCTCCGAGTCTCTGTGTGAAGGGCCGTGTCCCCAAGGATGGGGACAGCTGCTCGCTGTCTCCGACGAGGACAACGGGGTGAAAGGGAAGGGCCAGAGCCTTGGTCATTTTATTCCGCCTAAGGAGTATTCCCGACAGGGCGTAGGGTTCGGTGAAATGTGTTTCCATGGAGCGTGATGGAATCTCAGCCTCTGAGAGGAGTCTGTCTGTGTGGGGGAGGGGCTGCATCAGGGGACTTCTTTAAATCCTTAATGACTTGAAGGAACGGCAGGGCCCAGAGGCCAGGTCCTGTGAGGGGTTTCCTCTTCCCTTATCAAGGTTCAGACTCTCCGGCTTCCTTGTCTGCCCTAGAGCCCCTCTGCTTCTCGCATTCTCTGCCCCAGATGGCGGACGGAATGGGGCCAAGAGGCTCCTCCGGGGACCTGTGGGGGGCTGGAGCGAGCGTGTGTGCGCGTGTGTTTGTGGGTGCACACACGCTCATGTGACCGGGGGGGCGGGGACACCACATCTGCAGGCAGGCTCGGAGGAAGAGAAGGTCCCAGCCGCTGGCTCCAGGCTGAAGTCCGTGCTGCCTGGAGTCCCTCTGCTCCCGGGCACGGTGCCAACCCGCACCATCTGAGCTCCCGAGCCCTGGGGAGAATGCTGAGCCCAAGAAAAGCCTCCTTCACATCTCCTGGCATCTGTTCCCAAATTCCCTGCCAGCCCAGAGCTGTCTGGGCCACTAGCCATGACCAGAGAGGAGAGTGTGCAAGCAGGTGGTGGAGACGGGGCCCAGAGGGGCCACACTCCCTCCAGGGCCTCCCCACCGAACCTGACCCGGCCCTCGAGCCTGGCCTCCCACCTCTGCTGGGAATCCGCGGGGGACACTGGGCCAGGTGGGCCCTCGGAGCGAGACCCATCTCCACGCAAAAGCCTGCCGCCTGGCAGAGAGTGGCAAGGGCAGAAGAAAGTACCATTCTTCCAGCTGGGGACAGGGCAAGGTGGGCCCAAAGAGGCGCGGCCGTCCTTGGGGGAGCGGGAGAGATGAGGGAGGGGATTCCAGGGGGCTGTGGCATGAGGAAGGGCTCAGAAGTGGGGCGCGGGAAGGATGCCGGGAACCCTGGCCGGAGAGGGGACTGGAAGTGTTGGGGGAGGGAGAAGACAGCAGGCCAGGTGGGGGGAAGGTTGGCCGGTCTGTGTGCTGGCCCAGGACACGCCAGACTGCGTCATGTATGTTTGGGGAACTAAGGGAGGCTTCTGAGGGGTGGGCGGCAGCTCAGAGCTGTGCTTAAAAAAGTAAAAACATTAATAACAGCTCCTACTTCCCGAGACTCTCCACGCGCCAGGCTTTGTACTAGGCACTTTCCACACTGTCTCTCTCAACCCCAGGCCACCCAGCTACGTAGCAAGAGAGGGGAGCAGGGGGAGTGGTGGGGGAGGCAGCAGGCCTGCCATCAGGAGCCCAGGGCTCTCCCTCCTGCTCTCTCGGGCGCCCCCCCCCCCCCGTCTCTGCTGTGCGTAGTCACTCTGGCTTCTCTTCCCCCGCAACTCTGACTCGCGTGACTTTGGCTCACAGGGGTCCCACCTAGGACCCAACTCTTTATAACCCTGCAGCTCAGTCCCCCAGAGCTGACCAGCCCCTTAGCCCAGAATCCCAGTCCCTGGGAGAGGTGACTGATTGGCTCAGCCCAGCTGAGAGCTTTGGTCCTCTTGGATCGGGGGCCACCACGAGTCCAACCCACTGCGGTCTAGGCCAAGGTCACATGGTAGAAAGGGGATGCCTAGGTTCTCAACCAGGGTTGTTACAGGAAAGGGACAGGCACTCCAGCCACATCCACCAAAGACAGCCTCCCTCAGGGTCCTGTCCCTTTGCCCTCCAGCCGCCCCATCCTCACGTCCTGCCCTGTCTGGCTCAGAGCCATCCCGAATCATCCTAGCCGTCTACAGAGAGATGTCCAGGGGGCTGCTCCCTGGGACAGAAAGGATGAGCCTTTGAAGGGACACCATTTCTCTCCTCACATGGTTTGAACAAGCACTGTCCCTCCCTGAATTGCTTACAGTGACCTTAGGATGATGGCCCCCTGGACAAGTTTTCCACACTCTCTCAACAGAGTACATGGTCCCAGGGACACCTGCTGAATCCCAGCTTTGCCAACTTTGGGCACGTCCTCTTTAGCCTCCCTGAGGCTCAGTTTCCTCACCCAACTGGAGCTAAAAATGCCTACTTTGAAGATCATGGCGAGGACTGGAGATAACTAAGGCAAGGGCGCTGGGGTCCCCGATGCTGTTGCCCTCAGCAGTAGGGGCACTAAGGGCGGACAAAACTTGCTCTCCCCCCATTCCCACCTGCCACCCCCCAGCCAGTGGCGCAGAGCGGGGGCCAAGGAGGCAAGTGTCCCCCCGGGAGCCCTGACCATCTCATAGAAACCTGGTCTGGATCCGGCGCCCCCGGGGCTGGCCAGCCCCCTCCCGGCTTTCTGTTGCAAGCAGCCTTGAATAACCAAAGCTCCGCTCACAGAGGCGTCACTGTGCTTTAAGAGGTGGGTGAATATGCCCCGCAGCATCTGCCAAGAGAGGCAAGTGAGTGGCAGAGATGGATGCCACGCAGAGAGCTGAGAGAAGGGAAGCTCTTGGGCCGGAGCCGGAGGAAGTCTCCTCAGAAGGCTCCGGGGAGGGAGAAGGCAGGGGAGGGGGGGGCGGGAACACAGAAGCCAGCTTCGCATCGGCATAGGGGAGGCGGTGAAGGTTGAAAAAGGGAGGAGGGTCTTCACGATGATTCTGTAAATCTAGAGTTGTTCTAAAATTAAAAGTTTACTTAAATAAAATAGTAAATGGTAGAAGTGGGAGGAGGAGGAGGAGGACACGGAGGAGGAAGGGGCCAGAGAGAGAGGTTGGCCTTGGACAGGAACCTTGGCCCAGTTTCCAGAGCAGTCTGGGTGCCAGCCAGGTGTCCACACTCCCCCCTGCCACCCCCCCCGCCCTGAACAATCCTCCCAGGTATCCAGAAACATCTCTAGAGGCCTTAGGGAACAGAGCGTGCCACGTTCCCAGCCACAGAAGCGTTGGCAAGATTGCTATGCCTTCCAACTCCCTTCTGGTTTCTGGGAGCCCACGGTCCCCCTGTCACAGAACGGAGCCTCTGACGTATCCTGGGGAAAGTCTTTATTTAAGGGATGGTCTTCTCTCAGCTGCCCCTGGCTTGCTTCTGTTCCCAGAGGGCATGACCGAGAGGCATCGTCATCCCTGCGTCCTGTCCTGCCGCGGAGCAGATTGCCTGGTGCAAGGAGGAGGTGCTTAAGAAATGTTTGCTCTATTGATTAATTAAGACGAGCTAAGAGGGAATGAAGCCATCTTTGCCTCGCTGATTTTCCAGCTGATATTCTGGAGACCAGGTGCTGCAGCCTTCCTGGGTCCCCTGCTGCCCACTCAGCCTCCTCGGGGGGCTGCACCCCCTCTCCCAGGGCTGGCTGGGAGCGCCCCACTGCCTCCCGCCATCTGGCTCCGGCCGGGGCGAGCATCTTCTGGAGCAGGCTGAGCTCCAGCTTCTTGGGAGAAGGGCCCAGATGGGAAGGAGGAGGAATGGTAACTGGAGAGGGCACTGGCTTGGACCCCAGTCCAGAAGGCCAAGGCCACCGAGACACAGAAGGAAGAGAGCAGGAAGGCCTGGCTCTGCCGTATATGTGTGTGGCCTTTCCCAGTGACCCAGGCACTCCGCTCAGTCTCCTCAGCTGGAAAACCCGGGCACCTGCCTTCCAGAACACAGCAACGAATCAACTAACATTGGCTAGGCTGTGCAAGGCGACAGGCCTGAATGCGTACCCTGACTTGGTCGCTCACCAGCTGTGTGGTCTTGAATGAGTTTCAGGAAATTTCTGTGCCTCCATTTTCTCGCCTGTAAAATAAATGGAGGCAATACCACTCTCAGTAAGCTTTTGTGAAGATTAAATTAAATGATGAGCAGGAAGCCCTTGACGGTGCCTGGCACACGAATGCGCAATAAATGCTAGCTTTGCTATTTGTTATTTGCTACTGTTACCGCCACTATGTCCTTACTCCTGGCCCCGCCGCTGGTATCCTTGGCTGCTGCGTGCCGGGCACTGAGTGCCCAAGAAGGACAAGACCCCACCACTGTCCTCAGTCCAGAGGGAGGCTGAGAGGACAAAATGAGAAAAGGAGGAGGGGCAGGAGAGAAAAAGGAAAAGACAAGGAAGAAAAAACAGAGAGGCAGCCAAAAAAGCAAAAAGCAGCAAAGACGAGAGGCCTCAGGAGACTGGTCCCCAGGGCTAGATGGGGGTGCGGTTAGGGGTCCCTCAGGGTTTGGCAGTCAGTAGGGGGAACCTGGAGACCAAAAAGGCTCCCTGAATGCCCTGGCTCATCTTAGCCCTGGGACACCCAGGCAGGACACGTGGCTGTCTCCTCCCTGACTCCGTGTGGCCTCCTGTGCCAGGAGGCGGGGTGTGGGTGGGGTGGGAGGAACGACTCCGTACCCAAAGAGAGGATCCCAGCTGTCCCACTGCCTCAGCTGGGGGGCATTATTCAGAGCACTGCTGAGCTCCACCCTCTCCCAGGACAGTCCAAGGGTCCTCACGCGATCCCCAGCATCTGCCCGGGGCCAGCTGGGACAGCTCTGCAGACACGCGGGATCCCAGCAGCTGTGCGTCTGCTGTGCGCCCAAAGGCTCAGGGCCATCTTTCTGAGGACCCAACAGTGCTTTCTCCACTGTTCGTGGCCCCTCCAGAGGTCCGGAATCCTAGAATGTCACAGGGCCTCAAGAACATCTCTAGCCTCCTTGGTTTCCCATAGGAGGGGCTCCAGGCCAAGAAAAGGACAGGATCTTGCCCATGATCAGCCAGTGGCTCAGCTGGAACCAGAGCCCAGGTCTTCTCTCATTCCTGTGGAAGAGTCCAGGGACAGACAGCCTGGGGCAGTGGAAAGAGAACCATCTTTGAATAGAAAATATTCTTACTCTAGAACTTAGAGCACTGCACATATTAAGGACTCCAAAAGTCTGCTGGTTGAATGGATGAAAATATTCTTACTCTAGAACTTAGAGCACTGCACATATTAAGGACTCCAAAAGTCTGCTGGTTGAATGGATGAAAGTTTGAGGCATGGGGAGTGATGAATGAAGGGCTCCAGGAGTACCGATGCGTTTAGGTGGGTAGGATCAGGGAAGGCTTCACGGAGGAGGTGACTTTTGAGATGGGCTTTGATGGAGGAGTAGAAGCCCATCAGGAAGGAGAAAAGCATAAGCAGTGTCCACCGATGTGGAAATGTGGCTATGTTCTCCAAAGGTCTGTGGACCCCAATTTCACGTACAAGTTTGGGCTCCAGACCCTGCTCGAAACTCACCTCTCTCCTCGGGGCCTCTGCATGGTGCATGGGACAAGGGGAGCTAGCAGTTTATTAAATCCTACCATACAACTGGGTCAGAGAAGAAATAACCTCCTAATCCAGCATTCCATTTGATAGGTAAGAAAACCGAGGCTCAGGATGCTGGCTTGCCTTCACGAAGGCCCTACAGCAGACTCAGGAAACCGGGGCCCGTAAACTGCATTTGGCCCACCACCTGTTTTTATAAAGTTTTATTGGAACCCAGCCACACCCATTCATTTACATATTGTCTTTGGCTGCTGCCTTGATATCGTGGCAGAGCTGAGTCGTTGCAAGAGGCCATATGGACTAGGAAATCTAAAATATTTACTATCTGGTCCTTTACTGAAGAAAGTTTGCCAGCTCCTGTCCTATAGCAAGATAGTGGCAAGGGCTGGGATGGGAGCCAGACCTCTGACTCCTGCTTGGGTGCTCTTTAATTCCGGGCACCCTTGCCCCTTGGGGCCCACGCTTGCAACCCTGCGTCACTGCCTGAAGGCTGAGATTTCAGGCGGCCGGGCTCTGGACAGGCTCAACTGCGGGGCACACGGTGCGGCCAACAGACTTGGGCTGGCCACAGTTACCCCCGTGGGGGTAACAGCGGGGTTTCTTGTTGGAAACAGTTCGACTCCTTTCAGGGGGAGTCCGACAGGGAGATGCCAACAGGCGCCTGCTTCTCCTCCATGGGCAAAACAGAAAGAGCCAGAGAGTGTGAAGTGTAGGACTCTGGCCGGCCAGATGCCAGAGTTATAGACACAGCCTTTCAAGAAGCACACAGAGGAGGACTGGCGTGTCCGGCCATCTGCTGAGATGGCCAAGTCCACTGTAAACTGCACCGTAGAATCACTTTCTCCGTGCCAGACTGTCCCTGGTGGATTCTTTTAATTAAAACTCCACCAGATCCAATCTGTTAGAAGTTCTGAGTTCACACATGTCCTGGCCAATTGGTCATAAGGATGCAGACAGGCCACAGGCCACCCGGTAGAGCGACCGGCCTATGATAGAGCCCAGAAGCCCCAGGTCAGCCAGCGGGTTGCCGTCCTGTTGTGTGACCCTGCCCCTTGAGGGCCTCAGGCTCTCTTCCTCCTCCCTGTCTCCTCCCGCTTCACCTCTCCGGCTCATTGGGGATGCCTCCCTTCCTGAACTGACTCATCCAAGGGAGAGTCATTAAAGGCCAGACATTCTAGCAATGTCCCAAGCACTCTGCGGGGTGTGGGGAAAATGGTGTTAACAAAGAAGACAAAGGTCCCTGCCCTTAAGGAGCTTATAGCTGAAGCCCACAAATGCAAGAACATGCCACACTCTGTGCATCTACTCTTTCCTCCCTCCCCTCTCCCCTCCTGAACTCAGTTTAGGCCTGAGCACTTGACAATGGGACCGACCCTTCTTTGGCATGTCGCTCCCCTACTCAGGAGCTCTCAAGGGCTCCTCGCTGCTTGCGAGTTAAGATTTGAACCCCCGCACCTGCCCTTCAAGCCCTTCACATCGTAGCCCTTGCTCTCCTTACCGACCTACGCTGCTCAAGTGAACTTCTCTGTTCCAAGAAATCCAGGGGTTTTGTTGGTGTTAGATTTACAATATTCACTGCTCTCTACTTATAAAAGTAATAGATTTTTGTAGAAAATATACAATATATAAAAGCAAATTAAAATTAATCATGAGCCCATGATTCAAAGATAAGCTTTCTGAGCCTGTTAGTATATTTCTTTCCAGCTTCTCTTTCTCCATGTGTGTAGACACAGTTGTTAGATTTATCTATTTAGTAGGACATCCCATTTTACGTGGTGTTGGATCCCGCCATTTTTATTGAACATTCTATGGCGGTTTTCTACGTAATTACGAGACTCCTGAAGAGTGTATTTAGTGGCTGTACAATATTCTGCCACATAAATATACCTTAATATGTTTAACCAAGCCTCATTGGTGAACATTTGGGCTGTTTACAATTTTTCACAATGACAATGCTGCTATAAACATCCTCGTTCATAAATCTTTGTTCTCATCTCTGGTTCTTTTCCCAGCAGAGATTCCTCGAAGTGGCATTGCAGGGTCACTGGGCAGACACATTTCCAAGGTTCCTGATGCGTATCATCTCAGGAAGCTGCCTTCCCGAGAGTCTGTCTGACCCCCTTCCCCGCCTTTGTGCGAATGCCCACTAGCCTGAGACAGGTGTATTTTCTCTGCCCCTGCCATGTCACATGTCTTCTCGCATTGTGCCTTTGCTCCAGCAACTCCCCTCTGTCAGAACCCTGCATTTCCCATTCCTCCTTCAGAGCTGGGGGCAAAAACCGCCTCCTCCAGAAAGCCCCTCCTGATAGCCCAACCCAAGCTCTCCACCTCTAGATCTCCTTCAGCCCCTGTCTCAAAGTCTTCCTAAGAGAATTCCCACTGAGGCCATGCTTTGTACAACATGTGTAATACTAATAGCCTCTTCTCTGTACAGGACGCTGAAGTTTCCAAAGTGCTTCCACTGAGATGTTTCATCTGATTCTCTTCAGATACAAAGCGTTTTGAGGTCAAGGACCGGGGTTTGATCATCTGGGTCTGCTTACCCCAACCCCATGGCCAACCTCGGGTCTAGGCCAACCTCAAGTTAACCCCTGATTTAATGGAGTCTGACAACAGCCTTCGATATTCCTTGGTCCACCGGAGCAGAGTTTGGGATGTTCCGCTCTGCAGTGAGGACCGACTGGGACAGAGGCCCCTGGATGCCAGTCCTGGCTCTGTTAGTGACGTCCCTGTCCCTGTCCCTCTCGGGGCCTCATCCATAAAATGACTAGGCTGAACTACGTAGTCTCTCCCCCTCCAAGGCTGATTGGCCTGCAGCCCCGAGCATCCAGAGCAACCCTGGGGGGCCTCCGAGGGCCCCCGTACAAAGTCGGCCTCTGGGACAGGCCAGAGGGAGCTGGCCGGGGAGGCAGGCCTGGCTCCAGGCCAGGCTGTGTCTGCAAACACTGACCTTGGCTGCCGCAGGGATTTTCCATGACACCAGCACCCTCCCCCTTAGCTCCCCCTAATCCCACGTGGGCCTGGGAGGGTGGGGGATGGGGTGGTAGGGGCTCTTCTGCTCTGGAGGACCCTGAATCATAGCGGTGAGGCTCACGTGGATGGGGCAAAGCTAAACGGGCGACGGGGGAGGGCAAGTGTGGTGGGAAAGCAGGGGAGCACCTGCCAGTGCGGGGAAGAGCCAGAAAGAGGAGCTGGGAAGATGGGAAAGAGGCCTTGGAAAGGGGCAGGATGGAGGGAGGGAGGGTGCTGGGCTGCAGAGCGGTTCTTCCTGGGAGCGCTAGCCTGGAGGGGACAATCTCCAGACCCGGTTGTGCACACCCATCCCTCCCCCAACACGGGTCTGTGAGGTCCTGGTGGTTTCCTGGGCCACGCTCAGGCCTTCGCCAGGCCCCGGGCAAGGGGATTCCTTCTGGAGCCCTGCAGCTGACCTCGCTTTGCAGGGGCCTGGGGCCACAGGAAGGACAGGAGGGGGGAGTCACTAAAGGCCTTCCTGCCGTGGCCACCTCCCCTCCCCCTGCTGGGTGTCTAAGGGGAGGCTCCTCTCCCGAACTCCGCACCCCAGACTGCGAAGCCTCCTGGGTTGAACGGCATTTTCCAGCAGCGGGTCCCCCAAGGCCTGGCGCTGGACACTGAGGGGACTTGCCGGCCCCCCAGGAGCTCAGAGCCCTGCAGAGTTTCTCTTCAGACCTGAGAGCAGAAAGGTGGGGGCTGCGTCCACTCAGGGGGAGCAGAGCCTCCAGCACAAGGGAAGACCCCGGAGGGTTCTGGGAAAGGTGTTGTCAGAGCTGGACCCTGAGGCTGGAGGAGAAGGCCTGCCTTCTCCTCCCTGTCTCCCCAAGCCTGGCAGCCTCCTCCCTCCTTCCAAGGGCCTGGGCACTCCTGCCAGCTTCCTTCCGCCTCATCTCCTTTAACACACCAATTAGACTCCCGTGGAGCCTCCTGTCCCACTTCCTGGCTCCACACTGTGGCCAGCTCCAGACCAAGAGGGCGGCTCCCTGTCTGCGCCTCAGGCCCCCGAGGAGGCGGGGTGCTCAGTGCGCCTGTCTGAGGGGACCCAAGGGTTCAGGCCTGACTGCCCTCTGCAGGCCCCGCAGGTCAGCCCGGCTACCCTCTGGGGGCACCTGTGTCTTGCAGCTGGTCCCTGGAGCTGCCTGTCTTCCTCAGGCCCCCCCTTCTCTCTGGCTGCCCCACCAGGCCCCGGCAGCGCCAAGGGCAGGCCGCCTCCCCATGTCCACCTCTGCACCAGCCCAGAGTTCACGGCCTTTGGGGGCTTCGGGCCACAGGTCTGATCCATCTTCCCTCAGGGCAAACATTAGCCTGGCTGGTGCCCATGTTTACATTAGATAACTAGGCCTCCCGGGAACCAGGAAACGGGATGCAGCCAGGCATTGCCAAGGACTGCGTGTTTCTAATCTACAGAAGGGCCGGGCCCGCCAGAGACGGGCACCTGAGACTCTCAGAGTCAGAGACCTAGAGAGAAGACCTTAGAGTTCTTGATGCTACAGACAAGCAGTCCCCAAACAAGGAACATTGGTCCAGCTACGTGCATTGTAAGGAAAGAGCTCAAAGGCCAAATAAGTGGGAAAACTTAGCCCATTCCCCCAACTCTGACCTGCCTCCCACCTTAGCCCGAGTGGCTCTGATAGAGTCAACACTTAAATCCAGTGATGACAACTCTCTTAAATTCAGCGTTCCTCCCATTTAATCGAACCAAGCAATCCTCCTCTCATCCAACAGTTAGGAGCAATCCATGGAACTGGTGTTCCAGGAAATTAACTCTGGGAAACACGAATCAGACCGCTGGTGCGAAAGGAACGTTAAAGACCATCTCAGCTTGATGTCCTCCCAAAATAGTCATACTCATAATTAATATTCATTGATGCCAATGTCCTAATCATCCTAAGTCTGCCAATGCCTCAAAATGCCCACAACAACTCTGTGAGGTCTGTGGATCATGGTTCCCAGCTTACAGACGAGGAGACCAAGGCCCTAGAAGATGAGCTATTCGCAGGCTCTGTGCGGTCATGGGCGTCCCTAAACTGCCGAGATCCCCCGCAGAAAATAGAAATAATCCATTTTCAGGACTTCAAAAGCATAACAGTAACTTAATTCGTCTCTAGATTCAGTTAGCCCCTGCTGATCAGAAGTTCTGATTGGCAGTGCTGCTCTTAATTCATTTTCATGGGGAAAGAATGAATTCTTGCTTCCACAATCACCCACCCAGCGCCTGTTCTGTCCCATGCAGCGGCTACACAGCCGTGACCCACACCTTGTTCTTCATAAATAATGTCTTTCAAAATGCAGATTCTACAAATCGGTGGGTTAACAGGAAAATCACAGCAGGTACCCGCAGCAGGGAAAACGATGGGAACCTTTTATCTTTGCCCATCCTGCCTGTCACAGAGGAGGGAGATCGAGGCCCAGGGAGGGTCAAGCACTTGCTCAAGACACAAAACTGGTTATGGCCAGGGCCAGGTCTCCTGCCAGATCTCCTGCCTCCATAGCCCTGCACTTTCTTCTCTGCCCGAGGCTGTGGCCAGAGTTCTGGCTCTGTAGCCAGCTAGGCCAGGGGTAGGAGGTCAGGGACTCAGACTAGGGGGCACGGGAAGTCAGTGGGGAATGGCCAGCTGAGCCCAGTCCAGCCAAGGCCATCACCAAGGGTTCAGACTGGCTATTTGTGCTTTGACTAGAAGGAAACTGGCCACCAAGAGAGAAAATTAAGGGGCAGAGGCTGGGAGGGAGGGGGAGCTGGAAATCTCCCAGCTTCCTATCCGGGGAGCTTCCTATCTCCCCGGAAGACAGCTTTGGCCAGTTTCTGAACTCCTTGGTGATATCAGGAGGAAAACAGAAAAACTGAGGCCCAGAGCTTCCTGTCCTACCTCTCATTTTTCCTGTTGCCCCAAATATCCATAATATTTATGTCCGACCACATAATTAATTACTTCATCCAGCCACCTGGCTTCCTCTGGTGAATTCTATGCCTCCAGCCGGGTTCCAGAACCATCTCTTGGTGGGGTTGCTCACAAGTGGGGGCTGCTGGGCTCTTGTTGAATGAACAAGTCAACTTTGGTCACACCGAGCCACAGGGCAGAGGACAGAGCATTGAGTTTGGAACTGAGGACCCTGGGCTATAATCCCGGCTCTGCCATTCACTGGCTGTGTGACCTTGAGGAGCTCACTTTCCCTCTCTGGGCCTCTACGGCTTCATCCATACAACAGAAGGCTATGACTAGGTCATAGGATCACGAAGCACTTTCCAGGCTCTAAGAAACCATAGGTCTGGTGGATTCAGGACGGGTGGCTGAGAGATGAGGGGGCGGTGACAGCCCAGGCCAGCGCTCTGAGAGGCAGTGGCTTGAGTCTTGTGGTCGGGCCGTGAGTTCTGGCTGGTCGGTCCCTCAGGCCCTGGGAGGGAGGGTCCTCAGGGAATCAGCCCCAGAGCTCAGTGACACGCAAGGACAGACAGAGCCCCTCCCCCAAAGCCTCTCGGAGCTGGACAGCAAGGAGAAGGTGGGGACTACCTTTGGCCCCTCTCTCACAAACCCATGTCTGATGTGGGCAAGGCCCAGACAGGCGGCGGGCCTGCTGGCAGGGGGACAGGCCTTGCCGAACTCCCAGTTACTTCCCAGAAGTTCCATGGCCCCCAGGACTGGCTCTACCCCAGCTGGCACCCCTCCCAGCTGGGCGCCCACGTCAGCTGGTCTTCACGGCTCCCTTGCCCTTTCACCCAGTGACAAGAGAACAGCTGAAGGGACGGGAGCGCACTGACCCTGGGCCAGGTACTTGCAGAAGCATCTGGTCTCCCGGGCATCGCGCAAGTGTGGCCACTAGCGTCACTTCCGGCTCGGGGCAGTGCCCAAGGATGAGGCTCCAAGGGGAAGGCTTGCCCCTCGGGGCCTCAGTTTCCCATCCTGGTCACCCTTCCTGCGTGATGAGTTGGCTCTGAGGCAGCGGAATGAGCGATGAGTCAGAAAGTCTTAGAGGCCTTGGCCAACTCACAAGGCCTCTCCAGCCTTTTTCAGCTATAAAACAGAGGGAGTCATAATAATGGCCTTGTGGAAGTTTTTCAGGATTAAAGTTTAAAATGTATCTGAAGGATAAGACCTTAAGCCTCAGTCTGTGGTAGGGAGGGAGGGTGGGCCCGGGGGCCGGGGGTGCCTCTGACCCCAAGGGTGAGGCACATCCAGCCTGGGGCCACCCTGGACAGGATGGTGGGTAGAGCGGGGCACCAAGCTCCGGCTTGGTAAGAGCCCTTGGGTAAGCTTCGCTGTGCCACCGCTTTGAACACCACCAGGGGGCAAGGCAGGGAAAGAAGGTGTCTCCTCTGGCTGAGAACCAGGGGAAAAGCATGGGCACTCAGGATCGGAGCCAGCAGAAGCAGGGAAGTGGCCGTGTGCAGACAGGCCCAGGAGAAGAAGGTGGCCTTGCGTCTGCTGGGACAGGGGCGGCCTTCAGACTGGGGAAGGCCTTTCTGCAGCTGGGGGATGTTGCGGGCAGCCTCCAGGCCTGCAGACGCTGGGTTTCCCTAAAGGACGGCGGCTCCAACTGAACTCGTAGCCTCTGAGGGCACAGGGCAAGGTGCTCGTGGCAGCGAGAGGGGATCCTTCTCCTCCTGTGTGTCGCAGACCCCACAGAGGCTGCCCAATCCCCACACCACCCTCTCAGGTGGCCTTTTCCCTTCGAGTCCCCATCACCACTGCTTCATCACAAACCCCACAGGTTCTGAAATACCTGCACCTCCAGTCTCTCCTTCTCCCACCCCACCCCGCAGTAAAAAGAGGTCCAGAGTAGGAAATGGATTTGCCCATGGTCACACAGGCAGCATGTGGTCAGGCCTGGGCTGGGCCTGAGCTACTAGTGCGGGGGGCCCCCTCCACAGTGCCGTGCCCTCCCCCACACCCAGTGCAGTGCCGGCCCCAGGGGACAGGGAAGGACAGGATGAGAAGCAGCTCTGGCTCGGGGCCTGCCCAGCTGTCGAGGTGAGTTGTGGTCTGGCTGCCGTGGCCAGGCTGGCGGGCACAATCTGTTCTCACCCTGCTGGGACGCAGACGGGCCCAGCATGGCGGCTCAACGCTCAGCTCTCCGGGCCCCTGGCACAGAGTGACACAGTCAACCAGCTCGGTGCCCTGGCAGGGAGCAGGGGAGCCCATTCTAAGGGCATCCCACAGCCTCACACACTCCAGGCAGCTGTCCCCAGGTCTCCCTGAGGTTTAAGATTCAAATGGCCTTGCGCTGCTAGAGATGCCAACTTGACTAGAACCGAGTTGCCCGCCCCCCACCCCAGCCTGGAAAATAGAGGGAAATCTGCCACTTCATTCATTGCTAATCATCATGAGCCATTACTGAGCATTTGATATGTACCAGACTCTAGGCTAAGTGCATCATACACATTATCTCATTTGTTTCTCCCGAAAAGCCCTGGGAGGCAGGTTCTACTTATTAGGCCCATTTTACAGACGTGGAAACTAAGGCTCACAGAGGGTTTTAAAAACAAAACAAAACAAAACAAAAAACAGTCCATGGCAGAGTCAGGAGTTGAATTCAGATCAGACATCAAAGCTCAGGGTACCCTACCTCGCCATCCCCATATTTTGGGCATTCTCCCTGGGCGTGGCAGGCAATGGGAGGGGAAGCTTGTGAGAAGCATGACAAGGTATAATCATGCCCACCCTGCCGCCCCAAGCCAGTGTTTAGCTGTACATACGTGGTTGGGGGAGCTCGGGGACAGAGTGGGGATGATGGTAATATTGGCCCTGGGGTTCAAAGCTGAACATTCTCAGTGCCACTCGAAGCAGAGAAGATCACTTCCAGTGAGGAATCCTGGACAGCTGCATGGAAGAAGCATTTGGTTACATTTTTGATAAGACTTCCAGAGGAGGAAAAATTAGAAATCCTGCCAACCAGCATTATTTTCTTATAATAATCCTATTAATAGAAGTAATAAATATCTTAACAGCCCAGTGAAAAAAGCAGGTCCAGGACCAACAGACTTCATTTTACGAATGAGGAAACATGCTCAGAGAGGGTGAGTAATTATCCCAAGGTCACACAGCCACGAGTGACCAGGTCAGAATATGTGCCTAGGGCTTCTGAGTTCCCATCCGGGTCTTCTCCCCTCCTGGTCTCCAGGCACAACTCCTGACTTGGCCATTTGATGGTTGGCTCAGAAGGAGGCTTTGTTTCTGCCTAGCTCCCGGCTCAGTGAGGGCTTTGGGCAGTGTGGAGGAGACAGTGGTTGGGTTTGTTTCACTGATGACAGTAACACCTGAAAAGACAGGCAGGGCCCCTGCTTTAACAAGGGCAATGTCACCTCTTCATGAAGACAGACCCTACTTCAGGTCCAGGCCCAGAGGCTGACCCCAGGGTTCCAGACCAGGGGCTGATGAAATCCCTGGAGCTAGTAGAGAGGCGTTATCCCCCATCGCGGGTTGACCAGATGCCTCATGGAGACTGGAGGCCCCCAGTTGCCAACTACCCCTCATAAGCTTTGGCTGGAAGTAGGAAAGTCATTGAGGGGCCATCCAGACCTCAGTTTCCCTCCATCCACACTGAATCATGGGATGTCCTACCTCCACCCACTACAGTCAAGGAAACTGAGGCCCAGAAAGGACAAGGAATAGGTCCAAAGCCCACAGACACTGAACTAGAACCCAGGTCTCCCAAATGACCTGCTGGCACCCTTCACACTCTCCCTGCTCCCTCCCTCGGCTCTACCTGTCAGCTCTGTATCTAAATTTAGAAAAGCTAGGTCTTTGAAGTCAAACAGACTCTAGTTCAAAGGCGGGCTGCTCTACTCCCAAAGGCAGTGACCTTGGAAAAGTCACTTAACCCTCCCTGTTTCCTCCTTCCTTCCTACCTACCCTACTGAGTCAACCAAGAGCATCAGCAAGGAACTGGCACAGCCTACGAGGTCGAGGATGCGCCCATAAGTGTGTGTTGTCTTCTCTCCTGCGGGAAGGGGAGGCCCGAATCTGCAAAGCTGGGGAGGTGGAGGGCAGAGATCTCGGGGCAGGGGGCAGGCTTTCGGGAAGAGCAGCCCCACAGCGCAGCGCTTTCTCTCCTCTTCCCCCGCCCTCCCCCCAGGTTATGGCCACGCCGCGCCCAGCACAGATGGCGGCAAGGTGTTCTGCATGTTCTACGCCCTGCTGGGCATCCCGCTCACGCTCGTCATGTTCCAGAGCCTGGGCGAGCGCATCAACACCTTCGTGAAGTACCTGCTGCACCGCGCCAAGAGGGGGCTGGGCATGCGGCGCGCCGACGTGTCCATGGCCAACATGGTGCTCATCGGCTTCTTCTCGTGCATCAGCACGCTGTGCATCGGCGCCGCCGCCTTCTCCTACTACGAGCACTGGACCTTCTTCCAGGCCTACTACTACTGCTTCATCACGCTCACCACCATCGGCTTCGGCGACTACGTGGCGCTGCAGAAGGACCAGGCGCTGCAGACGCAGCCACAGTACGTGGCCTTCAGCTTCGTGTACATCCTCACGGGCCTCACGGTCATCGGCGCCTTCCTCAACCTCGTGGTGCTGCGCTTCATGACCATGAACGCCGAGGACGAGAAGCGCGACGCCGAGCACCGCGCGCTGCTCACGCGCAACGGGCAGGCGGGCGGGGGCGGCGGGGGCGGCGGGACCGGTGGCGCGGGCGGCAGCGCGCACACCACGGACACCGCCTCATCCACGGCCGCAGCGGGCGGCCCCGGCGGCTTCCGCAACGTCTACGCCGAGGTGCTGCACTTCCAGTCCATGTGCTCGTGCCTCTGGTACAAGAGCCGCGAGAAGCTGCAGTACTCCATCCCCATGATCATCCCGCGGGACCTCTCCACGTCCGACACGTGCGTCGAGCAGAGCCACTCGTCGCCGGGAGGGGGCGGCCGCTACAGCGACACGCCCTCGCACCGCTGCCTGTGCAGCGGGGCGCAGCGCTCGGCCATCAGCTCCGTGTCCACGGGCCTGCACAGCCTGTCCACCTTCCGCGGCCTCATGAAGCGCAGGAGCTCCGTGTGAACGCCCCCGCGGGGGCCTGGAGCTCCTGGGAGTGCCGGGGGGCAGGGGGTGAGGAGCAGCAGGGGTCGGGGAGGAGGCCCCATGGGGTTCCCCCCACATCCCTTACCACCCTCCCCCTGCCCCCCATCTCCAACTGTGCCTGCTCCCGCACCAGCTGGCAGGAGCCCAGGCTCTGAGGATGTCTCGGGACATCCGCGCCCCGCAAATTCCGAGAAATGTGAAATGTGGGGGGGGGGGGGGGGGGGGGGGGGAGAGAAGGCAGAAGCTGGGAGCCTCCCATCCCTCTGGAAATCTAAGGAGCTCCCCAGTTCTCAGAGGCCCTGCTGGTACCCAGACCACCCCCTCCCCTCCTCCTCCATCCGGAGGGAACTTCGTGTTCCGTGTAAGTTTGCATCTCTATTTATACCTCTGTCCTGCCAGGTCTCCCACCTGCCGGAGGCTCCAAAGGCCAAGGTGTCTTTGTTCAGGTCACCCCCACTCAGCCCCACTCCCCTTCCTCATCCCCAGCTGTGTCTCCCAACCTCCCACCACCTTTTGTGTTGTTTTGCATGGCTTTGCAGTTAATGGAGAAAGTGGAAACCCAGCAGTCCCTAGAGCTAGTCCCCAGAAGGCAGGCCGATTGAAGCAAGGACAGGCAGGCTGTAGGAGGGACAGGGAAGGGATGGGGAGGCAGTGCCCCACCACCCCCCAAGTCTGCAGGGTGGTGATGAGAGTCCCCTGGCCTCCAGCCGTATGGGGCTAAGAGAAGTCCAGACTCAAACAGTGCCCTTAGAATCAGAGAGAACACTTCCTGCTCGCCGACAATGACCAACTCTTAAATCTGCGGAATGAATTTCAGCCTCCGAAAACCCTGTCCTACTACTCGTTCATGTGATTCTCACAGCGCCCCGCTTAGGTCACTAGGGCGGGAGTTCTCGTCCGCATTTTACAGATGACACAGACACACGGACGGGCGATGTGACTTGCCCAGGGCGACACAGGTGGCAAGAGGCCCAGGGAGACAAGACCCCAGGCTGCTTGTTCTGAGCCTCGGCTCCCTTTCCTTCGGATCCTCTGCCCACTGCTGAAGGTGAGGCTCCTGCCCAGCACACCCAGGCCTTGCATGAGCCCTTGGGGCTTCAACCAGAACTAGACCCCAGGACAGAGCTGGTGTCAGGGCTCAGCCTCTATGTGACTTGGCCAGAAGGCAGGCCTTCTGAATGGGCCCCTGAGGCTGCATAGGAGCCCTCCGTCCCTGGACTGCCTGCTTACAGACCGAGAGGCAGGGCCGAGGCTCGTGGAAGAAAGGCCAGGAGCGGGCCCTGTGGGGGTTGGGGAATGGGGCAGAATGAGCTAGAACTGTCAGGCATATCCTACCGGGACATCATCCCTGGCTCCGCAGCCAGTTGGTGCCTGTGTCCAAGGTAGCTGGAGATAAATTAAGGCTGCAGGCAGTTTGGACCCAGGCAGGGAGTTTGGACCCGGTGGGCCCTCTGCCTACCCCCCTGCAACCAGAAACCCAGGCTCAGAGCAGCAGAGAGAGGTGAGGCCTGAGACGCTACTGTTGGGCCCACAGCTGGAGCCGGCCCTGTGTCCCGGGACAGCCTCAAGGGGTGGGTGTTGCTGGGGGCACCTCTCCCCACTCAAAACTGCCCTCCTGGGTTGTGCCCCTGTCAGCCCTCTACCACTGCTGGGCAAGGTCAGCCCCGGTATTCCGGGAAGCTGGAGCTGGGGGGACGCACAGGGCGCTGGGCCTCAGCCACCCTCCAGCCCCGGGCTCCAGCCTCTGGGAACCCCGAGGGAGAAGCAGTCCGGCCGTGTGTGAGTCCTGTCTCAGTGTGGAGGAGCTGGCTGGCTGCCCAGGGGCCCAGGAGGAGAGGGCCCGGGACCCAGGGGCGCCCTCTGTGTCTCTGTGTGGGGGTGCAGGGCAGCGCTGGCTGCCTCTGTCCTGTGTGTGACCCTGCCCTCGAGGGGTCCTGTCCCGTCAGTCCCGAGGGAGCCACAACCAAAGTCGCAGGGAGATGGTGAGGAAGGAGGCCCAGGGGTCCTCTGGAGAGCATGGCGGACTGCTCGGTCTCCAGCTGGGTGTCTCCCGGGGAGCTGGAAGGCCAGCGTCGCTTCCCCCTCACGCCCTCCCACTGCAGGCAGCCCTTCTGCTTCCCCAATGCCTTATGCCTGGGCACACTGCCACAGAATATGCAATACGTGTGGGTGACATGCCCCCACGCCCACACCCCACCCCGGGCAGCCCCTGGACCCCAAAGGCTACGGCTGCCGCAGCCTCCCTTCCGCCCCTCCTGCCTATCTGTCTTCACACTGAGAATGGCGTCTAATAAATGCTGTCCATGGAGACCGGGCTCAGGCTCAGCTGCCTCTGTATCGTGTACCCTTGGCACTGCCAGGGAGCGGCCATTCCCACCCCCTGGCCCTGCTGCCGAGGTCTACAGACACACCAAGCTGATGCCCCCCAGGCTGACCAAAGCCTTTGCTTCGGTGGCCTTATGAAGAAACCTGGGGTTGACCAAGGGATCCTTTTATAATTTCCTCCAAGATCCAGATTTTCTGTGTCATCCTGGAACGCCTATGAGAGCAAGATAAGCCCTTAGAAGAGAAATCACCTGATCCAGTCTTCCCCTCGTACGTGAGTACACGGAAGCCCAGAGAGGGCAGGTCACTTGCCAGGAGTCACACAGCCATGAGTGGCAGGCCCAGGATTAGAACCAGAACTGAGCGTTCCAAATCCAGTGTTCTCGCTCCTCACGCAGCCTGCAGAGTCTGGCCAGACGCACCCCAGCTGCCAGGGACCCCTTCTTGTCTGCCAGAGTGAGGATTCCCTTCTCTACCAGCGGGGATTCTCGGGTTCAGGCGTCTGATTGACACAAAAATGTTTTTTTCAAAGGAAGGCACATCACAAGCACCTGTCTTCAGGTGTATTTCTCTCTGGGTGCGGAGGGATAACTCGGTGGGGACTGGGCCCCTGATCCCAGAACAGACCCAAGGAGCAGGTGCGCCCTCCCGGCTGGTGCCAGAGGCTTCCAGATGTCACTAAGTATGGCCCACAGTAACACCTTGTCCACCACAACCCCATTTCTATCTCTCTGCATGCCTTTCTGCCCACCAAGCTTTCATGAAATAAGACTTAACCCTTACTATAGCCAACGCCGCATTCTAGTACTTTCTATTCTCGTTCATGTTATAAAATGCTGGTCACAACCCACTAAACTGATTTCTCTGTCCACTAATGGTTTGCTCCTTACAGGTCAAAATGCTCCAGGGAAATAAAGGGGGAGGGGTGGATAGGGGCAACTTCTTCAGGTCCCCCCCACATCTACTCACTTGGATCACCTGAAATATACAGGAAGAGACCTATTTATTGGGGGTTCAGAGTTCAAAGAAAGAGGTAGCGGCACCCAGACTTGTCTCCCAGGAGGCAGGACCCAGCCAATCTTCACGCGACCGCACTCCCTGCACCTGCAGGCGGGCTCCCGGGACGAGCTCCTCCCTGGCTCGTGGTTCTGAGAGTGGTTGTGGCAGAACTGGACATTAGTGCTTGTTGGCTCACCCGCACCTAAGACCAGCCCATCCATAGCCAGGGCTTCCTGCCCGTGGCCCAGCTGTCTCTGTCTTTCTTAGCAAATAAATGCGACAATAGAAATGATGTCATTTCTGAGGTCGGCAGGGACCAGCGCAAGGTCGCTTTTACTTTCTTAAGCAGCTCTTATGGGACATAAATATGCTGACACCTGCCCTCGTTTCTTCCTCACCGGGGGCAAAATACTCAGAACTTGGAGGAATCCCCAAGGGGCTACATTCACCCCAGTCTTCTGAGGGGTGATCACAATGAAGGCAGTGATGACCTGCACCCCAGCCCCCCACCCCCAGCTCCTAAGGACTCAGAGCTGTCTGGAGGACTATGTGGGCTCTTTATCTCCGAAAAATGCCATCCCCACCCTCCTCACTTCCGCCCAGCATCGGAGGCATCGTGTGCTCAAAAATATATGTACAGCAAAACAAAAATAGAAAACCAGCACCGCAGAGTGGATGTGGGGTATAAATATACCAAGATCCCCGCTGATGTGGTTACTCCGCGTAAGCTTCAGATAGAGACAGAATCTTCCTGGGAGCCCAGAGAGGGAGAGGCGTGCAGTGACAGGTCCTCCCCAAATGGCTCCTGGGGTATGCCTCGTGCAAAAAGGGTTCCGTGGGCAAACGAATCTGGGGAAACGCAGCACACGTCACTCACATGTGGAGCTTCCTGAGCGATCTTGGCTTAGTAAAAGCTAAGAAAACCATGCAGCAAACACGGCTGTTTACCTGTGCTTAACCTAGCCTTCCCCACACTCTTCCGCAGCACCAGAGCCCTCCGCCATCTCCGCACAGCCTGGGTTCACAGAGCACGCTTTGGGACGTGCCGATCGAGTGAAATCTGTCTCATCCAGAGGCTTGTCCTTCCCCCTCAGTAAATTCTAAAAGGAGTTTAGCTTATAAGTCCTTTTCTGTCTGAGGACCATGACCTTTGCAAAATACATACGTTATTCTCAATTGTGTGTCCACTCAAAGCAAAGCTCGGAGCAGCTCCCTTGCCAGGATCAAGCCACGGATCGGTGGCGGAGCTGGGATCTGAGCCCAGAACCGATGGCCCCCAAGCAGTGTGCTCTCACCCACCTCACTATGTCCTTTCACAGAGCTGTTCAGGGCACGTTGTTTCTAATTCAGAACCTTGGTGAGAGGGGATACTATGAATCTAAAAACGTCACCCTCCAAAGATGGCAGATGCCAATGGAGCTGAGAAATCCTGTCCCACCTGAGGTCCTCCCAGCTCCCACTGAAGACCATCTAGCTCTTTCCACAGGCTCAACATGAATCCCCACCAAGCTCCCCAGCATCCCTACTACTTATCTCAGGAAGGCAGCACCAGGAGAAAACTTCTGTATGACAGACGATCGCCCAGGTTGGCCATGCCAGCCTCCCCACCCAGGGCACCTGTGGCCATCTCCACTGAGAAGCGTCAAGTGGGGGGCCCCTCTGACTCCCAGGGCTGGGTCCCAGTTGGAAGGCTGAGAGACCATTTCCCCGAGGGGTGCTCCAGAAGGAGCAGTCTACAGAGGACGCTGTCCCCTCCTCTTGCCCAGGTGACAGTGAGCCTGGAACACAGCCTTGAGCACCACCACCACCACCTTTGGAAGATTGCAAAGATGCATGCACACACACACACACACACACACACACACACACACACACACACACACACTGAGATCTTTGGCTCAGCTCCTCTTTTTCAGTGGAAGAGATTTTGGCTCACAGAGAGGAAGTGAGATGCTCAAGGTCATGAAGCAAGATAATGATGTAGCCGGGATTAGTATCCAGAGAGGCTCACTTTCCACTCCCCTACACACACACACACACACACACACACACACACAGGGGCCCAGATGAAAGTCACTAACCTCTGAGGTTGAGTCATTCTGATGCTGGAAATTTCCCACTTGCACCAGGAGACCCCTGCCCCTCAGTCTTCCAGCACCAGGGGAGGGCTTTGTGTGTGGTGCCAGCCCCTTAGGCAGGGGCTGTGATGGAATTGACCTCAGTGATCTTCTCTGGCCATGAACCCCCAAGAATCCACGTGATGGCATTTTCCATTGACAAAGCTCTCACTTCGTTCTCTCATCTTATCATCGAAAAATGCTGTGATTTAAGGGAGAGTTAACGTCCCCATTTTACAACTGTCAGAACTGAAGCTCAGAAAGAGGTCCTGAAAGCCGGGACCATTTCGCAGGGACCTCTGTATCTGAGAGCCACACCAACTGCTGGGCCATTTCCTTGGCCTCGGACGTGCGGGGCCGGGGCTGGTGCTCGGTCCCAGCTGCTCGTCGTGCTGTTCCCATGGGTCAGGGAGCCCCCAGCTGGACACGGCTCACAGAACCCACTAGCAGAAGGAGAAAAGGGGTCATGAACACTTTCCCCACTTTACCCTGTGTCCTGGGCAAACTCTGCCCAGAGCCCTAGACTTGGGACCAAGGGAAGCCAAATGTCCAGCCAACAACTCCTGCCTTTCAGACAGAAGGGCAAATGTTCTGGGGGGGGAAAGGTAGTGCGTTCGACCTGGACCCAATTCCCAAAACAGCACTCTTCCACAGTTCTTGTTCCCTAAAGAGGGAGCATGGGACCAGGTCATCCCCAGCTACAGAATGTTCTGGTCTGACTACCAGATCAGAGGGGCAGGAAGAGGCCCACATCCCGGGGCTGGAATGGAGCCATCATCGGGGTTGGAGAGGGACTACCCTTTCATAGTGCGCAGGTCCATCTGGGGAGACCGTGGGCACCGCTGGAGAAGGAAGCCTGGCCTTTCTTGTGCTCTGTCCTCGTTTTGTAGTAAAAACTCTCATCCAGGGCAGAAAAAGGACACTTCCGGCTAGCGGGAACACTGTACAGCTGGTGTTCTTGCCAGGTTCTCTCCAAAGGTAAGGGAGACACCAGAGAATTAAGGGTCCATTCATTCTCGAGCCTCTACTATGTGCCACGGAGTTTACAGATCTTACAACCACCTTGTGAGGCGGCTACTGATGCCCTCGTGTTCGGTAGATGAGAAAGGTGAGACTCAGAGAGGTTAGGTGATTTACCCAAGGTCACACAGCTAGTAAGTGGCAAAGCCCATCCAGGACCCTCTGACTCTTAAGCTCAGTCCCTTTCTCCTGCACCTCCATGCCTGGAAGGCATGTAATCCAGCCTCCCTCCCAAAGCAAGAATCACCTCAATGGCTTCCCAGCAGGTCGTACAGCCTCCATTTCCTCTGAGGCAGCCCCATCATTCACTGAACAGCAGCGCTAATGACCATAAATGTCTTCCTTCTATTGAGACAAGAACTGCTTCCAGGTCTGGCTGTGCCCTCTGGAACCACATGAAGTAGTTCTTTCTGTTGTGGGCATCTCGCCAAAGGATTCAGGATGGCTCCCCCCATGGAAAGGGGCTCCCCTCCCCTTCTCTAGGTTAAACACCCTATTCTTTCAATCCTGCTTTCCAGGGCAGGGCAAATAGACCCCACCGACCCACCCACCCAACTCCCCACTCAGTGAGGGCTTCAGCTTACCTCTTCCCCTGGGGCTTGGCACACCATATGTGGTCCAGCGAGCACAGAGAAATAGGGAACATTCCCTCCCTTGCCCTGGATGCTATCCTCTTATTAATGCAGCCTAAGAATGAGTCTGACTTACTGGCTCATGCAGAGCTTGCAGCCCCCAAACCTACCCCTGAGTTTGTTATGTGAACCACTGTGGCAGACACGATTGGTTACCTAATCAGAAATCATCCCCGAGCCCTCGTGCCTTGATGGCAGAAGATTGAGATTTCTCAGGTGCTCACTCTTTCCCAACTTCATTTCTAGAGACTAAGTGGGTCTTGGTGAACCTCCACATCTTTCCAAAGATGGGATAAGATATGAGTGTATTCAGTTCTGGTCAATGGGCTCTTCAGGGAAGTCTGCTGGGACAGAAAGGCTTTCCTCCTCCTAAAAGGAATCACTGTGGAGGAAATGCCAATCTACTTTGACTGGACCTTGCCAGGTCTATGTGTGATGGCTGGAACAGTGGCAGCCATCTTATGACCATGAGAAAAGCCATCATGAACGCAAGATGGTAGAAGGAAGAGATGGAGAGCTTTCTTATCACCGTGACATTGAGCAATACCTGGAGCCCCAAACATCAGTACCTCTTGTCACAGAAGGTGGGAAGTGGTGCTGCTGGAGCGAGCTTTTCCCCTTCTTGGCAGCTGAAAGCCCCATGGCTCCCATGCTCCTATGAAAGGATTATTGCATAGTGTGAATCTGGTAGGCCACAAGGAAGAAATGGCTTTGTTTTTCCTCCCTTCATGGCACTTAGCAACGTTGGGTTGAGGCCCCCATTCCTGTCTCTTAAATAACAGCTGGAGCTAATCCCAAAGTTTTGTGGTCACTCTTGGTCTAAGGAAGTCCAGTCTGTCTAGTTCGGTTGAAAACTTTAACCTCAAAACCATTTTAATGCCAATATTCTCTCTGCTCCAGAGGGACTTCAAGGGTGGGGGGAGTCCTGCTCTTCTCCCCACCGCCCCCCCCCCAACCCTCTATTTCTAGCTATTCCACGGCCGGGCTGCCGAAGAGGGCTAAAAAGAGGAGCAAAGCCCTCCCTGTGCCCTGGCTCCAGGTGCTGGCTCCAGGGCCCTGTGCGGGGTTTTCGGAAGCCATATAGGAGCCTCTTCACTCCCCTGAACCCCAGAGGGGCAACCCAGTGCCCCCACAGCTCCAGCCTTTGGAGGGGGGAGGTCCCCTCACAGCGTCCTCTGTCCCCACAGCTGCAGCTCTTGGAAAGCTGTAAACAATCCAAAACTGGCCCCTCCGCCTTCCAGTGTCTACTTGAACCACAGGACACTTATACATCCTGACCACGGCAGGTGGCGAGAGTGCAGACAGCCCCCAGTGAGCCCCGCCACTGTCCCCACTATTCTTTACCCCTGTTCAAGCAGGCAGAGGGTAGAGCAGCAAGTTCGTTCCTGAAGTAGACACCCAACCTGGGAAGCAGACGCCATCTCCCCGTGTTGTGTATTTGTAGGAGGGATTCCTGGGCGCCCACTGCCCCACTTGGCCAGGTTAGGGGAGGGGACACAGCCTTCTTCCCCCAGGCTGACAACTCACAGCTAAAGTGATCCTTCCTCCTCTCTCTGCTCTCCTGCTTATTCAAACCATGGAGGATTGAGGACATCTCTTTGTCCTTGACCCGGCATTCTGGTAGCAAATTCCAGGTAAGAGAAAAAGTCAGTGCCTATGATGTACGTTGGGAGCCAGGCCTCCCTCGCACGAAGCTGAGCAGTTGCTCTTTTTAACTTCAGTGCACGATCTCACCGACTTAGCACGACGAGATCTTATCTGGTTTGTTACAGGCTTTTGATGGCGTTCCAGGTGTTGAAGCCCGGTTCCACTATTCAATCTATACTCACTCTCTCCCAGCTCCCTGTCACCCACAGATTTAATAATCCAGCCTCCAGTGCCATTATTCAAGCCTTTGATGAAACTATCAAAGAGGACAGGACAAAATAGAGGACCCTTAATTCAGGGTGACATTTATTACAGCATCTTCTTGGTGAACGGTTACTGGCTCCAACCACTTACCCCTTCCTTTTATCTGTGCTCTCAGGTTGTGCGTTTAATCAAAGCTCACAGGTGGCTGGGCTCCAGTTACATGAGCACAGTTCTTGAGTCCCCGGATGTCACTGTCCTGGGCTGGGGATTTGAACTTGCTGAAAACAGCAGGTGCTTCCTCACCTGGCTCTGCCTTCGCCCCCTCCCCCCCACCCCCACTTTTGGGCTTCTTCCTTCTGCTCCACTCCAGCCCCAGCTCCTGAGCTGAGCTCCGCCCTATCGCCCGCTTCTCAGCTCTGACTCAGCCCCTCTCTCAGGCGGCCGGTCTGACCCTAAGGGGACAGCCACCACTGGAGCCATCAGGGTGCCCCTAAGTCATCTGGAGCAGAGGTAGGTGGAGCAAAGACGATTTATTAAGCATGTGTGTGTGGCCAGAGCCGCATCACAACCCCGGGAGGGGGGGAAGGAGGCACATGCATCGCCTGGGAGAGGAGAGGTGGCAAGGGCGGTCACATCACTTGCCTAAGGTCACTCAACCAAGCAGTAAGTGCAGAACCAGGGTTTGACCCCAAGACTGTGTGTCTCTGCCTTCCACGCCCAGCCACCACACCCTCTGGCTAGCTGTGCCACTTTGTTGGGTCACCTTCCCACTGTTCCCCTCCCATTGCTGCTTCAGAAGCCCCTGGGGGGCAGAGTAAGCCTGAGCACAGCGCTTCGGGAGCCGCAGGGTGCAGGGGTGACATCAGGCTGCAGGGAATCCACTCCATTGTTCCCAAGACCTGAGCGATCTGGGATTAATCTTCCAGATTTGGCAGCACACAGGCGACACGAATCTGCTGCCACCACCCCCCTCCAGCCCGTCCTGGCGAACAGATGGGCAGACCCCTCCCTGGGGTCTAAGTAGGGCACTGCTGAGGCTGCTGGGAGCAGAGGGGAGGCCAGGCAGCCGGGGAGAGAGAACAGGGACAGACTCAGCTCCACGCCACCCTGTCCGTCCTCTCCCTGAGAGCAGGTAGAATGGGGGGGAGGGTTTAACCTGAAACTTTGTGCCTCAGGGACTAATGAAACGGGGTCTCTCAGGCCCTCGCAGCCTGGGGGTAAATGGAAACTCCCCTGAATCCTTGAAATACCATTTCTTCGACAGTCTCTTAGCTTTTTAATCACCCTCTTGGCTCCTTCCAGGAGTCCTGAGGGGCCTCACGTCACCTAAGCCACTGTGGAGTGGTCACCATTACACCCTCAGCTCCTGGGCCAGCCCCCACGCCAGGGTGACAGACAAAACATCATGAGGCCCGACTGTCCTGCCACCTGCCATTTGGGACAGAAGCCGCTCAAGGTGGGGACGGGGGAGGTTGTTCTGCGCCCACAGTGGTGGCCTCAGAGGCCACCCGGCCACAGGGTCCACCCCAATGAAGAGAGTCCCCGCCCCCCACACACACCCGGGGCCACACTGTATTCTAGAAGCGACTGCAGAAAGTGTTGTCCGATGCCCTGACATCTCGTGGCGAGCCTCGTGACCAGACCTTCAGGTTTGCACTCTCCTGAGGTCATGAGGCCTGACATCAGAACTTTAATGCCACACTCCCTGAGTATTTCCCTGCTGGGCTAACTGCTTCTCCCCATGTGAAGATGGCCAAGAAGCATCTCGAATCCTGATACCAAGTGACCCCCTCAGACTCCACGGTGTCATAGCGTGCACTCCTGGAGGAGTCCATCTTTGGCCCCCTGCAGACCCCCATGCTTTGCGCCACTGCTGAGACCTAGGCCCCAGGGACAGACCTGGACAAGGCCCACTCCCACCCACCCCCCACTAGAAGTGTGGTCCCATGGCCAACCGAGCTGTGCGGTCAGTGTGGAGCAGTGGCGGCTGAGGAGCGGCAGAAACGGAGGGGGCTCCGGGGCTGGGGGCGAGGTGTGTGCGGGTGGAGCAGCTCCTGCCCAGGCCCTGAGGGAAGGTTGGGGTGTAGCAAGTGGCAACAACATTTCAGAGAGAGGAGCCTCATCTGGGCTCCCACAGGGAATGCTCTCAGAAGGATCCAGAACAAGGGGAAGAGCCCAGGGCTGCCTTGGAAAGGGAAGGGAGTGGGGCTGAGGAGAGTAGCTCTGTATGGGTCTCCTTCCCGGTTACCTCTCTAGAGCCTCATAGGCATCAGAGGATGGCGTGCAAGTGTGGGAGGGAAGGAAGGAAGAAAGGGAGGAGGAGAATGGAAGATCTTAGAAGCTTCTCCCAAGCTAAAGGGGTGGCTCAATCAGCCGAAGGCAACAGGGAGCCACGGGAAGTTTCAAAACAGGGGAACAATGCATGTCATTTAGTTTCCAGAAGATAAACCTGCAGCAAGTGCCAGCTGACGGTGCAGCTGCTCCCTGAAATGAGGGGGCGGGTGGGGGGTCCCCTCTCCATACAGCCTGGACAGAGGAGCAGCAGGGAACACGCAGCAGTCCCCCTCTCCAAGAGCTGTGGGGGGGATGCCCAGCTGCTGCTTTCAGGGCCAAGAACAAGCTACTCCCCCCGCAACACCCCCCAATACCCCCTTAGGCCCATCTGCCAGGGAGGCCAAGGAGGAGGCCAAGTGTCCCTGCAGCACAGCCCAGAAGGGAGAAGATTCTTAAAAACCCCGTGATAGATCCCCCCCCACCCCCGGCTCTCCCTGGCCCCACGTTTCACGGGAACTTCCAGCCCACGGATCAGACCTCTGGCGGTGGCGGAGGTGGTGGAGGTGGCGGCGGTGACTGGCAGCCCCAGAGCCCTGCCTCCAGGAGGACAGAGAGGAGGACCAGAAGCCTCCAGGAGTCGGCCAATGGCAGGAGGGGCGGGGCCACACATCTACCTGGCTCCTCCACCACCAACAAAGGAAACAGGAAAGCCCAAGTCCCTCCCCTCCCTCGGATACCACCTCCCTTGGGGCCAGCCTTGGGCTGGGAGTGGGGATGGGCAAGGGAATAGCTTCTCCAGGTACTGGGCTCAGAGTTCCACCCGGACCACCCACACTGCTGGCGCGGTATTCCCACGGGGAGCCCCAAAAATGAACATCAGGGGCACCTCGGTGGCCCAGTCAACTGGGCAGCCGATTCTTGATTTTGGCTTGGAGTCATGATCTCGGGGTACTGGGATCGAGTCCCGTGTTGGGCTCCACACTTGGTGGGGAGTCTGCTTCAGGATGCTCTTTCTCTCCCTCTGCCCCTCCCCCCCCTGTAAAATAAACAAAATCAATCTTAAAAAAAAAAAAATGAACAGCGGCTACCCTCACTCCATCCTGCTCTGGGGTGTTAAAATGGACAGTGTCATCCACCAAACCCCCCCCCCCGCTGCTTTACAGTTAACCCCTTCATCTGCTCCCCCACTGTGTAAAGTGGTTAAAATCATGCCCTCCCCCACGCCCGGCAGATGAGGGACCCACACTTCAGCTAGGCCAGTGGACTTGTCCGAAATCCCACAGCTAAAACACCTGGGAAGAGGGAGTTCTCACTTCCAAGCCCATCAACAGCGAGGCCCGGATGAACCCACAGCTGGTTCCGGTTCAGAACAAGCCGGCCGGTCCTCGAATGTCCTCCATTCCTGAACGGCCCACAGGGGCTGCCTGATTCTGTCCTCCCTTTGTGAATCAGGACACTGGATGTAGAAAGCTGAAATAACGTGTCCAGAGGGACACAAGCGAAGGGGCGGAGCGAGGTCTAGCCAAAAGGCCTCTGGTTTTAACAACTGTGGAGAGCACTTGGCCCCTTCCTGGCTGTCAGTTCATGCTCAAAAATCTGACCCTTGCCTCCAGACAATGCCCCCGTCCCTGAGGCGACACTGAGGACTGTTCCCAGCAGGGCCGTGAAGTATCCACTCGCCTTTCGTGGCCGCCATCAGCATAACGCGGGACCCATCATTTCACAGATTTGGCCAGAGTTGGAAGGAACTCTGGAGGCATCTCAATGTGCCCGTTTCACTCATCGGGAAACTGAGGTGCTACCAAGAAGGTGGTCGTGGGGGTCAGCCGCTCTGAACTGAGAGACTGGGCGGCAGGGAGAAGCCTGGCCAGCCTGGCCCCGGGGTCCTTGGCAAGGGAAGGATGTATATGGGCAGAGTTCCGAGGGACACAGGCTTCGCCCGCCCTGGCCTGCCCCCGGGACCCGTGGGCCAAGTTAAAATGATCTATTAGAGCAAAGAGAACAGAGGCCCTTGTTGAGAACCTACCAGATGCCAGTACCACGCAAGGCAGGAGTCACTCTCCCCATTTTTCAGATGAGGCCAAGACTCAGGGAGGTTGAATGACTTGCCCAAGGTCACACAGGGGGAAAGAGCAGAGCCCGGAGAGAAAATACAATGTTCTTCCCCCTCTGCTTCATTCCCGCACGACCTGAGCTACTAGGCCGCTCTTTGCTTTGGGCTGGAATGGCCTACTTCATCCGCTCAGCCAGCATCCCTGAGACTGGGCCTCTGTGGTCCTTGGGCCGGCTCCCCCGAGCCCGTGCATCTGGGAGCCTTCTGTGCTGTCCCCCAGCCACAAGGTTCTTCTCATCAGATGGTGCTGAGGCAGCGCAAGACCTGCTCACCAGACCCAGCCCCTGAGAATCTCCAGGCAATCACCTGGGAATCTGCATTCTAACGGGAACATTCTGTTAGCACTCTTTTGAAGAAAGAAGGTGAAAAAAGGCTGGGATGTGCCGCTCCTTGGGTCTCTCTCTGTTGGAGAAGGAAAAGCAGTTTCCACTCTACCCTCTGAGGGCTAAAGCAAGCAGGGATGCCCTTTTGGTGGAATCGAAAAGGAGCTCCTTCTGGGAGGGATGGCCTCATGGGGTGAGCAAAGAGCCCCTTCGTGTGGCCAAAAGGACACCCCTTCCTCAGGCACACAATGTGGGGAGACGCTCTGTGGGGACAGGGTGTCAGTCCCCTCCTGCACGGTTACTTTTCAGTCAGGAGACTGTCCTGACACGTCTTCCCACCCGCCCCCTCCCTGCTAAAACCTATCTCTGCTGTGGAGAAAAGGTCATTTCCCCCAGAGTCACTAAAAATTACACATGAACGGCCCTACTGATTTCCAGCAGTTTCCAATGCTGGCTTTGGCCAAAAACTTCTTAAAAAGGCCATCCTCCCCTCTTATTCCATAGCGTTTACATTTTATAACATTTAAACAGAACCGC
The DNA here is from genome assembly GCA_028646535.1 of Procyon lotor. Classification (NCBI taxonomy): domain Eukaryota; kingdom Metazoa; phylum Chordata; class Mammalia; order Carnivora; family Procyonidae; genus Procyon; species Procyon lotor. Next base: position 99,875,733 of record CM053610.1, on the reverse strand, counting down.
TTTTAAGCAGAGATATGCAGTCCTCTCCTCTCATGTCCCCATAAAAAGTAAAATCTGAGAAACGTCTACATTGGATGGCTGAGGAATGTCTGCTAAGCCCAGCGACGATTAGTTCCTCCTGCAAAATCATTCTGGAAGACTGCTGCCTCAAACCTGGGAACTCCTTCCTCCGAGAAGCTCTCACGCCTCTCATCCGGCCTCTGGGATATGGATGTCCATCCCGAGGAGAAGGTGACCCTGGAAAAGCTGCTTCTCCACTCTTTATCCACATGACAGCTACATCGACTGCCCCCTCTGACGTGTGGAGGGCAGAGATTACTAAGAACTACATATAGTATTTGATTTGCCAGGTCAACCCTATAGGGCGACCATGATTGTTACACTCATCTTACAGATGGGAAACTGAGGCTCGGGCAAGTCAACAGACCTGCCCAGCCCTGATTCCACAGCTTATGCCCTTCGAGGCTCCTGGCCCTCACCAAGATGTCCCTGAACTGACAGGACATCTAAAACCTGGAGCCAGGGCTGGGGTCCCGCCACCCTCTTAAGCCAGCCGGCACACCCCCTCCCTCCCCCACCCATCCTGGTTAAGGACCACTTGACTGTATCTTCCACTGGAGCCCTCAGCCCCTCTGGTCCGACATTCTGCATCTCTCTGAATCACTCACCCCTACAATTCTCAAGATGGGGGATGCTTTTTGACGGGAAAAGTCCCCCCAGGCGACTTGATGGTTCTTAGAAGCTGGGTGGGCGGCCGCCGCGTTCTCGCTCAGCAGCTGGGGCAGCACGCCACCTAGCGGCTGTGCGGTGAACCACGTATTGGCTCGCGGACTAGAGCAGAGCCTGGGATCTGCGAGGGCCTTAGGTTGTCGGGTGGGCCAGCTCAGGTTCAGAGAGGGGAAGTGACCCGCCTAAAGACACACAGCAAGTTAGAACCAGTCTCTCCAGGACCATTACCCAACTCTTGGGTAGCAGGACTGTGCTGCCCCACTTCCCTGCTGTTCTGGGGAACTGTGCGTCTAGAGGCAGCTCGAAATCCTGGTAGTCGTGTGAAGGCAGGGTCCCCATTCTCAGGATGCACCACCTTCCTGGTATGGCATCCTTTATTCTGTTTATCACTTTTAAATAAGTAAAGATATATGGGATAAAGTCCAGAAGCTACCAAGAGGGTATGTGGTGAAGAAGGAGTCTTTTACCCCAGCCCCCCAAACAGCTCCCAGCCACAGCAGCATCCAGTGTTACCCATTTCTACACATCTGTCCGGAAATCGTCTGTATCTTTATAAGGGTGATTTTTTATTTTTTATGCAAATGGTAGCATTTCCTATATGGGGCACTTAACAAAGCATGTCGGAGTCATTGAACATGCCCACAGAGAGCACTCTCGTTCCCGTGGAAAGCCTCGCTGTGGGGGTGTATGAAGGCATCGGCATGTACTTAACTATTTTCCCTTTGATGGACATTTAGGTGGTTCCACTCCACTGCTGTAACACACATAGAATAAATTCCTCGAAATAGCATAGATGGGATTATCACTCGCTCTGGTCTCCTACACCAGAAAACCCACCCCAATAAGAGCTTAAATATGAAACGAGTCTAAAGGCAGATGGTCCAGAGGCACACGGCAGACCCATGGAGGAGCAGAGGTATGCCTGTGAAAATTTGATAGATATCACCGAACTGCCTTCCCAGAGGCTCTGTCTTCATTTCCTCCATCGGTATGCAAGTGTTTCCCTAAAGTCTGGCCAACATCACCTTGTCATACTTTGCTTGAACTTTCCAATTAAGGGGCACCTGGGTGGCTCAGTCAGTTAAGCATCCCACTCTTGATTTCCATCCAGGTCATGATCTCAGGGTTGTGAGATTGAGCCCCGAGTCTGGCTCTGAGCTTAAGCTAGAGCCTGCTTAAAAGTCTCTCTTTCTCAGGGCGCCTGGGTGGCTCAGTTGGTAAAGTGTCTCCCTTCAGCTCAGGTCATAATCCCACGGTCCTGGGATTGAGTCCCACATTGGGGTCCCTGCTTAGTGGGGAGCCTGCTTCCCCCTCTCTCTGCCTGCCTCTCTGCCTACTTGTGATCTCTCTCCTCTCTGTCAAATAAATAAAAATCTTTAAAAAAAAAAAAGATGACCTGATAAAAAAAATAAAATCTTTAAAATAAATAAATAATAAAAGTCCACAATTGAATAGGTAAAAATCACATTTATTGTACTTTTAATTTGTATTTCTCTTGTCATGAGTGAAGTCGAATATCCCCTCATGGGTCTAAGATGCCTTTCCTTTTCCACGGATTGTCTGCTTATGTTAATTGTCCACTTTCCTTTTGTGTATCTGGTCCTGGTTGTATTGAATTTTTGTTAACACCATTATTAGGAAGCAATTCACATCCCGCAAAGTTCAGCCCATGAAGTGATGCCTATCAAATTTTCACAGGCTGTGCAACCATTGCCACCACCGAATTCTAGAACATTTTGTCTCCCTCACAAAACGAAACCCAGTGTACCCCTAATTAGTCTGCTCCCCTAACCAGGATCCTCACCATCCCCCACCAGGCCCAAGCAACCACCAACCTCTTTTCCCCATAGTTTTGCCTCTTCTGGACATTTCATGTAAATAGAAGCAGAGGGCAGACTTCTTTCACTCAGTGTTTTGTTTTCAAGGCTCAACCGTGTGGTAGCAGGCACCAGTATTTCATTCCTTTCATTGTTGTATAATATTCCCTTGCGGGGTTGTACTTCATTTTGTACTCTTTTTTTTTTTTTTTTTTAGATTTTTATTTATTTATTTATTTAAGAGACACGGAGAGAGCATGAGCTAGAGGGAGCAGGGAGAAACGGGCTTCCCGCCGAGCAGGGAGCCCGATGCGGGGCTTGATCCCAGGACCTGGAGATCACAACCTGAGCCGAAGGCAGAGGCTTTCACCCACTGAGCCACCAGGCGCCCCACTGTTTCCACTCTTTGACCATCATAACTAATGCTGCTATAAAATAGTCATGTATCTGTTTTTGAGTGGAGGTATGTTTTAATTTCTCTTTGACGAATACTTCAGAGTAGATTGCTTAGTCTTATGGTAACTCTCTGTTTTGACCTTTTGAAGAACAGCCAAACTGTTTTCCAAATAGCTGATCACTTTACACTCCCACCAGCAGTATAAGAAGATTCCAGTTACTCTATATCCTCTCGCATATTTGTCATCTCCCCTCCCCGCCCTGCTTTTTTACAGCCGCTCTAGTAAGCGTGCAGTCGTCCCTCATTGTCAGTTTGCTGTGCATTTCCTTAATGGCTAAGCATGACCAAGCTCCTTTTCCTGTGTTATTAGCCATCTATATACCCTCTTCGGAGAAATATCTGTCACATTGATTTTTAAGACTCTTTAAATGTCAAGGAAATTAGCCCTTTGTGACATGAGTTGCAAATATTTGTTCACACTCATATATCTTCGATTTTATTTATGCTTTTTTCCTTCATGCAAGGTTATAGGTCATACCCAGAAAGACTTCAGCAAATGAATGGGGGTGGGGTGAGGGCAATAAACACTCAGTCCATAACAAGAGCATTTTAAAGCAAATCATTTCAGCTGTAATGACCTCAGTCTCTAATAACCAATAACTTTTTAAAGAAATGTAATCAAGGGGCACAAGAGTGCATCAGTCAGTTAAGCACCGGACTCTTGATTTTGGCTCAGGTCATGATCCCAGGGTCATGAGATTGAGCGCCACCACACACCCCATCCCACCCCCCAACCCCCGTGCCGGCTCCTCACTCAAGTCAACGTGGAGTCCGCTTGAGGTTCTCTCTCTCCCTCTCCTTGTGCTTTTCTCCACCCCCCCACTCCCCACCCCCGCTCACAAGTGCTAGCTCACTCACTCTCTAAATAAATAAACAAATAAAACCTTAAAAAATGTAATCAAGACACTTCTATCACAAATGCGGTAGCAGGAATAATAGACCCCTAAAGATGTTCATGTCTTAGTTCCCCAAACCTATGAATGTTACCTCACATAACAAAAGGGACTTTGTAGCCGTGATTAAATTAAGGCTTTTGAGGGGCACCCGGCTGGCTCAGTTCGTGGAGCACGTGACTCTCGATCTCTGGGTCATGAATTTAAGCCCCACATTGGGCCTAGAGCTGACTTTAAAAAATAAATACAGTTTTTTTTTAAACTGTATTTTAAAAAATTCAGTTTTTTTTAATTAAAAAAATTATTTAAAAAAAAGTTTTTAAAAATAAATTAAGGCTTCTGAGATGGTGGCAGGTAGAGGGTAGACTGGATTATTCAGGCAACAGGATTAGAGTCCGAGAAGGAGATGTGATTCCAGAAACTGGTCAGAGTGATGCAGGGCAGGGAGCTGAAGAGACCAGGCAGCCTCCAGGAACCAGAGGAGACAAGGGAACAGATCCTCCCCTAGAGCCTCAGGAAGGAACACAGTTCTTGATTTTGGTCCAAAGACTAAATTTCAGACTTCTGACTTCCAGAACAGTAAGATAATAAATGTGTTGTTTTCAGCCACTATGCCTATGGTACTGTGTTACAGCAGCAATTGGAAACTAATACAGCTTATAAAATTTTAGCATTATCGTCCAGACCAAGTTCAGTTTCCCCCAAATATTTTACAAACATTTTTTTTTCAGTTTGTTTACAGATCGTATTGTTTTAAATGTCAATAAGCATACATAGGGCCAGTGAATTTTTTAAATTATGATCTGGTTTAAATCAAATTAATAAAAACTGAATCCAAATAAATAAATACATAACCCATAAATAGAGCTCACAAGTCACTCGCTACTGACCTGGGCAAGTCATCTCCGTTCTGGGCCTGAGCTTCCTAATCTGAAAAGCAACGGGGTGGGGCTAGACAAGGTATTCCCTCTGGGATCCCCGAAATCGGATGCAAAGGAGGGAGGGTTCTCAGTCCCGACTGTGCCTTAAAATCCCCTACAGATGCCCTCACTCCTCCTCCAAAGGGTGTCAAACACAGGAGCCTGGGAGTTCTTCTGTGTAAGGCCCACATCCCAGAGGCTGGTGTAAATTTAGAGACTTAACAGAGTCGGGGAGAGAAAATATCCTGGACTTACTCAACAGCATCTTCAAAGGAAGATATCTGCCCCATGATACACCCATTCAATTCAGCCATCATCATGGTTCGTTCTCTCTGAGCAAGGGAGCTGAGCTGGGGGCCAGACCAGCGGAGCTGCCAGGCTGAGCAGATGAGATACAGGAAGCCCGGTGAAATTTGAATTTCAAATAAATAATGAATCATCTTAGAGATCTTTTAGTATAAGTGTACCCCCAAACAATATTGGAGATATGCTTATCCTAAAAAATGACTCATGGCTCATTTGAAATCATATTTAACTGGAAGTCCATGCTTTATCTGGATCTGACTTGATCGGGCTCCCAGAAGACCAAGAAACACCTGCTTCCGGGATCTAGGGAGGCGCTCCAAAGGAAAATGGGAGGGGCTGCCAAAAAGACGTTCAGAAAGAAAGGCAGAGAGAAGCTTTGAGAATGACTTTCTGAGAGTCTGAAGCTGGAAGGAGCAGGTGACTCCTAATCTAATCATCTCCGGTCACCATAGAAACCACCAAAGTCCACGGGAAAAAGCTGGTGAACTCCAACATCCACCCTGTCTGCCAGGATAGCTCGTTCACGTTCCCCTCCCAGGACAGTTCTGGTCGGGCCTGGTTCCGCTATCTCAGTTTCTCTCCCAGGAGAGAGCTGGGACCTGATCCTGCCCTCTTCCTCCCAAGCCTCTTCTTCTGGCTGCCGGCCACAGCCTCAGATGGCTACCCTGCCGCAGCCACCCTGTTGAGAGCGATCACAAGAGAGCCCCATGCCTCAGAAAAATCAGAGCCAGATAGCAGTTATAGCAATACAGATAAATTTTATTCAGGACCATTACAACAGCAGAAAAGAGACCTTGGTATGGAATGGGGCCCCGTTCCAAATACAGCCTGGGCAAGTGGGAATTTATAACCAAGAGGTTGGAGGGGGGGCAGTTGGTGCACGGAAAATGACTAAAAGGGATAGCGCGGATTCTAGCCTGACCAATCAAACAGGATTCTTGCCGAAGACAGGCCCAAGGGATCAGACACCACCTGAGACGTGGTGGAGGATGAAGAACCTAGTAAGATATGGAAAGAGATCAGATATGGAGGATAGGGGGTTCTGGTTAGACCAACTTAGCAGGGCTCTTGCCGAAACTGGATTTGATATGGAAGTGCCCATATGGCTGTGGGAGAAGATTCAGGAGCTCGCCTAAAGTTTGGTCAAGCAAAAAATCTTTGTCACCTGTCCACGAGGAGGTCACATCCTAGCAGGGGAAAAGGACACAGGAGGGAAATGGCCCAAGGACATCCAGGAAAAGCTTGTTCAGAATAAAACAGGCCTGGCCGGACTGTCCATCCACATGTCTCTGTCCCTTCCTGGGTAAAGTTACTCTCCTAATCCAAAATGTGATTAAATTGATTGGGGAAATGTTCTATCTTTCAGACTAGACACAGGCAGGCAGTAAGCTCTGAATATAAATGCGGGAGTTTGCAGTGACGCATCTTCTATTTGACTCTGGAAATTAGAGGCTCTTTGAAGGTAGCATGCAAATTTGTTCAAAATGTCCCCAGCCAGAAAACTGGATCGTGCACTTATGCAAATCATGAGATGTGCTTTTGAATGCACAGCCTCGGGTCCTTCTGTGTACCTCTCTGCTGGGCCAGCCCTGACCTCAGAGCAGCGCTACTGGCTCTCCCCATGGTGCCTCCCACGGCACTTCCCCCCCTGTCCTCCTTCCCTTTGCACAAAAGCACTGAATGTCATTGTTCCCATTTTACAGATAGGAAAGTAGGGCTCTGAGTAATGAAGCAACTGAACCATGATCACTTTGTTCTAAGGCCCAGAGCCTTAGAACAGAAGCTGCCCCCCCCTTTTCCCTAGTGTAAGACAACTTGCACAGATGTCATCTCACTTCTGAAGACTCTGCATTTTTAGAGGAACATGAAGAATGTCCTATCTCTGTCCATTGGCCTTTCCACACACACGGGATTCTGTGGAAGGGGCACCCTTAACACTTAGTAAGTAAATTTCTTCCCTTTGCTAAAAATTTGCTTCCTTTCCTGTAACTCCAATCCTCATGGAAGCTGTTGTCCTTATTTTTTTTTTAAGATTGATTGATTGATTGATTGATTGATTTGACAGTGAGAGGGAGAGAGAGAGCACAAGCAGGGGGAATACCAGGCAGAAGGAGAGGGAGAAGCAGGCTCCCTGCTTGGCAGGAAGCCCAATGTGGGGCTTGATCCCAGGAGCCTGGGATCATGAACCAAGCCGAAGGCAGACGCTTAACCGACTGAGCCACCCAGGCGCCCCTGCTGTTGTCTTTAATCAAGACAAGCAAATCTGAGCAATTACAAGACAGCTGCTCTTCTGATGGCCAAGAGCACCACACAGAGCAGACTAGCCCACCTTTGACTCTGTACAGGCTCAGAAAGTTTTGAGGTTTGGTTTGTGGCCATGTTACTTAACCCAGGGAACCAAAATTATGAGGCCAATTTGTATCCAACATACGCATTAAGCTCCACCCTTAAATTTCACCAAATAAGAATCTGGAGGATTTTGCAAACATTCCCACCCAGATTCTTCTCTACTTTTCTCGAGATTTCCATCTCCTGAGACTCTGATGCCTTAACCCCAAGATCACTGCCACCTAGGGACACTAACGTCAACCCTAGTTTTCACCCGTGAAGCCTAGCCAGTTTGGCAGAGACCTGGAGCCTCACTCTAGGTCACCCCCCATTGTGAAGGCTCGCTGGTCACCCCCATGGTGTCCACATAGTTGTCTCAGCCTGGAATGCCCCCTTCTCCACCTGGAGCAATCCTGCCTCTCCTTCAACTCCCTGCTCAAAACTCCCCAGAATTCCAGCTTCATGGCACTGCTCTGAGAACTGAGCTCAAGTACAGGTGGACACAGACAGGGGCACTGAGCCAGGACAGCACGGATTGTCGCTGTCATGTCCTCGCTCCTGCCCCTCTTGAGAAATCCACCCCCTTCCCAATTCCTTCTGCCTCTTACACTGCTGCATGGTGACTGGTGTGCTCCCCCCTCTCCTCCATAAAATCCTAAACTCCTTGAAGGCAGGGATCTTATCTTGCTTGACTTTGCAAGTCAGCTTCCAGGACTTCCCATTCCTGGCTCTGGGCCTGGCACTTAGGTTTCCATGTATATTTGCCAATAAATCCTCCTGTCTCCTGGACTCCAGGGAAAGCAACTTGATGAAAAGTGTGTGATAAAGTAAAATACATACACATTGTATGATGTGGCTGTGGACACAAAGACTGTGCTGCTAGTGACATCATGTCGGGCTGGTGACACCACTGGTCATTAAGAATGTTTACTTCAGGACAGAGTCCTTGGCTTGTGGGGGAAATGGTCCAGAGCCCCACTGAGTGTGTCACTGTGGCTGTAGGAACTGTCTCCAATAGGGACGGGGCTATCCAGCTGGTGTCTGTTGTCTGCTCGGTCTGCCCTCACGCCTCTCTACAGGCCCAGGGTCTCAGTTAATATTTTTTTGATAACTGCATGGATTCCTTTGCAATCACATGAAACAAGCTGTGTTATGGAGGACAAGAAACTCAGAACTTCCTCTGTATCTGCATCTCTCCCACTGACGGAAGACAGCAGGCTCCCGAGAAGGAAGCGGAAAAGGTCCCAGAAGGTCTGTGGACCCCAGACACACTTGATGCTCCCTCGTGCCTCTGTGCCATCCCTCGGGCATTCTCTCCTCCGAGAAAGCCGTTCCCCTAATTACCTCCAATCTTTCGTCCAGGGCCCCACTTGTGCAACTTCCCTGCCGGGTCTTCCTGCAATAAAGTGTCTGGTGCAGTCCCTTCAGAGTTCTTCTGATTGAACACTGGTCATTTTCACAAGTTCAAGGAGTCTTAGGGTGAGAACGAAGAGTTGGCAGGCAGGTCCTACATCTGCACCTCAAGTAGTAACAAGATCTGCGGGGATGGGGAGAATATGTCCACTAGGTCTGAAGGAGTTGCCTCAAGGATTTGCACTCCCGCGTGTGGTGCGAAGGGCATGGGATGCCGACTAGAGGCCTGAAGATGAGGAAAGAGGACAGCAGGGGAGCTGAGACCTAGGATTTTTAAAGCCCTAAATCCTCAGCAAACAAGACCACTAGGTCTTTCTGCCACAGATGCCTCAGAGCAGCATCCTGGGAATCCACGAAGGAGCATTGGTGAAGGGGCTGTGCCGAAGGTACGGATTGGGGGGAGACTGAAGAAGCTACACGCACGCCCCCATTCCATCCCTCACTAGCATGATCCTAAGCTTGGCTTCTCTCAATTTCGTTTCCTCAGCTATAAAATGGTCTCCCGGGAACTGGAACTAGATTCCTGCGCCACTTTTCCGGAAGACGTGAACAACTCATCCAGAGGCACGTTCCAGGCTTCCCTGGGGGTTCCCCATACGGAAGAGATTCCCAGGAGGACGTTTCCACTTTGTGATGACTCTGACATCATTCGGCTCGCGATCTCTTTAAACGGTTTACAGAGCGCTCTGACATTCACAGGGCATTCTCGTTGCACCGTCCCCATCGGCCGCTTTTACAAACGGGAAGACCTGGGCCCGTAACTGGCCACTGTCACCCTGCGGAGACCAGCGCGCCGGGGACCTGCCCCGCGCGGAGACCGCGCGGAGGCCCGGGGGCGGGGCCACGGCGAGGGGCGGGGCCACTGCGCTGGTCACGTGACTCCCGGCCCGGAAGCGCTCGCTCCCGAGACCCCCGGGTGACGGGGTCGGGAGCTGCCGCCAGGAGAAACCCAGGAGGTCGCGGGGGCCCCTGCAGTTTCCCGCTCCCCGCATCCGCCGCCATGGCCTGGACCAAGTACCAGCTGTTCCTGGCCGGGCTCATGCTTGTCACCGGCTCCATCAACACGCTCTCGGCCAAGTGAGTCCGGGCCCGGCTGGGAGGGGAGGGGGCTCAGCGGGACCTGCCGCGGCCCGCGAGGGCGCCGGGCACCCCGCGCACCTTCGTCCTCCCGCTTCTCGGCTCTCCTTTCCCGGCTTCACCGGCTCGCCTCGTTTCTCCTGTCGGTTTACGCGGTTTTGGGTCCCCGAAGGGGCGCGCGGCCCGGGAAATGTGGACCTAGGCCGTGTTGCCGGCTGCAGGATCCGAGCCCCGGCTTTGATCGCTGTGTGCTTGATCCCGGCGAGTCACCTCCCGTCTCTACGCCTCAGTTTCCTCATCTTTAGACCAGTTCCCTCTCTGGCCCGTTCCAACACTGGCTGGAGGCCAGGCCCTCCGGGAGCTTTGGGCAGGGGTGGTGTGAAGGGGCGCTCTCGCACTCGTGCACGCCGACTGCAATAGAAGCCGTGAGGGCCTAGTGACCAGTGAGCATGGCAGGCTGCCGCGACCCCATGGGCTCCTCATGGAGGAGAGGTCATAGCTGGGCCTTGGCATTTTGATGGGATTTCTGCCTGTGGCCAGTCGTCGTTGCTGGGAACAACAAGTCCACACCGCAGTGTATGTAACTAGCACCAAATGCGCAGGCCAGATTTTATCCCCCAATCAAAGAAGGGCTTTTGAGCAGGGAGTGACATGTTAAAAGTGATACGATGAACCGGGTGGTCAAGATTGAGAGTAGTTTGGTGCAGGGAAAACCACTCCGAGGCTACTGCAGAGCAGCTGGGGGGTGGGGGCAGGTGGGAGAGACCAGTTGCAGAATGAAGCCATAAGGCCTGACCCACAGGATCAAGAGAGAGAGAGAGAGACCCCTCCAGGGTTTCTGGGAGAACAGAAGGGTCATGAACCCAGACAGGGAGGCCAGGTGCACAGTTCAGCTCTGAAGCAGGAGGGTGAGGTGCTTGTGGGACCGTGAAGACAGACCCTGGGAGGTTAGGAATTGAGGCCCCAGGGCTGTCATGAGGCCGAGGGGTGGAGCACAGCCTCCTCTGTAATGTACAGGAGGCAGCCCCTTTTCTTGGCAGCGCTTGGCAGTGGAGTTCTGGATTCCCCCCACCCCCCCACCCCCGTCTCTTTTGTCTGGGTCTGTGTTTTGAGCTGGTGTCCTGAGCCCCGTGGCCTCCGTCACTATAAGGGAGACTCAGCCTGAGAGCTCCCATCTCAGGATCCGAATGCAGCAGAACGAGTCGTCCCGTCTATCCGTCTGTCATACCATCCAAGTTCTCAGTCCTATGCTTAGAGAGTGGCTCTATGTCTGCCGGGGCTTCTGTGCCAAGGAGAGTCGAGATGGCTAGCTATTACTGGGATAAACTGACTCAGCTCCTTCCTGGTCAAGTAGGAGGCCCTGGGATTCTTGGCCCCAGGAGACCTTGCCCTTGGAGGCTGCCCAAGAGGCAGGAAAGACTCGCACGTGGGGACCCAGCCTTTGGCCCCGTCCCGTGCCAGGTCACCTGATATGGGGCCTTTCAGGAGCCTCCCTACCTCAAATGGGCCCCAGAGTTAAGCCCTATACGATGTTCTAAGGCCAGATTGGGAGAAGGATGCCCTCCGAGAGAAAACGTGAGAGGGCGGCTGTGTGCATCCTGGTGGAATTACTGATTGGAAATTACGCTCCGACCTGCAGTCTCTGGCGGGGACAGACAGGCTAGAATGGGACCACAGCAAGTGCCTAGCAGCTGCTGTAGCCAGTGTCTGGCCCTTTCATGTGTTAGTTTAATGAACTCTCGTAACCAGCCTATGAGGGAGATAAACTCCCTGTCCCCGGATCGGGAAACAGAGCTATGGAGAGAAGGGATCGCTTGCCTGAGTTCAACTTAGCTGTTCAGCGGCAGAGCTGATATTCGAGCCAAAAGCGAATAGAATCAGGCTCAAGAATCCAGGCTCTTAACTACCAATATGGGATGAGGCTTGGGACTTCTCAAGTCATTTTTCAAGCCATTTAATGCTGTTAGAAACCCAGAAATCCCCCATCCTGATGCTCACAAGTTATAGTCTAGGTCCCACGAGAAGTTGGGACCTTTTTGTGACTAGCTGCCTGGCGTCAGAGTGGGGACCAGAAGCCAGGTCTCAGTCCTTTCACAGGCAGAAGTCCCAAAGTCCCGCTTCCTTGGGGATCCCCTCTCGCATTTCCCCAGGGAAAGCAACCAAGCCCAGCCCCGTGGAAGTTGCAGTGCCGCCTCCCTGCCGCCAGAGTGCCCTCCCTCTGGGATGGGGCAGCAAAGCTCTGTCCCAGCCCAAGGGATCCTGCCGTCATCCCACTCAGTTTTCCCCTGGAGCTGGGGTGGGGGGGAAGGTTGGCACTCACTGTTCTCATTTAGTGTCTCCGGTAGCCTTTCTCAGTTCCTTGACCTGTAAAGGGTCCCGGGAAGACGAAACTTGGCAGAGGAAGGGGGGGGTGAGCACCTGCCCCCTGCTGTGCAGGGACCACAGGGCAGCTGTCCCCTAGAGGAGGCCACTCTGCTTGCTCAGCAGGTCTGGGTAGGCTGCAGGAGACGAGCCCGCCCTTGGTGGGGGCAGGGGCCATCCACCAGCCTGGCCCTTTGGTCCTGGCCCTGCGCCTCGGCAAAGGGCCCCTCCAGTCCAGTGGCTGCTTCTCCTTTCTGTGGCTGCTTTCTCCCCCATCACCGGGACCTTCTGCCCATGCGTCTCCTACACACCAGACAGTCCCCACCCCCCTGTGGGGTCCTGCCCGTTTCGGAGCCCCATTCTCCTGAACCCAGCCGGGGTTCTGCGTGTCAAGAGCCAGGGTCAAGCAGACGCTTGCTAAGTAAGGCTCAGATGCCCTCCGAAAGGCTACAGGCTGTGAAGCCTGCCCAGCCAGAGAGGGGCCGGGGCGTGACTTCCCCTCCAACAGTCAGGCCCCTGGTGCGGGGACCCCAGCAGGAGATGGCAGGAGGCCTGGGTCTCTAGTAGGGAAGGACTCTCACTGTCCTTCCTGTGCCAGCTCTAACTTTTGCCTTGGTGGCTGACCCCACCCTTAAATCCCAAGAGCTGGCCTGGGATAATTGCTTCAGAGGGGTTCCTGCGGCAGCCACGGGAAGCCCTAAACCAGAAGGGTAGCGTGTGGAGTGAAGAGAGCGCAGAGCGTGGGAGCTGTGGGATTCGATGAGTCACC
>CM053610.1:99845610-99862163 GCA_028646535.1 Procyon lotor | reverse complement strand
ATGTAAAACCACCAACCCTCTCTTTGTCTAAAGCCTCATATATTTTATACTTTATGTTTCTATTATAACTTTGTCTATCACCTCTTACACGGCTTGTACCCAATAGTGAGCACAAATGGAAACTTATAAAGGTCAAACTATTGAATGCAGAGAAGAAACTGAAAGGAAAAGATCTATATCTATAATTGGTATGGTCTAAGTCAGACTCATTGAACTGTAAACAAAGAACATATGAGAAACAATGTAAAATCTTGAAGTATAAATAAAGGTCCCCTGAGATCCTCAGGGGGAGATGCTTGCACCTTGATTGTGCGTCTGCGTCTCCTCACTCGCCGACGCCGCCCTTTCCTTCGTGAGACCTACCCCGGCTGGAGCTGGACTCCGGCAATCATCCCCAGGGACCAGGGTGAGAATAGCATATGGGGTTGGCATTCTGGGATGAAAAGTTATGACTGCTTCATTTATGGCCCTTAGATCTCGCACCATTCGATATTCTCCATTTGGCTTTTTTTTTTTTTTTAAGATATCATTTATTTATTTGAGAGAGAGAGAGATGGAGAAAGAGACAGACAGCCATCACGAGCAGGGGTGTAGGGCAGAGAGAGAAGCAGGTTCCCCACTGAGCAAAGAGCTGGATGCAGGACTCTATTCAAGGACCCGGGACCGCACAACCTGAGCCAAAGGCAGATGCTTAACCAACTGAGCCCTCCATTTGGCTTCTTTACTGGTACAATTGGAGTGTTATAAAGAGAGTGAAATGGTTTTAAAATACCATGTTTGAGAAATGTATCAATAAATGGCTGTAATCCAGCCTTTGCCTCAGGCTTTGAAGCATATTGTCTTTTGTAAGGCGTAGCAACCGCGTCTTTTAAGGTCACTTTAACTGGTTGTGCTTTAAGAGCCCTTCCGGGGACATCACAATCCCAGACCTGTGGGTTAACTTCCTTCCAAATATCAAAAGGGATATCAGAGTAAGGGTTTTGTTCTCCAAGTGTTAAAGAGAACATACCGTCCTCTTCTTTCATAAGAGCAAACCTGCTTCCTAATTTATAGGTCAAGCCTCGCCTGAGTAATGGAGCGGGACGAGACAGAAGGGCCAGAAAAAGCTGAGGGAGCAATTGGCTTTTGTATTTACAAATTAGAGTCACGGTCTGGTGGCATGTTGTGGTCTCCACTTCTATACAGACAACTCTACGGCTAGAAAGACAAGTAGGGCCAGAGGGCTGAACAAGGACAGAGTAAGTGGCACCTGTATCCGGAAGAAAATTGATGAACTCACCTCCCACATCTAGGGTAACCGGGCTCAGTCATCTTGATGTCAAAGGAGCCGGACCAACCAGCCTCAGAATGTGAGTGTCTGACCTCCTCTCTCTCTGGAGACGGGGAGAGTCTCTCTTCCGATGTCCTTCTTTTTTTACAAGTGGGACATGGCCCAGGGGGAGAGCCCTTCTTGGGACATTTACTGCTCCGACTGAAGCGGGAGAGCTAGGTTCTTGTCTCACCGAGTCAAAGAATGAATCTCGCAGATGCAGGAGAGTGAGTAAAGCGATAGAGTTTTTATTAAGCAAGGGTGCAGAAAGAAAAGCTCTCAGGAGTGAGAGGAGTCCCGACAGGGGGACCCCTGAGCACTTTTCAGGTTGGTCTTTTATTGAAACTTAACCATGGAACTTGTATCTTTTTGACTTCTCGCCTGGCAACACCATTGATTAAGGACTAATGATAACATCTTTAATGGCTTACTGCTTTTTAGGGGTCTGGTTATTTTCTGTTGACCGCAGGAGACTGTCATAAATCCCTTCGGACACCTAGGGCAGGGCACTTCGGAGTGTTCCCTTGTCTCTGGTTTCCTTACACCTCCGCATTTGGAGGATTTCTGTGAGCCTGGTCATGTAGCCCCTTTACCTATCTCTCCCTACCTCGCCCCGCCTGCCCCTTTCTCACAATGTCCAATCTGGCTGCTTCGGAAGCATGGGTCTCACCTGACCCTTCACCCGGAAGCACCCCCTGCCTCGTTCCTGGTCAGCCAGGTGTCGTGGGGAGTTCGAGACAGAGGCAGCCAGTATTTGAGCTCGTATCTCACCTCTCATGTAGCTCCCTGGTCCTTTTCCCGTTTTAATATCATGTCCCTGTTATTAAAATCTCCTGTGGCCACCTGCAAGAGGTGTTGAGTTGGCATTTGAGGGTCTAAAGCCATTTTAGTTAACTTCCGGTAGATGTCCGTTTAAAATAGCGATTCCCTCAGGTGTCCCTGTCCACGTGTGCGTACTTGCAGATAGCTGCTTCTGCTAAGTGACCCCAAAATAGAGCAGGATTTTCCTCAGCTCTTTGAGTGACTTCCTGAAATTTGTTAAAATTTATGTTTAGTAAAGCCTTTTTTCACTTCTTCTGTCAGACAGGTGATCATATGATATTGTTCCTCTCTTCCCTGACTATCCTGATAGTTCCAATGTGATTCAGTGTTTGGGACAGCAGCAGCCCCTACCGGATAATGTTCTCGGTCCCTTGTCGTCAGTTCATCAGCAAAGTCGTAGGCACCTACCCAGAAAATCAATATTTATATATATTTACATATTTATATAATTTATATATTTATTTATTTTATAAATATAAATATAAATATATTTATATTTACAATATATATTTATTTTATTTATTATTTATTTATTATTAATTTATAAATTATATAAATAATTTATATTATAAATATAAATAATATAAATATGAATAAATTTTAAATATATTTATATATTTATATAATACATATTTAAATTTAAGTAAATTTAAATTTAAATAAAATTTAAAATATATATAAATATATATTATATAAATCAATATACATAATGATATATATAAATTATAATGATATATATAAATATATAATTATATATAAAATATATAATTATTATATATAAATATATAATTATATATAAAATATATAAATATAAATATATATTAAATATATATAAATATAATAAATTGTATTATAGTTATTATTATATATAATATTACACAAATACTATTATTAATATTATATATTAATATAATATATTAATAATGTATTAATGCATGTAATGTATACGTATATAATTGTAAACATTAATAATGTATTAATATATTAATGATATATTATATATTATGTATTATTATATAACATATATTATAATATCATACTAACTTGCAACTACACCCTTGAGGGGAAATATTATGATATATATTACTTCTTTATATATACAAATATATAAAATATATATAAATATATAAATAGTGTTTTTTATATATATCTTGCCAGGTCAAATCAAATATAATGGATATTTGTTGAATACCCTCAATAAATGGAGAAGGGTTTTCAGAATATCGTCCTAATTGTTGTTTTGACCCAAGTCCGCCCTGGAGGACGGGACATGGACTCTTACAGTGCCCAACCCCCAAAAAAGAAATAATCCTGATTTAGGGGAGCTCCAGGAAGATAAAGAGCCCACTCCTAGTGTGCTCCGCTAGGCTGAGTATAGAAGGGCCTTTGGGCTTATAAGGAGAAGTGACGGGATCAAAGTCCTCTTCGTTTGGAGAGGCCTGTGCTTCCTCCGCCAACTCAGATTTATTAGGAGGACTGTTTAGACAATCATCATCCAATATATCAGGAGGGGGTTTGTTGGTCTGATTAGCGGTCGAGCACATTCTGCAACAGGCCCTTAGGTCGGGGCCTGAACATAGTATATCCCTGTCCATTTGCCCTGCTTCTTGCCATAGAGATCTAACTGATAGATCATATTGAAGCTTAATGTCCCGTTAATGGGCCATTTTTCCTTGTCTTCTAAGGAGTACTGGGCCATGCATCATTACAGAAGAAGATTAGTTTCTTGTTCCTTAAATCTTACAATCCAAATTGTTTCCAGTGGGTTAAAAGGCCATCCAGAGGGAGAGTCCTTGGGGACTGAAGAAGCTCCCATGTTCTTAGGAAAGTAGAGACGGTTCATTACCAAGAAAATCCCTCCACCCCCACTCCTCAGTGGTGTCCCACGGGCCTGGAGTCAAGGCGACCAGAGGCGTCCCTCGAACGAAATCGCTATGATCACTACCTGCCGTAAAAGGCCTGTATGTAGGAGGGAGGCCTGCCTTCCCCCAACTTTCCCAGAGCATTCTAGGCTGTGCTGGGAGCCGGCGGATGGACTGCCTTTTTGCCATTCCAGCTGGCCTGGACCCGTGCACGCGCGCGCACACACACGTCTCATTAAGATGCATTCTGGGGTAAGAAAGATGCCGCAGGGAGACCGGCACATAAACATACTGCAGGTGGGAATGTAATTGGAGGGGTTCAGAATATGTCACCCCAAAACATGCCACTTGGACGTATTGATTATTTTGAATGAAAGGTACTTAAGAAATAGCAGGTGAAAGAAGGGTAATCTGACCCTTGATTCCTCCTGAAAGCGCCCAAATATCCAACGTGAAAGGGACCGTCCTTGGCCAGAGGGTAGAAGGCATCCTTATCACCAGAAACAGAGAATTTAGGGCTGAGAAGGCTGTATAACCAAACTAACCCTTACCTTCCCAGTTTCTTCACCATCTATTACCCCTAACCCCAGCCCCTGTCTTGTCAATACTTCGCAAATTTCTTGTTTCTTTATCTCAAAGGTATAAAAGCTTCCTGCTCTGGTCACATCTTAGGGTCTTCATTCTCTTGTGAAGACCCCCATGTTCGTGTAAAACTTCAGTCAGATTTGTGTGGTTGTAAGTTTAATCCTTAGGCCCAGCCAGAGACCCAGAGAGTAGAGGAGAATTTTCCTTCCTTTACCTTATTTCATATTTTCTGTATCAAAACTCTGAAAGGTATGAGTTCCCCAACAATCCTTTTGGCTTTCCTTAAGGAAATAATTAGACAAGGATACTGAGATAGCTCTTCAGAAATGTTTGTTCTGGACTGTTTATAATAACCAAAAAACGCAAAAAATCTGGAAGTTCGAAAATAGCCTAGTCTACAGGTAGAGTCCCTAGTTGCAAGCAACAGAAAGCATTTCTGACTGATCTAGGTGGGAAAGGGATTTATTAAAAGGATATCATACAGCTTTAGTTTTGCAGCTGGGAGTGGAGGGTACCCGGGCCATGGGCCAGACAGGTGCAATGGGCTCACCACCCCCTTGGTGTGCACCTCCGACCCCACGAGTGCCCAGCGCTAGTCATTCCCACCAGCTCCTCCCGCCACGGGTTGTTCTAGCACCATCTTGCTGCACCGGCTGCCTCTACCAGAATGCCTCCAGAGTCTCTCTGCTTTCGTGCCACCAGCTCCCAGTTGGAAACGTCGGGTGGATGCGTGCCATGGGCAGACTCTGGATCCCATGCCTGTGCCCCACCGTCAAGGGAGCCCGGGAACCAGTTTGGGACTTTTGGTTTCTATAGAGGGAGACTGGCTCTGCTTCTCCTTGCGCTGGAAGAGAATTTGGATGCTGAAATCCTTTCAGCATCCGCCGGCTCCCAAAGTCCAGCGTGTCAAACAAAAAGATTGACAGATGTGCACCAGAGTAGGAAATAGATAAAATAAATGATGATACCTGAATAGAAGTGGGATGCAATTGTAAGGGGGCAGAATCTAAATGTATGAGTCTGATTTTCCTAGCTGAACTTGATTCTTATCACAAGTGCCCATTCAGCGGCAGGGGTAGGGGGGAAGCAGTAGTAAATTAATCTCAGAATTTGTGGTTCCCCTCCTATGGGGGTGTATCTAAATTCCAGGGAGCTTACCTAGAGAAACAGCAAACACTCTCTGCTCTAGATCTCTATGCCATTTGGGCGGTCTATTGTCCCACCCACTACAGTTTGGCTCGGGCCAGGGGGAATGGACACAACTGTGCTCGGCCCCCCTCACCCCGCCCCCTTTCACTCTACTGGGCCCAAGTCTGGAAATACTAATCTGACCTCCAGAGCATGAACAAGACTTACTCAGACTCCTAAATTCTTCCAAATTGGATTCTGTTTGGGTTCCTTCTGCTCTCCCTGAGGGTTAGGCTTTGGAAACACTAAAGACAGGAATTAACTCCTTTTTCTCTCTGCTTTCTGCCTTTCCTGAGGCAGTGAATGATGAATACCCTAGCTGACTGAATGGAGAAAGAACCAAGGGAAAGTGGAGAAATATCCCTCAGTAGACATTTCAAAATATTATCCCTTTCCACTCTGTACCTAGGTGGTATCTTTTTCAGAATGGTAAAGTTGGGGGTCCCTGGCTGGCTCAGTAGGTGGAGCGTGGGACTCTTGGATCTTAGGGTTTTAAGTTCAAACCCCATGATGGGTATAGAGATCTTAAAAATAACATCTTAAAAATAAATGAATAAAAATAAGTAACCAAAGCATTGAAAATAAAATATGATTTTAAAAAAAGGTAGGGGCACCTGGATGGCTCAGTTGTTAAGTGTCTGCCTTCGGCTCCAGGTCATGATTCCAACGTCCTGAGACTGAGCCCCACATCAGGCTCCCTGCTCAGCAGGCAGTCTGCTTCCCCTCTCCCACTCCCCCTGCTTGTGTTCCGTCTCTCGCTGTCTCTCTTTCTGTCAAATAAATAAATAAAATCTTAAAAAAAAAAAAAAGAAAGGTAAAATCATGACACATACTAATATAAAATGAAGACATGTTAAAAGTTTTATTTAATTCATTTATTACTGAGAGAACCAGTAAGATATAAAAATTATTAACAAGGAGAATCCGGGGGCACCTGGGTGGCTCAGTCATTAAGTGTCTGCCTTCAGCTCAGGTCATGATCCCAGGGTCCTGGGATCGAGCCCCACATCAGGCTCCTTGCTCGGCAGGAAGCCTGCTTCTCCCGCTACCATTCCCTCTGCTTGTGTTCCCTCTCTTGCTGTGTTTCTCTCTGTCAAATAAATAAAATCTTTCAAAAAAAACCAAGGAGAATCCGAATAACAAACGCATATACAGACACTCAGGATGCTGAGATGAATTGCTGATCATAGAGGCAAGACTGGTCTCTTTCACTGGATGAAATTAATTGTATCTTTACCGGAGAAAATGTATTTACATGTCTGTAAACAGGAATCATTTATAATTACCATCAATTCTCCCCATTGCATTTTATTCTAGAGAGTTAGAATATGATTAAAGATGATGAAAGACATAGAATAGAATCAGGTAAGCCCAGAAAAAGTACCAGGTTCATCTCCTAGGGCTGACTACCACAACACTAGATGGGTGTTATAAAACAACAGAAATGGGGTGCCTGGGTGGCTCAGTGGGTTAGGCTGCTGCCTTCAGCTCAGGTCATGATCTCAGAGTCCTGGGATTGAGACCCACATCAGGCTCTCTGCTCAGTGGGGAGCCTGCTTCCTCCTCTCTCTCTCTGCCTGCCTCTCTGCCTACTTGTGATCTCTCTCTGTGTGTCAAATAAATAAATAAAATATTAAAAAAAAAAAAACAGAAATGGATATTTTCCCAGTTTGGGAAGCTAAAGGTCCAGATCAAGTTGTTTGCAGGGTTATGGTCTCCGAAGCCGCTAGCAAAGAATCCTTCCTTGCCTCTTCCAGCCTCTTGCTCCTGGCAAACCTTGGAGGTCATTGGCTTGTAGACATCAATCAGCCTCCATTGTCACATGGCATTCTCCCTGTGTATCTGTGCCTAAATTTCCCGCTTCGTATGAGGACACCAGTCATATTGGATTAAAGCCTACCCTAATGGCCTCATCTTAATTTGACTAAATCTGCAAAGTTCCTATTTTTCACCATTCTGGAGACGAGAAGTCCAAGATCAGTGTGCCAGTATGGTCATGGTCTGATGAGAGCCCTTGTCCAGCTCTCCTGGGCCTCTTTTATAAGGTAGGAATCTCATTCATGAAGGCTCTGACCGGGTGATCTAATCACCTCCCAAAGACCACACCTCCTAACACCATCACATTGGGCATTAGGATTTCAAAATATGAATTTGGGACAAACATTCAGCCTAGAGAAGAGCCAAGTCTTAGAAGGGCCCTCCTCATTTCATGGGTTTTCTCTCCAGGAACGCCACCAGGTTCTCCTGGTAAAGACTAGAAAAGATCCCCCTTATGTTTCTGGAATGGTAACCACTTTGAAATAAGCCCGGGGGGGGGGGGGGGCGGCACCTGGGTGGCTCAGTGGGTTAAAGCCTCTGCCTTTGGCTCAGGTCATGATCTCAGGGTCCTGGGATCGAGCCCCCCATCGGGCTCTTTGCTCAGCAGGGAGCCTGCTTCCCCCTCTCTCTCTGCCTGCCTCTCTGCCTACTTGTGATCTCTCTCTCTGTCAAATAAATAAATAAAATCTTTTAAAAAATTAAAAAAAAAAAAAAAAGAAATAAGTCCAGAGGGTTCTCCATAATAAGGGCCCTCCAGGGGGAACCTTACCGGAGCCTTCTCTTACCTGAAGGAAGAGCAGTTAGCCAGCTCTGACTCTGTCTAGCCTCTATGTCTGATGTAAGAGAAGGAAGAAAAAAGGCTGAGAAATGATTCTAAAGGTCACAGCCCAGGGACACAGAGTTGCTAAAAAAATGAGATTTAATCACAAGATTATGGAACACACCTTTCCACATCAGTAGGCTCCAGGATAGTAACTGTGGATTATAACTGGGAAAGCTGCAAATCACAAAGTCTATTTAAGAAGGAAATCTTAGGGAAACCCAAAGATACCAGAGGAAGAAAAAACAAGGAAATTAGAGGAAACCAGCCTTTGGCACTCACAGCCATAGCAATTACTAAATATAGCCCAGCTGCCGCCCAGATTAACACAAAGCCTTATACTAGAAACCTACTTGCCTCAGTTGCTCCTGCCCATTGATCATGTCTGGTTTTCAACAAAATTTACAAGGCATGTTAAAAAGGCACAAAAGAAAAGAAAAAAAAAAAAAAAGCACAAAAGAAGGGTGCCTGGCTGGCTCAGTTGGTGGAGCATGTGACTCCTGGTCTTGGGTCATGAGTTCAAGTCCCATGATGGGTGTAGAGATTACTTAAATAAATAAAACGTTTTTTAAAAAGCATGGAAGATTATGGCCTGAGGAAACAAAATGAGCATCAGAACTACACTCAGCTATGACATGCATGCGGAATGATGAGATAGGGAATTTAAAATAACAATGATTGTTATGTTAAGACTCTGATGGAAAAAGTAGACAACATGCGGGAACAGATGGGGACTGCAAGTAGAAAGATGGAAACTCCAAGAATCAAAAAGAAGTACTAGGAACAAACAGTGTAACAGAAGTGAAGAATATCTTTGATGGGCTCATCAGCAAACCTAACACAGCTGAGGAAAAATCAGTGCGCTTGAAAATATACCAATAGCAGTTTCTCAAACTAAATGCAAAGAGAAAAAAAAAGAAGAAAAAACAAAACAGAATATGCAAGCATGTGGGACAATTCCAAGTGCGCTGAGACTCTGTAATTTTGAACAGCAGGACAAATGGCTCTCTGGTCCCTAATAGCACTCCCTTACCTGGAAGGTAAGAAGGCAAACTAACCAAAGTCAACAGAATTACCACGCTGGAAGGGATGGCTGCCGCTCTGAAAATTACACATGAATCCCCCAAAACCACTATGGATTTGAGAAAAGGGCAAATGTAAATAGAACAATGTTCAAAAACAGGCAGCATGGTCTAAATGAACAAATATGGATCCTAGAGTCAGACTTGGGTTTTGATCTGGGCTCTGCCCCTTGGAGCTGTTTGACCTGGTTGGGCAAATGCTTCGCCTTTGAGATCCTGTTTCCCTCTTTCATAAAGTGGATATTATGATAACTTTCTCACGCGTCCGCTGCAGGGATTAACTGAATCATGTACATAAAGTATGCAGGAAATGCTCAATAAATACTTGCTTTAATTCTTATTGAGATAAATTCCGAGTAATGTAACTAAAGGGGAAAAAATTAGTTGAACTGTAGGGCTGGCTTCATAAAATAATATGAGAAAGAAATCAGGTAAAGGCGGTGATGGGTATTTTTTAGCGTTGTGTTTCTTTGGACTCATTTTGTAAATGAAAATCCAACTTGGTGGCAGGGTGAGGGGATTCTTTCCAATATTCTCAGCTCTTCAGCACTCATCAGGGGTTTAAAAAAGCATTGTGCTGTGGAGTGTGACAGGTGGGGAACAAAAAGATGATTAAAGATCTGGCTCTTAGAGTAACTGTTTTGTTCCCTGAAGGTGGTTCTATATATTTAAGTTGTTTCTTGTTGTCACTATTATTCTTGCTAATGCCCAGATGAAGTTGGTTTGTTAAGGGAGACTATGGCTTAAAACAAAACCTCCTTATCCTTCTCTGTATAGTGTTGGCATTGTGGGACCATGCAGTTCATAGGCTCCTTTAGGGTTGAAGACTCTCTGTATGTGGGTGCGAAATAAATGTAAGTTTCACCTAGTAGATTTCCACTATGGGGCTACAAAGCTGGAGTCACCCAGCGATTCTTGCTTTATGTTGGCTTGTGGCTATTTCTAGTTCCAAAACAAGACACACTTTTATCTTAAAATTAAACTTTGAAATTTAAAAATAAAAGCAGAAAAAAAAAATAAGTTTCCCAGGCCAAAAGGAATGATTTCAGTTTTTTGGAGAGCTCATCAGCATTTCAAGAGCAGTAATAAGCCCCTGGAATTTACTTTGATGTTTTCAACCCAAACACAGCCAGCCTAGCCTAGGGGGTCCCCTCCCCTGTGTCTCAGTGCCTTAGCTCTGGAATCTGACACTCTCTTAGTCTTATTCCCCACTGCCCTTGTTTGTGTATCTGTTTAGCCCTATGCCTTTATTTTAATTTTTTTATTATTTTTTAAGATTTTATTTTCTTTTTATTTATTTATTTATTTTTAATTTTTTTTAAGTATTTTATTTATTTAACAGAGAGAGAGAGATCACAAGCAAGCAGAGAAGCAGGCAGAGAGAGAGGGGGAAGCAGGCTCTCCGCTGAGCAGAGAGCCCGATGCGGGGCTCGATCCCAGGACCCTGAGATCAAGACTTGAGCCGAAGGCAGAGGCTTTAACCCACTGAGACACCCAGGCGCCCTTAAGATTTTATTTTTAAGTGATCTCTATGCCCAACATTGGGCTCCAACCCACAACCCTGAGATCAAGAGTCGCATGCTCTACCAACTAAGCCAGCCAGGCGCCCCTAGCTCTATGCCTTTAGATCTTCTATAGGCCTCCTCTCTTGTCTTTCTCTCAAGGTCCATTTGTCTATCTCTCTGACTCCTTTTTGATTCCTGCCCCGTGGCACTGGCCTGAATACAGAAGTTTGCTGGCTCAAAATTGTTTTAATGGCTAAGTAGATTTCACAATGTGTTTTCCACACTACGGTTGTCACTGACTTATGGGGGGTGAGGAGTGTGAAAAGAGAAGGCGAGGAAGAAATGTAATACAAACCACCTCGGGAATGTTGGAGAACATCCTTTCTCTGAAGACACCTCCAGGAGTAACAGGCTGAAACTGAAGAGGAAGGAACATGACTCCTTGAGAGTCATTCATGGGCACCACAGTCCCTGTGCTTGGAAAGTCAGCCTTCTGGAAGACTCGTAGGGTAGGGCATGCTGGGGCAGGAAGGGCTCTGCTCTGCATCAGGCAGATGTGGTTTGGAGCCCTGGTAATGCCACCGTAGTAGGTAAGTCACTTGACCTCTCTAAGTCTGGACCTCCTTGTCTATAAGAAATGAGCAAAGCTATCTGCCATGTGGTGTTGTAAGGATCCAACATGTTCCCAAAACACCTACTAGTCCTATACCCCTTCCCCCCTTTTGATACCTCTTCACTTGCCCATTATTCAGAAGCTTGTTGTTAAGGCAATTTGGAACCCAAAACACATTTACTGATAAAAACCAGTAGCCCTCAGCTTTAAGAAGTCTGGCCCCGGGGTGCCTGAGTGGCTCAGTCGTTAAGCGTCTGCCTTCGGCCCAGGTCATGATCCGGCCCAGGTCATGATCCCAGAGTCCTGGGATCAAGCCCCGCATTGGGCTCTCTGCTCTGCAGGAAGCCTGCTTCTCCCGTTACCATTCCCTCTGCTTGTGTTCCCTCTCTCGCTGTGTTTCTCTCTGTCAAATAAATAAAATCTTTAAAAAAAAAAAAAGAAGTCTGGCCCCAACACCAGCTACCTACTATCTTCTTTCTCTTCCCACCACCCCCATTCATGGACTTGACTTTCAAGTCATGATGGGTTCCCCTACTGCCTTCCAAACACTTCCCAGCTTCCCCACCCACAAACTTTCACCCCTTCATCCTGGAATCTCAGACCTCTGCTTAGAATCATCCAGCAAATCAATATCCAGGTGAAATCCAAATCAAGCTCCTCTGTTCCATGATGATCTGTTCAGAACTGACTTCTCTCTCATCTGAATTCCTTTTCTACGTCATCTAAGCTGGTCCCATGAGCTTTATAATTAAAGTCACAGCATACTGCTTTTCGTAGCTGTTATAATGAGAACGTCATTTTTTAGAGAGGGAGAGAGCTCGTGCACACGCGAGCAGGGGATGGGGTGGAGAGAAGCAGAGGGAGAGGGAGAATCTGAAGCAGGCTTCACGCCCAGCACAGAGCCGGAGGTTGGGCTCCATCTCACGACCCTGAGATCGTGACCTGGGCCAAAATCAAGATTTGGACTCTTAACCGACTAACTCACTAGCCACTAGGACACTAGGTGTCCCAGCAATGTCATAGTCTTATATCCCTCACACTGCTCCACAACAGTTTGCTGTTGACTCCATTTGTGGAGTGCGTGCTGTATGCCAGGCACTGTGCTAGGCCCTTTATAGCTATTTCCTTATGTAATCAACAAAGCAAAGTTTTTTTTAAAAAACGTATTATGATCCTCGCGTTCTGTAGAGAGCTAAGGCTCAGATGGCATAAGTCACTTTCCCAACATCAATTATCCAGAAAGCAGAGCCCTTTCTACTTCCCAGGAGAAACAACCTAGATTGAACGTAAATGAATAAAGCTAAAAATCCCGTCCTGGGGACATTTGCAGCCTCAGGTTTGGGTGAGACTTTCATCAATGTCCCAGGCAGACAGATAACCTCAAGGCTGCTCTTTCTTTTACCAGGGGAGGTAGGCCCGGGAAAGGAAAGAAGGAAGAGTCCACAAATTTGAGGTCCCCTAAATACTGCAGAAAACATTTCCTCCACTAGAGGGCTCTCTCCCCCTTAGGCAAAAAGTACAGTTTTCAAGGAAGGTCGTAGCCAGGGATCCGGCTATTGCCAGCCAGTAGGGGGCTTCACTCCACTTTCCTGAGACTCAGTCCATTTTGCCTAAATCCTTGGGTCCCTACCGAGCCTGGCCAGCCTGTGAATCCCTAGGTCACAAGTTGGGGCAGTGGGAGAGACAAGCCACTCCCCCGCTGAGTTTTCACAGCCCCATCCAGGCTCCCCCGGATCGGGGATACTTTGCTCCTTGCATGAGTTCAGAATGTGTGGGGCAGGGGCAGAATAGTAAACCTTCCTCCTCGGAGAGGCAGGGGCTCCATGTGGGTAATCCCGCAGTGCCTTCCCGAACGGCCAGCATGGATTGCTCCAGACCCTGAGCCCACTGCAAAGGATGGCAGTGAACGTGGTCCAAGGACACCTCACTTTGGCAGGTTCTGTGACCCTACCACCCTGGTAGGTTTTGCTGAGAGGAGGAGGGGGGCATCCCGGGGAGTAGTGAAGCACCATTTTGGTTGAAAATAACTTGTGTAAAGGTGTGAACTACCTCTCTGGCCAAGGCTGTGCAGGGGAGGAAGCTGGGAACTCCCTTACCTTCACCTTCCCTCGAGTTGGGAAGAGAGGGGTTTCTGCAGTAACCCATTAGAGTTTCCCAGAGGGACCCTGGGATGGGGCTGGAGGGGAGGACTCAGTGGTGCATTTTAATCAATAGGAACGCCTTTGAAGTGACATTAAGTGAAAAGAGGCAAATTACTAAACCGTTTCTGAGCTATTATTACCACTAAAACAAAAGATTACAGCAAAGGCTTGAGAGGGGTTTAGGTACGTGGTACAAAGGCCTCATGATCCTCCTTCTCCTTTTTTAGATTTGTTGATTTAGTTAAATTATGTGTTTAAAACGTGAAGAAAAAATGGTGAGTGTAAATGGAGTTATAGAACATTTCCAGAGACTTCTCCGTGTCCTGAAAGGCGGTGTCAGAAACAGGACGGGCAGCGGGATCTGAGAGCTCAGGGTGGGGAAGCTCTAGCTCAGAGCAGCCCAGAGAATGAACTCCAGGTTCGAGCCCCCAGAGGGGACAGTTTCGAACTTAGTCGGCCCTGAGTGGCCGTCCACTATGTACTTTACGTCAGAACATTTTGCTATAACGACCACCCCTCCCTCTCCATCCCGCGGTCCCGCGGGGCGCCCACTTCCAAGGCGTCATACTGGGTCTCGGAGGGAACCAGGCGGCAAAGGGCAGGCCCAGGAGCAGCCGGGAGAGGCTGCCGAGGCATTGTTTCAGCCCCTCGGGTGGGGTCCTGCAGGGGGGAGGGGAGGCGGTGTGTTCTCGGGACCCGCCCCGTAGCCTTCCCTGGGGACTTGTGCATCCGCGCGTCCCAGCTCCAGGGCTTTGTGAAGTGTCGTCAGTCACCAGGGGAACCCAAAGGAACGCGGAGAAAGGCGCTGCTGGGGTCAGCGGGTTCTCGGGCCTCACTCTCCTTCCCCTCTCGGACCCCAGCCCTGCAGCAGTGCCTGTCGGGAGTTGTAGTCCCAAGGCGGCGGCCGCGCGCGGCGGCGAAGATGCGGGGCGCCGCCTGTCCCCGCCTCCCCCTAACCTGCTAGCGCGAGGTGGGGAGCACTGGGGAGGAGGCGTCGGGTCGGTGATTGGCCGAGGCTGCCTCCAGCCCCCACCCACGTCCCCTCCCCAGCTCCCGGCTTCCGACTCCAGCGCCCCGCGCGCCAAGGCGGCGATCGAGCGAGCGCGCGTGCAGCCGCCGCCGCCCCGAGCACCCGCAGCTCCCGCGCCGCGGCGAGACCCAGGAGAGACGGACCGACCGACGGACCCTCGCAGCCGCAGCATCCCGGAGGAGTGCGTGATGGTGGGGCGGGCGGTGGGCTTATTCTCCCCGGGCTGGGACATCCTTCTCACGGCCTCTGTTTCTCTGGGGGGCTCACAAAAGGGCAGGGATAGGGGTGCGCCCAGGGGCCCGGCCGCAGGGGACGCGGCGGGAGGTGTGGTTTGGGATTGGGGCGGCCATCGGGGCTAAACGGGGGCCCGAATCCGGTGCTCTTTGTACGCCCACAGAGCGCCGTGCAGTGCCTTGCTCATAGTAGGCGTTTCACGTGTGCTGGTGGGATTGCAAAGAACTGGGATGAGGAGACGGCTTGGTCGAAGGGGGTTCACAGTCGGCACAGAGTAGGCGCCCAACCTGGCTTGTCGAGGTGCAGTGAATGGCTGGAAGGCTGGGCGGGGGCTTCTCTGGCCACGGGCCCGTCCTGCCCGAGTCCCTAGATCGTCGCTGCCTCTGGCCCCCCACTCCCACCCGTACACCCACCCTGCGTCCGTCTCGCCTCCGTCTTGGGATTTGCCCAGCCTGGACCGGACCCGACGGCCCGTTCCACCCGTCTGGCTAACGCAGCGGTCGCCTAAGGACGATTCGCCTGCCGCCTCCGGGGCACCTGCCTGAACCACAAAGGCCGCCTGTGGCTGCCCGGCCCAGAGGGAGCGCCGAGCTGTGTCCCTTTCGCCAGAGCCCAGTGCGAGAGCTCTCCCCGGAGCATCGATCTTGGCGGGCGACAGACACCGACGCCCCAGGCCTGGGGAGGGGCAAGAGCCCGAGCCAGAGAGAAACTGGGATGGGGAGAGGCGGACGCGAGGCCTCTGTCTGAGCAAAGATGAGGAGATGGGGAAGCTGGGTGGGGACAAGTGGACTGGGGGGTCTGGGTGGAGGGGGAAGTGGAGACCAGGATTTGAGGAGGAAAGAGAGGGGGCGGGGGGCGGGTCTGAGGAGGGAGGAAGGGAGTGCGGTGCAGGTGGCGCGAGGCGGGGAGAGTCTGGGGCAGATGAAGAATGAGGATGGGAGGAGAGATGGGAGGAGTGTGCGCATCTTTCATGCTGGAGGGTGGAGACCGCCGGGGTTTGAGGAGGGTAGACACCAGGGAGGAGGAGACCCGCGCGCGCTGGGGGAGGGTCTCTCTGGGGAGGGAGGTCTCCCAGGGGAGGAAGGTCTCCGCGGAAGGGAGGGGCGGGCGGCTGGGAGGCAGGTCTCGGGCCTGAAGACCCTCCACTCCCGACGTGGAGCCTGGCGGTCCAGGTGGCCAGCTGGGCGTGGCCCTTGGATAGTCGACAGACCCGGGAAGGCGGATCCGAGACCGGGCTGAGCTGTCCCCACCAGGAGCTTTGTCTCCCGGCCTGACACAGCCCGTAGGGACTCGCTTCAGGTTTTGCGATAATCCGCAGCGCCGCAGGCACACCCCTTTCTTCTCGGAGCTGAAAGGCTTGGTCCAGTGGCAGATGCTGCCTGGGAGGCGGGATGGGGGACGTCTCCCGCCGGAGAGACCGGGAGAACAATAGCAGGCACTGGTAGCCACCAGACCCCGAACTAGCCCCCCCCCCCCCCCCCCCCGAAACTCAAGCGTGCAGTTTTCTGGTGCAGAAAATGCTCCCGTAGAAATCTTAGGGCATG
>CM053610.1:99823382-99845510 GCA_028646535.1 Procyon lotor | reverse complement strand
TCGGCGCCGCCCGCCCCTTGCTGTTGACCAGCAAGCAGCCCAGACGCGCGCGGCGTGGTGGCCCGGCGGCGACCTGGAGGTTGCCTCGGTGCAGAGCGAGCTCCCTGAGCAGTCGGCTTTGTCTGCCCAGGCTGGCGCTGTCTAAGGGCTGCTGTGTGTTCAAAGAGGGAGCTGTCAGGGTTGGTGCAGATTGTGTGCTAAAATCCGGAGAAGTGGTTTTGGAGATAACCCGCCAAGGGTGCGGCTCCTGGCTTTTAGAGCCCGCAGCCCGGGGACCAGAGCTTCCCATTGCCAGTGACCACACCCAAGCCACCAAGTCAGTCCTTTGCAGATTTTGCCCATATTGTCTGCTGACCTAAGATGGGGATGGCCCTGTGATAGGAGGTGGCTGCTTGCCCGTGGGAAAGCAGATGAACAGAAATGGAAGCACGAACCAGGGATTCAGCAGAGCTCTCTGTGCACTTGCTGGAGTGTGCGCATCTTTCATGCTGGCATGTGAAAGGACTGCCCGATCCTAAATTTGGTGTTAGAGGTTTTCTTTCATCATTGTTTGGCTTTTATTAAAGGTGACTCTTTAGCCTAAGGTCTATACTTTCCAGTTGCCATTCATTTAACAAAAAGGTGGGGAGGGAGGGCATGGCAGAAGCATTTTTATTCCAAGAGTGAAGGAAGCATGGATAAAAGAGCATCACAGGAGTAATCATTGTGACTTATATTTGCCATTGAGTTAACTGGATGAGCCTTTGGCTCTGTCTAGCCTTGAAACCCAGGATTTTCTTTCTTACCCGGGTT
This sequence comes from Procyon lotor, assembly GCA_028646535.1. NCBI lineage: Eukaryota > Metazoa > Chordata > Mammalia > Carnivora > Procyonidae > Procyon > Procyon lotor. The sequence goes on along the minus strand of CM053610.1, from coordinate 99,844,718 downwards.
GATGCATGAGGCTGTGATGTCACTGTTGGCTCTTGCCCAGAACGTTTCGTAGTTGCCAACTTCAAGGACGCCTATCTGGGCTGTACTGAGTGGCCACAGGAAAGCAAGTAGACTCTATTTCGCTGGTTTTCAAGGATGTGCCTTGAGGCGGTGCCTCTCAGAATTTACAAAACTGGTCTGAGAGGATTAGCTGGAATCTGGTTCATTGGCTGTTCGAAGCTAAACTAATAGACTAGACCTATCTCTAGAGTGGATGCAAATTGGAATCTCAGTATTAGAAAACCTAAAATCTGACGTGAAGTTTTTTTCTTATAAAAAAGCCCCAGTAGGAAATGTTTTTCTGTCATTACCCAAGGGGGGGGGGGTTTCAGGAGGGAATGTTTGGTTGGTTTATTCTTTTTTGAATGAATTTTATGGATTTAAGGGTATAATCCTGTCGAGCACTGTGTGAATATCCAACCCAATATTTTCCTCCTGGGGAGTCCAGAGATGAGGAATCCCAGCATGATCAGCCCATTTCTACAGAGAAGGTGGAGAGAAAGCAGCGTCCCCCTCCTACCTCCTGTGAAAATGTCTGGGAGAGAGCCCAGAAGGGAGAGGCAGGTGACCCCAGAATTCTGGGGTGCCGTTGTTAGCTCCCAACTCCCTGATCTTGGGGACCTCAGCTAGGTATTACAAGATGTTCATAGGGGCGCCACCTGAGCCACGCAGGTGCCTGGGGAATTTTCTCTCCTAATAACAGCCGCTCTGACCCAGGATTCAGCATGATCCTACATTAGCTCTAGAGAACTATAGGCCAAGGGCCGTCACAACTGGACACCTCTCTAGGGTAAATTAGGATTTAGATAATTATACAGAGCCAGAGAAGTCAGTATTATTAGAAAAGAGTATCTAAGACCCCAGGGTGTCTGGCTGGCTCAGTCAGTAGAGCATGTGACTCTCGGTCTTGGGGTGATGAGTTCAAGGCCCACTTTGGGTGTAGAGATTACATTTAAAAAAAAAAAATCTTAGATTCTATCTTTCTGGTGTAAAAATTAACCAAATTCTGATAGGATATGATCCTGTTCTTTTTTGTTTTCTGAGCTATAAGAAAAGAATTTCAGAAAAGTCTTCTAAGACTTAGTTCACAAGATCCTATAGGAGAGTAATAATATAGAAGATCTCCGGCAGGGTGAAAACCTGTTGGAAGAAGTCAGTGTGTAATGTGAAATCAAGTGAGAATAACAAGTAAGGTGTTTGATTTTATTGCACTGCTAGTGAATAAATGAGAAATAATTTCAGGATCACTTTGCCTTAAATGTTTTGTTTTGTTTTGTTGTCAATTAATTTATTTCAGAGAGAGCTTGATGCTGAGTGGGGGGAGGGGCAGAGGGTGAGAATCTCAAGCAGACTCCGTGCCGAGCCCCTGTGCTGAGCGGGGAGCCCCAGGTGGGGTGGATCTCACAACCCTGAGATCATGACCTGAGCTGAAACCAACAGTTGGTCACTCAACTGACAGATCCTTAAGGTTTTTATATGAAGATGAAAAAAAGGTTCAAATACTGTGGTAGGAATCTTTAATGAAATTTGATATGTGTGTATAAAGTGAACGCATTATAGACTTTAGCAAGAGAAATTCATGACGGGATATTTACGATTTCTTCTATTTCAGTCTTTGAAACTTGTGTAACTTAAATAAATTTAATTGTAGAATCCCCTGAGCCCTCATGCCCTCCCATTTTTAAGAAAGATTGTATTTATTTATTTGAGAGAGAGAGGAGAGTGCTCCCATGCATAGGAGAGGGGAGGAGGGCGGGGAGGGTCAAGCAGACTCCCCACTCAGCGTGGAGCCCCAAAGCCAGGCTTGATCCCAGGTCCCGAGATCAGGACCTGAATAGAAGTCAGACGTTTGGGGCGCCTGGGTGGCTCAATGGGTAAAAGCCTCTGCCTTCGGCTCAGGTCATGATCTCAGGGTCCTGGGATCAAGCCCCACATCGGGCTCTCTGCTCGGCAGGGAGCCTGCTTCTCTTTCTCTCTCTCTCTCTCTCTCTCTCTGCCTACTTGTGATCTCTTTCTCTCTCTGTCAAATAAATAAATAAAATCTTTAAAAAAAAAAAAGGAAGAAAAAAAAAGAAGTCAGACGCTTAACGGACCCTCATGCCCTCCCATCAGTCAGCCCAATTTGGTGCTTGTTTCCGTGCTCTTGCCTGGACTTTGCAATCCAGACTCAGAGGCAGTGTTCCCCGGGAGGGAGAGTCTGAAGGCCTCCTCCTCTGAAGGAGAGTCTGGCCTGAGCCAGAAGGCCAGGGGTCAAATCTCCACTCTGCCACTTTTTGTCTGTGTATCCTTGGGCGAATTACTTTTCTCTTGGGGACTCAGTTTCTTCGTCTATACAACCAGGATTATATGAGTTAGTGTTTATCTAGCTTTTTTTTTTTTTTTTTAAGATTTTATTTATTTATTTGACAGAGAGAGAGAGATCACAAGTAGGTAGAGAGGCAGGCAGAGAGAGAGGAGGAAGCAGGCTCCCTGTTGAGCAGAGAGCCCGATGTGGGGCTTGATCCCAGGATCCTGAGACCATGACCTGAGCCGAAGGCAGAGGCTTTAACCCACTGAGCCACCCAGGGGCCCCTCTAGCTTTGAGGGTAGTGCCCGGCACTACCTACCGCTCACCACTAACATTAGTTATCACAGTCACCACAATCTCCCCCAGATATGCCCACAAAAACAACATTTTGATTCCCCATTTAATCTCTTTTTTTTTTTCTGATTTTTTTTTAAAGTAATCTCTCTGCCCAATGTGGGAGCTCAAATCACGACCCTGAGATCAAGAGTCGCATGCTCCACTGACTGAGCCAGCCAGGCGCCCCTCTTTTTGTTAAATTTTTTCTCCATTTAATCTTCAATTGCAAGGGGCCAGGCAGGCTGCTGTAGGTTAGCAACAGTGGGAACCGAAAGAATGATTAGGACCCCTTGATGAACTCCCACCCTTGCAAATAGTAGAAATAGCTCTGTGCTGAGTGTGAGCCTCTTTAAGCACAGCTGTTGTCAGCAGCTGAGAACTCCCAGTTAAGAATGTTCCAGAAGTGCTCTGATTCGGGCTTTGCCAAATCATCACCCTGTGTGGAGCTGGCCTGGCATCTCACCTGCTCCTACACCATCTAAAAGAACATCTAAAGGAATCAAACACCCGTAATTGGTGAGGTGCTGCCGCCGTGAGGTTATTCTGGTTTTCGTGTGGAAAAGAGCGCTCCTGTTTGGTTGATGGCGATTTGTTGGGGATTAAAATAGCTCAGGTTTTTCAGCTAAGAAACAAATTCGGCACCACAGGATCACTAATTTAACAAGCACTTTCGAAGCATTTACTCCGTGTTAGGGGTCGTTCTAGTTCCTACGAGTTAAGTGCTATCATTATCCCCAGTTTACAGCTGAAATAATAGAGGTACAGAGAGGACTCGGCTAGAGAAGCAGCAGAGCCACGTTTCGAACCCAGGGAGCCTGCTTAGAGTCTCTGTAAGTCGGGGCTCTCGGGAGAAACAGAACCAATAAGGACTGGCCTATGTGATTGTGGGATCTGGCAAATCTGATATGTACGTGGTAGGCCAACAGGCTGGAGACTTTCAGCCAGAAGCTGATGTTGAGGCCTTTTTTTTAGACGGAGGGGAGGGGTGGAGGGAGAGAGAGAGTCCTAAATAGGTTCCATGCTCAGCGTGGAGTCTGATGTGAGGCTCCATCATCTCACGACCCTGAGATCATGACCTGAGCTGAAACATCAAGAGTTGGACACTTCACTGACTGAGCCACCCAGGCACCCCTGATGTTGAGGTCTCCAAGGCAGAATTTCTTCTCCAGGGAAACCTCAGTTTTTCTCTTAAGGCCTTTCAACCGACTGGATGAGGCCCACCCATATGTGAGGAAAATGTCCTTTACTTAAAGTCAACTGATTATAGATGTTAACTCCATCTACGAAATACCTTCACAGCAGCATCGATAGATGTGTGTTCGATCGAATAACCAGGCATATAGCCAAGCCACGTTGACATAAAAAGCCAACCATCACAGAGTCTATGCTTTTGAACATGACTCCAAGCTAAGAACATGGCCTGGTAGGTATACAATTTGCAGTAAATGAAAGAATTTAGCAATGGGCTTTTCCATTATAAAATGGTTCTCACCTTGTTTCAGATAGTATTTGGACTTCTTTTTTGGTCCATGCAGCTTCGAGCAAGGAATACTGTTCACAGTAAGCGTTCAATAACATTGAAAGAATGACTAAATGATTTTGAGGATATTTTACAGGATTTTTCAGTCATTGAGACCTCTGGCCCCCCATTTACAAATTTACATTACATTTGGCTCAGGTGCGGTTGAGGTTTTATGAATGACTGGATTCTCTTGGAAAAAGAAGAGTATCTACATTGTTCATTGAGCAGGATCCCCACCCCCAACACCTGTGCATTTTCATTGGCTCAGCAAAGATTTTTGGGTCTGTCACTGCCTCCCCTCCCTGTGAATGTGTCTCCCACACATCAGCAGTGCCCCTTACTCAGCCACACCATCTTTGTGTCACCTCCGCATCCGTTGACAGGCAGCCCCTTTGTTGATTTCAAATCCGCCATTGGCTCACTCTAGTTTCTCAGGCTTTGGGTCTTTATTCTCCCTGCTTTTGTCTGGTCTTGTTCTTGTCTTTGTCCCTCTGCAGAGCATGACCCACCATTGATGGAGAAGCCCTCTCCTTTCTCATTTTTACTACTTCATCCAGATTGCTGTCTTTGCAGATTGACAGGTTCATTCTGTTATAAAATTCAAATACAGCCTCCAATTTTTTCATTTAGTGTTTCTTAAGCTCTGCTTTCAACACATGTGAAACTCAACTTTAATGAAGTTGCTTGGCTTATTCTAAGGTTGCCCTGTTGCCAAGTGTGTAAGCAATACGTAGGCATAAGATGGTGACTTGGGGGAGGGGTAGGTGAGGGTATATTTTTAAAATATTTTTATTTTTAAACTCTTCAGTGGAATATAACAGAAATAAAGAAAATATACAAATCATATGTATGTAGGTTAGTGAATTTTTGCAACTAAACATATCCATGTAATCAGCACTAGAAAAGAAACAGATTGCCAGTACCCCAAAGCCACCCCTCTCCCCGCTTTTAAAGTAATCTCTACACCCAACATGGGGCTCGAATTTACAACCTGGAGATCAAGAGTCACACACTCCACCTACTGAGCCAGCCAGGTGACGCGCTCCCAAAGCACCCCCTTCAGTCCCCTCCCAGTCACTGATCTTTCTCCAGTGTCACTAATCACCATCCTGACTTCTACAGCATAGATAAGCCTTGCCTGTTTTTGAACTTTTCACAGATGGAATCATAGTGGATATTCTTTATGAGTGGCTGCTTTTGCTCAATGTTACATTTGTTGGATTGCATCTGCTCATTTTCATTGCTACATATTGTTCCATTGTATAAATGTACCATGGTTCATTTACCCATTATGCTGTTAATGGATCTTTGGGTAGTTTCCAGTTTGGGGCTATCCTGGGTAGTGCTGTTGGGAATATTCTAGTATCTCTTTTGTTCGTGAACCTATGTTTGTTTCTGTTGGGTATATCCTTAGGGGTGGAATTGCTGGGTCAAGGGTTCGCATATGTTATTTTTTTTTTTTAAAGATTTTGTATATTTATTTGACGGAGAGAGAGAGATCACAAGTAGGCAGAGAGGCAGACAGAGGGAGAGGGGGAGCAGGCTCCCTGCTGAGCAGAGAGCCCGATGCAGGGCTCGACCCCAGGACCCTGAGATCATGACCTGAGCCAAAAGCAGAGGCTTAACCCACTAAGCCACCCAGGCGCCCCATGCATATGTTATTTATTAGTAGACTGTGCCAAATAGTAAGATTAATGGTGATTTAAAAACATTTTTTAAAAGATTTTTTTTAAAAGACGCTCTTAGGGATGGACTGCTGTGATTAAGCCATTTTTAGAAACCCAAGAGGCTGGCATTATGTCGTGGCTTGATCAGCGTTCGGTTTCCAATTCTTATTCTTCAGCAAAAAATAGAACTTGAAGCTGTGTCTGATTCCACAGTAGCTGAAATGAACATTTTTAAACTAATGGTTGTGGTTCAGCCTTAGTCTTGCTGCGGCAATTTCCTTACTCCTGTTCCTTAAGGAAAAGATGAGAATCAGATTATAATTGCAACATGGGTCCAAAGATCATTACAGAGATGTCCTATCAGCCTTGAACAAGATTAACAAGTGATTTTTTTCTTCTGTTAACTATTTTGCGTTTTTTATACTGGGTCAAATAGCAATTTTGTATTGTGTCATTTCTGTGACTTACAAGAATCCCTCAAAAGGTGGTACTTTGGAATCAGAGTTCAGATTTCTCATTTGGGAATTAGAATTAGAGCATATATCTTGTGTGTGTGTGTGTGTGTGGGTTTCAAAAAAGATTTAAAATGGACATGATTTTTACAACTGGATTATAATGGAAAAAAGCCTCTGCAACTACTAAAAATCAATAGAGATGAGGCACAAAGACAGAGCAGTAGCCTTCAGATTGTGGAGATGAGGCAAACCCATCTCATTACCATGGCTGGTCTTTGTTGGTCCACAGGAGATGGCGGCAGTAAACATGGCCAGTGTAGATCATGGGCAGCAGTTTAGGTGTGATTGCGGGATGATGGTAATGAAGCCTGGACCACCAAGGGAGCAGGAGAAGGCAGTCATGAATTCCTAACTCTACAGGTTTTTCCATATGGGACCCATTCAGAGCCCAAGTTGTTCCTGAGAAAGACTTTTTCCTGTCATGTAACCCGCCATGTTTGTATGGGTCCTCATTCAAGCAAGTGAGTGAGACAAGATTTATCATTGCTTTAAAACCTAGGTTTACTGCTTGGACTCTAAATCCTTTAAACTCTTAGAAATAATATCGGATTTAATCTGTACTAAAAATGTATAATATTCTGGGACACCTGGGTGGCTCAGTCTTAGATTAAGCATCTCCCTTTGGCTCAGGTCATGATCTCAGGGTCCTGGGACCCTGAGGTTTACAAGCCCCACATGGGGCTCCCTGCTCAGCGGGGAGCCTGCTTCTCCCTATCCAGATTCTGCCCCTAACCCCTGCTCTGCTCTCCTAAATAAATAAGTAAATAAATAAGTAAATAAAATCTTTAAGAACAAATAAAATGTATAATATTCCAATATTTAATCAATTATAAATCACCTATAGACCATTTTGCTAATAAACCTAATGGAATGACTGCTTGTTCAATTAAACCTTTGTCCATACGCTCACACAATTTTTACCAGGTGGTAACAGCAACATGGATACTATTTCATATTGTTTCTTCATTTGACATTAAAAAAACTTTTTCATGTTTCTATCTAATTTAGAAATATAAACTTTTAAATGGCTGCCTACCAATCCATTAGAAGGTACACTATTGTATTTTTTTTTTTTTAAGATCTTATTTATTTGATGGAGAGAGAGAACACAAGCAGGAGAAGTGGCAGGCAGAGGTAGAAGGAAAAGCAGGCTCCCCACTGAGCAGGGAGCAAGATATGGGGCTCCACCCCAGGACCTGGAATCATGACCTAAGCAGAAGGCAGACGCTTAACCAACTGAGCCACCCACGCCCTTGGGTACACTATTGTATCTAAACATTTGCTTACTGATAAACATTTAGATTTTGTCCAATTCTTTTCTATTCTTTTAACCTACTGAGCCACCCAGGTGCCCACTCCCGTTTTTTTAAGATTTTATTTATTTGTTTGACAGAAAGAGAGAGATCACAAGTAGGCAGAGAGGCAGGCAGAGAGAGGGGGAAGCAGGCTCCCCGCTGAGCAAGAGAGCGAAATGCCAGGCTTAATCCCAGGACCCTGAGATCATGACCTGAGTCGAAGGTAGAGTCCTTAACCCTCTGAGCCACCCAGGCACCCCTCTGCTGTTTCTTAATAGAAAATAGCACCCAAAGTTGGCCACTGTGAAAGATAGGACATAGTCTCCACGTTGTGGAGGGATCACAAAGTTATCTGGAGCACTCCGTACTTATTTGGGAGTAGAATGCAAAAGGCCAGCAACCAGAAATGAATGTTGGAGCAGCCCCGCAAGTGAGAGGTTTACTAGATGCCCTGTGATACCCGGACTCCATTTGCGCTGCGCTGTTATTCCAGATAAGCTCGAACCTCTGATCTGGCGTTATTTCCTGAGCGCCTGCAAGGCGCAGAGCGATTTCTGGGAAGGAGCTCGCCCTTGGGAGAGAGGTGGGTTTGAAACCTGACTCTGCTACTTTCTAGGGGTGAGAAGCCTTGGCACAGTCCGTCTCCCCAAGCCTTGATTTTCTCGTGATTTAAAAGAACCTTTGTGAGGAGGACTAGGGCGTACGTGCATGGAGTGTGGTGGGTGGGTGGTGAGCACTCAGTAAGCAGAGCTAATGGAAGTCTCTAGGTGCTGAGTTCGGTGCTTTGAGATATGTAAAAGTATGCCCAAAGTTCTATGAACGTCCGATGAACGGGCTGGACGGTGTGATCGCTGGTGCAGAGGTAATAGAGACCACATAAGAAATTAGGTCAAAATGGTTTCGTTACCTCTGTGCAATGAGGAAATGGCGTCTTGATGCTCTCTGGTGGCTTTGATGTTCTGTGACAGCCGACTGTGTCTCTGCTGGGAGTGTCCCGATGTCTTACCAGCTGACACCTGCTGGCTGTGGTTGGGCACTATCAAGCAGAATTAGAACGGCACACATCCTTTCACCCAGCAAGACCGCTTCTAGAAATTTATCCCAAAGATCTGCAAGCATACATGCATGATGAGAAATACGAAGGACTAGTATTGCGGCATTATTTGTACTAGCGAAAAATCAGATCGAGCCTAAGTTCCCTTCCTAAATTCCCTTCATTGCGGAGCTAGTTAAATACATTCTGATACATCCTTGTATGTATCCTTGATACATACAAAGAAATATTATGCAGCCATTAAGAAAACAGGCAGATATTTCTGTTCTGATATACAACAGCTTCCAATTTATATTTATATCATGATGGAAAGAAAGCAGGCAGAGCAATATTTAATGCATGCTGCTCTTTGTGCAAAGTGCCGTGCAAAGAAACCTATGATGGTGCTGATCTCTAGAGGAGGGGACTATTTATGTCTTAAATGTTTGTCGTGTATATATTTTACCTGTTCAAACAATAACAATAATTTGGCAGCCCTCACTGGCTCTGACTCACCCTGTTAGGGACTCACGAAAATGTGAGAAAGATTTAGTTCTCGGCCCCATGCTCATGGCTTCTGTTCTCAAATGGGCCCCCATGTGGAGGAGCCCCCCAAGATAAGACACAAGCATGCAGAGTAGGGCTTTCGAGCCACTTAAGAGACAGAATGTGTAACCCATTCAAAAAAGAAAGGTGCTGGGACCAGGAAGTGAAGATGTCCCATTCCTGAAATTAACACCTAGCATTTCTAATATTTCCCCTTTTCGTCATCTTTATTCAGGAAAATTTGGTGTAAATCTTAGGACGTAGAAGATGAGAAGCTCTAACGGGGCCTCATGAACCTCCCACCATCATTCCTTCATCCATCCCTTCCTTTATGGAACAGGTGCTGTTGAACACCTACAGGGGGCCACGCGGCGTCATAGGACATGGGGGCTGAGAAGAAGCTTCGGCAGGATTTCATCATTTCACAGAGAAGGAATCTCCAGGGCAGTTTAACTCCCAATGAGCTATTTCAGTGCAGAGAAAGCATTTTGGTGATTTTTGCCCTCTTCGGTCTCAGATGACAGGTTAAGAAGCCCCCGGATGATCCTGTAGAATTCATTGCATTCTGCTTAATGCTTTGGTTACCTGTGGGCATGTTTTCTCTGTAAGGACTGGGAAGATAGACTCTTGGTGTGTTTGGTGTGTCCCTTGCCAGGATTCCCAATTCCTAGTGTCGATACCTTTATGTAATCTCTTCCTACGACTTGCTTTTAACCAATAGAAGATGGCAAATGTGATGATGTCATTCCCATGACTGTAATATACAAGATGATATCTTGAGAGCATACTTACTCTGGATACTCTCCTTGCTCGCTTGATTAAGTGTGTGTGTGTTGGGGAAGCCCACTTGGCAAGAAATTGGGCGGCCTCTCTGAGCTCAGAGTGGCCTTTAGCTGAAAACCTACAACCGTAAGGAAATGAATTCTGTCCCACCCCTTTGGTTCTCAGCTCTGGAAAGCCACAGCTCTGACAGGGGCTGCAGATTGGCCTCCGGAACTGGGCTCTGCACCTTTGGTATCATCCTTAGTTGACCCTCGTTCTGTCCCAGCTGCTGACCAGGAGCCGTGGGGACATTTCTTGACACCTGTACTCTAGATGCCCTCCTGGGAACCTGTTTCTTGACTTGCTGACCAGCCTGGAATTTCCATTCTTCCCTGTACTGCTTCTTAAAGCTTGTCCTGTGGGCTTAGCCTGCAGCACCCTGATGCAAGTTTGAAATCCTTGAAGCCTTATTGACAGCTTTCTTGAGATATAATTTACATCCTATAAAGTTCAACCCTGGAAAGGATGCGATGCAGTGGTTTATATAGTGTATTCACAAGAGTTGTATAACCATCACCATGCTCTAGACTTAGAATGTTTTCGTCGCCCCAGAAAGAACCCCCTTACCCATTAGCAGTCACTCCCCATTCCCTCCCACCTCCGGCTCCTGGCAACCACTAATCCACTTTCTATAGATTGGTCCCTTCCAGATGTTTCGAATGAATCAAATCACGTATGGCCTTTCGTGACTGTTCATTTTTTAATCTTAAGAAAAATGAATGCAGTGTCTACGCTCTTAATTCACAATATACCCTTCTCTTGTGTTGACATAAAGTTATAAAGAATTTTGGAAATTGCATACTGTTAAAACGTTCAGCCCCACCAAAGAACTCCAGGAAGAGGTGCCCTGTGGGCCCTGGGGCTCACTCATGCTACTCTCTTTGGGCCCTGGTCTGAAAGAGCAGGCCTAGATAATTCTGACCGCATCTAGATCTTTCTATCTAGAGCAGATAAAAATCCAAAAGTTGGATTATTTAAGTAGATGCTTAAAGGGGAAGATGATGAACATTCTCTGTGCCTCTGCCACTCACCAGGCACCATGCTAAGGACTGTAGAAAGAAAAAGGTGGAGGGAGGCCCAGCCTTGCAGATTGTGTACTGTCTTCCAAGTGGGAGAGCTTAGCTAATGTTGCCCTCGGGCTGAGAGAGTGATCAAAGCCCTTTTCTGACAAGGTATTAGGGCAGGATTTGGGGAAGAAGGTTGGGTGTGAAACTACAGGATGGGGCCAAGGGGGTGGAGGGGATGTATGTGGCTGGTGTCCCAGGGGAGGCTTGGACAGCAGGAGGAGGGGCAGACTGAAGGTTGTTAGGGGCAACTGAGCACATCCCCACCCCCACTCTTCTGTCCCTTCCGTGCTCTTCCCCTCTGGGGACGTGTGTGCTCAGGGGAGTGACAAAGAGGGGGCCCAGAGGGTGGAAAATGAGGCCTTGTCTTTATCTGCCTGAGTTTACACAGTCTGACCAGTTCCCTGGGCCTCCAGACCACCCTCAGTGATTTTTCTGTCCTACTGAAAACCAATGACAATACAATGACAAGGTTGAAAATATATTACACTTAATGTGCGTATGTTTAAAGGAAGAAAATCGTGTGAATAAATGAAACGCCTTTTCTCCTCTTAAGGTTGGGTTAAAATGCCATCTCTTGATCCTCCTTTCTTTGACTACCTTTTGTGCCCGTCCTTCATGCTCCAAATAGCCAAAACATAGCACGGAAAATGCGCTCTTTCCTCCCACTTGTGGAATCCTCTGTCCTCAGCTAAGATGTGTAAATAGGTTTATGTTTTTCTTTTTAAGTGTATGGTGAGCTTGGAGTAATCTGAGTATTTTCTTGTATAACAATTTAAGGCTGGGGGTCCCGGGCTGGCTCAGTCAGTAGAGCATGAGACTGGCGATCTCAGGGTCGTGAGTCCAAGCCCCACATTGGGCATGGAGCCTACTTAAGAAAAAAGAGAAAAAGAGTTTAAAGTACTAAGTAGGACCCACAGGAAAGACCCTGTGGGTGAAGGAAACATCAAAAGCCTGGAAAACATAGCTCAGGGCTTCTCTGTTTGTGTTTTTCAACTCACGGTAGTAGTGAATATGGACAGGGCCCTGTGCCCAGTACGAACCCAGTTTTTCACATGGAAATATCTGGGATGCCCAGTCCTAGCCCCTCCAGCAGCCCCAGGCTGAAATGCTAACAACAGAGCTAGACTTGAGACTCTTGGAGGCAGAAATTCTGCTGTGCCCATGTTGCAGCTGCCGTCCAGGACAGTGAGGAGCTGCTGGGGGAGAGGGGAGGACACACGGGTTGGCCAGACTCAAGGCAGATGCTGTGTGACCTGCAGAGCCCACACCGAGATAGTGCCGTGCAGAAGCGAGCAAGAGAACATCTGCAAGTTAAATCTGGGTGCGGATCTTGCCTTCCGGACTTGCTGATGATCTATGTGATGCAAAGCCAGCCGGCCGGCCTTGCTGAGCCCCATTGTCCTGAGTCCTTGTGGTGAGGCTGTGAGGTTCAGACATGAAGCGGGTCTGGTACAGTGCAGGGCACCAAACAGGGGCTGCATACGGTTGACCGGCCTTAAAGGTCAGATGGGTGGGTTCCGCTTCAGTGACGATTTTATTGCTTTCCTCTCCCCATTATGGTATAAATAATATATATTCACTGTGGAAAAATTTAAACAATAATTAAATGTAAATGAAATAAAGTAAAAGTCACCTGAAGTCCCACCACCTTAAGACAGTGACCTTCTTCATCACACACACACACACACACACACACACACACACACACACACACATCCTGTTTTAATTGTTGGCATTTTTTCTTTCTTCTTTTTTTTTTTTTCTTTAATAGACTCTCGCCCCTCTCTTTTCCACCCTCTTCAACTAAATGCCACCTCTCACCCTCTGGTAATCAGGGTAAGCAAACGGGTGTTTTCACCTGTATTTTGCTCCCTACACATTATTGTGTTTAAATAAGATACAAAGATATTTTCTGTCCTTGTACATTTTATCAGAATGGGATCCCATTAGGTCTGTGTGTGGATGTATGGATACGTGTGTTGGGGTGCCAGTTTGGTAAAATACATTATCTCTACAACTTGTCTTTCTTATCATTACAACTCGGAAGAAGCTTTTTTTTTATTTATAAAGATTTGATTTTGAAGTAACCTCTACATCCAGCGTGGGGCTTAGCTTACAACCCCAAGATCAAGAGTCACATGCTTTACTGACTGAGCCAGCCATAACCCCCTGGGAGAGGGTTTTGGGGTTTTTTGTTTTGTTTCGATTTTATTTATTTGTTTGAGAGAAAGCGCGCCAGTGGGGTGGGAACAGTGGAGACAAGCAGACTGCAGTCCGCACGGAACCCCACATGGGTTCAGTCCTACCACCCTGAGATCATGACCTGAGCTGAAACCAAGAGACGAAACCAAGAGTCGGACACTTAACCCACTGAACCTACCCAGGTACCCCACCCATGGAAGAAGCTTTAAGGCAATCGGTATAGATCTGACTTTTTAAGAGTTGCATGATATTGGGGCGCCTGGGGGGCTCAGTGGATTAAAGCCTCTGCCTTCGGCTCAGGTCATGATCTCAGGGTCCTGAGATGAGCCCCACATTGGGCTCTCTGCTCAGCAGGGAGCCTGCTTCCCCCCTCTCTCTGCCTGCCTCTCTGCCTACTTGTGATCTCTCTCTGTGTGTCAAATAAATAAATAAAATCTTAAAAAAAAAAAAAAAAAAGAGTTGCATGATATTTAAGGCCTGGACAATGCAATCTTGTGATATCATAGGAAATCTGTATTCGGTCTTCATTCCCAGTTCCTGCCATGGAGCTCCTAAAACCCTTATAACTTCCTGAGTGACAGGGGTGAGAAAAGCAGCTTTTGTTATTCATAATAAGCCCCCTTTCCCCAAACCTGAGTTATGCTAATGAGGTGACGGGTTGGGGGGGTGTTGAGAGCTGATTGCCATGGGAACCAGCAAGGTGATTAGAGGGTTGGAGCTTTCAGCCCCTTTCCCTACCCCTTCTCCTGGGAGGAAGAGCTGGAGATTGAGTTAATCGCCAATGGCCAATGAATGAATGAATCAATCATGTCTTTGTAGTGGAAGCCCCATAAAAACCCCAAACAGAAGCGTTTAGAGAGCTTCCAGGTTGGATGCTGGGCGGGTGGTGCACCTGGGGAGGGCGCCCTTACCTAGCCCCCTTCACCCAGGTCTCTTCCGGTTGGATGTTCTTGACTTGTTTCCAGTCATAGTAAATGAAGTGTTTCTCTGAGCTTTGTGAGCTGTTCCAGCAAATTATCAACCTTGAGGAGGGAGTCCTAGGGACACTTTATAGTCAGGTGGTCAGAAGTACAGGTGACAGTCTGGTCCATGTGACTGGTGTCTGCAGGGAGGGGAGCAGTTGTGGGACTGAGCACTCAGCCTGGGGGGGTCTGCGCTAATTCCCGGTGGTTAGCATCCGAAGCATTGTTGAGTAGGGGCGCCTGGGTGGCTCAGCCAGTTGAGCATCTGACTCTTGATTTCTGGTCCCGTCATGATCTCAGGCTCATGAGATCGAGCCCCGAGTTGAGCTCCACACTCAGTGCAGAGTCTGCTTGAGATTTTCTCTCTCTCCCTCTCCCTCTGTGTATGCCCCCCATGTTCTCTAAATAAATAAATAAACCTTAAAAAAAAAAAAAGAAATGTTGTGGGTAGAGGAACAGTTTTCCTTTAGCTAGTACGATTCCCCATTGATGGGCATTCAGTTTGTTTCCAGGTTTTGGGGTGTCTTGTTGCCCTCCCCACATTGCTGCTGTGGGCCTCTCTCTACCCATCTCCTTATGTTCTCTTGCTTCTGTTCCGATGGATGGAGTCCTGGGAGTGAAATTGCCAAGTCAGAGAGCTTTTTAAAATTTTAATAGAGAACTTTAATAGAGAACTTTTCAGGCTGTTCTCTAAAAGCATTGGATAATTCATATTTTCATTAGCATTTCATTAGCAGTACCCTTCTCCCCCGTGCCCCCCACCAGTCCTGCCAAGGTCAGATGTGACCCTGGAATTGTTGCCAGTCTGATGGATGCGGAATGACACCTCGTCGTGACTTGCATTTGCATCTTCTTGATCACTGGAGAGGTTGGACATCTTTTCCCATGTTGTGGGTCATTTCAATGTGCTCTTCTCTGTAGCACTTAGTAATATCCTGAGCCCATCTTGCTCCTGGTTGTATTTTTCCTATCAGTTTGTTAGCACTCATTGCTATCATATGCACTGCATGTTTTCTCAGGATATTTATTGTTTGTCTATTGACTTTTTCTATTTCTGTGATATCATTTACTTTACTAAATATTTTAACATGTATAAAGCCAGAAATGTGATCCTTCTTTTATGACTTCTGGGTTTCCAGACCGAGTTAAAAGGGCTCCCCCCCTCTTAAATTGTACCTTTCGTTTCTTGGGCATACTTCTAATATTTTTATTGCTTTATGGTTTACATTTAAATACATTCCAGATGGGTTCTGGATTTGGGTATATGCTGGAAGGTAGAGAGCTGACTTAATTTTCTTCCACACAAATTGCCAATGGTGCCAGCCCCATCTATTAAGTAAATCATTTCATCTCCACTGAATTGAAGTACCAGTTTTGTTGGGTTTAGTTGAAATCTGCTACCAAGCGTCATATTCTGCTCCTTTCATCCATTTGTCTAATCATACGCCGACACCATAGTTTTAATTATAGTAATTGCAGGTAGCGTCTTTTAATATTCCTAGGACAGCCCTTTCCCTACCCCACAGTATTCCTTTTCATAATTTTCTTGACTCTTTTCAATTCCATTATTATTCATTTCAAAATAAATGCATTAAGAACACTAATAGGATTTGCATTACATTTATATCTTAATTTTGGGAAAATTCACATTTTATGATACTAGCTTTTTCCATCTAGGAATATTTCACTTTGTGTAGATTCTGTTTTATGTACTTTGAGAAGCTCTAGAGGAATCTATGCCTTCCTTAGTTCTGTGTGTGTGTGTGTGTGTGTGTGTGTGTGTGTGTGTGTGAAGCTATATATATTTTTTAAGATTTTATTTATTTGAAAGAGAAAGAGAGCACAAGCAGGGTGACCGGGAGAGGGAGAAGCAGGCTCCCCACTGAGCAGGGAGCCCGATGCAGAGGCTCGATGAGGAAGCTTGATCCCAGGACCCTGGAATCATAACCTGAGCCAAAGGCAGACGCTAAACCGACTGAGCCACCCAGGCGCCCTTGTGAAGCTGTATTGAGGTGTAATTTACATACAACAAAATTCACTCATTTTATACAATTCACTGATCATTAGTGTATTTAAGGAGTTGTACGACTTAAAGATTTTTACTTATTTATTTGACAGAGAGAAAGAGATCACGAGTAGGCAGAGAGGCAGGCAGAGGGAGGTTGGGAGGCAGGCTCCCCACTGAGCAGAGAGCCTGATGCGGGGCTCCGTCCTGGGACCCTGAGATCATGACCTGAGCCGAAGGCAGAGTCTTTCACCCACTGAGCCACCCAGATACCCCTGAGTTGTGCCATTTAATCATGCAGTTTAATTTTAGAAAATTTCCATTACCTCAAAAAGAAAACTTAAGCCCATTTGCAGTCACTCCCATTCGCAACCCCAGTTCTGAGCAGCCACTAAACAAAATCTATCAAAATAGAGAAAATACTTTATATTTAGATTTGCCTTTTCTGAACCCTTCTTAGTGTTTTACTGTTTATGCTTAAGTGTTTCACAGTGTTTCACTATTGTGAACACATTTTTTTTTCCTGTTTCTATTTCTAGCTGGCTGGCTGCTAGTATAGGAAAAAAAACCAAACAAACTAATTTTATTACATTTATCTTGTTATCTGTTACCTTACCAATTTTCTTAGGTTTTCTATGTAAATCATCGTAACACATTTTATGTCCTTTTTCCTCCTGTTTGTCTTGAGGATTTAATTTTTCTTATTGCATTTTTTAAGGAAATTGCAAACACTGCTTAATAATTACAGTCAGGGAAGGCATCCCTGGCGTCCCTGCTTTATTTATGATTATAACGTTGATGACTTGCCATGAAAATATAATGCATTGACAACTCTCAATGAGCTTGTAGAGGCAGAGAAAGTCAAAAGAAGGTTGAGGGGGAGTTATTTTTCCATTGATGTTTGTCTTTTAAGCCTGGAATGGAGTATGCACTTCCTTAATCATCGGCTGGAATTGCACTGTGTAGTGCCTTAGCAACTTAAAAATAAAGACAATAAAAATTTCAGTTCCTTAGTCATACTGGCCATGCTCAGTAGCCCCACAGAGCTAGTGGCCTCATCTGACAACTCAGCTCCAGCCCCTGGGTGGGCAAACCCTGATCCTAGCCCACAAAGCCTAAAACATTTACTCTCTGGCCTCTTACAGGAAAAGTTTGGTGACCCCTGGTAAAGGGCGTTGTCTCCTCCCCTGAGTCGTTTGCATAAACCTTCCTTCCATTTTTCATGCCAACTACAATCTGATGCTTAATATTTTTCTTTAAATAACTCAGGTTTTTCCTAAATTTTTAAGAGAAACATTAAATCAACACCATAATGGGAATATTTGCCATAAATAAATAGCTAGAAAAAGAAATACAACGAAAGCCAATCGATGTTATTAAATTCCAGTAGCAAACTAGACCTTGCTCTTCCCTTTGTTAAAAAAAAAAGGAAATTAGGGGCGCCTGGGTGGCTCAGTCATTGGGCGTCTGCCTTCAGCTCAGGTTATGATCCCAGAGTCCTGGGATCGAGCCCCACATCAGGCTCCTTGCTCGGCAGGAAGCCTGCTTCTCCCGATGCCATTCCCTCTGCTTGTGTTCCCTCTCTCGCTGTGTTTCTCTCTGTCAAATAAATAAAATCTTTAAAAAAAAAAAAAAGGGAAATTAGCAAGTGCTAGGTATTAGCAGATGCACATCCACCCACTGAGATGTTTTCCTTGATATAATCAGAAGTATAGAAAGAGAGCTCTTGATTCAACGCCATTTATGTCCAAGAAGTATACCTCTTAAAGTCACCTGTACACATTTTCCTCAATTTTGGAACACTAGGCTGAGGGGAGAGGAAATCAAGGAGCATGAATTTGGGTTAGGTCATGGCTGAGGTTGTGGTGGCCCCACTAGAGGGGTAATTTTTTTTAAGGTTTTTTTTTTGTTTTGTTTTCTTTTTGTTTTTTTAAGTAATCTCTACGCCCATCGTGGGACTCAAACTCACACAGCTCCGAGATCTAAGGTCGCATGCTGTACCGACTCAACCAGCCAGGTGCCCCTAGAGGAGTAACATTTAGATACCTTTCTTACTATTACCAGTTAAAAGATGGACAAGACATATTTACATTCTCTTTATAGCACAGGTGAGACCCCCAAATATAAACCGATAATTGGACTGTATTACTTTAACACCTTGTAGAAATGTCATCACTAATTAAAATTTAGTGGTATTTCCTCAACCTTTTATTGATGTTTGCTCTATATTAAAATTGGTCATTGGAGACTATTTCTGCACCTTCTGCAAAATTGCAGTCGAGTATATGCGGCATGTTTCTTACTCCTTAAAAAGTAATCTAGCCAATTCCTTCTGGAATTATCTACTTAGAGAGCAGACCTGCTTTGTCCAAAACATACTGACTGATGCCCTCTCTTAAATGGTCAGTTGGATGGAGGGGAGTAATGAATTATTTGGGATTATCTTGGGTAAATCAGAGCTTCCCTCTTATCCAGCAATAGGAAGTTTTCCCTTTCAAATCATTTCGTCTTCTGCCTGGACTACGGGAAGCTTAGCACTAAATGTAATTCCTACTAAGTTCTATCTCATTTTTTTTCTGATCTCCCTTTAGCAATTCTCTCTCTCTCTTTTAAAGATTTTATTTATTTATTTGACGTAGAGAGCGAGCACAAGCAGGCAGAGGGAGAAGCAGGCTCCCCACTGGGCAGGGATCCCAATGGGGGACTTGATCCCAGGACCCTGGGATCATGACCCAAGCCGAAGGCAGACACTTAACCGACTGAGCCACCCAGGTGCCCTAGCAATTCTCTTTTACTTTTTAAAAGATTTTATTTATTTATTTGACAGAGAGAGAGAGAGAGATCACAAGCAGGCAGAGAGGCGGGCAGAGAGTGGGAGGTGGGGAAGCAGACTCCCTGCAGAGCAGAGAGCCCAATGCAGGGCTGGATCCCAGGACCCTGAGATCATGACCTGAGCCGAAGGCTAGAGGGTTTAACCCACTGAGCCACCCAGGCGCCCCTTTCTTTTAAATGTGCTTTGTTTTTTTGGTGGTTGTTGTTTTGTTTTGTTTTTAAGATTTTATTTTTTATTTATTTGACAGAGATACAGCAAGAGAGGGAACATAAGCAGGGGAAGTAGGGGAAGGAGAAACAGGCTCACTGCTGAGCAGAGAGCCTGATGCGGGTCTCAATCCCAGGACCCTGGGATCATGACCTGAGCCGAAGGCAGACACCCAACCACTAAGCCACCCAGGTGCCCCATTGTTTTGTTTTTTTAAAGTGAGCTGTACACCCAGTGTGGGGCTTGAACTCACAACCCCCAGATCAAGAGTTGCATCCTCTATGGACTGAGCCCACCAGGCTCTCCTTTTTTTGTTTGTTTTTAAGTCAGCTTTGTTGGGGTGCAGTTTACATACAGTAGACGCAACGATTTCCAGTGTACAGTTCAAAGGGTTTGGACATACTTATATATCTGAGTAATCCAGTGACAGGAGTGTGGGTACGCGGAGGCAGCTGTGTCAGGAGAGTGCACCAGAAGGCGGAGCAGCCTCCGATGTGGACGGGCAGGACTCCACAACCAGGAAGCGTGTGCCAGCCTCCTGGCAATGAGATAGTAGGCCCTTGGCCAAACAAGGTGTGGGCGCATGCGCAGACTCCCGATTTGGAGTCTGGGAAAGATCTGGAGCACAGTACCAGGTGTCCTATCCTCGAGCTTTAGCACGTTGGACTCTAGTCTTTAGATTTGCCTTCAGGGACAGGTCCCTCGTCTGGGCTGGGGGCGGGGATGAGGCTGCCAGGGACTGGGAACCGAGGGAATCTGGCCAGCCCTTCTGAAAAGTAGAAGGGGAATAAACCTTATTTATTAGAGTCGTTGGTGTCTATCATCAGTTCCAACCCCACTTCTCTTCTAGTAGAAGCAAGTGAACAAGAGAAAAAGGAAATGCTGGCATTCTGGATGAACTAGGTGGGCAGACAAGCGTTTACTCCCATTTACTTGTTTCCAGAGATGTTGACCTCGTCCCTTTTGTGGGCAGTCACTCAGCAAGTGCTCCCTGCCTGGCGAGGGCTCCAAGGAAGGGTGCATTACCGCTTTTTGTTTAAGTGGATGAGTTGAGCTCCACGTTTTCGGACTCAACCGCCAGGAAGAGCCTTTTGAGCCCAGTCAATTGCTGCATGTCTCCAACCATTCATTCAAGGAAGGCTTGAATGGGCCGTGGTAAATGGGGGTTCTGCCTCTTTATGCGGTTACCAGATGGGCCGTGGTAAATGGGGGTTCTGCCTCTTTATCCGGCCATTTGAGAAGACACTGCCTTGTCTGGAGCACCAGGGAACAAAGAGGAAGAAGGGGCTCAATGCTGTCACCTGGGGACCTATCACTTGGGCTCCTCATCAAAAATGATGCCCTTGCGGGGCGCCTAGGTGGCTCAGTCACTTAAGTGTCCAACTCTTGGTGTCAGCTCAGGGCGTGATCTCAGGGTCATGGGCTCGAGCCCCCTGTCTGGTTGAGATTCTTTCTCCTCCCTCCCTGTCCCCCTGTGCTGCTCCCCTTGCTTGCACTCTTTTTCTCTTGAGCTCTCAAATAAATAAAATCGAGAAAAAGGAAGGGAGGAAGGAAGGAAGGAAGGAAGGAAGGAAGGGAGGGAGGGAGGGAGGGAGGGAGGGAGGGAGGGAGGGAGGGAGGGAGGAAAATGATGCCCCTGCTGCTGGGTTGGTCCTGGCATGAGAGGTGGGGTCTTTTACTGAGATGGGGGACACTAGAAGAGGAGCCGAGTAGAGACGGAGTGCAATGAGCTAAGTTTTAGATGTGATCAGTTTGAAGGGCCAGTGAGACGTTAAAGGAGAAGGATCTAATAGCGCATTAGATATATACATTGCTGGTGGTTGAGTAAATGTCCAAGTGATATTGACTTGCTAGTGAATTGCCTGGCCTGGGACAGACTGTCAGAGCCTACTCTGTGTTCTGGTGCTCCCGCCCCCGGCCAGAGCTACTGCGGACTCCGCAGCTGGTTTTCTATATGAATATTTTTACAGTCGAATACTGCAGAGAATTTTTTTTTTT
>CM053610.1:99802698-99822882 GCA_028646535.1 Procyon lotor | reverse complement strand
GGAGGGATGGATGGATGGATGGATGGATGGATGGATGATTGGAGGGATGGAGGGATGGATGGATGGATGGTTGGTTGGTTGGAGGGATGGATGGATGGATGGATGATTGGAGGGATGGATGGATGGATGGTTGGAGGGATGGATGGAGGGATGGATGGATGGATGGACGGATGATTGGAGGGATGGATGGAGGGATGGATGGATGGATGGAGGGAGGGATGGATGCAGGGATGGATGGACGGATGATTGGAGGGATGGATGGATGGATGGATGGATGGATGGATGGATGGATGATTGGAGGGATGGATGCAGGGATGGTTGGAGGGATGGATGGATGGATGGATGGACGGATGATTGGAGGGATGGATGGATGGATGGAGGGATGGATGGGTGGATGGATGGGTGGATGGATGGATGGATGAAGGGATGGATGCAGGGATGGATGCAGGGATGGATGCGGGGCTCCATCCCAGAACCCTGAGATCAGGACCCGAGCCAAAGGCAGAGGCCTTAACCTATTGAGCTACTCAGGTACCCCAGAGAGATTGAGTCTTGCTGCAATTTGCAATTCTTTTCTTAGAGACAACTGCCATTAATAGTTTAGCGAATAACCTTCCCAGTGTTTTATGCCAAAAACTCATTTATATATAAGTGAGTTTTCATATATAGATGAAAGGTTTATATATAAGTGAGATTTCATATATATTCAGCTACATATGATATCTCACTTATGTGTACAGTAGATATACAACACATACCATGAGTCCTGCTCTGTAATCTGTTTTCTTCACTTAGTACTGTGTCATGGATGACATCCCATGTCAGTACTTGAAGATCTATGTGTGGGGCCCCTGTGGGGCTCAGATGGTTAAGCATCTGCCTACGACTCAGGCGTAGGTCAGGTCAGTTCAGGTCATAATCTCTAGGTCCTGGGATCAAAGCCCTAAGTTCAGTCCCCACTCAGCAGGAAGTCTGTTTCTCCCTTTCCCTCTGCCCCTCCACCCTGCTTGTGCTCTCTGTGTCTCTCTAAAATGAGTAAATAAAAAAATCTTAAAAAAAAAAAGAAATAAAGATCTACATGATCTTTTTCAACAGCTGCATAGCCTTCTCTTGTGTGAATATACCATTATTTAAATAGTCCTCACATTGACACACCTTAGGCTTGTTCTCAAAAGTATTTGCTGTTATAAAGAGCACGGCAACAAAATACCCTCATGATATATTTTTGTGCGATGATCCAATTATTTCCTAGAAGAAATTCTTAGATGTAAAACCCACATTTCAAGTTCTCATGTAGATTTGTAGATTTCCTCCTGGTGAGCTTGTATCAGTTCGAACTCCTAGGAACAGGGTATGGGAGGCTTCCTTTTCTCCCTCTGGGCATTGTTCTTCTCTTTTTCTGTGCCATTAGGACAGGTGAAAAATGTAATCTCATTGTTTTTATTTGCGTTTCTTTGGTTATTAATAAAGACAAACATCTTTCCATTTGCTTCTTAGCTATTTATATCTTCCCCATCCCCACAGGTTGCCTGTTTATATCCTTCGCCTGTTTTTTCTACTGGAGTCCTTGTCTTTCTCTTAAGATTTATAAACATTGCTACATATTACAGATATCAATCCTTGGTTTGATGCTGCAAACATGTCCTAACCATTTTTTGTCCTTATTAAATGTATTTTGCCGCATCTTTGGATATATTACAGTTTTTCTTTGTCATATAGTCCTTCCTGCACCAATCTTATCTTTTCTGGTTTCTGCCTTTGGATTATGCTTAAGCCATAACCCATCCACATTTATAAACCTATCTTTCTATGTTTTCTTCTAGTACTTTATCCTTTGAATTTTTATGTAAAATGCAAATCTAATGATGTCACCTCTTCGCTTGCCCTACCGGCAAGCCTTCGGGTCCCCACTCTGAGCATGTCCTCCCAGGCCTTGAATGACTTGGGCTCCCTTCAGTTCATCAGATACACCAGCCATCCTGAAGGCCCCCAGCTAGCCCACGCTGCTCTGCTTCCGTCTGGACTGCTCAGGTGTGGCTCCCCTCTTTCCAGCATGGTAAACTCCTAAGTAGCTGTCAGGACTCTTGTCAAAGGCACTTCCTCTGAGAAGCAGTCCTCCATCCTGGTGAGTGTTAAGTACTTCTCCCTGCCCTCCTTCCTGGTACCGACACGGCCCTTCTCTTAACTCATAGTGAGATTTTGGTTTCTGCCTCTCTGTCCACTCCAATCCTGGGGCCTCCCCAGGGCTTGGTGTGGTATCTGGCACTTAGTATAGTGTGGGTGCTAAGCCCACCTCTGTGATCCAGTTGGCGTCTTAGCAAACTCAATGTGCTAGCAGTACAGAATCTGGGAGACCAGTTAGACGTCTCTAAGTGAGAGTGATCGCTGAGTGCAGGTAGATGGTAGCCCCGAACTGAGGCAGTCGGTTTGGGGAAAAGAGGATGGATAAGAAACAGATTCAGAAGGTAGGGCAGATACTGCTTGAGTACAGTGTTTTGTCTGAGCCATCTCCTAAATGTTCCACACGCAAGGAAATCAGAATGTCAGCCCATCAGCACAGTCCAGACCTTTTGATCCTTGTATTATTTGGTGTTTAGAATTACTTCTACTCCTATTCCTTTTCACGAAGCTCTGTGACCTTGGCTGGTCATGACCTCCAGTCATCGTCTGTCAAGTAGAGATGGCCCATCATCTCCAAGGGCAGTTGTGAGGTTGTTTCAATTAAATGTCACGGTGATAAGAGGCTTCATGGCCCCTGGCACTTCCTAGCATTTAGTAGGTGTTCGCTCTCTGGTCCTGCCATCCCCTTGCCGTGGGTGACTGGGTCAGTTGCCACCGTCCAGCTGATCTCGGGGGTTCCTAGAGAGAGAAGCTGAAATCGGCTTTCATCACCGGGTTTCTATCAACCCCAGACATGCCCTGACAGCAAGCGGGTCTCCATCTGTCCCCGCCAGCTCTCTGCTCGCCCATGCTTCCATTCTTCCCGTCTTTCCCAGTCTGTTTTCCCCTTCCTCCAGGCAACCTGCCAGCAATCAGCCCTTTCTCGGCTCTGCTCCTTCCTTTTCTATTCCGCTGGTACCGCCAGTTTAACCTGCTCCATCCTCGTGCCTGGATTACCACCGTCGCTATTCTCCCAGGCTTCACCCAGCCTGTGCCAGTGAAAAGGCAGGAAGCCCAGCCCCTAGATCATGTGCCTATCCCCCGACCAGCCTCAGGGTCCCTCTCTGAGTGCTCCAGGTCATCCTGTGCCCAGCGAGTCTCATTCAGAGGGCTGAGCCTCTTGCTCTGCACCCCTAGACCTCATATCCTGCCTCCCCACACTGCCTGCCCAGTCCAGTCTAGCCTCTTGGCCTTTGCCAGCCAGTACTTGCTTATTCTGCCTCTTTTTTTTTTTCCCCAACCCAGACAATGCCAGCTTTGTCCCTCTGCCCTAGGCTTTGCACCAGACCCTCTCACAACCAGCATGGAACTCACTTTGGAGAAGCCTTCCTTCCCACTGCTCACAGCCCATTACTGCGGCTAATACTTTATACACTCTCACCCCGCTATCTCCTTCGGCCAGCCCTCGCTTCCTTCACTAGCATTTAGTGAGCCCCTCTGCGGGCCAGGGACTTAGAAGGACAAAATGAAGCTTAGCCTCTGCTGTCCAGGACCCCCAGTCTAGTATGGATAGATTCCAACCCAGTTTCCTCATCCATAAAATGGGGATTCTCCCGTCGAACTACTTCACGGGGGTGCTCTAAGCTTTCTTTGAAACTGCGTCTGAGCCTGTCACACAGCTCAGTGATGACAATGTGGTGTTGATGGTATTGACATCCACTCTACCGCTGAGAGCTTGGGCGTGGGGCAGCCAGTCATGTGGGGGAGAGGGGCAAAGCCAAGTTCAGGGCTGCCGGCACTGCTCCTCCCATCGCCCACTCCGTATCCTCCTCTTATCCCTCGCACCCTTTGCTGCCTCATCTGCTCCTGTTCGCTGCTCCAGGCCGCTGGAATGCAGGCCAGGCTTGTGACCTTACTCCCCAGGTGGGGGAAGCTGCTCATTTTCACTCCAGGCCCGCCTGCAAGTCTCCTAAGAGTGCCCCACTTGTCCTGCCACTCCTGGTGGGCACCGTGCTGCTCGCATGTCCCTGGGGGTGTCACCCATGAGAACGTGTCTCCTACAGGAGGTGACAGAGCTCACGGTGCTCCCCTCCTCGGTGCCCAGCTCCCCAAAGCCGGGTTCCATCGGTCATGTATGGCTGCAAACACTGGTGAGATCTGCTCTTCAGGCTCCAGAATTCTGGGTTAAGGTAAAAATATCTATTTGCCTTAGTGATGGAGGTAAGCCAGGTTCATAAGAAGGCAGCAGGCAGACACAGGCACAGGAAAGGGGATGACATTGACCAGTCGGAAACATTATGGGTGTAAAGTCAATGGCAGCTAAAAACACTGCATTTGGGAGGGAGAGGTGGAAACGCATTTTCAGCACAAGGTGAAGTATCCAAGTACCTCTTTGAAGGAGTCTTACATCACAGGGGAAAAAAGTCTGTGCCCTTTTGAAATCCATTTAAGTCAAAATAAGGAAGGAAATTGTTGTGTCCTAAAGCCCAGTCCTTTTAGGAAATTTCCCAGAGGTGGCAGGAGGACAGCAAGATTTCCTGAAAAGTAGAGAGAACATTTTTCACCTTATTTCAATTTTTTTCCAAACAGGAGAAAGCTATTTGGGTGGCTTTAAATCACTGTAGTTATTTTACATTATAAAATCAATATAATATGATAACAGAAATTTTGAAAACATTAGAGGACTGAAATCACGTATTATCCCAATCAACACAGACCTCGTTGTTTATTCCCACCTGGTCTGTTTTTTGTGTGCGATGTTTTTTACATAATTGTAGCAACGCATAGCATATATACTGACAAGCGATTCTTCGTTTAAAATTTTTAAGTGTTTTATGATACATACAGAAGAGTGCAGAAAATCTGTCTAATTTAAAGAGTAATTTAAAACAAACACCTGTGTAACTCCCACCCCTTTCAAGGAAGAGACTTGAATATTTGCCGTTCTCAGGAAGCTTCCCTCCTAGGGCCCCTGGGTGGCTCAGTGGATTAAAGCCTTTGCTGTGAGCTCAGGTCACGATCTCAGGGTCCTGGGATCGACCCCTGCATCGGGCTCTCTGCTCAGCGGGGAGCCTGCTTCCCCCTCTCCCTCTGCCTGCCTTTCTGCCTACTTGTGATCTCTCTCCTCTCTGTCAAATACATAAATAAAATCTTTAAAGAAAAAAGAAAGCTTCCGTCCCTGTGCCCTTCCCCAAACACAGCCCCTCCCTGGCCTCCCAGAGATAAACCAACCACCCTGACTGTTCTGATTTTCTTGGGTTTTTTTCTTCCTATGACTATATATCTAAACACTGTAGTTCAGTTTTGCCTGGTTTTGAATGTTCTATGGACTTGTCCTGTATTTACTATTTTGTGTCCTCAGTTGTTGTCTGTGAGATGTTATACGTGGCTATAGTTAGTTCATACTAATTTTTAGTTTAAAAGAGAAAATGTAAAATTTTTATGAATTTCCACTCAGTCTCTATCCCAAATCTCTTCTTTATCCGGTAGCCCAGCTTTGAGACACTTTCCTTTTTCTTTTCTTTTGATTTATTTTTAAGTAATCTCTAGACCCAGTGTGGGACTCGAACTCACAACCCTGAGATCAAGAGTCACATGCTCCACGACTGAGCCAGCCAGGCGCCCTGGGACACTTTTTATGGTCAGGAAAATGCGTTCTTTTCCCCTACTTGTGACTTTCCCCACCCCCAACCCGAGAATGGGGGTGGGTCTCGGACCTAGAAGCATCATCGCCCCCCTCCCTCTTTCTGGCAGTGGGCGCTGGCCCCCCACCCTTTGGCTGGCATTCTAGGAAGCAGCCACTCCGGGGGCTGCTGGAGGCCTGGAGCTGCAGCTGCTCTCCCTCCAAGAGAGCTGATGGAATTATTTCTGGGGACTGCAGACAGCTGGCAAGAGCGTGGAAAGCACAGCAGGGCTGAGGGATCCACCAGAAGGTCCGCCTGGGGAAGGGTTACGGTGGCGATGGTGACTGCCGGTCACAAAAGCCTGGTGTTTTCTGGCCAAAGCCTCGGTCGCAGGCCGGGATTCTCCTCTCCAGTGCTCGTACACCTCCCCGCCCTGGGCTCACGGAGACGGATTTACTCCCCTTTACTGGTTTTTGCTGGTACTCCGTCTTCCCCAGCCTCACACGTAAAGCCTCCTGAGCCAGGGAGCCCTTGAGAGGAGCAAGGTTTCCGCCCAGATGCAAAGACTGCACACAGGGGCCGTGATGCCCGCCGAGTGTCACACACGTGAGTGTCACCACACAGCCGGCCTCTTCCATCCCAATGCCACACACGCTCGCACGCACTGTTAGCTCGGCCTTCCCACAACGGCCCGGTCTCTCTCATGGCTAATCTTGAACAAGTGGTCTGCAGCTCCATTTCTTACCACCCTCTTGGGCTAATCCCTTGGAATCTCAGTCTTGCCCTCTGTGCCCTGATGGCGGAGTCCCGCCAGGCTAGGCCAGGCCAGGCGCAATCTGGCCATGGGATTGAGACTTCTTACTCCATCTTAGCCTAAGGACTCAGCCCACTTGGGTCCATATACGCCTTCCCAGAAGCTCTCAGGCTTCACTTGTAGCAGCTACTTCGTCCTTGTTTCTTTATGCTTCTTCAAGAACAATCTCTTCTTCTCCACATTCATGTCCATCCCATGGCCAGATCGAGTCACCTTTGCCGGCCTGTCCTCTTAGCGTGGCCTTGGCACTGGGCTCTTGTGGCTTATGGCTACCAGACGAAGGGTCCAGTGTATCTCCTGGGGAGCGTAACATCGGCCACAGCCTGTGGAGCCTCTGCCCCGCACGTGTGACCCTTTGGCTGGATAGGCCCTTCTTTCTGCCTCTGGGTCCCCAGAAGATGCATGAGCCCCACATGAATGGGACAGACCTGCCCTTTTACCTTCCCTGGTTCTCCCCATTTGTTCTACCTCCAGAATCTCTCCAAACATTTTGCACAGAACTCCTGGGTAACCCAAACCAGGCCCACCACTCAGACCAGCCCTCGATGCCAACACTGGCCTGGTTGGAGACGGGTCCAGGAAGAGTCTCAGTTTCTGGGTGGGTGGTAAGGGAGGGTGCAGCTGGTTTTGGACAGGCTGAGTGTATGTGCCCGTGGAACATTCCAGTGGAATGGTCTGTGGGCATCTGGATGTGAAATGCCCTCACACCCTCATTATTGGCATAGAATAGCTTCCAGATTCCTGCCTATCCTGGAAAGCAGGGTCCCAGGTATTGAAGAAGTCAGTCATAAGGCAGGTGAAGTTTGATCGTGGGATGTGGGGAGAGGTCTTGCGGTGGAAACATCTGTGAGCTTGTCTTCTTTATTTTTACTTGACACCTAATTGTTATTCTCATGAGTTCGTACAGATTGGCTAGGGAAGCGGGTGGGTCCGCCGGTGGGGGTGGGGTGGAACGAAAGAGGCGCGGGGACTGCAAGGGCGGTGACGCTGGGGAGTTCACGGGTGGCTGTCATTTTTCTTCATGCCCAAAGTGGATGTTATAAATACCATTTTAAACTGACTCAAGAGTTGATAAAGCCAATTAAGAATTATGAAATTATATTTGCTTTAATATTAGTTCAGAATTGTGTAGTGCTTTACTGTTTAGAAAGGGAGTTCACTTTATTAAAAAATTAAATGTATTAACTTAAAGCCTTAGCTGTTGCCCACTCACCTCAGATGTCCCTTTTTGGCTCTTGTGTTCTGGCTAAGCTTTCATTTGTTCTCATTGTTCATCTCCGGGGGAATCCCTTTCCAGAATCATCCAGGATGCTCCAAGTACAAGCAGCCCCTCCCCCCCACCCTCCAACCCGTTAGGTTCTGCTCTTCCAGCTGCGTTCTGTTACTCTCTCCTATGTTTTGGTCAGAGGAAGAAAAATAGCTGCATATTTTGGTTTTCTTTTCCAAACTGCTACCAATAGTGCCTTTTGATCCTTTGGCAAATGTTAGCCGCTTGGAGCAGAGGAAAAACCACACTATTCAGTGTGTCCCCAGCGACCGGAGCCGGCTTCCCCTGCCCCTCCAGTTAGCAGCCCATCTGCCATTAGAGTTGGCTTACGTGCTGTGTGTGGATCCTTCATGTCCCAGAGCAGTCCTATAGCGCTTGCCTTGATATCACAATGACTGATTGTCTGTAAAATCACACATTCTTCTGCAGGCTGGACCCAAAGAGGAAATGGGAGTCTTAAACCAACGCCTAGGGGTGCCTGGGTGGCTCAGCGGGTTGTAGCCTCTGCCTTCGGCTCAGGTCATGATCTCAGGGTCCTGGGATCGAGCCCCGCATCCAGCTCTCTGCTCAGGTCATGATCTCAGGGTCCTGGGATCGACCCCCGCATCCAGCTCTCTGCTCAGAGGGGAGCCTGCTTCCCCCGCTCTCTCTGCCTGCCTCTCTGCCTACTTGTGCTCTCTCTCTGTGTCAAATAAATAAATAAATAAATAAATAAAAGCTTAAATTAACGCCTATTAAAAAGGAAATCCGTCCCATACAAACTGATTCCTATCAAATTCATTTTAAGGTCTCTCTGCAGGAAGCATCCCCTTCGCACCATTCCTGCCCCGCATGTCTTTGTGGAGCCCCAGAGTCCCCCAGGCCCCCTCCAGCTGAGCTGCCGGCAGGAGGCAGCTGTGCGGGCCAGACTGCAGGCTCTTGGCGTCTCGCACCTCCCTGCAGGCACAGGGGATCTGGGGAAGGTGATGACAGAAGCAGGCAAATGCAAGACACGGCGTTGGGGTTGGCATTTCCTTGGCAGGACCACACGGCGTGCATTCTAGGAGCATGGGCTTGTGTGCGTTTCACGAATGAGAAGCAGCAGCTGCCCTGACCTTGACCGTCCAGCCGGCAAGTTGCCCCCTGTGCAATTTTGTGTTGGAACGGCTCACAGCAGTAAGAAGCAGAGGGTGGGCAGAAACTGTCCTTTACCCAGCAAGACGGGTATTAGATAGCACATAGCAATCACTGTCACTGTTTTTTTTGTTTTTTTTTGTTTTTTTTTTTTTTTATTTGACAGAGAGAAACACAGCGAGAGAGGGAACACAAGCAGAGGGAATGGTAGCGGGAGAAGCAGGCTTCCCGAAGAGCAGAGAGCCCGATGTGGGGCTCGATCCCAGACCCCTGGGATCTGACCTGGGCCGAAGGCAGACGCCCAAGGACTGAGCCACCCAGGTGTCCCCACTGTCACTGTTTTAAATAAAGAGGCTTTCTCAGGAGAGCCTGCACTCCCAGGTTGTACCGTGCTGTTTCCTCAGCTGCGCATCACCTTGGCTCTCACCCAGCTAGGGTTCGGGAATGTAAGGACTCCATGCCACAGAATTAGGAAGTTGGGGTTGGCTAAATCTTGGCTTATCAAAGATACCTGTCTTGCTGTGGAAGACATCATTGTTTCCCCACATAAACTGTTAAAATTTTTGAGATGTGCACATTTGCAGTGTACCGGCATCCTGTTGGTCCTGGACTGCCTCTCCTCTTCAAGGTCACCGTTGGTGAAGACCAGTGCCTGAAGGGATGGTCAGGGTAGACTTGAGGAATCTCTGCAGCTCTAGAATTCCATAGTTCTGAGTTATTCCTTCTAATACCATTTAACTCTCTGGCACGCTTCCATTTCTGCCTGGGAGGACAGCCATGTGGTTTGAATTCCTTCATTTGCATCGACAAAATAGCTGGGTGATCAAAGTTTTGGGTTAGACAAATGGGGATGTGGGGTACAGCCAGAAGTCCTTAAAGGAGGTGATATTTATTTTAAGGCACAGTTGTTACTTAATGATGATTTGATTATAATGTTCACTTCTGTCTAATGTAGTATCTTAGTCAGCTCACGCTGTTGTAATAAAAATACCATAGACTGGGTGGCTCAAACCACAGAAAATTACTCCTCACAGCTCTGAAGGCTGAGAAGTCCAAGATCAGGGCACTGGCCAATTCACTTGCTGGTGAGGACTCTCCAGGTGACTTGCAGGTGACTGCCTTCTCTCTGTAGCCTTGCATGGGGTGGGAGCTCCAGGGGAGGGAGTTGGAGGGAGAGAGAGGGGTGGGGGTTATGAGAGAGATCACCTGTCACTTCTTATAAGGGCACTAATCCCACTTATGAGGACTCCGCCCTCACGACCTGATTCCCTCCCAAGGCCCCAGCTCCAAATACAATCACGCTGGGACTGGGACTTCAACATAGGAATTGTGGGGGGGTGATACAAACCTTCAGTCCACAGCCTGTGTACTAAGCCATTGGGCCAGATATTGGCTCCGTCTACACAGTAACTGCATTTGGAATAAATGAATGATTTGAAGCATTATAAATTAGCAAAACGGATACAACCGTGACCACTAACAAGAATGTTTTCTGAATATGGAGGGAAAGACAGTCATAGCTAGTGGTGTTTGCAGAGATCATGAGCGTGTGTTTCAGCAATTGTGCTCAAATCTTTTCTCCTGCGAGGGACTCTCCTAAGAGAGCCAAAGTATCTTCCCCACTCACCCACCCCCTCACCCCATTATGTTCACAAACGGACGCACACAGACAGAAGGCTCGCTGCAGAGAAAGATGCCAGAAACATCTTTTCTTCGTTTCGTTTAGCAAAGACTAGCAGGGAAAGCTGGAGGACCGTGGTGCTAATGAGGTTACTGGGGGAGGTGAGAAGCATAATGAATGCCAGCCGTCAGCGGTGAGGGGGCTCGTTGGGATGAGGCATCTTGGCCACGCAGAGGAAGTCTAGAAGAGTGTGTGGGCGGATATTCTGGTGTAGCAAAACCATCACCGAGCGGGCTCCTCTGGTGCCTGGTACTCCAGGAGACACACCCGGTTTAAACCCGTCTCTGGTAACTTGGTTTTTAGGCAAGAAGCGTCCCGTTACCCGTTAGTCACTTTGTAACCCAGTTTGGGTCTCTGTCACCCGCTAGACTGAAGCTCTTGAGAGCAAGGCCTGTGTCTCCTTCAGAGTTGTGCCCGGTGCTTGACACCAGAAGAGAGTGAAGTTCCAGAGTATTTTGGTAGACACAGATGTTCATTTTTGTTCACACGTAATCCTAGCGTGTTCTGAAGCTGGACGTCTGCCGTGGGGTGGTGGGGGATGGGGCTCCCAGCCCCCACGGAAGTGGCTCCACCAGGTGGCCTGAGACATGGGCTCTGGGTCGCGCCCCCTCCATGTTGGCAGTATGGCGCGCGGCCAGGAGTGTAGGCTCTTGTCTGCCAGGGCTGCCGTAACAAATTACCACAGAATATACAACAAAATGTGTTTTCTCACAGTTCTGAGGCTGGCAGTCTGACACGAGGGTGTCGCTGTGGTCGGTTTCTGGGGAGAACTCTCTTCCTGGCTGGTAGATGGCTCCTTTCTCACGTGGCCTTTTTTCAGTGCTTACTCAAAGGCCATGACAGTGGTGAGTGGGGGCCTGAGCCCTCTAGAGTCTCTTCTTATAAGGATACTAATCCTGTGGGATCCGGGCCCCACCCTCTGACCTCACTTAACCTTAGAAACTTCCTCAGAGGCCCCACCTCCAAATGCCGCCACTCTGGAGGTGAGGGCTTTTGTGTGCGATTTTGGAAGAACAAAACCTTCAGTCCACAGCAGGTCAGGCTTTCAGTCCCTACTTTGTTGCAAACTAGCTGTGTGATCTCGAGGACATTCATTTAACTTTTTTAAGCTTCAGCCATCCCAGGGTGATAATGGGACGATCATGGTGCCTACCGCGCAGGGCATTGTAAGGATCAAGTAAGATAAGGCACAGGATGGGTTTAGTGAGGACCCTGTATACAGTAGGTGTGCCCTGATTGTTAACATTATTAATAGGGTCCCCTAAGTTCTGAAAATGAGTTCCCTCTGAGGTTATCCTGGGAATCCAGGCTCTTCAGAGCCTGATTAACCATCAGGGATTTCTACAAAAAAGAAGAAAAAGGTTGGGTGGGGACCCAGTTCTATCCTATATAGTTTGAAAATATAGAAAACCATGGGGCGCCTGGGTGGCTCAGTGGGTTAAGCCTCTGCCTTCGGCTCAGGTAGTCATCCCAGGGTCCTGGGATCGAGCCCCCACATCGGGCTCTCTGCTCAGCAGGGAGCCTACTTCCCCCCCTCTCTCTGCCTGCCTCTCTGCCTACTTGTGATCTCTCTCTCTGTCAGATAAATAAATAAAATCTTTAAAAAAAAAAAAAAAAGAAAGAAAATATAGAAAACCATGAAGATAAAAATCCCCTATAACTCTTCTACCCAGAGCCAACTCCGATAACCTTTCTGTCAACTCAGACCTGAATGTGAATCCGATCCTTCTTGAGGGGTTGCATGGTCTTTCATTTCCAAAACTTGTTTCCTCCTCTTAAAAAGGAGACTAAGGTCCCCACCTCGTTCCTACTTCTAGGGGTTGGTTGGCGCGTGGCTGGCCGCATGTGAAGTGCCGGGCACGGGTGTTAGCTTACTAAGAGCGAGTGCTCTCATTTCTGCTGAAGAAAACACCCTTGGCGTTTGATACCGGCATCAAAGCTCAGACAGAAATTCCCAGCAACCCATTATCACGTCACCCTTCCAGGACCCCCACCCTCCAGGTATGCACTCTGAAGCATGTGTTCTAGATTAATAAGCAAATCAATGTTCTCCTTTACAACACTGACAAACAATAAGCAGTTTCCCAGCATAAATATTGCTATTTTTCCTCTTGCCCTTAAGCAGCTTTAAAAGGTGAGGGTTATATATTTGCACAGGGGGCTGGGGGGGGCGGGGGCATCTTCTTTCGGCCACCCCCACCCCCACCACCACATCGCTCCTCTAGTGCAAACTGAGAAGTCGCATCTCTCCTTTCATGGTCACACTTGGCCTTGGCTTTGTAATGAGAGAGAGGGAGATTGCATCTGTCCGCCTTTCTGGGCTTCCTTTGGCCAGGCTGGTTGTGTCCCTCACCTGCGAGGAAATTCATTTCCTAATTGCATATTAAATTAAAACTCCAGTTTTCAGATTTTAGGGCAAAAGATCAAATATACTCAGCTTCCTCTGACTTCAGACAATGAGCTTGTAGCCAGGACTGTCCCATCGTACCATCTCTGCAGCCTGACTCCTCCCCACCGCCTCTTTGCCCGCTACCTTCCTCACCAGGGGAGGGGCCCCTTCTGCCCAGGGGTTGGATTGATCCCCGGGGGAGGGGAGCAGGTGTTCCTGGGAAACATCTGTGGCTGTGTAAGGGAACCAGGTTCACCGCCACCACCTGTCTTGCTCCCCAGCAGCAGCCCCCCAAGGGGCCGGCCTCTCCTAATAGCAAGAGAGCCTCACGGTCGACCCTGAATAGGCACAGCCACCTTTCTTGGTGTAGGGACTCCATGCACTCCAGCCTGGTCAGCTTGACAAAAACTGCTTGCCCAGGTGTGTCCAGGAGAGCAGGCTAAGATCACCAGATAGCTGACCCACCTCCTTACAAGAGGTATTCCTTCAATAGCGTCTAAGGCCTTTTCATCCTGGGACATAACCTTCTCACAGCTTATGCGGTAGCAGGCAAATGAAATGACAAGAACAAGAGGAACTATATTGTGTCCTCTCCTCTGTCCACCGTAATTTGCTGTATTGGAAAAGGGATGAAAGCTGAGCATTGCCCTGGACATACCCAGAAAACGAATATGGAACAGCCTAGCACTCATTGCTTGAAGCCATGTTGGGGTGCAACAAGTAGATGAGGCCATTCATTCATTTGTTCACTGGTTTTGAGGATCCTGTACTGGAGGCTGGGGCTGAAGACGGAGCGGAAACAGTGATCACTCATAAAGCTTTTGACCTTGAGAACCTTAGTGCGGAGGTGCAGAGAGGCCCCAGGACCATGAAGTCTGTGAAGGGGCAGAGTCAGAAAAGACTTCTTAGAAAGGGAGACAATTGGATTAGGTCCTGGAGAATCAGCTCCAAGAGAAAGAGAATAATTAGTGGTCAAATGTGTCCACTTAGTGGATGATCCATTTTGAGTTGATTTTTGTATAAGATCTGAGATTTAAGTCAAGGTTTATTTTTTGCTTATGGATATCCAACTGCCCCAACATCGTTTGCTGAAAAGACTATCTTTCCTCCATTGAATTGTTTTTTTTGCACCTTTGTCAGAAATCAGTTGACCGCCTTCTGTTCAGGTCATGATCTCTGGGTCCTGAGATCGGGCCCCGGGTTGGGCTCCTTGCTCAGCAGGGAGCCTGCTTCTCCCTTTCCCTCTGCCTGCAGCCCCCCCTGCTTGTTTTCTCTCTCTTCCTGACAAATAAATAAATAAAATCTTTCAAAAAATCAGTTGACCATACTTACAAGGGCTATTTCTGGATCTTTATTCTGTTCCTCTGATTTTGTTTCTATTTCTCCATCCATACCACCCAGTTTTGATTACTATAGCTGTGTAATACGTTTTGAAATCAGGCAGACTAATTCCTCTCACTTTATTCTTCTTTGTCAAAATTATTTTTTAATTTTTAAATTTTTATTTATTTGAGAGAAACAGAGAGACTCAGCGGAGGGAGAGGGAGAAGCAGACTCCCCACTAAGCAGGGAGCCAGACATGAGGCTTGAGCCCAGGACCCTGGGATCATGACCTGAGCTGAAGGCAGACGCTTAATCAACGGAGCCACCCAACGCCCCTGTCAAAATTATTTTAGCTTTGTCATTTCACAAAAACCTTGACAATTAGCTTGCCTCTATTCACAAAAGATTTTTGCTGAAATAGGACCTGCATTAAACATGTATATCGATTTGGGGAAGATTGACGTCTTTACTATGTTAGGTGTTCCAATCCATGAATGTGGTATGTCTCTCCACTCAGATCTTTGATTTCTTTCATCAGCATTTGTGCGTTTTAGCATATAAATCTTATATATGTTTTCTTAGATTTATGTCTAAGCATTTTAATTTTTTTGCATGTACGTGTGTTCATTGCTAGGATATAGAAAAACTAACTTTTTGTATATTGGTCTTATATCTTGCATTCTTGTTGAACTCACTTATTTGTTCTAGGAGGGGTTTTTGTTGTTGTTGGTTTTTTTTTTTTTTGGTTTTGTGTATGGGTTTTTGTTTTTGTTTTTTTTGTAGATTCTTTGGAATTTTCCCCACAGATGATCATGTCATCTGCAAATAGGGACAGTTTTATTTTTTTCCTTCTTGATCTCTATGACTTTTATTTCATGTCATTTTTTAATAGCTGGTTAGAACTCCCTTTGTTGAACAGCAGTGAAAACAGTGAACATCCTTGCCTTGTTCCCAGTCGTAGAGGGAAAGCATTCAGTCTTTAAGCATTAAGTCTGATGTTAGCTATAGGTTTTTCATAGATGTTCTTTATTAAGTTGAAGAACTTTTCTGAAAGCTTTTATCATGAATAGATGTTTGAATTTTGTCAAATGCTTTTTCTGCAGCAAGTGATACAATTATGTGATTTTTCTTCTTTAGTCTGTTAATATGGTAGGTTACATTGATTAAATTTTCAAACATTGAACCGAATATTGCATGCCTGGAATTAAACCCCATTTGCATGGTGTAGAGTTCTTTTTACATATTGCTAAATTCCACTTGCCAATATTTTCTTAAGAATTTCTATATCTGGGGGCGCCTGGGTGGCTCGGTCGTTAAGCGTCTGCCTTCAGCTCAGGTCATGATCCCAGAGTCCTGGGATCGAGCCCCGCATCGGGCTCCCTGCTCTGCAGGAAGCCTGCTTCTCCTACTACCATTCCCTCTGCTTGTGTTCCCTCTCTTGCTGTGTTTCTCTCTGTCAAATAAATAAAATCTTTAAAAAAAAAAAATTTCTGTATCTATATTCATGAGGGATATTACTCTATAAGTTTTCTTTTTTGGGTACTGTCTTTGTCTGGCTTTGGTATCAGAGTAATACTGGTTCATGAAATGAGTTGGGGATGTTTCCTTTTCCTTTCTGCAAGAGATTGGCATTCATTCTTTCAGCATATGGTAATGTTCTCTAGTTTTTAAAAATAGTCGTTCTGGGGGACCCAGTCCTGAAGCAAAGAAATCCG
Organism: Procyon lotor; assembly: GCA_028646535.1. Classification (NCBI taxonomy): domain Eukaryota; kingdom Metazoa; phylum Chordata; class Mammalia; order Carnivora; family Procyonidae; genus Procyon; species Procyon lotor. Next base: position 99,806,857 of record CM053610.1, on the reverse strand, counting down.
GATCTCTGGGTATGGGGCTTGAGTGAAGGTGCTTTTCCGAAGCTCTACAGATGAGCTAATTAACTGTGCAGCCAGCTGTGGAGTTCGGTGTGGTAGTGGCCTTGAGGAAGGATGGGAGGGCGAGCTGAAGCAGAATCTATTTGAAGAATGACATGAATTAAACAACAGGGAGGCTTAGAGAATTTGGCTCTTGGAGACATGCCCCAGGAGCCCCTGTTATCTTTGGGACCATATGATGTAATGGGGACCTTGGTCATACAAGGCATCTGGGTTGACTTGGCTGCTTAGAAGCCATCGATTCCTTACTTAGCAATTTTTGCTTTCTCATTGGTAAAATGCAACTCCTCGGGTTGTTTTTTGTTTTTTTTTTTTTTTTTTTTTAAGATTTTATTTATTTATTTGACAGAGAGAAAGAAATCACAAGTAGGCAGAGAGGCAAGCAGTGGGGAGGCTGGGGGTGGGGAGCAGGCTCCCTGCTGAGCAGAGTGCCCGATGGGGGGCTCGATCCCAGGACCCTGAGATCATGATTCCTCGGATTGTTTTGAGAATAAAACAACACAGTCGGTATGAAAATGTTCTTGGACCTACACAACATTTCGGGAAGGTAAACACTGGTGTTTCTTACTGCCACTCTGTTGCGCTTCCCAGTAAATCCCACCGTGAGGTCAGTGGGAGGCTTGTGACCCCAGCCGGTTGTAGGACCAATGTTCTCAGGGTGTGGAGAAACTTCCTCGCCTTCCCTGCTCGCTTACTCTGCCCATGGAGTTTGGGCTCTGATGGGAAGAAGTGGGACCTCGGTTATAGTGAAGAGGGACTCTGACCTTGACCGCTGCCTCCCTCTCGCCCTCCATAGGAACATGCTTGCCAATTCAGGCAGCGTGAGGATTCTCATCAAGGGAGGCAAGGTGGTGAACGACGATTGCACCCACGAGGCTGATGTCTACATTGAGAATGGCATCATCCAGCAGGTGGGCCGCGAGCTCATGATCCCCGGAGGGGCCAAGGTGATCGATGCCACCGGGAAGCTGGTGATCCCTGGAGGCATTGACACCAGCACCCACTTCCATCAGACCTTCATGAACGCTACGTGTGTGGACGACTTCTACCACGGGACCAAGGTAATGCTCCTGTTTACTGAAGGCGCCTTCCCTTTGGCTTCTTCCATTTGTGGGGCTGTTCCAGCCAATACGCCTGTGGGCAGGAACCCCCGCTGTGTGGTGTTCTCCTGGGGCCACTGTGGCAACTGACGTAGGAAATTGCAGGCTAGATGTCCTAGATCTCCATGACTATTAAAGAGGAGGTAGGTGGGGCCCGTTTCACCGATCACATCACTTACCTATGAGCTGAGGCCAGACACTGATTTTACGTTTATGTTTCTATGTCACGTAATGCAGGCCTAGAACAAGAGAATTCGCTGGTCTTTGTTACTGTGCATGTACGTGACGGGAGTGAGGTATGGATCTGGTGGACTCCCTTATGTGTGATAAGCTAAATTAATTCCCCGAAGATGGAGACAAAGAGATATGCCTCTTCTAGACGATTTTAATGGTAGTAATTATGAAACAGACATAGTGAGCTATCTTGCATTATCTCTCCTAGCTTTTTCATTATTTTTTAAAACAGCGGGGGGGAAAAGACCAGCGGGGGGGCCTCTTTCAGGGGGAGTGGCCACGGACAATATTTACAGATACCGAGCTGGGCCTGAGCTACTGGACGTTCCTGAATGCAAAACACAAAAATTCAAGGCCTGTGAAACAAATGAATCAGGAGGAAATTACATTTTGCAAAAAGAGTCACACGCGGATTCTTTTATCCTTCTGTGCTCCAGAACCGCTGTTACTGCTGTCATTCCTCTGCGTTGTAATTATCTGTCCCGTGCCGGCGTCTCCGTGAACGCCAGACTGTGGGGCTTTTTGAGGCCTGACAATATTGTTCTGCCTTCGCAGAACCTGGCCTGACCGGGAACCGGAGTAGCTACCCAGTAAATGTTTGTTGAGTGAATAACTCAATGATGCCTGTCTCTGTGGGTCTCTACCCAGCTATGCATCAGAGTCACTTAAGAAAATTTCTTTTTAAAAATTTTATTTATTTGAGAGAGAGTCCGAGACAGAGGGAGCATGAGCTGGGGGAGAGGCAGATGGAGACGGACAAGCCAGACTCCCTGCCAAGCAGGAAGCCTGACATGAGGCTCGATCCCAGGACCCTAAGATCATGACCTGAGCCAAAGTCAGAGAGTCAACTGACTGAGCCACTCAGGCGCCCCTGAAGATTTTCTTAAATGCAGAATTCAATCAGAATCTCAAGGAGTACAAGTCCGTGACCCTGAAGGCAGCCCCTTCTACTGACTTCCAATGGCTTTGGTCTCTAACGCTCCCTGGGAGAAAGGAAACCACTAGCTACTCGTCTTGGGGTCACCATTCTAGGGCTGGCCCACCTCAGGCAGCTGGCTGTTCAGGTCTCCCTGAAGACACCCTCCCTTCTCAGTCCAGGGCCAACAGACCAGACCCTTGACGGGCTGGGCTGGGAGGAGTCACAGTGGCCATGACTTCTCCTGTTCTGAGGCAAACATGCTCCCAGGACTAGTACTCTAGCATCTGGAGCCAAATCCACCTGCTCTAGTGGAGCCCAGAGAAGAAAGGCGGTAGGCAGACCCTTCCTACTTTCTCTTCTGAGAATTCCCACAGGACCTGCGGGTAATGCTTCACTGATGAAATGGGGCGCCCCATCCCCTTGAACTTTGGCAGGGTCCTCTTGCAGGATACGCTAGTGGCAGGACCGTTCTGGAGGGAGTGAGCATATCCAATTCCCCATCCCCGTGTCCTGGAGCCCGGCCAGGCCTGTTTGGTTTGTGGCCATCGTCGTTGCTATTTTTGTTGAAGCATAGCATGAGCACCAAGCAGAGCACAAACTACAAGTGTCTAGAATGTTCACAACTGCGCACACCCTTGTAACCAGCACCCAAATCAAGAAGCCAGATGTTGCCAGACCAAAGTCCCTCCTTATGCCCCCTCCCAGTCACTTCCCTTTACCAAGGGTAACCACCATCCTGACTTCTAATACCAGAGTTTAGAAAACAAAAAACAAAACAGCTTCATTGAGATATAATTCACCCATTTAAAGTGTAGAAGTCAGTGGTTTTTAGTATATTGACCATAGATCGGTTCTGTTTACTTCATGTAAATGGAATTAAGTGGTTTGTACCTTTGCATTGGCTTCCTTAGCTCAACTTTATTTATTTTTTTAAAGATTTTATTTATTTATTTGACAGAAATCACAAGTAGGCAGAGAGGCAGGCAGAGAGAGAGAGGGAAGCAGGCTCCCTGCTGAGCAAAGAGCTCGATGCGGGGCTCGATCCCAGGACCCTGAGACTACGACCTGAGCCGAAGGCAGAGGCCTTAACCCACTGAGCCACTCAGGCGCCCCTCAACTTTATTTTTGTGCGATTCATTCATGTTGTACTTTATTCGCTTTTGCTGCTTTGTAGTTTGGTGTCTTCCACGGTACTTACCAGTGGGTGTTGGGGGGGTTGCTAGCCACCGTTGTTGTGAATGCCATATACTTCTTTCAGCAAATGTATGTACCCATTTCTGAGGGGCCCATCCTGGGAATGGAATTGCTGGGTCATAGGGTACACGTGTGCTCAGCCTTAAGAGACGCCACCAAATTGTTTGCCAAACTGGTTGTCACAAGGTCGACTCCCAGCAGAAGAGTAAGAGAGGCCATAGTATTTTCCAGCAATATAACTGTCTATTCAGGTCCCCGTTGGGGTCTATTCTGTAGTACGCTCGGGCCTGGCACCCTGAATTGTCGCTTTCTGGCTCCTGTCCCCAGCCGGGAGACCTTTAGTCCAAGGTCAGATGCCATGCTGTCACCACACTGTCTACCAGCCTCTCAGAGGGCACACTGGCCTTCTTTGTCTTATTTTTCACATCGTCATCTGCCAGGACCTCATTAGCCGGGAGTGGCAGCTTCTCCCCTGAGAGCCTTTAGCTCTTTACAGCCAATGGAAACCTCGGCACATGCATCTTCATGCAAGGTGGTGGCTAACTCTTGATCTTTTCTAGGGTTCTCATCCATGGGAGTGGCAGCCTCTGGAAAAAATGGAAAAGCCCTTGTGTGATTTAAGCCCTGCCTCCCCAAGTCCGTGTCAGGCTCTAGT
>CM053610.1:99749695-99793277 GCA_028646535.1 Procyon lotor | reverse complement strand
TTCAGATCACTACATTTGTATCTTTAAGTGAATACCCAGTAGTCTAGCACCATTTCGTGACAAGATTATCCCTTGTCGAAAAGCAGTTGACTACGCGTGGGTCTATTTCTGGACTCACTTTCTAGTCTTTTGATCTATTAGTCTGTCTTTACACCAAAACCACCATGTCTTGATTTTCATACCTTTACAATAAGACTTGAAAGCAGATAGCGTAAGCCCTCCAGCTTTGCTCTTCCTTTTTTTATTTATTTACTTGGTCTGGGGGGCGGTGAGTGGTGGGGAGGCGCAGAGGGAGAGAAGAGACTCCATGCTGAGGACAGAGCCCAACGCAGGGCTCAATCTCACAACTCTGAGATCAGCACTTGAGCCAAAATCAAGAGTCAGATATTCAACCAGATGAGCCACCCAGGTCCCCCTGGTTGTCTTTTTCTTTCTTTTTTTTTTTAAGATTTCATTTATTTGTTTAATTGACAGAGAGATGGCGAGAGAGGGAACACAAGTGGGGGGGGTGGGAGAGGGAGAAGCAGGCTTCCTGCCCAGCAAGGAGCCCAATGAGGGGCTCAATCCCAGGACCCTGAGATCATGACCTGAGCCTAAGGGAGCCATTTAACGACTGAGCCACCCAGGTACCCCTGCTCATCTTTTTCAAAGTTGTTTTGACTATTTCATCTTTGGGAGCAAACTTTTTTTAGTGCAGGCTATAAGCCAAAAACAAGGGAACTGTAAACTGAGTACATTAACCCAACGCTTGATAAACATTCCCAGCCCTTAGCATGGTCCCCTTCTGCTAGCTGAAAGTTAAGACTTTTCTTTAAAATTTGCTGAAGTTATTTGGAGGGGGGAAATAAAAGCTATGAGTGTGTGTTAAAAGAAACTTTGTTGGGTGTTGGGGTTGGGGGGGGGCTTGAGGATATTGTCCTGCACAATGCTGGGCTACACACTGATGTGACTGTACTGTCTCCACGGGACCCATATGTCACCTTACAGTAAACTGTGAGGATGTCATGAGGAAGAGTCCTGTCGTCCCTCTCCCTCTCTGCCTGACAGTTCGTCCGTGGCGAATGGGGGAGCCTGGGGCATGTTGAGGGACCTGGAGAAGGATAAAGGTTTTGTGGACTGGATTCTAAACCCCGAGCCATAGCCACCCTCTCCAGGCTCCTCTGTTAGGTTTCCATTTTTTTTGTTACCCCTTGTTACCACTGGGCTTGGGCTGTGGCTTCTCTTCTGGGTTGGTGCCCCGAGTCACTTGGCAGGCTTAAGATTCTCCAGAACTCATACTTGAGAGAGCATGCTAGCTCCGAAGCTCTATGCGCTAGCCTTAGTGGCCTATCAAAGAGTATATTTTTCCTGCTGTGTGGAAAATACAGGGTTCAGAATGGAGCATATTAAACCTCTGACGGGCTCTGGGATCCCAGGCCCCCAGGTGACTTCTGGGGGCACAGTGGCTCTGCACGGGACCCACAGATGAGCTTCTGTCCCCTGCCTCCTACAAGAGCAGTATGTGGAGCTGTCCAGGTGCATTGGTTAGAGCACCTGTATATCCATCATTCACTTGTTTTGATCTTTAACCCCCCTTGCCAATCAGGAGTTATTATTCTCTTAACTATCTTTTCTTTCCAGGTGGGGAAACTGAGTCTCAGAAAGTGAAATACTTACCATGCTAATCAGTGCAGGGACAGGTCTGCCTGCCTCCCAGCCTTGACTCCAGCCCCATTCCTGAGCACCTTGTATCCAGGGAGACCCCAGAGCCACCTCCCTTGGCAGTTTGATGGTATTGTTATCACTTAGCTTTGGGACCAACATGAGGACTCGCCCACGGCAGGGAAGGCAGGAGAGCAAGTTGGGTTACATGGGGTTTGTTTCTGGATGGTTCATAAATCCCTCCTCTCTGGCATCCGTGGGCAGCCTGGGCTTTTATAAAGACGGCCGTGCCCTGCTCGCCTGTGGACTTTTCTGCTTTGGGCTTGGAAGGGGCTTTGCTAAGGAGGAGTTTGACAAAGGGCCCCTCTGTGCGGCTCTATTTTAGAATGGTTTCCCCAGGCCCCTTGGCTTCTTAGAAACTAACAGCCACGTTCTCTCCGCCACATAACCCCCTTTGAGGATCATCTCCGGTCTCCATGGTAACTCCATGTCGGGAGACAGGCTGCTCTCTACTGTGGCTTTGTATTAAACACAATGAATTTAAATTGGATCCTCGGCAGCGAAGATAATCATTCTGGATTAGAGAGAAGCCTGGAGCTCCTCATTTCATAATTTTGGATGTTGGCACAATTCTCAGATTTAGCCCTGTAATTCAAGCTCAAGTCACACCTACCCCTCTGTTTCTAAACTGCAGTTAGGTCCAATTTCACTTGGGCTTTTCTCCATCGTTTCACAGAGGAATCTTGGAAACAGGGTGCCCCTCTGTCAGGCCAGGGCTATCCTGCGCTCTAGAAAGGGCAGCACATAGTATAAAGGAAATGTGGGGGCTGTAGACGCAGATGGACCCTCATTCAGTCTGGCTGTGCGATTTCCTCTGAGTCCCTTTTCTCATCTATAAAAGGAGAAGAGTAACCTCTACCCTACAGAATCATGTTTTAAAAAAATTTTTAATGGGCTAAAATATAACATTTACCATTTGAGCCATATTTAAGTACACAGGTCAGTAACATTAAATACATACACAGTGCTGTCGCTGCGGTAATCCATCTCCAGGGATGCCTGGGGGGCTCAGTCGGTTAAGCATCTGCCTTTGGCTCAGGTCATGATCTCGGGGATCCTGGGATCGAGCCCCACATCGGGCTCTGCACTCAGCCAGGAGTCTGCTTCTCCCTCTCCCTCTGCCCATCCCTCTGCTTGTTCTCTCTCAAATAAATAAATAAAATCTTTTTAAAAAATCCGTCTCCAGAATTTTTTCATCTTAACTAGCTGGAACTCAGTACCCATTAAATAGGACTTCCCCATTCTCCTCCCGCACACACAACCCCTGGCAACCACCACTCCACCTTTTGTCACTGTGCACTTGACTACCCTAGGAACCTCATCTGTGTGGATTCAGGCAGTATTTGTTCATTTGTGACTGGCTTATTTCATTGAGCATGATGTTCTCAAGTTTCAGTACGTGGTCATGTGGGTCAGAATTTCCTTTGTTTTTAAGGCTGGATAACTTGCGTATATGCCGCAATTTATTTACCTATCTGTGCATCCCCGGACTCCTGGGGATGCCTTCCACCTTTTGGCTGTTAGGAATAATGCTGTTAAGGACACATATATCTGTCCGAATCCTTGCTTTCAATTACAGATTCATTTTGAGCATCAAACAAGATAAGAAATGTTAAGAACGTGGCCCGTAGTAGGCCATCAGCAAATGTGAGTCTCTGTCGTGAAATTGCGTTCAGCCCGGGAGTGAACTGCCCCGGCGGCCTCTGCTGGCCCTGCAGCACGCCCATCTACCAAGCCCGGGAATGAACACAATTCATTCCAGGGTTAAAGGAAATGTCTTAACTGTGAAAATGTGCATCATCTCATGCATGCTTCATGCTTTAACGTTCTCCCTCCGGTCCGTATGCATGTATCCTCGTTCCAGAAGCCAGAGAATGTTAGGGCTGATGGATCCTCTTCCTTGTCCGTCGTCTATTTTAAGTATCCCCTCTAGGAGCCCCTGAAGCGGGGCGAGATCACCCCCAGGCTATGAGGTTCTGGGCTTAGTTACTATTTCATAGGTATCAGATGTGTTCTTAGCATCACAGAAGAGAAGGGGATTTGGAGTAAAAATATCCAGCCCCCAGTCTTGGCCCTGCTCCAACACACTGAGGTAGGCAAACCGCTGTCCCACAGGGTGGTCATGAGGACTGACCCGCTCCCGGAGCACTCTGCACTGAGGGAGAGAGCGACCAGGTCCTTGGGCTGGGTGCAGCTCTCTAGGAGTTTCTCTTTGGGTCTCGTTTCATCCAAAGTCCCTAGAGTAGAGGTGACTCTCTGCTGCCCTGCGCGCCTCCAGGGGTGAGGACACCCAAGCTCAGGAAGCATCCTTCCCTGGGGCGTCCTCTGAAAGGACAGGTTCTGTTGCCAGCACCGCCCAGGGAGCAGCCCCCACCCCCCAGACTCAGTGATCACCCCTTTGTACTTAGGAATTTGAGACCGAAGGGATGGAGGAGGCGAGATCTTGCCAGCCTCCTGACCTGTGTGTGCCCCACCTGTTCCGAGCAGGGCCGTGGGGCTGCCAGGAGGAGGGGAGACAAGGATTTTACAGGAGTCTCAGACCCTTCTCAGCCTTTTCTGCAGGGCCGCTGCAGGGGATGGTGTGTGACCCCAAAACTGCCTGGTTTGCTTGCTGCTGGGGAGGGGGCACTTAGGCCTCCGGGGGTCGGGGGTCCTTAACCTCTAGGGCAGCGCCCCTCTTCTTGAAGCCGTTGAGCCAGGGAGTTTCGTGTCTCGGTAGGAGGGTTTGCTGGGCTTCCTTCCATAACCCCGGGCCAGCCTGGTCTCCCTCCTTCCTCTTGGCTTCCTCTTGTCCTTCCCAGTGTTCTTCCTGGTCTTATCTCCGTCTTCATCCTTTCTGTGCGCCTCCCCCAAACTCAGCACACCCACCACAACCCTGCTCCCTGCTCGGGGATCCCACTTTCGGGAATGGCACCCCGTCCTCTCGGGCCGGAGCTCTCTCGCCCAAGGGACCACAGGACCTAGTGATACAGCCAGGTCTGCCGGGCTCTGTAGTTCAGGCTTTGAAGAGCCCACCTCCACACACTGCTAACGAGCTAGCGTAAAAATGCAAATGTCACCCTAAGCCCCAGCCGGACTCTGGGCCAGCTCTGAGATGCCCCCCTTTATTGCCATGCTGGCTCTCTGCCTGGACCCTTTTGTGGGATCCCTGCTCCCCACCCCCACCCCGGGGCTCCCCACTGCCTCAGCTCCCCCGGGCTGCTTCGTCTGCCCTTGCTCCTGGCTTCCCTCACGGCGGTATGTTGATGCCAGTCCTCTCCAGTTGATTTTGTGTGCAACTCCCGGAGGAGTGTTGGCTCGGCGCCACCCTCCTCTAATTTTTTCAAACCTTGCCCCTGGGAATTTGACTCCATTTCCTGTTTTGCTAAGAGGTCTGGGATCAAGAGTCCAGGCACCCTTGATCATCTCCTCCTTTCTGCATTCCCTATCCCTCCTGAATGGATGGGAAGAGCGGTCCCTCCCAGCCTAATAGATATCAAGATCAACTCTCAGGTTCCTCGTCGGAGCAATGGGGACAGTAATGTACCTCTTTCACAGGGTCGTTGTGAGAGTTAAAGCGGCACAGAGCATGTGCTCGGGGGGCATTAGTTATCATTAGTGATGCTCATCTCCACTTGCTTGTCCCTCAATCAGCTGTATCTTACGATGAACAAAAGATCCCTTCCCTCTCCTCATACTGATTTCTCAGCCGCACAAGCATGAAACGTCCCTCATCATGTATATCACCGCCCCTTGTAGCATCAAACCTGGCTGTGGCCGCTTCTTCCGAGAAACAGCTTTCACACCTGTCCCTTCCATCCCCGGCCCCAAGTTCAGGCCCATGATCTTGCAACTGGCACTCCACAGCCAGAGTATCTGCAGTCGGCCCTCATCTTCGTCCCCTGCCGCGCAGCCCGCTATGACTACAGACCTGTCCAGGGCTGGGGGCATGGCGGCGTCCTCTCTGTAAATGTGCTCTCGTAAACCCCACACTCCCGCAGCCCTCTCAGGACCACCACCTCCGCAGCGCACAAGTTGCTAAACTTTGCTGACCCGATGGAATCCAGGTTCAGCAGGGTCCTCACAGTTTGGTCCTAGCTAGACCTGCCTCGGCCCAAACCAGACGGGTCTACCCGTCTGTCCTCTGGCTGTGCACCAGACTTTGCCCACACTGTCATGCCCATCTTCCAGCTCCTAGCCTGCCTATCCAGTGTGTCCTTCCCTTCCTTTGGCCTTCTGTACTTGATGCTGCCGCCGAGAAGAATGTTACTTTTTTTTTTTTTTAAGATTTTATTTATTTATTTGAGAGAGAGCATGAGCAGGGGGAGGAGCAGAGGGAGGGGGAAAAGCAGACTCCCCCATGAGCAGGGAGCCCGCCGAGGACCCTGGGATCATGACCTGAGCCGAAGGCAGAGGCTTAACCGACTGAGCCGCCCCGGCGCCCCCAAGAGGAACGTTAACTTTTGATGCCTTGTGCTCTCACAGTATTTCGAAGTCAGCTCTACTACAAATGAACCTTTTTCTTGTCCTGTTTGCCAACCACATATCTTGCTTACATTTCTTGCTTCTTCTGGATCATCTGATACGTGTCATAGAGGGCACGTAGTTTGTGTATTAGGCTACCTACAAATTATACCTACTATCCATAAACACTATTTGTTGAACTCCTACTATGGGCAGGCACTGTGCTAAGGGCTTTATATGCATTTTCTCATCTCATTAGAGTAACCCCATGGGTATAGATCATCTTCATTTTACAATGGAGGAAAAGGACCCCAGAGATTAAACAACTTGCCCAAGTTCTTACAAGTAAGTGATGGAGCTAGGATTTAAACCTGGATCTGCTTGCCTCATAGTCCGATTCTTGTCACTATACTATTTGCTGCTAAATATAACATTAATACGCTGTAAGCGGCAGGCAGAGTAAGTGTGGGGAAAATGTCCTTTTCCCGAAATTATGTGGATTGAAGGCTGCCCGTTTCCTCTGCAGAAAATTCAAAGGACAAAATGTGAGTTTTAGATAAGGTAATGCTTAGAGTAAGAGCATTGCTACGTCAGGTGTGGGACACCACCCCCTGGAAGGTGTGGGAGAGGCAGTGGACACAGAAGGTGGGAGTGGAAAGCAAAAGGAGGTCTGGGAGTGCAATTAATTTCAAATGTACAATTTAGAGAAAACCAGTCAGCTGCAGGATGAACTCCACAGGCCTAAATTACAGGTCAAGGAAAGGCTTGAGAGCTGTCTGTAGCCACAGCGACAGGAAGGGTAGCCCCAGGGGACTGATCACACATCAGTAGGGTGACCTGCAGAAAAGCTAGGGGGATTTTTGGTTTGGGTTTTGGTTTTGTTTGTTTGTTTGTTTGTTTTCAGAGAAAGGAGGCATTTGATAGAAAGGGGTGGGGGTAACTGCCAAAGAGACTGGAGCAGTGGTCAGCACTCCAGTGGCCTAGAAGGGAATTGTCAGAGCAGGAGTCCGTGTCCTGAGACCCCAGAGCAAGCTAGCCGAGTCGGCGGCCAAGCTCAGCGTAAACCCATAAGAGCCGGATAAGCCCCATCAGGCGGGTGTAGCTAATAAAAATGTGGGACTCCTTGTTCTAAAATTAGGAAGAATTTTAAGATGATGGCGGCAAAACTGTAAATACCAAGTAGAGAGCCTCTCTTCACGTGTCCTCTTACTTGATGAAATGCTCAGGTCCTTTTGGAGAGTTTCTCAAGTCCCCAAGACATGGTGGTGCTTAAGAGCTGGCTTTCCAGGGGCTCGGAAGCCCCCGGCAGATCCCTGATGGTGAAGGAAGTTACTTGGAGCAAGAGAGAAACTACCGAGCGAGTGCTTTTTTTTTTCTCTTGTACTTTGGGAGATTGTGAATAAAAGATAGAAGATCATTTTAATGTGCAAAGAAAAGGAACTGATTCAGCAATTCCAAGAGAAACAGATCTAGCGGAACCAAGGCTGCCTTTTTCAGCTGCATCAGGAAAGGTGGAGATGTGTGCATCGCGCTCACTAGTCAACAAAACGCATCCAAATACTTGTTATTTGACTGTCCATGCTGGAGCATTCCCTCCTTAAAGACTGCGTTTTCCTTGATCTATAGGTCTAGGCAGTAGCAGATCCTCGTTTTCTGGTTCCAATCACCTCCCTGAAAACAAACCCCCTTTTCTATGCACTATATAGAACATTCTATACCTTCTATACCCTCCTGGGAGCCCCTCTCCTTTCCCCAGTGAAAAACCCCACAGATTAGCTCTGGCCCAAGTGCCTTCTCCACAGCAGAGTGCAAAGTTTGTTCTTTGACCTGTTGGTTCAGCTTTGGAACAAGCTGCTTCTTTGGGGGAAGCGTTGTAGGGTGGGGGCAGGGAGGAGTGTGGAATTGGAAGATAAAAAAACCATTGCTATTGGGATCCCAGCAAAACATGATTCGAGTTGCAGCAATGCAGAAGATGGTAAGAGAGTAACTTTCCAGAGCTTTGTCCTGACAGAGGCAGGAAAGGCCAATATACTGTTCTCTCCAACGTTGGGATGTCAGCAAATAAATCTTATTTTTTCTGAAATTACTTTCCAATTTGCTGAGCACGGCCCTGGTCCATACGGAGACTCTGTGTGCCCCACAGTCGTCTGGTGAACTTCTGACACATAAAGGCGACATTTCCATCAGGTTTAGGTTGAGTTTCAGTACAAGTTCTGACCAAGTGTGTGCCTGGAAAGTGGGTCATAAAATGGATTACCGTTAATGGAATTGACATTACTGAGCATCAAATAATTCCAGATTTACCTGCTATATAATTCCAGATTAGCAGAATATCACAAATGTCAAAAACAAATCATGGGGACGCCTGGGTGGCTCAGTCAGTTAAGTATGTGCCATCTGGCTTCAGCTCAGGTCATGATCTCAGGGTCCTGGGATCAAGTCCCACATCAGGCTCCCTGCTCAGCCAGGAGTTTGCCCCTCCCCCTGTCGCTGCCCCTCCCCCATGCTCATGCTGTCTCTATCAAGTAAATAATCTTTTAAAATTTAAAAAAAATTTTAAAACAAAAACAAATCACGGTAACCCTTTGAAATACTCAAATTATGTTTCATCTCCTGCCAAATGTGTATCGTGATGCTGTGTCTGTTGGTTAAACAAATGGTCCCAATATCCATATTAACAGTGAGAGATGTGAAGCCCCACATTCACAATAAAAACAAATGCCACAGACTCGGTAGGGATGCTTGGCGGGACAGCAGTTTACGTAAAAACTCAAGGACCTGTGTAGGTAAATGGGCAGTTTTGGTGAGCCACAAGGCTCCACGAGCCCCCAGATGAGTGGGCTGGTCCCTGGGCCAGGCCAGTAGAATTGGAGGTGCGCATGCGCCACGGAGCTACACTGCCACTTCCTGGAAACGTACACCCTGAGCGTGGGGGCTGTTCCGTTGTGAGCGGAGATACTCAAGCACCACGTCTGGTGGTAAACGTCCGTGAACTTGGATTTTAATGCCTCCCTGGAGGAGAAGTCATACCATTAATTAAAGTGAATGAAAGAGATCTTAAAGACGTTGAGTTTTAAAAAAAACAAGTTGCAAAAAGGTGTGGACAGTCCAATACCATTTGTGTAAATTTTTTAAATTCACAAAACATAGTCTAAAGCATAAGAACATAGATGGGAGCGGGGCGCCTGGGTGGCTCAGTGGGTTAAAGCCTCTGCCTTTGGCTCGGGTCATGGTCTCAGGGTCCTGGGATCGAGCCCCACATTGGTCTCTCTCTCAGCGGAGAGCCTGCTTCCCCCCTCTCTCTGCCTGCCTCTCTGACTACTTGTGATCTCTCTCTGTCAAATAAATAAATAAAATCTTAAAGAAAAGAAAGAAAGAACATAGATGGGAGCAATTTATATCACCCTTAGGGGAAAGGGATGGAGGACAGGATGGAGAGCTTTGGTTGGATTGCTTGTAGTCCATTTTTTTAATGTTTTTTTTAAAAACAGCAAAAAGTGTTAAATCTTTTATGTTTGACTAGTGGGCTCATGCCTTTGTGTTGTATTATTTTCTATACTTTTACTGTCCATTTGAAATGTTTCATAATATTAAAAGAAAGTATTTTGAACACATAAGCATGCATAAGCATGGTTAACTAAATTTTGTTAAGGATTTATTTATTTATGAGAGAGAGAAAGCGAGCACATGGGGGGGCAGGAAGGGGCAGAGGGGCAGAGGGAGAGGAAGAGAGAATCTCAAGCAGACTCCCCGCTGAGCAGGGAGCCCCATGGGGCTTGATCCCAGGACCCCAAGATCATGACCTGAGCTGAAACCAAGAGTCAGATGCCTAAATGACTGAGCCACCCAGGCGCCCCACATGGGTAACTAAATTTTAAATAATTTTTAGCTTCCTCCAAATTTATGTTTAAAAAAAGATAAGTAAAGTAATAGAGTCTATTAAGTAGATTTCAGAAAACTAGAAAAAATAAATAACTCAGACTCTCATCACTCAAAACAGTCCTTGTTAATGTTTTGGTATATTTCCTCCCCGTTTCTCCTTGTGTGGGTGCTTGTGTGTTTAAACATACTTCTCAGCATCTTGGGTACACATATTGAATTCTGCCTTTTTCACTCATTATAGTATCACCCTTTTTCCATGTTATGACTTAGACTCCATGAACATCATTTCTGTTGACTTCCATTAAACGTGGTCCACAGCTTGCTTAACCAACACCATTTTTGCATAAAACCAGGAACATTCAGCAGTCACACAGCCCCACATTCGTAAATATAATCCCTTTGAAAGCCTCAGGAATAAGAATGAGTCGTGCTCTCCATTGGTTTCTACAAGGCTGTTTTGTGTGGGATGACAGTAAAAAGGTCTGACACATCTGTGATATCACACTCCCAGGAAGACGGAGCTTGTCGGTGTTCATCCTGTGGGTTGGAACTGTGTATATTTTCAAAGCCAGCTCTGTGTATATCTTGCCTGAGAGGAAACAAGTGCCCGTACATCCTTGTACATCCAGCATCTGGGCTGGACTCCTGAGCCCGCAGCTGGGTGGGGGGGGGGGGGGGTATTTGATGATCCTGTTAAACTCTTGTTTTAAGGCCGGAGGTAATAGCAGAAATGATTATTCTGGATATTTATGTGCCCCTTCCCAGCTTGCAGATGCTCGCACATCCATTCCCCCCTGCTCGTGTCCGGGCCCCCAGGAGGTAAGGTGCAGAGCGGGCACATGGCTGGCCCTGGATTCCAGCCGTAAGTGGGAAAGTCAGCACCATGGTTCAGGGACACCCACTGGAACTCTTCACTTACTGTGCTTGACTCAGGCAAGAGGGGCTGTGTCTGCGCAGAGCCCCTGTCTTTTTCTAGACTCAAGGTCCCTGGGATTCCCTAATGAATGATCCTGAGCACTTCCAGGACCTATATAAGCTTGAATCTGTCCTCTTGGGGGCCAGACTCCCTGCGTGTGCGTGCCTGGGTCCAAGGGCAGCGTTTTGCAGGGAGGGAGCGGACCTTAGACCTGCAGGCTGCAGGATGAACCCAGGGTCACGGGTGTGAGCTATGGGCAGGCGTAAAGGCTGAAGGCCGGCATCCCCTGCAGTGTAGCTCAGAGCTACAAGGACTCCCAAGAGCTCTAAATTCAGACCTGGCCTTCTCGGCCATATATTTGTCAGAGTAGTCGGAGGATAGAATGTATTCTGCGCAACAGCTTGATCTGTAACTTTTAACTATTTAGAGATTCAGCACATGGACCGCCTTTTCTACTCTCGCTCTGGGACCCGCAGATCTTAAGAACAGTCTTGGCTCTCTTATCAGACTGTGCTGTTTCCAGGTCCCCCTTTTTCTATCCAAGGCCACAGACATACTGAGGGGAGTGCAAAGGAAAGGAATCTAGAACCAATAAAACAATTAAGTGTATAAAATAAAACAATTTAGTGTATGAAATCCCAATATCCGACACACCCCATGTCCACGTGTAAAGGCAAGAAATGCATTTCAGGGCACAATAGAGTACAACCACCTGCTGTAAGGATGAATCAGCCGGATCACAAATAGAAGCCAGCTAGGAAAGCTACAATCTGCTGCTCTTCCCCTTCTCTCATCTCCCTGCCCCCCACCCCCATCCCTGTTCCCCCTTTGTGTACCGCAGAACTACCGCCCTCTGTTGGTTGCTTTAAGCCATGCAAAAAGTGGGACCCCTGACCTCTTGACAACATGGGGATTTATCTCCCTGGCCCAGCCAGGGTCCGCATGGAAAACCTCTGTTGCAAGAGTTTTCATTTTAATTGTTCTTTGGCCACTGAACAAATTTTTTTTCAGTTCCCCATTCCCCAGCAATATTTCTGATTTGTGATCAAGGATTTGGCTGACTGGAGAAGCATGAAATCATTAAGACAATTTCATTGTCCTGTTTTTCTCCCCTACAGAAGACGGAGATAGACAGCCAAAATCTGGATAATTAAACACACATTAGGACAGACTTCACTCAGTCCCTTTTATTCGAGATGTTTCACTTGACTTCCCCAACTACCCGGCAAGGAAGCCAATTTAGGTAAAGTTTAGAGAGGTTAAGTAGCTATTATAGTAGCTATTCTAAGTAAAGCATCTCAGAGAGGTTAAGTAACGTGGCAGAGGTTGGGAGGTAGAGAGTGGGGATTCAAATTTGGGCCCAAATGAAAGGATGGGTTTCGTCCAAACTTTTACTCATTGGAAAAAGAGAGCGTTCTATCAGAGCACTCACAGAGTAGCGAAGCCCTCTCTTAATTATTCTATTTTGGTGAAGTTTTGTTTGGGAACAACACATGAGCTTGGAACAGCCTTTGGTCAATGCTAGTTCTGGAAGCCTGTGCAGGTCACCCGACCAAACTGGTTTTTAAAAAAAGCATATGTGGGGAAGGTGGGTCTTTAATGCAGATTTAATAATTATTCCTGGAGGTATGCTTTTTTTAAAATTATTGTTATTACAAGTGAGGCTTTTTAAAGATTTCTCTTTAAATAGTATCTCGTGGAGATTGTGAATAGAATAATTTTTCATTGATAAATCATACAGGGACCTAAAAAGTGCTCTATCTCAAACAAGATAAATGGAAATGAACTTAATGTGCTTGGAAAAACTGAAGACAAAAACCCCTGTGTGGAAGACGCATATGAAAACTTTGAATACAATTATTATTTTTATTATTAACATATAATGTATTATTTGCCCCAGGGTACATGTCTGTAAATCATCAGGCTTACACATTTCACAGCACTCACCATAGCACATACCCTCCCCAATGTCCACAACCCAGCCACCCCATCCCTACCCCCACCCCCCACCTCCCAGCCACCCGTAGTTTGTTTTGTGAGTCTAGGAATCTCTTATGGTTTGTCTCCCTCCCCATCCCTTCCTGTTTCATTTCTCTCCCCCACCCCCACCCCACAAACCCCCGCCTTGCCTCTCAAATTCTTCATATCAGAAAGATCATGTGATACTTGTCTTTCTCTGACTGACTTATTTCGCTTAGCATAATACCCTCCAGTTCCATCCACGTCATTGCAAATGGCCAGATTTCATTTCTTTTGATGGCTGCATAGTATTCCATTGTGTGTGTATATATATATATATATATATATATATATATATATATATATATACCACATCTTTGAATAAAATTGTTTTATGAAGGGGTGCCTGGGTGGCTCAGCTGGTCAAGCATCAGCCTTCGGCTCAGGTCATGATCCTGGGGTCCTGGGATTGAGCCCCACGTTGGGCTTCCTGTTCAGTGGGGGAGTCTGTTTCTCCCTCTGCCCCTCCCCACTGCTTGTGCTCTCTATCAAATAATTAAAAAATATTTTAGGGGCACCTGGGTGGCTCAGTGGGTTAAAGCATCTGCCTTCAGCTCAGGTCATGATCTCAGGGTCCTGGGATCAAGCCCCACATCGGGCTCTCTGCTCGGCTCTTCTCTCTCTCTCTGCCTTCTTCTGATCTCTCTCTCCCTGTCAAATAAATAAATAAAATCTTAAAAAGAAAATTTTTAAATAAATAAAATCGTTTCATGAAATATGAAAGAATAAAACAAAATGATATATCCAAATTAACCTTTCTTTCCTTTATTGGGATTTAAATACGTCTGGTGGCTAAATAAATATTATAAATAGACATAGGGTCTGAAACATTTGGTTGTATCATCTATAGATTCAAGTTGGCCAGAATCGTTGGGGGTGGAGGGACTCTGCTCTCTGGGAAGGAGAGGCTGGCCTCTGGTCGAGTGACACACCAACGGGTTTTTCCAAAGCGGCAGCCCAAGACGAGGAAGAAGCAGGTCTGTGTGCTAGATCCACAATGGTGGTGAAGGTTCCCATTGGCTCCTGCGTGTCCAGCCCTTTCCAGCTTCCCACGTGTTGCTGCACTGGGGATTCACAGCCTATCGCTTGTAGGGTCTGTGCTTGGCCCGAATGTCCCGACGAGGACCCGTGTCTCCCCGCGTTGGGGACTCAGCTCTGGGAAGGGATGTGACGAGACTGCTCTTCCCCATCCCCCACAGGCGGCCCTCGTCGGAGGCACCACCATGGTCATCGGCCACGTCCTGCCCGACAAGGAGACCTCCCTCGTGGACGCCTACGAGAAGTGCCGGGGTCTGGCCGACCCCAAGGTCTGCTGTGACTACGCCCTGCACGTGGGGATCACCTGGTGGGCACCCAAGGTAACGGGGCTGGCTGGAATCCCCCAGAAAAAGAATGAATGCTCTTTGAGGCAGAGGGGCCGTTTGCTCGGAATCAGCTAAGTTTGCTCAGAATCCCACAGGTGTGGGACACCCCCCCACACACACCATCCCAGCCCCACCCCCAGTGCCAAAAGGAAAAAAACACATGATTCCACAAGGGGGTGAGAAGGCTTGTTCTGCTTAAAGGGCCAGTGTTCCAGCAGACACAGGGCCTAAGGGGTGTGGGGAGCACTGAGGAGTGGGCGTGGCAAGAGTCAGGCTCCAAGGGTCACGTGGTTTTCACGCTGGAAGGGACAGCAGGGCCCTGAGGGCTCAGAACAGAGGGTGCTATCTTGACTCAGTGCTGCCTGGAACAAGTAGACGGGCCCCATCGTCCCTCCAGGGGCCCAGCCCCGCTTTGAGAGCCCGGAGGCTGGCTCCCACGGATCGCATCAGCCTCTGTGGCCCTCACCTGTGGCTTTCCCGTCCTCCCGCTGCCCGAGGCCCCGGATTCCCACCTCCTGGCTCTTCCTAAGAACAGACAGACAGGAGTTCAGGTTTGCTTCGTTTTTGGAGTCTTATTGCTTATTACCCCAGGGAATCAGGCTGGGTGTTCATTCTCTCATCAATTCCGTATTTACCACCGTGGGCCAATACTCGTGTGGGTGCCCTAGAATCAGAAAAACAAACAAGCCCCGGGGCTCTAC
Organism: Procyon lotor; assembly: GCA_028646535.1. Classification (NCBI taxonomy): domain Eukaryota; kingdom Metazoa; phylum Chordata; class Mammalia; order Carnivora; family Procyonidae; genus Procyon; species Procyon lotor. Next base: position 99,778,251 of record CM053610.1, on the reverse strand, counting down.
CCATCGGTAGAGCACGCGGCTCTTGATCTCAAGGCCATGAGATGGAACTCCACATTGGGCATCGAGTCTCCTTTAAAAAAAAAAAAAACAAGCATTAAGACATTTTATAAAGTTCTTCAGCTGTGGAGCCTGGCCTAAAGGGCCTGACTCCCTTCTCAGATGGTAATTAAAAGCCTCGTACACTTCTGCCCTTGGGTTTTAGCTGGGAGCGTGGGGCTCACCCAGTCTCCTCCGTTATTTTCCACCTGGTCCTCAGGAAAGGCTTCAGAGCCCCCCAAGCCTCACACCATGAAGACCTCCTTCCTGGTATTGGGTAAAGGCGCAGACCAGCCTGAAGGTCAGCCAGCCGTTACTGCGAGTGGGGGTTTTGTTTGTCTTGGACACCCTCCTGGGTAGACGAGCCTACCCCGAGCCTCTCTATTCCCTCCCCTGGAGCTGGCCTGGAATAGAGCCTCCATTCCAATTCTCAGCCACACTGAGGCCGGGCCAGCCATCTCTAGGTCCCCGGAGGTTCTGGGGACCTCCATAGCTCTCAAATTCTTTTTTCTTACTATCAAATAATTTCTTTCTCACTGTGCATTTTAAGAATAGAAAAGCAGCCCATTTTTTGGTCAACCCCCCACCCCCAACGCAACCACTGTCGTTTAGCTTATTCTAGTCTTCTTTTCGTAGGTGCTTTTGACATAGTAACTCTTTCATTTACGTGGGAACATTTTTGAGTTGACTACATGGCCTTCATGGAGATAAACTTCCAATTTATTTTCCTAATGTCAGACCAATGTTGCTTCCATTTTCTCCTGATATAAATAATGTTGGGATGAATCTCCTTATTCACGTAGCTTTGTTCATACTCCTAAATTAGACTTTCCCAAAGGCCTCAGAATTTTTTGTTTTGTTTTATTTTATTTTTAGATTTTATTTTTAGGTAATCTCCATGCCCAGTCCGGGGCTCAAACCCACATCCCCGAGATAAGAGTTGCATGCTCCACTGCCCGAGCTCTCAGGATTTTTAGCATTAATGTGCCTTCCTTGTAATGCCACTTAGAGGGGCAGGGGGCACAAGCCTTGGGAGTAAAAGCTGTTAGTGTATTTACCGAGAAGGCTGACTTGGAGTCCGAAACACAGGACAAGACTCGGGGATAGCAGCAACACGCCTGGACGGTAACAACATAGCCTACATTTGTGTCACACGTGACAGTTTTCCAAGTACTTCCGCCTCCGTTTGCTCACGTGACCTCCCAGCAGCCTGTGGGAGGAAAGTGAGATTCTGTGAGGCGGCGGGTGGTCCTACGGTCACTCCGCCGACTGACCCACCTCCTCTTCATCCTGGGCCGGCACCTGCCAGCCAGCCTCTTGAACATCTATACTTACAGCATTGCCTTTGCATTTTGCCCTCCAGGTGAAAGCAGAAATGGAGACGCTGGTAAGGGAGAAGGGTGTCAACTCATTCCAGATGTTCATGACCTACAAAGACTTGTATATGCTTCGGGACAGTGAGCTGTACCAAGTGTTGCACGCTTGCAAGGACATTGGAGCAATCCCCCGAGTCCATGCTGAGAATGGGGAGCTCGTGGCCGAGGCAAGGCGACAGAATATTGGGGGGGGGGCTGGGTCACCCATACAAACAGTTCTCAGGGGCATTCCCAACCCCCCATCGCCCATCCCACGATTTTGTGAAGTTATAAAAGAAAGTGTGAGATGTTGACACCCCTTACGCAGAAATCCAAACTTGTCTACTGTCTATGAAACAAAAATCTCTTTACGGTCCAAAATGGTTTCTGAGTCTTAGATAATGATATCTTAGTTCTAATGATAGGATATTTAAATTCCATTACAGCGAAAGAATTTGGAGCACCTCTAAGAAATATTTTTAATGAGATTTGACATCAGAATAAATGAGAGTCAGCTCTGTCTTCCTGTTATCCCCCCCACCCCCAGAGGAGCCGAGATATTATTAGCGATCTCCTCACTGATAGATGAGCCCCTTGGTACTCCTGGAAATTAAATAGGATATTTGGGAAGGGTTCATCTAGGCGTTGCTGGAAGCTAGAGAATTGACTAGACTTTCAGCGGGGGCAGTTCTGACTTTCAGACTTTCAGACTGATTGTCTTGGATATCCCAAGCCTCTTGGCTGGTTACAGAACTGTAATTTTAAGAGGAAAAAATACGTCCAGTCCTTATGAAGTGAGACACAAGAGAGCCTTAGTGCAAGGGAGCCCTGTGCTGATTTTGCCCTCTTTGGGGAGAATACTGCAGAAGCGAAAAAAGTAGCAAGCCTATTGGAATGGGCTGTGTCCAGCATATTTTAGTGTCCCTGGGATTTGTGATTTGCTTGTATCTGCATGGTTCTCTCAATTTTCTGTCTTTTATTCAGGGTGCCAAGGAAGCACTAGATTTGGGTATCACAGGCCCAGAAGGAATCGAGATCAGCCGCCCAGAGGAGGTGAGGAAAACTTTCCCTGCCTCTTGTTAGCTTCTTTCCTATGGATTCACAGGATCTTTAGGATAGAAGTGACATCAGTAAATATAAGTTGCATATTATCGCTTTCTCCATGGGTGAAATTCTCATCTGAAAGCTTTTCGGGGACCGGCCTCCTCCCTGCTAAGGTTGACACGGCCTTGAGTTTCCTTGGGAAAGACAATTTGGGGGAACCAGACACACCCGATTTGATTCTGATTTCAGGGATCCGAGGGAGACAATGTGAGAACAGTGGGAGTTGCTTTCTCCAAAACTGAACAGGGTTCAGGGGGACAGGGAGACAGAGTGAAGGGCGTTCAGGTGTTAGAAGAAGTTCCAGACTAGAAGCCAGTGATTCAGCGTTTTCGGAATGAGATCCCTTTCAGCACCTGAGGAAAACTTTGGACCCTTCCCACCAGAAACCAGAGGCACACCCTTGTCTCTGCTGTCTGCCCTTTATTACCCTGTGACCCACAGCGACAGTAATGAAAGGCCGTGCTGTCCTTGCTCTGGGGTTCTGTCCTTGCTCAGTGTTGCAGGGTGTCTACATCCATCCCCCGTAGAGAGTTCTGCTGGAGAATTCTGCTCCGGAGGGACCACATTGGACAAATGATGCCTTCTGGTCCTGTGGATGACCCTATTCAGACATCCTCCGTCATTCGTGCGGAGAAAGCCATTTTCCGTTTCCTCAAAGCCTTCAGTGCAGAGTGTGGCTGCATGTCCATGAGGGATGAGGAGCCAGAGACAGGATGCGAGGGCACCGCCATCAGACACACAAGGCCCCCGAGCGTGCCTGTGAGAACAGGAGTGGGCGGGTGGGCACAGGACTGGCCTTTGTTCAGTTATAGGAGGGCAAGAGCAAGGCTTTGACTGGATGATATTAATAGCATGAGTCATGACGGTCATCATCTAGCGGTGAAAGGCTCCACACCAGGGGAGATTCTGCTCTCCGGAGGAACTTCGGCAACGTCTAGCGATGTTTTCGGTTGTCCCACGTCGGTGTGGTGCTGCTGGCATCTAGTGGGTAGAGGTGAGGGATGCTGCTTCAGGATCCTACGGTGCCCAGCAGCCCCCACCGTGAAGAATTACCTCAGAATGTCCACCATGGTCTGAGCTAATTTCCAGTTTGATGTTAATGAGTACTGTTCCTTTGCTACCATGCTGACAGGGCTGTGGAGAGAATACACCAGAAAACACAGAGAGGTGGGACTCTAGGTTCCCATTTGCTTCTGTTTCGTTGCCTTTTCTTTAAGGCCTGAGGAGCATCCAGCGAGGCTATGCCTGGCGTCCTAAGTGCTCGGATTCTCTTGGTGAGCAGAGCGGTTGGAGCTCAGCGCTCCTGGGATGCAGCCCCTAGGGGTGCGGTTGACCCTTCCGGCTCTATGTTGGAATATTACAGCACTCCCTACAGTGTGGGCTCTTGAGCAGATGTGGGCTTGCTTGGGAGAGAAGGTGAAGCTTGTTTTCTTCCTATCCTTTGTTTCTAACAGCTGGAAGCTGAAGCCACTCACCGAGTTATCACCATTGCAAACAGGGTAAGTAGACCCGGGCTTGCCCTCAACCCATTCTTGACTCCGGGATCGGAAGCCAGACTCTTCCGTCTAAACGGCAGGCTCCCATTCTGCCCTGGCTGCCAACCCCCTGCCTGACTCGCAGGACCCCAGAACCGTTTGCTGGGGGAATGTTGGTCTTCCCACAGACCTGGCGGAAGTCCTCGCTGCCGGCTCTCTCTTCCACCCCCTTGAACTTGCAGAGTCTGGCTTCACTGCTCAAGTGGACATGGCTCCCACGGGAGTCAGGTGGGTCCGGGGGCCACTGAACTCTGTTTCCTGTGGAGGAATTCGGTAGATGTTTGCTTAACCCTCCCTTAGAAGTTTTCCTTGGTGTCGCTCGGGGTTTGGGGGTACAGGTGCCGTGTGGTGATGGGAACCGAGCAAAGGAGGTGAGGCCTTGACCAAATGCAAGCTCAGCGTATGCCAGCGACTCAACCACTCTGATACACTATTCTGTTATCTAAAATTGGAGTGGTAATAGCACCTCTCACGGCCTGGTCGTGAAGCTCAAAGGAGGCAGAGAAGGAAAGGCACTTTATAAACCGCAGAGCACTAGACCAAGGTTATTTCTCCTTCTAAATGATCAGTAAAGAGTTCTATTTGCTCAGAGAATCTGAACCGTCGTCACTAGCACACCCGTCTTCTAAGTGCGATGCCTGGACCAGCAGCAGCCGCAGTTGTTGGAAGTTTAGAAATGCAGATTCTCGGGCCCATGCAGCCCTATGGAATCTGAAATGGGGGATGATACTCAGCCGTCTGCTTTAGAAAGCCCACCCCTGACTCTAGTGGGCACTCATGCCCCAGAACCTCGCCCCTGGAAAGGCACAGGTGCCTCCAAGCGTGTAAACCTGAGGGGTGGTGTTAGGAACACAAGGGAAAACTCAGAGGTTGGAGATCCAGCGGATCTCAGAATTAAGTCAGTAAAGTTGTGCCAAGTACATGACAAATCAGGCCCGTTCCCAAGCTCTCTGGCCTCTCAGTTTGCTCAGCAGAGAAGGCATCAGAATAACATTTAGGAAAAGTCTCCCCTTAGCAGTTTACAAGTCGGGGCGCAGACAGGGACCTTGTTTTACTGACACAGTGATAGTTACGATATTAATTACTTCCTGATGGAAACCACTCGAGTGAGGAGAGATCTGAACGACACAAGGCCGGCTTCCTATTTTTTAGCTCAAACATATGCCCAGAGAAGCGGAGCCGTGGACCTCTGTCGTCCAGCTCCACAGAGGAGAAGCTCATCGATACCACAGCGCAGGTGTCTGTTTGCAAGACGAGGCCTGTCTGACATAGACTCCGAGCCCTGAACCTCCAGTATTTTGTTTCTTGTCCAGGGTGCATTCTGTCTACTAATAAAGCGGCCCTCCCCCAGCAGGCTTTGTCATTTTCGATCCAGAGTATAATCCACCACTGTTTCTAGGTCATCACACTCATGAGCAGAAAACAGTCCCTTGTTTTAAGTTCTAAATCTCTTGATTTTGGCTGACATCTTGCCCCAATATTCACCCAGGCTCTGGGGCTGGGTGCTCCCTGCTTCACACAGTCCGTGCTCTGGCCGCCAGCCCCGTGTTCCCGGGGAAAGACCCTCACCCTGAGAGTGGGGCTGAGAGGTGTAGGAGGAGGTGCTGGGGCCAGCACTGGTGTGGCGGGGGTCATGCTCACGCTGGGCCGGTTCGCGGGGCTGATGTGCTCTCCTTCCCGCTGGGTTTCCTTATTTAGACTCACTGCCCGATCTACCTGGTCAACGTGTCCAGTATCTCGGCCGGTGACGTCATCGCAGCTGCTAAGATGCAAGGTGAGTCCTGGAGCTGGAAGGGACAGTGCGCATGTGCGGCGGGACTGCACCCCCATGGGGCCCGCCCCCCGGTGTGTGCACTGTTCTCCCCTGTCCCCCTCGGAAGCACTCCGCTCTGGCCTGGGTTCAATGCATTAGAACCGGTGTTTTCCTCTGCACCTTTGTCTGCGTAACAGCTTTACGGAAGTGTCTGTCACCTCCCCTGGGTCTGGTCAAATTTTCCAAGTTTTCAGGCAACTCATTAATAGCCGTCTTTTTTGGCCTCTTGGGTTTTACTAGCGGTTGCCTTGGTAACCGACATAAAATCCTGGACCAGTTCCAATGGACCTTTCAGGGGATGCTTGGGAAGTCCCTGGAGGGATTCCAGCATCTGAGCCCAACTTCCGTCCCAGCCCCCTGCCTCCCCACCCCCACCCCATGTACGATCCCCGGGGCACCTATGTGTCTGCTGTGGCAGACACATGTACGATCCCCATGTATGATCCCCGGGCAGCATCTAGAGGTTTTTATATGTGCTTGGGGTCTCGACCGACTCAGGGTGCTGGCGAGGTCCTGCTAACAGGAGAAACAAAGGCGCACTCACCCACTTGGGGATATAAATCCGAGCAAGGGCCACCAGGCTTCCGGTAGGACGGCCGTGAGATCCTCTCCCCTCGTGGGAGCCCCTGGCATGTCTCACCTGCACTGCTGCCCCTCCTTCCTGCCATCGGTGCCCTGCAGCACGGCCCTCGTGCTCCTGCCGAGCCCCGCTCCTCCCCTCCGGCACCACTAGCCCCCCTTCGGCACCCCGGCCCTTCTCTTCTTGCCTGAAGCCAGCCTGGCGAGAGGCAGCACTCTGGCCTTGAACCCAGCTGTGCTCTCAAACGTTCTCGTGAGCTTGGGCAAGTCCCTTCCTCTTTCTCTGACTTCAGCTCTTCCACCCCGGCCATTCGGACCGATGGTCTCTCGGGCCGATGGCTTCCTAGTTCTGGTCTGGCCTTTCTGCTTGCAGGGAAGGTTGTGCTGGCTGAGACCACTACGGCGCACGCCACGCTGACCGGCTTACACTACTACCACCAGGACTGGTCCCACGCGGCCGCCTACGTCACGGTGCCTCCGCTGAGGCTGGACACCAACACCTCAACCTACCTCATGAGCCTGCTGGCCAAGTAAGGCATTTCCGCGGAACCCCATGGCCCCAGAGCGCACCCCTAACTCATAATAGGCACCTTCCCGGGAATTGACACATCCTCACGGTGATGTCCTAGCAGCCCCAAACCCGACCTGGTTTCGCTGTGCCCGTGGGATGAGTTGGCCTTGGTGACCTTCTCTGGAGCCTGTCAGATAATTGCCATCCCATGGGGCTTCTCTGGCCACTCGATTTGGAGTGAGAGCTTCTGAAGGGTGAGAGGCAAGAGCATATGGAAAAGTGTGAACAGTGGTGATTCAGAATTTTAAGGGACATTGCTTTTTATGCTGAAGACCATGGCAGGGCTGTGGGATGTGTCTTCTGACATATCCTACAATACACGTGGGCCCCTCTTTCTGTTCTTCGCCTCTCCCTCCTCTCATTGTTTTGCATATGGTTCTTTTCCCCAACATGTGTCTCCCTCCTTTCTTTCCTCTTCTCCCTCTGCCTTCTGCCCTCTCTCCCTCTTTCCCCTGATGCTCCCCTTCCAGATCTCCTTTTCTCCAGCTCCTCTTTTTCTAACACTTTTTCCCATGGGATCCGAATCTAAAGGCAAAGTTTTAACCAACAGGCTGAAATCAGAGGGACACAAACACAAAAAGCTTTTGTTCATCCCAAACTTTTTGCAGCTTCTTTCTTTCCTGTAGTAACATTTTGGGTGGAGTCCATTGCTTTCTCTCCCTTTTGGTTACTGAAGTCCAGTCTAGTTTAAATGTCCGTCTCCCTTCCTTCCCCACGCCCAGTTCGGGGCTGGGGGATTCTTCTCCGTCCCCAGGCACCAGCCTGTACTCCTGCTGCTCAGGCAGAAAGTGACTGTCCTTTAGGGCCGTCCCCAGGCAGAGCACACGCCCAGTGTGGGCTCTCTCGGGCCTCTCTCGCACAATCCCCTGCTCCGGCAGATGGAGTCCAGCCAGACCTCTTCCTCCTGCACCTTCCTAGCTTCCAGAGCAGCCCACCTGGCCCTGCAGACCAGGAACCTGGAAGTCAGCTCAAGCCCAGCCACCTTATACAGTGTCGGGGGCCCAGCGAAAGCTCACCCAGCTTTGCCACTCTCCACGGTGGGAGGGCAGACAATCCCCACCCCACTGGCTCTCCTCACCCGGAGGCTCGGGGCAGGTCCACTGGTCCACCTCCCAGGCAAAGGCCCACTGCGATCTCCGTTCTCCATGGGTGAACCTGTTGAAATGTGCCCTCTTTGACTGCTAGGAGAGAGAGTAGGGAAGCCCACGAAAACCATGAAAACAAGGAGGAAGGAAAGACAACAGGACTCTCCGTTCTGCAACACCTCAGTCTCCCCGCCTGTTGTCCTCTGCGTTTATACATCTAGGAGTGGTGATAGGGCTCTTCTCTTCTAAGGTGATGGTGGGGATGATTGAGGGACATGGCCAGCCCCGACTGAAGGTGGCTGTCTTTAGATAATGGGGCACTCATTTTATCCACGTCCGTCCTTTTCCATCCTGGTTGCAATTGGAAAATTCCCACTCAACATCCTGCTGTGTTAATAACACCTTAAAGAGGGGCGTGGGGTGCAATCGATAAGGTCTCAGGGGGGAAGGAGGCCCCTGAGGGGGTGATCTAAGCTCAGAACAATACAGTAATTATTTTCCATCCCTGATAAATTAGAGGGTACGAGGGAAGAGAAATGCCAGATCAGCTCGTACTTTTAAAAATGCTTTTCATGCCTGGGTGGTTCAATCAGTTAAGCGTCCTACTCTTGATCTCAGAGTTATGAGTTCAAGCCCTGCATTGGACTCCACACTGGGCATAGATCCTGCTTTTTAAAAAAAAAAAAAAGCTTTTCATTGGGAAAAAAGCAGCTTCCTTTTCATCATTATCAACACAACAAAAACAGGTATCAAGAACCCACTGAAATACTTCGGGCCCAGTTCCAAGGTCAAAGAATCTTTTAAAACACCTCTGCTTGCCACAGGCAATTTTACTGAAAGAACAGAAAGGTGGTAATTGCCCCCACCTACCCAAATCCAAATAGGCTGGGGGTGGAAGAGTATTATTAATTGAATAACTCAAGTTTTTATGTCTAGCCTATTTTTAATTTAAATTATGTAAATAAATTCACTCGAGTCGAATTGTAATTTCATGTGAACTATTATGAGACTAGTTTGAATCCCTTTCTAAAATCAGTGCATATTGTAAAAATGTGCAATTTTATAGAATTTGGAGCTTTGTTTTAACATTTTCATGATTTGCAGGGATTTATGGTTACTTTCCTTTTGTCTTTAGGATGCACTGTTGGTGATAATTGACATTATACAAAATACTTGATTGGAAACCCAGACACCAATGATCTCGTGTTCCCATAAGGGAATCTGTGCGGCTTCCTCACGATCTACTTTAGGATGTGATTTCTTATATGTCAGGGTGAAAAGCACAAACTATGGATGGAAGGATTTATCCTTTATTTAAAATCTAATTTCTTTTTCCTTTTCCTTTTCCTTTTTTTATGGAAGCGTAGTTGACACAGGATGTGACATTAGTTCCGGGTGTGTAATAGCGAGTCGACAGCCCTGTGGGTTACGCCGGGCTCGCAACTGTAGCTACGATCTGTCACCCTAGGACACTATTGCCCTACCACTGACTAGATCCCCTGTGCAGTGCCTCTCATCCCTGTGACTTACTCATTCCAGAACGGGAAGCCTGTACCACCCCCCTCCCTCACCCATGGTGCCCATCCCGCCACCCCCCTCCCTTCTGGCAACCACCAGTTTGTTGTCTGTGCAAAATCGAATTTCTTAAAGGGGCCGGTTTATTTTTCATTTGCCTATGGAAATTTTTAAAGAACTGCACAAAGCCAGTCATGTTTTAAACTTTGAAGGTTGGGTGTGTCATATCTCATGGACACTTAGGTGACCTCAGAAGCCCTTCTGGAGGGGGTGCCTGGATGGCTCAGCCTGCCTTCGGCTCAGGTCGTGATCCCAGGGCCCTGGGATGGAGCCCCGAGTCCTCTGGCTCCCTGCTCAGTTGGGAGCCTGCTTCTGCCTCTCCTTCTGCCCCTCCTCCCCTAACCCCTGCTGGTGCTCAAAAAAACCCTTCTGGAATGTGATCACATTCATTCACACCTGCCCCAGGGGCACCTACTTGTGTAGGAGTCTCTTTTGAAGGTGGGTACTAAGACCTGCTTAAAGAATGGGAGTTGAGGTCCCTAACCCTCCCCTGGTGACCCTAACAGGCCCCTCTTCTGATCCGATCCCTGCCTGTGTGTCTGGAAGGCCCCTGAGGAGAATGAAACTCTGTTGGGTTCTGCAGGCCCAGGGAATGCGGGCAGCCCCAGGGCACCCTAGAACAAGCCACCAGCTGTGTGGGGAATCCCTCCCGTGGTCTCTGAGGAGGCCCAGAGCAGCAGCTTTGACTCAGGAAGAGCTAAGTCATCTCACTGGGGATCTGGCCAAGGACAGTAGTCATTTGGCAAGAGTTGTGACCGATGAGCCCTGCCAGGCTCAATGTGCAGCCCAGTGCCCCGTGTGCAGCCTGACCCCAAGTCGTCTGAGAGCCGTACAGATCTGCTCACCAAGCCACAGAATGCCTTCTGCTCCCGGCTCCCCCTTCTGACGCGGGCAGCCATCAGGTGCTCCCAAGGCTTTATCGCCTCCTACAAATAAACTAGGATGTCAGGGCTCCTGTCGTGTGGTCCCAGCGGTTGCCCCCCTCCCTCACGTGACTTCCACGCCTCGGACCCTGCCTGCCCTCCCTAAAGTTGCCCCGAACTCAGCAACGTGGGTACCCTTCCCCCTCCGCCCCTCACCACGTCTGAGCCTTCAGCCTACAGAGATCTCTGAACGTGGCCTGAGTCTGGCAGAGTCTGGCAGAGTCTGGCATCCCACCCTCATTTGGCAGAGTCTGGGGTCCCACCATCCCGAGTCTCTGCCCTGAGCCCGGAACCCCCGAGAGCCCCACTGCGCCGGAGCCTCCCGCAGCCTTGAGTGGAGGGCAGGGCTGACACGGTTGACTTGTGCATCGTCACTGGTTTATGAAGGCAGACTTCTCTTCTGTCTTGTCCCTCCTTTCCCCTTCGGTGCCGTTAGAGCCCCACGTCCAAGAAAGGCGACGGCTGCAAGGTGTTTAGCAAAAGCTGGATGTTGAACCTGGAAGTGTTTTGCCCGCACATGCTTGTCGCCAGCAGGGACTGGTAGGGGTTGAGGAAAGCGATGAGAGGAAGCTGGCATCTGGGCCTCATGACAAAATGCTAAGTTCGGTCTTTCTCCACCCGTGGTCTTCGCTCTTAAAAGCTGACGTCCCAGAGGTTCTCCTCCGTGTCTCCTGGGGTGCTGACAGTCGGTATCACGCTCAGCCCATATTCCCATTCTGCAGATGAGTCAACTGAGGTTCACGCGGATTCAGTGATTTGGTAGAGATCATACTTCAGAGGTCAGCTTTGCCTGGCTCCCCAGGGAAGGCTTTTCCCCTGCATCTGTCCCCACCGTTAGCCTCCCTCCCTTAGTGGTCGCATCCTTCTCTCTGTCCAGTGATACTCTGAACATTGTGGCGTCCGATCACCGGCCTTTCACTACGAAGCAGAAAGCTATGGGCAAGGAGGACTTCACCAAGATCCCGCATGGAGTGAGTGGCGTGCAGGACCGCATGAGTATCATCTGGGAGAGAGGAGTGGTATGTTCAGGGACCCCTCTGGGCCCCAGGCCTAGCAAGGGTTTTCACTCTATGGGGGGCGGTGTCAGTGGCTCCTTGTTTCATTCAAAATCAAAACCAAAAAGGTCTTCCCACCCTGCACCCACTTCCCGGCAAACAGAAAGGGGAGTAAGTACAGCCTATTCTAGATATTTGGAAAATACAGGAAAGTATTAGGGGGGGAAAATCCCCAAAATTCCATACTGAGAAATTAAATGATTAATATTTTGAGATCTTTCTTTCTAGTTCCGTGTGTGTGCCACGTGTTAAATTTTAATAACTGGGTTTTTTTCATATGACCGTCTGTCTTGAGTGTTTTCCTCTATCCGTAAAAATTCTCTTTAAAACATCTTTTTGAATAGCTAAATAACATTTCCTCCAATGGAAGTACCACGTTTGTTCATCCTTCTCTGATGTTTGGAACTTTGAGCTGTTTCAAATTTTTGTGCTTACAAATAACGCTGCGGAGAATTTCTTTGTTCACGAGCATATATATTGTCAGCATTTCTAATGATTTCCTTAGGATAGATTCCTAGAAGCAGATTTCTGGGCCAAAGGATATGAACATTTTTAAGGCTCTTCATCTATTTTGCCTAATTGCTTTTCAAAAAAGATAGGGACTGGGACTTGATTTGAATACCACTGTTCTCCCCGTGAAGGATAAGTGTGTTTGGTCTTGACCTATCACAGATTAGCTACTGCAAAGTATGAGCCTAGGGAGATCTGGAGTTCTCAAGACTAAGCCACCAGCTCACGGGGACACAGAAGTGGCTGAGGAATGCCCCTTGAAGGGCATCCTCAGTGCTCTCACTGGTGGGTGTGGCAGGAAGATGTTTTTGGAGGGAACAGAATATATGTCCCTTTGTGGAGAAAGGGAGGCGTCCATAGTGAGCCCATGAGTAGAGCTGGTTGTATAAACCCGAGGTAGATTTCCACCGGGTTAGACAGCTTTTGCAAAGGGCCCACTCACCACTGCTTCTGGATGAAGGAGCAAGGAGTGAGCAAGGGTGGGGGACCAAGCCAACCAGGTTGACGTGCCCACGGCATTGTCCTTGGCACCACTGTTCTGATCAACTAAAAGGCCACCGTCCAGAGGCAAGGGTGATGGGGGGGGGGAGTTTGAGGCACACGCCACGTTGGGTTGACTGGACGCTTGTGCAATGTTTCAGGTTGGAGGAAAGATGGATGAGAACCGTTTTGTGGCCGTTACCAGTTCCAATGCAGCGAAGCTTCTCAACCTGTATCCCCGCAAGGGCCGCATCATCCCTGGAGCCGACGCCGACGTAGTGGTGTGGGACCCCGAAGCCACAAAGTAAAACCTGCTGCTAGCTTCCAGGACTAGAGGGATGTGGGGTTTGAAGGAGCTTAGATTACGAAACTCCACAAGCTTCTCGTCTTTGCCCTGCGTCCGCCCCTGAAGTGTGGCTCAGTTCAACAGATATTTAAGGGCCTGCCATAGTCAGGGCACTAGGAATGCAGCAGTGAACAGGACCGTCTGTTTTTTGAGCGGGGAGGAGCAAGCAGGGAGGGGCAGAGGGAGAAGGAGAGAGAGAATCTTAAGCAGACTCCGCACACGGCTGCAGAGCAGGGCTGGATCTCACGACCCTGAGATCCTGACGGGAGCCGAAATCAAGAGTCAGATGCTTAACCGACTGAGGGCCCCCAGGCGCCCCGAACAAGACAGTCTTTTTTTTTTTTTAGATTTTTTTTATTTATTTGACAGAGAGAAACACAGCTAGAGAGGGAACACAAGCAGAGGGAATGGTAGCGGGAGAAGCAGGCTCCCCGCTGTTCAGAGAGCCGGATGTGGGGCTCGATCCCAGGACCCTGGGATCATGACCTGAGCCGAAGGCAGACGCTTAACGACTGAGCCACCCGGGTGCCCCCAAGGCAGTCTTAACACCGGGTCTTTACGGTGTTTCAAAGCAGCTTCATGTCAATGAGCTCATTTGATGCCCATCCCCAAGACACAGTCGTGCTGGAGTTTTTATTTCCATTTGAAGTTTTTATTTATTTATTTATTTATTTATCTATCTATTTATTTATTTATTTATATTTGACTTATTTATGGATTTATTTATTTATTATAAATATTTGTTTATTTTTAAATATTTATTTATTTATTTATTATTTTATTTTATTTTATTTCCATTTGAAGTTTTTATTTCCATTCTTCCAGTTGAAGAAACTCACAGAGCTAAGCAGTTGAACCAGACAGATAGCCTGATGCCCTGGGCTCTCCCACCTGCCCCCTGCTTCCCTCCTCGAGGGTGTCGGGCACTCCTGAGAGCACAGTGCTCCACAGCCACACATTAATGACCACAAGCCAAGTGAATATACAAGGTGTGTCAGGGGTCACTGTGCCCCAGGATACAGAGCGTGGTTTTTTGTTTTTTGGGGTTTTTTTTTTGGTTTAAATATTTATGAGTTGACAAGATCCCAGGCTTTAAGTTTTATTTGAACGGGTGTTGGGAAGGCAAAACTTTACCTCTGTTCTCTTAAGGATCTCCATGGGGTCTGAGAATTAATCTGACATAAAACAGATTAACAGTAGAAAAATATATAGCTTTTACAAAATGTGTGTGGGGAGGGCCCCCATAGGAAAGTTTTTTGAAGGCTCAAAAAAGCGGCTAAACCTAAATGCTTGTATACCAGTTTGAACAAAGAGAGCCAATTTTGGACAAGGAACCAAAATATATGGGGGGGGGGGATGCTAGAGGAAGATAAAAGTTATTTTAATAAGACCTGTTCGTACTGAATTCTCTCAGCCTTGACACCCGTCTCTGGTGATAAGCATAGTTCTTTCCTTTTGGTTAGAGTGTGGTTTTTACTCAGAAATCCGGGCAGGGGAGGTGGAAACCATTTTTTTATATTAAATTTTACTCACTCACTCAACAGATTTTTAAGTGCCCCTTCCTGCCAGGCATTTTGCCAGGGGCACAAGCTGGAAGTGAGCAAGACAGGCAAACATTGAATGGTATTCTGAAAATAAAAAGTTGAATTGAAAAGGAAGTCTGCCCTGTGCACCAGCACCCGCCCTGGTGCTGGGATACCCACGCTGTCTTCTCCAAAGAGAGTGCGAGAAGCTGCGTTCAGCATCCTAATGCCAGGGGCAGGTCCCTGCTGCTGTAGACATGTGGCTGTCATTGATCGCTACTGGCAGAAAAAACCCTAGAGTTTAGGGCACCTGGGTGGTGCAGCTGGTCAAGCATCAGACTCTTGGTTTCGGCTCAGGTCATGATCTCAGGGTCATGAGATTGAGCTCCAGGTCGGGCTCCCCGGTCAGCACGGAATCTGCTTGAGATTCTCTCTCCCTCTCCCTCTGCCCTTCCTGCTCATGCTTGCTTGCTCGCTTTCTCTCTCAAAAATAAATAGATAAATCTAAAAACAAAAACAAAACAACACTAGAGTTCAGCCCAGTTGATTAACTTCCTGGGGCTGCCCTAACCCTACCACAGACTGGGGGAGCTTACACACCAGAAATTTATATTCTCGCAGTTCTGGAGGCTGGAAGTCCAAGATCAAGGTGTCCGCAGGGTTCAGGAGGGTTGGTTTCATCTCAGGCCTCTCTCCCCTTGGGTTGTAAATGGCTGCCTTTCCCGTCTGTCTTCATACAGTCTTTCCTCCATGAGTGTCCATGCGTGGTGTCTAAATTTCTTCTTCTCATAAAGACATCAGTGAGATTGGTTTAGGGTCCACCCATATGACCTCATTTTACTTTAATTAGCTCTTTTATAACCCTGTCTCTAAATGCAGGCACATTCAGAGACTGGGGTGAGGACTTCAGTGTATAAATTTGGGGGGTAATACAGTTCAGCCTGCAAAAACCAGCTTCGGGGGATTATTCCTTCCCACTGAGCATCCTCTCATCCCAGTGAGCATCGCCCCCTCCTTCTGAGCCTCTCCCCTTCCCACTGAGCTAAGATCTCTTTGCCTCTTCTCAAAGCTTCCTCTCCCACCACTGCCTCTCCCCCAGGACCATCTCGGCCAGCACCCAGGTGCAGGGAGGAGACTTCAACCTGTATGAGAACATGCGCTGCCACGGTGTCCCGCTGGTCACCATCAGCCGGGGGCGAGTCGTGTACGAGAATGGGGTCTTCATGTGTGCGGAGGGCACTGGCAAGTTCTACCCCCTGAGGTCCTTCCCGGACACTGTCTACAAGAAGCTAGTCCAGAGAGAAAAGGTAAGAAGAGGGAAGGAGAAGAAGGGTATGGGAAGAGGTTGAAGCCCCCTGTTGGGGGTATTCTGTAATGACTGTATTAAATCTCGAATGTTCTTCCCTTCTTCTCCCACTAAATCCTATTGCCTGGAGTGGTCACTTTGAAGCAATTGAAAGAGCACAGTCGCTAATCCCCCTGGAGCCAAGGGAATGCTATAAGGTGCTCACAGATGTCCCCGGCATCTAGGGTCTGGGAGGATTCTTGCCCGTCCTCCAACAGGATTCCTGGCTTGGCCTGGGTCGCCATATTTGCCCTGGAGCTGCTCTTTCCCTAAAACCTCCCCCTCCCTTGAGACTGTAGTAAGGAGGGTGGGACTTGCCAGTTTGAACACCCCACACACACCGCCCGCCAGCACTGCTAACGGTCGGGCCAGGTCTGGAACAGTTCAAATCTCAAGGGTCCCACCCAGTCCTTGGATTCCATAAGCACTCTGTTCACCAAAATTTGGGGCTTCTGTCCTCTTAGTCAACACAGTCACCGTAAGGAAGACTGGCTGGACCCTCGTTGCCCAGGGATTGATTGTCCAGCCTTATGTCGGAGAGCTGGCCTGGAGAACTTGGCCCAAGTTCTTGCTCACAGCCGCAGTGCTGGGAAGCAGGTCTGGCCTCTGGGTGGAGGTGGCCCGTCATCAGGAGAGAATAGCTCCGCTCCCTGACAGCTGGAAGCATCGGGCGGTTTCCTCTCCCTTTCCTGGGGCCTGCGGCAGCTTCAGAGGGTCCTGTCTAGATAGAGCGAGCGTTCTTCCCTCACGACTGAGGGCCCAGCAGCTCTGCTGCCTAGACTCTGGGATGCTGTGGTTGGAATCATGGCACACCCGAGAGACCTTGATCATTTTTTTTTAATTTCCTCATCTGTCTTCCCCTATTCTCCTGTTCCTTTTGCCCAGTACATCCCAGTCCTCTGTACACAGCAGGTGCTCACTGTGTGTTCTGAAGGTAGTTCCGTGCGTATTTCTGGTAAACCGCCCAGCTCAGCTCCTTGTCCATCAGCCGCTCATCCATGCAGGGGTGAGACCCAGGGAAAGGGTCTGTGTGTTTTTCAGCTGGAGGCCTTAAGTAGCCGCTGGCAGGGGTGCCTTTTCTGGACGCTTCCAGGTGATGGCCCCACCCCCACCCACCTCGGCCCCCCATATTGTGGTCACTGTCCCACACCAGCATCAGCCTCCTACTCCAGGCCCCGTGCTCTCCACTCATCATCAGCTCTGGCTTCTAGCGGGGACCAGAGATGTAAAGGACCCTACTGAAAAATGGACAGCTGCCATGTGACCGAGCTCTAGAATCTGCTCAGTAGTGTCTCGGGAGTAGTCCTTTTAAGAGCCGCGTGGGGCTTGGCACATTTGCCATGAAATGATCCTGTGACCTCTCGCCTTCAGCCGAGCTTTCTTAGTCCCTTGGTTCTCTAGTCCTTTATGTAAAAGCCAAGCTTCTTTACTCGGTGCCTCGGGCCTCCCCTCCTTATTCCCCTCTCGCTTCTTCCTGGAACCACCCTGAGGCTTTCAGGAGCGGCTGCTTCAGCCCTCCCAGCTGTCCCTGGACACCCACTGCTCTGGCTGGCCGACGAGGCCCCAGCCCCGGAAGGAAGGTTCCACCAGGTGGGCTGGGAGGCCAGGAGGCACTCTTCGGGGCCCTCACCAAGACTTTGTTCCAGCCTGTATGTGCTCCTCGGTAGAGCCTCTGCACAAGTTCATCCACAAAAACCACAGCTTTCTTCCACAGACTATGGTGCAGCCCTCGGGGGGCTGGGAGGGGCGCGTGTGAGGGGACAAGGGAAATGCCAGAGCAGGGCAGTGCAAGTTTCCATTCCTCATCTTTGATGATCAGATAGCAGTGTTTTTATGTTTTTAAGTTATATTTATTTAAATAATCTCTACACCCCATGTGGGGCTCAAACTCACATCCCCAAGACCGAGTCACATGTTCCTTTGACCCAGCCAGCCAGGCACCCATGATTTCCAGATCGAATTTTAAGTGATCGGGAAAACAGGGAGTTCCAGGTTCCTGAAGGCAGTAGAGGCAAACGTTGAGTGTGCCCGTGACCGCTGAGCTCCTCCTGATTCGCTGGCTGGCAAGCCTTCGAGGTTCCTCTGCTGCCTGATTCCTTCCCAGTCTCGAAGTAAGAGCACATAAAACTGGTATTTGAGAAGCAGTCATCTAAAGCGTCAGAGTAAACAAGGCATACGAACACCAGAAGATCAATTCTGCTGGCTTTTTCCGTGTGTGAGGGCCCAGAGCTCCCAGAATGACCACTGACCCTTCTTTCCCGAAGGCCAACAAAGGAAGAAATCCAAAGCCAGATCTGCTGTGGGGCAGATCTAGAAAAAAAACCAAAACCCAAACTGTGACCTCGGTTATGACAGTGTTCAACCCAAGAGCAAACTCAGGGTCCGTCAGGAGGTGAATGGTCCCCTCTCCAGTCTGCTCATCGGATGCGGAGACGGCGGAGACCGCAGGCAGCCTCTGGAGGGTGCCAGCAAGAGAGGAAGAGGGAGGCATTCATACCCGGGAATGTCTGACAAAGGGTGGCTGTTACTTTAAAAAGGAAACTGGAGAATAACGCGTCGGTTAGGCTGTGGAGAAATCGGAACCCTTATCCATGGCTGGTGGGAATGTGAAGTCGTGCAGACACTTTGGAAATGGTCCGGCAGTTCCCCAGAAGTTAGATATTAGAGTTACCAGGTGAGACAGCAGTTCTACTCCTGCGTATATCCCCAGGGGAAATAAGAATATATATCTACACAAAGCTTTACTTGTAGAGGCCAAGAAGTGGATACAACGCCAATGTCCATGAGCTGTTGAGTGGATAAGCAGAATGTGGTATGTCCGTGCAGTAGAATGCCGCTGAGCCAGAAGAGGACACCGAGTACCACCAAATACTCCACACCGCATACATGAGCCTTAAAAACCTCATGATGCTAAGTGAAAGAATCTAGTCACAAAAGACCACATATTTTAGGATTCCATTTGTGTAAAATTTCCAGAAGAAGGAAATCCGGGGCGCCTGGGTGGCTCAGTGGGTTAAAGCCTCTGCCTTCGGCTCAGGTCATGATCTCAGGGTCCTGGGATCGACCCCCGCATCGGGCTCTCTGCTCAGCAGGGAGCCTGCTTCCCTCTCTCTCTGCCTGCCTCTCTGCCTACTTGTGATCTCTCTCTGTCAAATAAATAAATAAAATCTTTAAAAAAAAAAAAAGGAAAGAAAGAAAAGAAGGAAATCCGTAGCCAGAGAATCTTATCAGGGGTTACTCAGGGCTGAGGGGTGGGGAGTAGGTGTGGAATTGCTTTCAGGGTGATGAAAATGTTTGGGAATGAGATGGTTTGTGGGGTTGGCCCAATGGTGGGAATATACGCCACCGAAACACCACTGAATCGTATGTTTGTTTGTTTGTTTGTTTGTTTTGAGGAAGAGAGGGAGTGTGTGTGAGTGGCGGGGGGCGGGGGTCAGAGAGAGGGAGAGAATCTTAGGCAGACTCGGTGCTGAGCACAGAGCCCGACGTGGGGCTCGATCTCACGACCCCGAGATCAGAACCTGAGCCGAAATCAAGAGTCGGACACATAGCTGACTGAGCCACCCCGGGACCCTTGAATTGTATACTTTTTTGTTTTGTTTTATTTTGTCTTTTATTTTTTTTTTTTAAAGATTTTATTCATTTGTCAGAGAGAGAGAGATTGCACACACAAGCAGTGGAGGGGCAGACAGAGGGAGAGGGAGAAGCAGGCTCCCCGCTGAGCAGAGAGCTTGATTCAGGACTCGATCCCAGGACCCTGGGATCATGACCTGAGCCGAAGGCAGACGCTTAGACGACTGAGCCACCCAGGCGCCCCTGAATTGTATACTTTAAAGTGACAAGTTTCATGGTTCGTGAATTATATTGCAATTTGAAAAGAAAAAAGAAAAAAAAAGAATATCTGATGACAGTCCTGTGGTCTTCCCGAAAAAGACACTTTAGTCGGGAAATAGGGTCCACAGAGTGCAAAGTACTGTAAGCCCCAAGCTTGCAAAAACGTAAGATGAATAGCAGTTCACAGCATTCGGCTCCTCAAGCCAGGCGTGCTGGAGGAGCGCCAGCTTCCAGAACTGTTGTAAATTCAATCCAGAGTCTCTTTATCTGAAGCACGTATTGCAATGACAATGTAAGGTTCCCAAGCAAAAGCCCATTCTGTCGTCTGTTGTCACAGCCTTTCTGTAAAAGAATGCACGCGTGCAGAAACGGGAAACTTACCAAAAATCTCTTTTTCCGAAAATGATGACTGATCGCCCCTAGAGAGCGTGGGGCTCAGGGAGGAAAGCATCTCCGGTGGAGGGCTGGGTGTGCAGCCCATAGCGAGGGGGCCGCCGGAAGCCAGGGTGTGGCCTGCCACGGTCACTCGCTCGGGGTCCAGCCAGCCCGGGCTGCCACCCTTCCCCCCGGGACCCCAGCCTCCAAAGCCGGGATGCCAAAATGCACCCCGTAAAAGCCAAAACAGTTCAGACCAGGCCTGACATTCTGAGGGTTGAGCTAAACTACAGCTCTGCTGTGGGAGAATATAAAGGAATACGTATATAGGCCGAAGCTCCTTCGGGGGAAATTCCCCGTATGTATTGTGTCAACAAGATTTCCCGTAAGCAGCCTGCAGCAAGGAGGTTGAGGTTATGTCCCTGACGGGTGCCCGTGGTGTAGACCGTCTACACTGCTGCTTCAGATCCTGTGTGCACTCCAACTCCCTCGGTCCTCCTCACAGTTGCACCTTTTAGCGTGAACAAGCGCATGGAAATGACGTCTGCCATAATTAGGGCTGCTGGTCCTCTATGTCCCTTACCACAGGCCAGAGCAGTTCCGAGAGCTCTGTGTATATATTAATCCATTCGACCGCATAATGATTCTGTATGTAATAGGGGCTGTCATGATCCTAATTTGACAAACAAGGAAACAGACACAGAGAGATTAGGTAACTTGCATAAGGTCATAGAGCTTATGTGACCAGGTTTGTCCCAGGTAGCAAACCTGGGACTGGAGCCCGTACCGTCTGGATGCAGAACATAGGCTCTTAATGTGGCTGCCTTTGTGAGCACGAAACTCACCCGTATTGCCACTGGGTTAGGGGGCGGGGGGGTATCTCATCTCCAAATCATTGTATTTTCTTCTGTCCCCACAAAGTTGTCGGGTCAGGTCACGGTAAGAGGCATGGCCTCTTGGGAGCCTGGCGGGCGAGGGGATAGCATTGCTCCAGGCGAGGGGATACCCCAGAAATCTGCATGCTACCCTGGAAAGGATTCCACCAACATTGAGAGAGAGTAGGCAGGGGCCCCGTGTGCAAGCGTGCATGCATGTGCAAGCGTGCATGCATGTGCGCGCGCGCACACACACACACAGTTCAGGAGGTAAGAGAATCCTCCACTCCCTGAGCTCCAGATGTAAGGAACTTTCATCGCAGCCCATCATCTGCGCCCTGAGTAGGGTGGTGGCATCCAGCCTCCTGTCAGCCATGGAGGGGGGGCTCTATTGGCCCTGGTGTCTGGGCTCTGACAGTGTCCTCTTTCCACATTCTCTCCTTCTTCATCCTTCACTAGACCTTGAAGGTTAAGGGAGTGGACCGTACTCCCTACCTGGGAGATGTGGCCGTCGTGGTGCATCCTGGGAAGAAGGAGATGGGAACGCCCCTTGCAGACACTCCCACCCGGCCCGTCACCCGACACGGGGGCATGAGGGACCTTCATGAGTCCAGCTTCAGCCTCTCTGGTAAGAGCAGGGGCCGCCCTGCCCGGGACCTGCGTCTCTCCCCCGGTGGGATAGCGGGAGCAGAGGCCAGCTTCTCCTCTCCATCCTCTGCCCAGCCCCCGCGTCTAGAGATGGGTGCCATGTCCCGCAGTAGAGACACACCAACATTAGGAGGGGCGGGAGGGGTCTCCCGGTCCCTGGGCGCCAGCCACCCCAAGAGGCCACGGCTGGCCAGGTGCTCTCCCCCTGGCTTCTAAGTCCAGATGGGTTTTTTTTTCCCCTTGAAACGTCTTGAGGGCTCTGCACACCGTGGGTGCCTGGGGGACAATCGGAGCTCAGAAGGGTTGACCCTCTGTGAGGTGGCCTAGTCCTTCAGGCAGCTCTGATGGACGCTGGGACCCCCGCTTGAAGGTGGGGGGCAGGTCTCCCTGAACGCACTGAGCGACCTTCGGAACCAGACCAGGTGGAGGCCTGGCATCATCGCTCTGCAAGGGCCGCACTGGGGCCTGAACAGTGAAAGGATGCCACAGGGCGTGGCATTTACTGGGGCACCTACAGACTGTCCTAATACGAACAGCCAAGGGAGCAGGGCTGCCTGCTGAGCTTCCTCTGTGCCCCGCTATGTGCTGGGGGCCTCTCGGGTCAAAGGACACATGCTTCCTGTTCTGAGGACCTTGTAGTCTGGGGGCCGGGGGTCCTCGCCATCCTCAGAGCAAGTCTCGTTGCCAAGATAGCTATTCCCTCCCCCCACCCCCCGAGGGCACGGCCACTTGCACCAAAGACAAGCACAGACGCATGTGCTGGGGGTCAGAAAGGGATCTTCAGTGTAGACTGCCACCCGCCCGGGAAGGTGTCGGTTCCCACAGCTGCCTGGGCACGGCCCTTCCCGCAGCAGCCAGCCCCACGAGAACCTCAGGGTGCTCAGAGCTCTGGCCCACTGGCCCGTGGCTTCTGCTCCAGCACATCCCAGGGCACCACTGCTCTCGGACTCAGCAAATACCCGGTGTCCTTCCACCCCCTTGTCTGCTCGGGATGGGCTGGACTGAAGACTGTCCCACTCCCTCCCTGGGACACCAAGCCTCTTTTTCTAAGTCTTGGGGTTTCAAGATGCTGGGCCTTTGGGGTGTGGTTCTTCGGGTTTCCAGAACCCGAAATGGTTCTGGAATGCCCAGCCTTCTCCCGGTCTTACTCAGCGAGGCGTGTCTGCAAAGGCCCACGTGCTGACCGGCTGACTCGTGGTCTATGGGCGCCACGAGAGCCCACGGGCCCAGGCTTGAGCATAGTAGGGCAGTTCATCAAAGAGGGCCTGAATCAGAAAGATCCGGATTGAGATCCAGGCTCTACCACTTACACACTCTGTAACCCTGGGCGAGCCACTCAACTTCCCTGAGCCTCAGTATCCTCAGTTTCCTCATCTGGAGAATGGGACGGAGCTAGGAGGATTCAGTTAGATGGTGGCCTTGCCTTTACGACCCAGGCGAGCGCCGCCGAGCTCACCCTCTGCTTCCTTCCCCGCAGGTTCTCAAATCGACGACCATGTTCCAAAGCGAGCTTCGGCTCGGATCCTCGCTCCCCCCGGAGGCAGGTCAAGTGGCATTTGGTAAAGGCACTGACCAGCCCCCCAAGTGAAGACGCACCACTGCCACCAGCCCGCACACCCTCCGACCACGGCTGCAGGGGGCGGGAGAGGCTGGGCTGGGCAGCGCACCACCTGAGGGGGGCCACGGGACCCGGGGGGCCCTCCCCATGTCTGACACGTGATTCACTGTGCTTCGAGCCAACCCCTAACAGGCACTTTGAGATGTGTTCCTCCCGCTGCAGTCCTTTCCTGCCTTGGCCCTGGCAGGCTTTTGGGGGCCCGGCAGACCCACACTATGCACAGAGCCCAATGCATAGAGCCCGGCCCAGCCCCTCCTCTCACAGCCGCCTCCACTGTGCTGGCCTGGGGGGGGAGGAAGCCCAGCCTTGAGTGCCCCGCCCCCTGGCCCACCCGCCAGCTGTCCGGAGCACTTTAGCTGATGTGTGTTGGAGGAAGAGGACCCCCCCAAGGAGGCCCTGTGGTCCCTTCTCCCGAGTCAGACAGGTGTTGGCTTCCCAGCCACGCCCGGGGTGTCCTATTTCTCCTGACTCCGCGCTCGCCCCCTGTGTGTGGGTGTGGCGGGGACACTCTGCACCCTTGGCCAGCTTCTTCCTCCTCCCACCCCAGCCTCGGGGGTCACAGGCCCCTAGGGGCTCACTGGGCGGGGCACGGGGCTGGTGCCAGGCGCGTGTACATGATTTTGTTTTGCACGTTTGGTTTGCGCAGTGGTTTGGTTTGACTTGTTTGTGCATCCCGTGAATAATAACGGTGCTTCGTGTCACTAGCATAGCATAGAAACAGGAGTAGATGTGGACCTACGAGACGCTGCACTCGACGCCGACCAGACAGCCTAGGGCACAGACGAGGAGCGGAGTGAGGTGCTGGACTCACAGGCCCTTCGTCTCCCCCTCCTGGAACCTTCCAGGCTGCCACGGCCCTGCCCCAGGCCCTCCTCCCGTCCCCTCCCCTCCTGGGGTAGTTTCCGACATTCTGAGGGGCACCCTGTACGCCAGCCCTGGGGACCTCCGGGGAGCAGAGTCACCCTTCCCGTCTCTGGCTCCGGCCACTCCCACCCAGCACTAACACCCCAGAGACCCGGCTTCCCGTAAACTCCCCCCGCTGGACAGAGGCCCAGCCGCTCCTCCAGTGTGATTGGCAAGAGGCCTCCTGCCTGCTAAGAGAGGGGGAGCGGGATTCGGGAGCGAGCGGGCTAGATGCCAGGGAAGGAGGCCGGGCGAGAACCCACACTGCTGCACGGGGGCTGTGGCCTCCTGGGGTCCGCACCTCCCTCCTCTCTTTCCCCTGCTTGTGGCCTCCGTCTCCTCCCACCGGTTGGGCTCGCCCTGCCTCGGAAGCGTGGGGAGGTTTCCAAGGAAACGCTAGAGGCTGGGTGATCTCCATCCACCCCCAGTGAGCCGGGCCAGGGGGCATCCCAGCCGCTCGCCCTCCGGTCAGGGAAGTGACTTCATGTTGCACATTAGCTTTGCGCACCCAGGCTTGCCCTGGAGCTCTTGGGCTAGTGGTCCTACCCCGCACATTTCTTCAGTGCTTCATGTGCTTTCAAAGCACTTCCGTATTCTTGCTCCGCACAACTGCAGAGCATCTATGTGTTCCCCTCCCCATTTCGCAGACGAGGCCCAGAAAGTTCAGGCCTTCTGACCCCACGAGTGTCCATGACGACCCTTAAGAGCTTGGCTGTCTACCCAGCTGTGGAAAGGAAGAGTGGGGTGGCGTCTCTTGTAGATCCCACCCGAGAATTTAACCATCCAGAAGACTTACTCCCTTGGTAGGCCTTCTGCTTTGTTTTGCACAGGTAGATAGATCTTTCTTATAAACCAGCTAAAGCCTATTCGCTGTCAGAGCCAGCACCCGCTAAATGTTGGGGGCTTGCCGAGTGGCTCGAGCTGCCTCCGCGCCCTCCCTTCTCCCTTGCTCGTCTTCCTCGCTTAGGAGCCGAAAGAGACGGTACCCCTAGGGAGCAGAGGCAGCCAAGGCAGGTGGCAGCCACGGGGACAGTAGGTAGGGATCTGGGCCTAGGAACCGGTGACACGGACCCCTCGGTTCATGATGAAAACATCATCGTCTTCATCCCAGCCCTTTGCTGGGTCGTGGGACTTGGGCAGATGCCAAAGAGCCGAGCAGTGGTGGCAGCCAGCGGGCACAGCGTCCTTGCTTGGGCTAAGAAAGCTTTACCTTCTCTGAGTGCCTCCGCCCGAGAGATGCATAGTCCATGGGATGGCTCTGGGAGACCACATCTTGGAGTGGTCCCCCGTAGGCCTTCCGGTCCATCTTACCCTCCCCCCAACACACACACATACCGCCCCCCCATCCTTCCACAGACCCCGCCCTTGCCCAGGAGCTTCTAGATGAAAATCGGAAGGAGGTTCAAGGGACCAAAGGAACAGCCAGCGCCCTCCCCTCCTCAGCCCCACTCCCCGCCCCCGGGCAGAGCCCACAGCCCCGGTCCCGGTCGGAATGACAAGGGACTCTGGTTGCACTGAATGCAGCTCTCAAACTGGTCTTGTACTTGCTGAATAAATACTGATGTTCTTGCCTTAGCTGCTCTCTAGGTTTGTGGGATTAAGTTACCAGAAAATTGTGCTCCCGTGTGTGCGTGTGCGTGCGTGTGTGTAGTGCTAGGAGTCCACAGTAGGTCCCTGTCAAGCCAATGCCGTGAGGAGGGCTTTTCCAGTACTCACCCAGAAACCGCAGAAGCACGAGAAAACCCAGACCCCCTCCAGCCGCCTGGGCGGCAGGCACGGCCTGGGGTCGGGGTGGGCCCTCCAGCACCCAAGTGACTTCTCACTCCTCTGTAAACGTCATGGTGCTACCACTGTGTCAACCCCAAGACGACACATGGTCCTGTGCTTTGGCCGCCTGTTTGAGGCAAAGACAAAACAGCCCGACACATTGTGTTCTGGTGCAGGTTTGTATTAAACTGTAGCTACTTCTCACTTGGTCTCAGTTGTGTTTCTTCGAAGAAGAGGGAGTTTGGAAGGGGACCCTCCTCCCCGGTGGCAGGGGCGGGACTTCAGTTGCTAAGAAAACTCAGCTTCGGTTCTTCGCTTGTGTTCGGTGGCAGGTAGCCTCTCACGGGGAGGTCTGAGCAGAGTCTGCAGGGAAAAACAGCTGAGAGGTGGGAGCCTCGGCACCCAGCACTCAGGGCTCAGTCCTCCTCCTGGTGGGAGCAAAACCAAGGCTTTGGGGGCCAGATTCTCAGGACAAGTTTCCTGAGTTAACTGACACAGGGATAATTGGGGGAAAGCATTACATACAAAAGATGGGGAAACCGGGCTTTCCTCACTTACCCTTTGTTATCCTATTCTTGACTACCATTTTGGAAGCCCTTAGCCCCCTCTTCACACAGAACTCTTGACCAATGGAGCTGTGACCTCATAAGATCGCAGGACAGAGGGTTGTCCCAAGGCCAGTGTGTCATTGCGGGACCTCCAGGCTGCTCTCTGGTTCTCCAGAACGAACCCCCCATTTTGGATTGCTCTTCTGTACCCTCCAACCCTTTCCACTTGCACCAAAACTCCTCTGCCTTCTCTCTACACCTCAGCCCGATGTTGGAAGGGATTCCTGGATCAAACTCTCCCACATGAAGAGTGAAATTGTTGCTTCCAAGGACTACAGGGTCACTTGTACTTATTTCTTAGCCCCTTAAGATCAAAACTCTAATGGGGAAATTTTAGGCAAATGTACGAAATCATTGGCAGCAAGGGAATTTTCCCAGCTTTCACCAAATAAACAGCCCTGCAAATAAAGTCATGACCGAAAGTAGTACCTGGGGTGCTGCATTTGGGGCAAAGCACTTGGCTATCCTGAAATGAGCTGCATGTGCTTGCTCCGGGGCCGGGGGGTGGGTCTCTGAGCCAGACCATTACCTGGCTTGCAAAGGATGCCGAGTCCCTGGGATGGGACTTGGCCAAAGTGTCTGTGTTACTGTGATTTCCCATAATGTGAGAACACACCAGAATTTGATTAACTGCCAAAGATCCATGGCTTCAAGCGCTTGGATGAAAAATAACGTGGCCATATGTTTGCCAGACCATGTGTACCGTATGGGGTGGCTGAGAGAGAAAAAAATAAAAGCTACCCAGAAAGACACAGCAGACCTTTGTGTGTATGTAGTTGTGGGGAAATAAAAGACCACAGACTTTAAAATAAGGCAACCTACTAAGACCATTTATTGGATTATCTGCATTCAGGGAAACCTCACCAGCCAGTGGCTCACCCTCGGTCTCTTTACTCAGAATTATAGGAGGACTTTTTTTGCGGGGGGCAGGGGGGTAAGATTTTATTTATTTATTTGAAAGAGGGAGAGAGAGAGCCAAGCACAAGCAGGGGAGGGCCAGAGGGAGAGGGAGAAGCAGACTCCCCGGTGAGTAGGGAGCCCCATGCAGGGCTCCATCCCAGAACCCAGGATCATGACCTGAGCCAAAGGCAACCCATTTAATCAACTGAACCACCCAGGTCCCCCCAAGGGGACTTTTTTTTTTTACAAAAGTATAACCTAACATTAAGAATTGCCTTGCAGTTGGTGGAGACACGAGAGTCTCATCATGAGAAAGCAAGCCTGTGATACACAGGGAGGGGAGACCTTATAGTACTAGATTAATAAAAGATTATTTGAGGGGCGCCTGGGTGGCTCAGTTGGTTGAGCCGCTGCCTTTGGCTCGGGTCGTGATCTCAGAGTCCTGGGATCGAGCCCCGCGTCGGGCTCTCTGCTCGGTGGGGAGCCTGCTTCCCCCTCTCTCCCTGCCTGCCTCTCTGCCTACTTGTGATCTGTCAAGTAAATAAATGAAATCTTTAAAAAAAAAAAAAAAAAAGATTATTTGACAGTGTCGCTGATAACACATTTGAAAGGGTTTTAGTACTACCCCACTAAAACGTGAAAGGATCTAACATTCTGTTGAGACGAGACCGTCTTAACAATGAAAGCCCATTTCTTCATCTCTTCCCCTGGTATATTTACGAACCACACATTTATACCTGCAGGGATCTTGTCCTGGTTGTCCCAGGACAGTTCTGGGTTAAGGCTGTTGCTCCAGAATAATTACGAATCGTGCCCCCTTTCATATGTGTCGTGCTTTGGGCAGTAAATCCTATGGCCCCCTCATACAGGCCTATGTATTCGCCAGGCCATTCATATGCCTAACCGGGAATTAAAAAGTTTTCCACCACTGAAGGATGAGGGGCAGGGCATCGTGGGAGGTGGGGAAGATGGGTTCTTCTGCAGTGAGTGGGAACAAGGGTGTCTTGTGACAAGCCCTGAGGCTTCACAGCTCTGGGAGGTTTCGCGAGGTCTCCGTGGCTGTGGATACAGCCGAGCGATGAAGGTCGGGGGCACTTCCCTAAGCTCTTCACTTTAGCTTATAAATTTTCTGTTCCATTAAAAACAGTCTGGGGGCACCTGGGTGGCTCAGGGGGTTAAAGCCTCTACCTCAG
>CM053610.1:99706788-99749195 GCA_028646535.1 Procyon lotor | reverse complement strand
AGAGAGAGAGACGCACAAGAAGGAGGGGCAGAGAGACAGAATCTCAAGCAGGCTCCATGCTGAATGCAGAGCCTGATGTGGGGCTCGACCCCAGTACCCTGAGATCATGACCTGAGCTGAAACCAAGAGTTGGATGCTTAAATGACTGTGCCATCCAGGCACCCCTCTTTTTTTTTTTTTTTTAGATTTTATTTATTTATTTGAGAGAGAGAGAGAGAGAAAGAGAGAGAGACTGGGGGGGTGGAGCACGGGGAAGAGGGACAAGCAGACTCCACGCTGAGTTCAGAGCCTGATGCAGGGCTTAATCCCAGGACACTGAGATCATGACCTGAGCCGAAATCAAGAGTGGGATGCTTACCGATTGAGCCACCCAGGTGTCCCCAGAACCAAATACTCTTTTATCTCTAGTGCCTCCCAACGTTGCATATTTTATAGTTGCAGATATATGTTTTGCTTTAATAATGTTCCTTTAGGTCCAAAGAGTCAACAAAGAAGTTTGCCTTCTTCTGGGAAAATCAATAATATGCCTGGACTGTTATGCCCTAAAGTTTTCCTGAGGCCTTACCTACTTTTCACAAGACCTCAACCACAGCCTCAAGGACCTTAAATTTCTGCCTGATTCTTCAAGTGGATAACCTTGTGTTGTGCTCTAAAGACAGGTAAACTCTAAGACTGATTCCAGTGATCTACTGTTTTCTTTCAGAAAGGGCACAGTATTTTCAAAGAGAAGTTAGATGTGGTCAAAGTAAAGTTCATTCCCCAGGACATAATTTATCCCAAGGAAGTAAATCCTATACTTTGGACAGACTGTATGTAGGCCATTCACAACTTTCCAACATTTCATCACACAAGTTAATTAAGTCCTCAGTAGGCAGACCTCTTCCACAGGAATCTAAAGATGAAGAGGCCTTTTGTGAATTAGCCCTTCAACATCTTCCCACTCTGGGCTTACCTAATTACCTATCATAAACCTTTCTATCTATTTGTACATGTGAGGTCTGGACAAACCTTTGGTGTTATGACTCAGCCTCATGGGAATCATCAGACATCAACAGTCTACTGCAGTGTCTCTCCTCCTGTGGCAAAGCCTACTCACCTGTCCTAAGGGCAAGAGCCCAGCAGCTAGGCTAGCGGAGGCTTCCGCACACTTGGTTCTAGGGTCTCCTTTACATCTGATGGTCCATCATACGGTATACAGTATTTGTAGCTCACTGGAAATACACAACATTTCTCAGTAAGTAGGCTTAGCACCAGTGAAACCCCATTACTTTCTCCCTCACATATTTTTCTATTCATTGCCCTAATGCTTTGAATCCTGCTATCCTACCTCTAGATGTCATATTTTCAATGAAGTGATTTTGGCCCAAATCTTTCTGTTCTAGGAAAAAGAGACAGATAATTCAAGAAGGAGAAAAACTTGGCCTTGATTTAAGAATCAAAACCCTCGCCACTCAAGGGCACTCAGGGTTGCTTCCTTTTCTCCTAAAGCTTTTTCAGTTCATGCTTTACAAGAGGCCTGGAAAGTAGGGCAAATTGTACTGACGGCAGAATGGACAGACTCTGCTGCCAGCCAGCTGTGGGATGTGAGAGAGGGAGGCCCAGGACGACCTTCCCCCCACCCTCCCCCCGTTTTTTGCTGCAGCACGGGAAGGATAGAGAAAAGTACAAGAGGAGCAGGTCTGAGGATGGGGTGAAGACCAGAGGCTCACTTAATATCATAGGTAGACACTGCGAAGAATACGAAGAACATAAAAGGGTATTGGGAAATGTCATATTTAATGGAGCATAATATTCCATATCTATAATATCCATATTATTTAATGGGGCATGTTATCCATATTCCATAATATTCTAATCCTCAGTAGTTGGACATTTTTGATATTGAAAGAGTGCTAGAATTAATCTCTGAACATTCAAGTTTTATCTAAATGTAATATTACCCTGTGGGGAGGGAATTACTATGTCAAAAGGGATGGCATATTTTAAAGCCTAACAGCTTTCCAAAAAGATGGTACCTTTTATTTTTCTTCCAGAAGTTTGAGAGCTCATTTCAACACACTCTCACCAACATGGAATGTTAGTATTTTAAAAAATGTATTGATTTAATAAAAAACCTTTTTTGTTCCTTTAAAAAAACATTGCTTTGATTACTAGTGAAGAAGAACATTATTTTTACATTTATTGCACGTATAAATGTATTCGTCTGTGAACTGTTTGGGCTGTAGGTTAGAGGAGCCCACAAGTCATTCATATGGTCTAACAAGCCCCCGGAAATTCTGATTGTAAATTCTCGCTATTCACACCTTTACTGAAGATCTAGGCTCCTAGAATGGATTTGTACTGGCCCTAGACATAGTTACTTTTTCAGTAAATGCCTGATATTCCATGTAATTTATTCTGAGCATGAGATACTAGAAAATGTCTTTCTATGAAGGTTTTGAAGGTTCACTTAAGGAAATTATAAAATGAAAAAAATACTGTTGCTATACTGCACTTACGCTAAAATGTATTTTGATTTGGAAAAAGTGGAAGTTTGGTAACAATGGAGAAAATGCACATCATCAAGGAACCAAGAGAAAGCGAGACATTACCCAAGATTTGTGTCTCTCATATTTTTGCCTAGTGTTTTGAGGAAAGAGGTTAAGAAAGGGAAAATGACTTAGGGTTTCCCAAGATTCTTCTTTTTTTTTAAATTTTTTTTACAAGATTTTTCTGAAAGTAGGAGAAAAAAGAATTAAGCACACACTCTCACTGCACCTCCAAAACACATAGCCTTATGGTGCATTTCCTAAGAAATATACTGGCATGTTGGCCATGTGATCAGGCAGCATGGTACCCAAAAAAGGACTCCAAAGAACCCAGCTTCAGTCCTCCCTCTCATGATCTTCTGGGCTCTGGGCAAAGGCAGCCTCTCTAGACCTGGGTTTCTTCTTGTGAAACAGAAATGCCTCTTGGACATCACTCACTGTGTGTATGACTTGTGGGCACCCAAAACACAGAGCCTCTGAACAGACAATTCACAGAAGTACAAATGACTAGCAAGCATGAAACAGGAAAAATGTTCAACTTTACGAATGATTTTTAAGTAGCTACGTTGCCAGGCTGTCATGAAGGTTAAGGCTAACCCCATTGGGGCACTCACCCAGAACCTCCGTAGTTATAGCTACTGGTGAGAGATTGGTAATGCAATTCTGACAGGGTTGTTAAGTCTTTGACATTGAGCCAGTAACAATGTAATTCAGTAGGGAGAGGAGATCAGAGAGTATTACACTATTAAATACAGTGAGTTGTGAGTGGGATCTGTGTTGTGGGCATCTTAGGAGGCAGAATTCCAGAGTTGGGAAAAGTGAGGGGCCCGAGCTGGGCCTTTGGCAGCAGTGACTGGCCAGGGTATCATGATCCTGACTTTAGCTGGATTTGTAATAGGCGCTTCATTAAATTTTAGTTTCTCTTCCGTTCTTTTCCCTCGAGGTGGTAATAACTGACAGTAGCTCCAAACAGTGCCCTGTAAGCAAAGCTCACAGAGAACTGTTTCCTTCAGCTAGTGCTTTTCACGTTTTAGGTGTCACCTCTCCGGAGGTCAGGGTAAGGTCCTCAAGGGACCAGCAAAATAGAATCCTTATCATTTCCTTCCTGGAACCAGAATTCTGGAATTCTCTTTTTCTTATTTTAGAGGGGCCATGGTGTGGTGCTGAGATTTGGCCTATGTTCCTGCACTAAGCACAAGGCTCGCCTTGGATTCATCATTCACTCATTTGTCCACATGTGAATATATGCCTACAGATAAGAATACTGAAATACCCATTCTGTACAGAGAGGTGACTGGGCCAGAGGAATCCTTCTCTCATCCGCGGGTGGCTCCTTGTTTAATGAGTAGGACTGTACATAGTGGCCCACTGCTCACTAGTTAATAACCATTTCAGAGGGTAGTGATGTCCACGGATAATTTACTCCTCTGACTACCCCCCCCCCCGGAAATTGCGGCATGTCCCCAAAGCAGCTTACTCAGATGAAAATAGCCCCTGAATCCACAGATACTGTTCTCAGCCCTCTCTCTGTTACAGATTATGAAGAAGGCCAGTGAGTCTACCCTACTTGAGGTACATCACGTAAGAGTGCTGTGTGATGATGTGGGAGGGCTGTTTCAAAAGAGGCCAGATACCAGGTGTACCTCGATTCCAAATAAGCCAGGATGGTGTTGAATTAGGACTAAGATGGGAACAGAGGATGATTCCATGGTGGCAGAGTGAGGTACATGCTCACTAGAGCCCTCACGAGTCCCTGCAATGCTTGTCAGGATGAGGACCCACATTGGCTGCCTGGGGGCACAGGATGCCCCACAAACCCACACGTCCAGGCAGCAATGGAGAAGGGTGGAGGGCTGGCCAAAGCTACGGGGTCCCTACTTGGGGTGCTCTGCTGGGCACTTCAGATTCTGGCCAGTGCTAGCTCTGGTCAGTTAAATCCACAGTTAGATGGTCATAGGATAATAGCTTAATGATGACCAAACAAACAAAAACCAGTTGTTGAGAGTCCAGGGAAATGTACTCTTTTTAGACATGGGTGGTGAGGGTGTCATTTAGCAGTCTTTCTGGAGGGTGATTTGGCTTAAAAAATTATTATTAAAAGCCTTTACACTTTGTATATTCTTTGATCTTATTTCTACTTCTAGGAATTCTGTACTAAAGCAGTAATTATGAGTCTGTGTAAAACATTAGTATAAGCATATTTATAGTAATGAAAAACTGGGAACAACTGAAATGATCAGCAATAATGAACAGTTCAATAAATCACAGGATAGCTAAACTACGTTGCTGTTTAAGAGAGCGCCACTGCGGAGGACTACGTAATGACGTAACGACGTAACGACGTAAGGACGCAGGCTCCTTTGGCCGACTCAGCTCCCAGTACCCTCGCCCTTCTCCCTTGCTGGTCTCCACTAGAGGGATCAGAAAAACGAAGTACTTGCTTCCTGCTTCCCTTACAGCTCAGAGTCACCTTGAGACATGTCGTAACACTCAACTGGCTAAGGGGCTGTAGTGTCCTTGATGACGTCCTTGAGCTGTTCTACCAGCCTGTAGACTCTCAGACTCCCGTTCTGTGAGAAAAATACCCGGATCATAGGTTTAAACCACTGTTAGTTTGGATTGGGGTTTGCTGTTAACTAACACTGCTAGTTGTCCTTCGAGTTTACTTGTATCAAAACACAATCCCAACGGATAAAGACATGGAGAGACATTTATAATATATTAAGTGAAGATACTACGGAGCAGAGATCTACCAATAGGTATAGAAGAATAATGTCAGGATATATGTTCTAAAATAATTGTGGTTCTACCTAACTGTAGGGGCAGAGGGGATTTTAATCTTTTTCATGTTTGTCTGGACTTTCTAAATTTTTTACAATGGACATGTATAACTTTTGTGACAAGAAAAACTCAACTAAAAATATTTTTAAAAAACAAGGGAGAGAAGTGTGGAAGAAAGCTGTTGTCAGGCAGCAAGAAGCTCTTGACAATAGTTGTCAAAAGAACCACTTAAAGGCTTCTGTGGCTCTTTGGGTGGTTTAGACTTCTCTGAAGTGGTTCAAGCCCTTCCTTGCTAGTTGGACTGGTTTTAAAAGGTCTGCACTAGCTTCTAACCAGGCTGGTTGAGGTCTGGCCCCAGCAGGGGAGTGCAGCCTCCAGGATGGCCAAGAGGCCACAAGAAGCTCCGAGCTCTTCCCAGCTCCTCTCTCTTCTCCACTGTGAGCCTTGCTTCCCATCTCTTCCCTCTGTCACTCATTTTGTGCTTTCTCGTAAGCTTCTTGGTGGAATCAAATGAGATAACCTATCTGAAAGCATTTCATTCAGTACAAACTGTAACAAAGGGTAAGGTATTTTCCTTTGTACTTCATATTTGTATTTTGCTCTTCTTCCCTCTTTTCCCTCCTATTTAAAATCTTTCACTCTTTTCTTTCCTCTTCTCCCCTCCTTCCTTTTTCCATTCCTTCTCCTGTCTCCTCTGGCCATGGCATATCAGGGACATGGCAGGCCTCCACAGTCCTGGAACTGTGCTTCGGTCACATTCCACATGACCCTGCCCAGTATCTCTCTTCATGGGCCTCTCGCCCTTGCCCAGCAGTGAGCTCCCTGAGCAGCCACCATGCCTTTTGACCTTCAAGAACCTTTCATAATACCTGACACACAGTACACTCCTGGCAAATGTTTGTCTGACACTGCAAAGTACATGTTTTGATTGTTTCATTACTTGGATAAAGCACAATACTGACAAAGACACACACACTTACATGTAAAACCAGCCATCCATATAAATGAGTGGAAATGTGTTATTTGCGTCCTAAAAATTAAGGTCTCGTGGAGCCTTTATTTTTATGAATCAATAACTGAGAATTGGCAGAAAGATTAGTAGTTTGGAAAAACATTTTTTTTTTTTTTTTAAGAGAGGGAGAGAGGTGTAGGGAGGGGCACAGGGAGAGAGAGACTCTTAAGCAAGCTCCATGTCCAGTGCAGAGCCTGATGCAGGGCTGGATCTCCTGACCCCGAGATCATGACTTGAGCCAAAACCAAGAGCCAGATGCTTAGCTGACTGAGCCACCCAGGCACCTGTGAAAAATGATTTTTTTCTTCCAAACTGCAGTTTAAAAATATTGGGGAATGGGAGCATTAATAATGATAATGTGGAAACAAATGTTTTAACAGTAAAATATAAGAACTAAATTATATTTTAAATCTGTATTATCCACAAAAATGCTTTTTAAAAAAGTCTGCAAGGACCTGTGAAATGCTGAATTGAAAGTGCATGACACTGGAATCTAATCCTGCCTCTCCCGCTTTGGTCAAGTTATCAAATCCTTGATTTTTCTCATCCATCTCATTCCCCTCCATTCTCACTGACCTCATCCTGGTCCAGATTTCTGTCATTCTGTGACCAAACACTATTCCTCCTCTTTGTCTCCTTTCAACTTTGTTGCCTCTCACTGTAAGACAAACTTTCCAAAAACCCTGCTTTAATGCGACAGTGTTTAATCCCTCCCAAAGCTCCACTGGCCCCTTATGTCTATGCAGATCCTAGAGGATAAAGACCAAATGTCTTGGCCTGGTATTCATAATTTCACTCCACACCACCCCACTGTTTTCTTTGACTTCTCCATCCTTTAAGCCCTCAGCTTCGGATTGTTGTTCTCCTTCCAGTCTTCCTAATATTGACTCCCTCCCTGCCCTGACTTGTTCCTGAATGCCCTCCTCCTTTTAAAGTGGAACGCCTACTACCCCACCATTTCCAGGAGGACTGGCTGATGGAGTCAGGATCCCAAACTGCCGGGACAGGCCATGGCAAGAGACTAAACCACTCAAAAGAAATACATATGAGGTTCTGCACCTGGATCTTAAAAAACCAAATGGAAGGAAGAGATGTGGCAGAAGACATAAGGGTTTGCAATGGAGTGTGCAAAGGATAGAAGGCTTTTAGAAGGACAGGAGCTTGACATGAGTTATCTTTGTGATGGAGCTGACAGTGGCTGGGGAAGGGACTATCACTGACTGAGCTGCTGGCGTGCACCTGTCCTTCTGTACATTTTATCAATCTCATCTGCTCTTCACAATTTAAGGAGGTCTCATTAGCTCCATTTTACAGGCTTTATGTCTACTTCTTTGCAAACTACCATTAAAGCAACCCCTGATTCAATGTCTTCCCGTTGCCCCTCATTAAATGCCCTGTGACTGGCACCTGCCTACCTTTCCAGTCTCACCTCCTATCACCTCTCCCCCTTTCCACCCATGTTCCAGTTATCGGACACCGTACAAGCAAAGTCAAACTTGGGAGCTTTTTGTTCAGGCTTTTCTTCTTTGGAAATGACTGCACTTCCTTGCCACTGATCTTCACCTGGAAAATGCCCACCTAAATTCAAGATTCATCTCAAGTGTCACCTCACCTGGAAAGTTTTCCCTGATTCCTACCTCCTTCTACTGGTCTGGATTAGGTTGGCCTTCCAGGTATTTCTGTGATACTGTGTGGGCATTCATCTAATGCAGACAGTAATTACCATATTTATTTCTTCTCCTTCTCTATGAGCTTCTTGAGGGCTGGCATTAAGTCTTTGCATCCTTAATGTCTAGAAAGCACAATGGTGCCCAGACTATGTTCTCAGATATTAGCAGAACAGAATTGGGGCTCAGGAAGTTTAAGTAACTTGCCCTAAGTAACACAGCTAGTTAGAACTGGTTTGAAGCCAGGTAACTGGTCATAAAGTCCTTCTAGGATGAGGAAGGTGATATTATTCCCCCTTGGAATACTGAATTTAGTTGATTGGTAGCATACTTTTAGAACAACAAAGCGACCATGATGGTGAATGTAGCAAATACACTCCTACTAGGTCCTGTGACGATCTGCTGGAGAAACTAGGGGTTTAGCTTAGAGATGGAAGAAAAACTCAGTGTGACCCAAGAACTATCTTCAATTACATGAAGGGCTATGAATGGAAGAGTAAGGATTAGACTTCTCCTCTGTGGTCACAAGGAATAAAACTGTGATCCAAGTGTTGAAGGTATAGAAAGATTCTGATCCACTGAAGAAAAACTTTCCCAGCACAGGGCTAAAGGCAGCAAGCCCATTCCAGGAAGGGGTGAGGTCCCACCATGGCAAGTTTTTAAGCTGGGTGACATCCCCTGGGGATGTTCTAGTAGCGTCAAGAACCAGCCTGAAGACTGAACTAGGTGAGTTTTTATTTTCAGGTGACCTCTTCAGGTCTCTCCCAATAGATGCTGATTCTATTACTCTGTTTTCTTTGCTCTCCCTAGCCCGTGGCAATCCCTTATTCCTCTATATTTAGTGAATTTTATGAGTTTACGTAGTTCATTTGGTAATTAAGTGTATATGTAGCCTGCTGCACAATATTTAAATTACCAATCCTTTGTATTGTATTTAATTTCCCCCCAGCATATTCTCAAACAGATACATGCCTTGAAGGCAGGGATCACATATCATGTATTACAGATCTTTGGTCCCATATATCTATACTTGTTCAAAATAGAATAAAAATGTTTTAAATGCTCACTTTGCAACCTGACTTTAATTTCTCTCTTAACAGGCTTATCTTTTATCTCCTGAAAATTCCCTGGAAAGAATTAATTCCTCATTAGATACTTTTCCTCCCAGTATTTTCCTATTCCTTTTAAGAGCTTAAAAAGGAAACACTGGAGGGGGCAGTCTCTGCTAGTTAAGGAAACTCCTGTCTTTTAATGTCTCATCTGTTTCCTATGGCTGCCCAAGGACCCTAGAGGCAGGAGCTCCTCCTTTTGGACCCACCAGGTTCCAAGAGGACCAAACACACACACATATAAGGATAACAGAAGGAATAGAGGTGAGAAGCAGGCATGATTGGGCTAAGCAAGCTCAAGATCTAACATCTATCACACATCAGTGTTCCCCTAAGAGGGAAGGCCCAGCAGTGTCTCCAGGGGAGTTTTTCTAACACACACACACACACACACACACACACACATACACACCTCTAAAAAAAAGATGCAGGTATGTGGGAAACCTCCCCAAGTGGTTCTGACTGCCCTCCAACCTGTTTGAGAAACATCTTTTTTTCTCGTAACTCTATCATTAAGGAAGAGCTTTCCCTTCCTACCCCTTAATTTTTTCATTTATCTTTTTAGATCAGTATAAACACAGATTATTTTATTCAGTGGGTTATAATTCATTACTATCATTTGTTTGATGCTCATATTGTCCTAGTGAACACGGACACAGAGGTCTGTGAACACGGAGCCCCTTCCCACGTCTCTTTGACACATTCTCATCATTCTTAAAGTTCCTTACTTTCTGGTGGAATACGATGTTCCAGACTCAACTTGAACTTTCCCTGCCTCAGTCCAAAAGAAGCCAATTTCTCTAAAGATTCCTGGTCCTTTTAGGGAAGAGTGAAAAGCACTTTGGAAGACTTGAGCATCATATTAATATTTATGATAAAAGAAGACAAAAACAAGTCATGAAAGAACAAGAAAGAGTCCCCTCTGTGATTATGACTAATAAGCAGAGGTCAGCAATTACGAGTCAGAGCCCCTCTTTCTTTGTAAGGAAAGTTTCACTGGCACACAGCCATGTGCATTCACCTATTATTATCTATGGCTGTTTTCATATTACAACAGCAGAGTTGAGTAATTTTGACTGAGGCTGTATGGCTTGCAAATTGTAAGATATTTGTTATTTGGCCCTTGTAGAAAATGTCTGCTGATCCTTGCTGACAAGAATTTACATAGCAAGAGGAATAGTGTGACTTGGAGATATTGTGT
The DNA here is from genome assembly GCA_028646535.1 of Procyon lotor. NCBI lineage: Eukaryota > Metazoa > Chordata > Mammalia > Carnivora > Procyonidae > Procyon > Procyon lotor. The sequence continues at coordinate 99,738,897 of CM053610.1, read as the reverse complement.
AAAAAGATTAATATCTCTCCCTAGGTCTCTCTAGATGTCACCAGTCAGTACATTTATCAATGCAAAAATAAAATACAAAGTTGGAAAAACTGTCATTTGGTATGCTGAAGAATCTGGTTATAAAGGCAATTATAAACATCAGAGTTGGCTATTATGGGATCTAGAAAAAAAAATGATAGCTGGAAAATGAAACTATGTTAGTGCAATTTTAACATTGTTCAGTGAAGTGGCACTCTGTTTACCTGGCATTGGTATGCTGGTCACTAGGACAGTGTGCCTTCTAGTGGAGGGGGGGAATTAATCAAGCTTGACGATAGTGTGGATGATACATTATTTCTTAACATTTTCCAGTTCTACTTGTTCTGATTTCGTGTTCACAAAGCAAGCTTTGATTACCTTTCTGATTGTCAAGTCACCATGACTGGAAAAAAGTATATCCCTTCCTATATTAAATTTACTTTCTGGTACAAATGTGCCTGAGCAAGTTTTTAAAAATTTTATTGTATTTATTATTCTTTTTTTCAGAGCTCAGTGACCTGAAGGGGAACTGATCATTAAAGTATCAGATACAAAGACCTGAGAGGGGTGCCTGGCTGGCTCAGTCAGTAGAGAGTGCGACTCTTGATCTTGGGGTTGTAAGTTTGAGACCTATGTTGGGTGTAGAGATAACTTAAAAATAAAATCTTTTAAAAAAGTACCCAAAAGGCTAGATCCTGAACTGTGTCAGTTCCCTTAGAACATGGCACACAATAAAAGAGTCAAACAGTCAGATCATTATTATATTTCTTTCAAAGTGGGCAGATGCAAAAGTATGCTGAAATGTTGGACAGCTCCCACCCACAAAAATCAGGGCTCTAGCCAAATCCTGGGGGTATCCTGGAAGTGTTTCTTAGAGTCGATGTTCCCAGTAAGTCTCTGTCTTTTAGGAGAAGCCCATGGAAGAGCATGGTTCTCAAGATGTCTATCATAGTCCTGGCTTACCTGCCAGACATGAACTTTTAAACCTGACCAGTAGCCAGGACCAAGCTGGGCCTAGAGTAGTCAGATAAAGGGCAGGAACTGCCCTATCTCCTAAACCCAGCAGAGTTGGTAAGGTGAAGAAGGAAACAGAGGGCTCACCAGCTGGCCCTCAACTTGGCCATCTCACTAGCCAGGGACTCATATCCACATGCACTGAGTGATTACAGCAGAATGTATTAACAGGAACTCAGGGGCAGAGGCAGTGTCTCATATTTGTATTTTTAATTCAAAAGCATGGCCCCAAATAGGTGCTTAATGTTTGTTGAGTGACCTGTCTTCTCATCTCCTCAAACAATCCATCCCCAACTCATAGAGTAGGTTAGTATTTTTAAAAAATTATCTGAGAACATTACTCAATGAGAATGAGTACAACATGACTTTAAAATCACATTTTTTTTATAAAAAAGGAATTGCTATAGGTTTTAGATACAAATATAATAAATACAAACATATCTCATTTATTCTTCTCCCTTAATTATAGGAGGAATAAGTTTCTGATTTCCCAAACGATTGAGATTAAACAATTACTCATATCCACTCTCTCATAGGAAGTTGGCACAAAGAAAGGGTGTGTGTGGAATGGTGGCGGTAGTGAGGGACAGGGAACCAATTCTCATTAAGTGCGGCCTAAGAAGGTCAAGGTTAAAGTCCAGCATGGTTTATGAGAGTGAGTTGTTTCAAGGAGGGAAGGAGGGGAGGAATGCTCACTAATTTTAGTGGAATGGAGAAAATACTTGTTACCTGTTTACATTTGGCCTAATTTAGAGTTTGAGAGTCTGATCTAGAAACGTAAGACAGGGAGTGGATACCTAGAAGTTGCCAGGGCCTCCCAGAAAGATGGTTTAGGCAATCTCATGATTGCAGGATTTTGGATGGACAGAGGTAGAAGGGGGACACTAAGGGCATGTGTAAAAATTAACCCATTCCTTTTACTTCTGTAGGTTCTACAGAGAGAATGGGGGAGTTTTATTCCGTTTTGAAAAACAGTAGGGGTCACTTTGGAACAAGCAGACAGGGATCGTAACTATGGAGTAGCGACTTTTAATAAAGTGAATTACAGTGACCCACAGACCTTTGGGAGCCAATTACTACCTCCAAAGTCCTCTTCTCCCTACCACCACTGTCAAACTCTTTATATTTATAATGATCAAGGCCATAAGCAGCATTGGCTCAACCACCACTACCACTTCCTTTTTGCTATTGTCCTTCTACTAGGACTAGACATGCCAACTGACGGACAGGCTGAGCCAGGTTGAACAACTAAGCCTCTGTAGACTCTGTTTTAGATCTCTTAAATTCAGTGAGCATGCCCTGTACACCCACTGAGTGTCAGGGATAGTGCTGGGCACCGATGTTACTCGGATGAACAAGATGAGTCCCCTGCTATCAGGGAGCTCACGGCTGAACTGTGGAGACACACACAATGATAACCTCATATGCAAGAGCTACAACATCAATCAATTCTTCCCTGTTAATTATTTGATCAATTTCTCTCTTAGTAATTACTTCAACTGTTATTGAATTGGAAAATTACAGAAGTGGTATTCAAATTCCAATAACACACGGATGGGTATAAAATTAAAGAGTTTCCTACTATGATGTATATGTATTCTTCAGACCTTTAAATACACATATTCAAACTATATACATACATATTTATTCCATTGTCTAAAGAAAAATATTATTAAAATATTGTGATTTTTTTGGTCTAAACAATATCATGGTTAACCTTTCTAGGAAGCGTATAGTGATTCACCTCATTCTCCTTGATGGTTGCATATTCTTTTATACTCAGGAATAGTTAATTTCTCTGAAAAGGTTAGGGAAAGTTTGGGACAAAAGGTGATTTGTACTCTGGGCCTTGATGGAGGAGTTGGAGTTCGTTTAGTAGTAAGCAGAGTCAAGAGGTGATTCCTGTAATGGATGAAAGGTGGTTCAGGGACTGTGGACAGCCTGAGCGTGTGAGAGAGATGTGGAAATACACGTCTCTTCGGGGACCACCAGTGGCCTGGTGAGAACACGTTGTCTCTCAGACTTCAGTGTGCATCAGAATCAACTCGGGAATTTTGTAAAACTGCAGCTGCCCCCATCCCCTACCTTGAGATTCTGATTCAGTAGGTTGGGTTTTTGCTCTTACCCACTGCACTAGACTGCCTTTCCTTCTATGAGTGTGTGTTCATCTCATCCTTCATAAGGCAAGGAAGGCAACTGGAGGCCCAGAAAGCCCCCATGGTAGCAGAGTAGAAGATCCTGACACCCCTACACTGTTCTCTCATTTAGCCATCTCGTTCTTAGTCTCGTGGCACCCTCTCTGATGCCGACTCTTCACTTTGTAGTTTTATATCCTCTTTCATTTGACGAGCTCAAAGTATCCCCAACACTAACCTCATGATTGGACAGTGGGAACTGGTCATAACCTCATTTTATAGAAGGATAAACAGAGGCACTGGGGGGCTCCTACCATGTTGAGTCAAAACTGAAGCTGAGAATAGAATTCAGGCCTGCCTCTCATTCTGTTCATGATATTATTGTCCTTTTCCTTGAATTATGCAGACTCTGGATCACTTTTCTCATTAATTGAGGCAAAGTATGGAAAGCATCCTGCACAGTGCCCAGCTCACAGCAGAGAAAAGTCCTTTCTCTCCTTGACCACAACTGAGCAGGGGCTGCCCAGGGGCTCTGGAGCTTAGTGGATGTTTCTTGATGTGCTGCAAAACAAGCATCAGAAATTCCACATGGGCTCTTCTTCTACGGGTGTCAAGAAAAGCTTTAGAATGCCACCAGACAACGAAGAAGACAAAGATAGTTGCATCTCAAGGCTTCACTTCTGTGTCAGTTTGAGAGACAAGGATGCTGTAATTACAGAGCTGTTTATTAAAAAAAAAAAAAAGTTACGGAGGTGAAGCTGTCTGCTTGGCTCACAGCAAGGATGAATGATAAACCTGAGACTTCACAGTGGGTGGTGGTGCTGAGCTAGGGCACAACTCTTCCCTAGGCCCAAGGAGACAGAAAATGAAGAGCAGGGTTATTCTTCTGCTAACAGTGCCAGGGTCACTTTGGCTTTGAACGAAGCCCTGAAAACCAAGTTCGACCTCCCCCTCACCTCAAGAAGGAAGATTCTCTAGAGGAGAGGTTCTCAGATTTTACACACGTGGGGTCATCTGACTGGTCTATTGCTGTTGCAGATTCCCGAGCCCATCCCCTAAGAGAGACAGATGGGGGCTGGGGCTCAGAAGTCTGCATTTTTCACAGGCTTTCCTTACGAGTCACTGGCAGGAGAACACTAGAGACCACCCGGCTCTAGAGAGCACATGCAAGATTTTTCCATCTACCAGCTCGGAGGCAGCCCTGCTTCTGTCACCGTGAACCATCAGTGGCCTGACCGGCATTAAGCTGAGTCATGGGAAAGCACAAATTTTTACACTGCAGTTTCCCCTCATCTCCAAAAGCTTCAGTCTTCTTTCTGGTTGGATACTAGGATGTTATAACGGAGTAAAGCAACTTTGGAAACAAATACAAAGAAATGTGCTGACTTCCTATATGGACACTGAAAAAACATTTCAGTGAAGGGTCAGGTCACAGCTATTAATGCCCACTTAGCTAATTGGTCTCTTTTGCTAACACTTAAAAAGAAGCCAAATGTACACAGTGTTCTTTCTGGAAGATCACATATGCAAATTAAAAAAAAAAAAAGCTAGAGACTGGGACAGATATTACCTCACAGCATCCCAGAATGCTGAGACACTGGAAGTCCTTGTATTAAAGAACCATCCAGAAGGAGCCTCTCTTTCTATCAAGTTAGGATGCTGGTTGCATGAAAGACACTGGTGCCCCATCGCTATGGCTGCTCAGACCTGTGGGCCAAGAGACACACCATGTAACAGTGGCCTTGGTCAGTAGAACCCAGCCTCCAGGGACGCCTGGGTGGCTCAGTCTGCCTTCAGCTCAGGTCATGATCCTGGAGTCCCAGGATCAAGCCTCGCATCTGGCTCGCTGCTCAGCAGGGAGTCTGCCTCTCCCTCTCCCCCTGCTCCTCCTCTCTGTCTTATTCTCTCAAATGATTAAATAAAATCTTAAAACAAAACAAAACAAAAAATAGAACCCGGCCTCCAGCTGGTCCACCTGCCCACAAGGCGGGAGTAGGGCTGACCACAGAAAGATGCCCCGGGATGATGGGCTCTTTTTGTCCCCTACCTCGAGCTTTATGCTCCAAAGTGGAGCAAGTATCCAACAGGCTGCTGCTTTTTAAAGTGAAATTCATTAATTGGAGTCTCAGACCTCTGTGTTATAAAAAGAGGAGCTGAAGCAGACTTAAGCTGTTAATTATCTGGCAAGGTTCCGAGGCATTCACCATAACTTCTCATCATGTTTTGCAAGCACGCAGGACACCTCTGTCTACTGCCTTGTCCTAGAAATGAGCTTGAGTGATTAGGAACACAAACATTCTGTCTTGAGAGAATCTTCCCCGGTCTCTCTATTGGTTGTCAAATTTCTTTTAAAAATTCTCCAACTTTATATTCGATCATGAAAAACTTTCAAACTAGTCACACATGTTTTCTAGCAGATAAATTTAATGCTGAGAATTAATTCTCTTCCCCAGTCCTTACTCTATTTCTTTGAAGTTGGCATGCCTTTCATCTGTAAATACGAAAATAAACATTAATAATTAATGCCTGCTTATCCTTTCCAAGTAGGAAGTTTTATTTACTTCCGAGGAAGAAAGTACTCTTAGAGCTGGCGAGACAGGCAGAAGCACAGTGAACCTCTGCTTCTGACGGTCTTGATGTAGATTCAAACTGCCTCAAGTCACTCCATCTGCCTTTGAGAGTAACTATTCTGAGTAATAGTTACTCGGAATAATAGTTATTATATCTAATAAAAAGTTATTCTGAGAGTAACTATCCTGAATTCTTGCCTCTAGATGGAAACGTGTTCCAAATGGTGGCTCTTCAGCTTCTCACTCTCCCTTCTGACCAGCAAGCACCCTGCATGAAAGGCTACCATTGTTTACGATGGACCCGTGTATTTCTCATGTGCCCTGTGACTGTCCCATTACGACAGCCTTGCTCCATTATCTCTAGTGCTGGTGCCACGTACACCTCTTGTGACTCAACCTTTGGCTCATCTTCAGGGTGGTGGGTCTCCCCAGGCACCAGTTTGTGTCTGAGTGCCTTACAGACTCATTCGGCTTAGTCTACCTGAGAAGTCCCAAAGGTGGGTGATGTAGGAGACCACCCCCAAGACACATATCATCGCCTTGAAAGCTTAGAGGGAGAACTCCACGTCGCCTGGCTCACATCCATGCCCCTTCTTTTTACCACAGCTGACCTCAGCCCTTCTACGATTTCTGCCTAGAAGAACCTGCAGGGGGAATGCATTCCCTGTTTCCCACCTCTGCTCAAAGAAGTTTTCCTTTGATACTTTCTCATCTGAAAGAGGTCCATGTCCTAATCCCTGGAACCTGGGAGGAGGTTACCTTTAATGGCCAAAGGGCTTTGCAGATGTAATTAAGTTAAGGGTTTTGTGACGGGAAGATTATTTTGGATTATAGGTGGGCCTAACAGAATCACAAGGGTCTTTATAAGAGAGGAGTGCGAAGGGTAGAAAGAAGATACGATGATAGCAGTGGAGGTCAGAGGGATGCAGGGCCGCAAGCCGAGAAGGTGGGCAGCTTCTAGAAGCTGGAAAAGACAAGGAAATGAATTTTCTCCTAGAGCCTTGCCAGCACCTTGATTTTAGCCCACTACGCCAGTTTCCTGTGGTTGCTGTGACAAATTACCACAAACTGAATGGCTTAACATAAGACAAATATATTCCGTCACTGTTCTGGAGACCCGAAGTCCGAAAGCAAGGTGTCAGCAAGGCTGACTCCCTCCGAAGGCTCTTGGGGGAAATCCGTTTTTGCCTCCTCTGGCTTCTCCAGGCACTCCTTGGCTTGTGGCCACATCACTGCAATCTCTGCCTCTGGTCACACTGTCTCCTCCTCTTCTCTCTCAAAACTTCTCCTGCCTCCCTCTTATAAGGACACATGTGATTGCATTTAGCGCCCACCCAGATAATCCAGGATAAACTCCTCCTCTCCAGATCCTTAATCACACCTTTTGTCATAGAAGGTAATATTCATTCTTTCATCATATAAGGGGACACTCACAGGTTCTGGGGAGTGGGACTTTTGCGGAGCTCGGGGCGGTCGGGAAGGATCTGAGTGCCCGGCCCCCTGTGGGGAAGGGACGGGGTGAGAGGTTTCTCAGTTGTTTCTCTCAGCTGCCTTCCTGCCTTCAGAACCAACTGTGGCTCAGAAACCTGGGAAAGCTTCTGAGAGAAGCTGATAGGCAGCCTCTCTGGAGAGGCAGTTAGAAGGGGCTGCCAATTCCAGAAAACCAAGCTGAACACAAGGTACGCATTAAGACATTTCAGCTAACGGCTCTGGGAGCTCTGAAACAATCGATTACTCCCTGTCCCCCCCCCCCCCCCCCAAAGAGCTCAGCTGCTCCAGGCAGCCAGCACCGTGATTTCTGCAAAACAGCTAGATGCTGGCAGGGCTATCTGAGTTCAAATGATAAACTTTAAAGCTAAAGGGGCAAATTGGACTGTCTTAAATACTCCTCACAGGACCTGTGTTATCACTGGGTTCCTAGCACCCTCAAGAGTCACAAGTCCTCTTGAGTTAAGACTTCTAGCACATTCCCGAACGGCTCTGGGTAGAGCGGTGCCTGGCTGGGTCTGGCTAATGGAGGCTTTCCGGCCATAGAAAGTTCTCTGGGCTGTGCTCAGAGGCCTGTTGCCTCAGGGAAGACACGGTCTACCTGGCCAGCTTCAGAGAGATGCCCCGCTAAGTAGATCAGTTCTCCGGAGGTGTTGGCAGGCAAGGGGAACGTGTTGCAGGGAGAAGAGGCTTTCTGAAGTCCACCCTTCAAGCCTTCATAAGCCAGAAACGTGCCCTTGGGAGAGGCAGCGCTAGACCAGTCAGTTTTCTTTTTATGGAGGCACAAATTATGTGGTGGGTTTTGCTCCCTGAATGTCTCTGTCTCTACCTTACTGGAAAGTTGACTCTGAACTGGCGAGGCCTTATTGAACAGAGTGCTGCGTAGTGGTATCTGCAGCCTACCTCTCTCTGAGGGGGGCTGCGCTGAGCCTTCTTGGTTTCCAGCGCCACTCCCGACCTGGAGGGGAGCAGTCAGAGATCTGCTCTTCCTGGTCCTCTTGTCCATGAGGGAGGACGGGCGAGGGCTCGTTACTTTATCGTTATAGTCCCTGCCTCCTCACTCCTAGGAACGACTACATAAGAAAGGAGGGGAACAAAACACACCTCAGAAAGCCACTCACTCAGCCACTTCTGGGTCTGATGTGGATGAGTCAGTCTTGGTCCCTGACTCATGGAGCTTGTTGTCTAGTGAGAGGGGCAAATAGTTAATATAATAATCACACAAATAACTCTAGAGTTATCATCACGTTAAGTGCTATAGAGGAAAAATACAGAACTAGAGTGTTTTGAAAGCAATGGCTTTCAACCATTTAGTAAAAAATATATTTTACGGGGCGCCTGGGTGGCTCAGTGGGTTAAAGCCTCTGCCTTCGGCTCAGGTCATGATCTCAGGGTCCTGGGATCGAGCCCCGCATCGGGCTCTCTGCTCAGCAGGGAGCCTGCTTCCCCCTCTTTCTCTGCCTGCCTCTCTGCCTACTTGTGATCTCTCTCTGTCAAATAAATAAATAAAATCTTTAAAAAAAATATATATATATATTTTACATTATAATCCAAGAAATATATGTACATATAGACATGTTTAATAAAACAAAAGTTTCATTAAACAATTCTTATCCTCATTATGAACTCTGCACTCTGACATTTTCTGGTCTATTCTTTTACAAAATGCTGGTTACAACTGAATAAACTGATCTCACAACCAATTAAAGTTTGTGATCCACAATTTGAAAAGGCCTGTCAGGGGGGCCCCAGCCCGTAGTGGAGCCCGGGTGGAGGTCATGAAACACTTCCCCGAGAGAATGACCCTCAGGCCCAGACACGTGAGATTAAGGAGAGTTAGCCCAAAAAGTCCGGGAAAGAATGTTCTGAGCATGGGTGGGGGGGTGGGGGGGAAGGGGAATAGCAAATGCAAAGACCCTTCATTTTACACAAAAGGAAACGGGATCAAGGAGAGATGTGATTCCTTTGTGGTCACGTAATTCCGAGCCCAGGTCTCCCAACTCCAGGTTCAAGGCCCTCTCACATGCTCCGGCCTATCAGTTGTCCTCTTCCTCTTCATTTAGTAGTTATGGGCCAAGGACTAATTATTCTCACCTAGGCTGCCTAGGAGTAAAGAGAAAAGAGCAGCGGCAGGAGGCTATGTTTACAAAGATTCTGTTAAATTCTACATGCAGAACAATGCACGTTAGCTCCTACTCCACCTGGCTTGAGGCCTGCACCGCAAGCTGTTTGTTCCTTCCTGGTAGAGACTGGCAGGGTGCCATACTCCTGCTCAGTCCTGGCCTTAGTGAAACAGCATTTCCAAAATGGCCAGGCAAAGTTTAGTCTTAGCGGAAGACCCTGGAAAGAATTCAGAGCACTGGCCCCCGCTTTTCCATCTCCCCATGTTGATGCTGGCACCTGACTTCCCACTCGCTTCCCCCTTGCTCAGCTCCCTGCTGTCAGCCCCTGTGACTGCTGTGAACGGCGAGCTGTACGAATGTCTCAGTTGTGCAGCCTGGAGGTAATATGAATCCGGCAAGTGAAATATGGGCCACAGCTATGGGTGTCCGTCAGGGTCAGGGTCAAAGTGAATGACCCAAGAGCACATGAGAAAAAGAGGGGTCAGGAGGGAAGGGCCTGTTTCAAAAGAGGCCAGAAGAGAAACAGGGCTGCTGTATACGGGTGCAGAGTTTGTACACTGCACAAAGCACCCAGGGAGGGGAGTTGTGAGGTTGACACGGAAGCCGCACTCCACTCACAACACTGCGTTCCTGGCAAGGGGCTGGGTCTGCCTGAAGGAAGAACCCTCACTGACAGAGGCCAAAGAGGAATGGCTCTGGAGGGCACCCGGTCAGAGGGTCAGAAACAGCCAGAACCGCACGACAGCACACTAAGAATGCTGCCAAGCCTCGGGGAGGTCGGCGTGCTCTGGTGTGAAACACTGCTGGTGTGTGCATCTTTGCTGGCTGGCGGCTCGGTGCCGCCCGGTAGTGGTGAGTCATGGCCACAGGACCTCTGGTTGGCAAGCAGAGACACCTTGCAGTTTGAACACTTATCAAGCCATCAGGTCTGACCCTGGGGTCCTCATGCACCTTCGTTTCTCCTTCCTCAATCTCAGAGTAGTCCAGCCACACACTGGAGGCACAGCTCTACTGCTGCGGTTTTAAATTAGTTAAAAAATTATGTTACTGAAAAAAAAACTGTCAAAAAAAAAATTATGTTACTGATGGGGCTCCTGGGCAGCTCAGTCAGCTAAGCGTCTGACTCTTGGGTTCAGCTCAGGTCATGACCTTAGGGTCCTGTGAGCGAGCCCTGCATCGGGTTCCCTGCTCAGTGTGGAGTCTGCTTGAGATTCTCTCTCTCCCTCTGCCCCAAGCCCTGCTCACTCTCTTGCTCTCTCTCTCAAATAAATAAATCTTAAAAAAAAAAAATGTTACTGGTAATACATGCCCACGTAAAAACACCACAAACATTACACAGAGCTAAATAATTAAAAGGAAAAGCAGTCTCTTCCAAATTTTAAAATTAAAACCTTCTTCTGTCAGTGCCCTCCTTACTACTCAACCCTCATATTCCGAACCTGCTTTCTGTTTTCACTCGAGCCTGTAGTTCCTCTGCCCCCTCCCGCTGACAACCAGCACCTCTCTGACATTTGTAGCGCTTCCCTCCACCCTGACCTTAGGGCCAGCTGCTTCAACCCCACCTTAACTTCTGCCTCCTCAGAAACCGTGGCTCGAACATGCCCCCCACTCGCGCTGCTCACCACTCACTGCTGCTTCCCCAGGCTAGAGGACTTCAGAGACTCACCCTGTTAGGAATCCCTGGGTCCAAGTCAGCCCTCGGCCCCAAACAAGACTTTTATTCATTTCTCATACGCCCAGGCTCATTTCTTACAGCGGTTGATTCAGACCTTCAAGACCTCACCCCCTACCTCAGCAAGTGGCCTTGGCTCCATTTCACTGAGGAAAAGGTCTTTTCTTAGCAGGAACGCCAGTCATCTCCCCTGGGCTTCACCCTGCAGGTCATGGGTAGAAAGGGCCATACCCTCTCCTCCTACCAGTCTCAGGGGGAGGGAGCCCTTCCCTCCTCGGCAAAGTTACCCCTTCCCTGGTGTCCCCAAGATCGTCCCCGTTTGTTCCCTTTGTCTCTTGCATCCAAATTATTTTCCTCAAATAACTCCTCCTCCCTTCTGCCATTACACACGTTCAGATCTCCTTATTATCAGAAAGCATTCTAAGTCAATCCCAAACTCTTACTCTAATTGTAAGATGGCTGGATCACCATGGAGAACAATGCATAATGAGCCTAATATAAAAACAAGAATAACATGGAAGCAACCTAAATATCCACTGATGGATGAATGCATAAAGAAAATGTGGTAATATATAGAATGGACCATCACTCATTCATAAAAAAAGGAAATCCTGCCATTTGCAACAACATGGATGGACCTTGAGGGCATGGTGCCAAGTGAAATAAGTCAGACAGAGAAAGACAAACACTTAAATGTGGAATCTAAAAACACCAAATTCACGGACACAGAGACAGACTGATGGGTGCCAGAGATGGGGCACCGGGGGTGGAGGAAATGAGTGAAGGTCAAAAAGTACAAAAGAAGTCAGTCCTGGGGATATAATGTACAGAGAGGTCACTGTAGTTACTCACTGTATGGTATATTTGAAAGTTGCTAAGAGAGCAAATCTTAAAAGTTCTCATCACAAAAAACAACTTGTAACTGTGTGTGGTGATGGATGTTAGCTGGACTTATCATGGCGATCATTTCACAATACATAGAAATATCGAATTGCTATGTTGTATACCGGAAACCACTACAGTGTTGTGAGTCAATTATATCTCAATTTAAAAGACCCTGCAGAGGAAGATTCACAAATGCAGAGAACAACTGGAAGTTGCCAGAGGGAGAGGGATGGGCCAAATGGGAAAGTCAAAAACAAAACAAAACAAAACAAAACAAAACCCAGCATTGTTTGTACCCTTTGCCTCTGTATTCTACTTTATGGGATATACTCTGAAGAAATAGCCCACAAAAGAAAAATAGTGGCTTGTACAGTGATGCTCAGAGATATTTATACTTGCAATTTGCAAAATGTTGGAAACCCCCCAATTGCCCAATAATAGATGGATGGTTCAGCATATTTTGGTATCAGTATAATGGAACACCACAGCAGGAGGGGGGCATTTGTTTTTCATTTTTTATTTTATTTTTATTATTTGTTTTTTTTTTTACTTTAATTCCAGTGTAGTTAACATACAGTGTTCTATTAGTTTTGGGGGTACAGTGTAGTGAGTGACCGAACACTTCCATATAATTACTCAGTGCTCATCAAGATAAGCGTACTGGAATGGGGTATTTGAAGTGACAAATACATGGATTGTGTTGATACAGAGAAACTGCAGATGAAGCACATTTTAATACATAAAAATTAGATCAGCAAAAAGTACACTCTTATTAAATTTTTATATACATCTTCCAATCAAGAAAAGAATTAGCATAATAAAAAACTTGATCTTGCTACTTCTGATAACTACTTTTCTGCCTTTTCCTGTTGCCGCTCTCTGTGACCATCCATTGCCTCTGTTTTCTCTCTACCCCACTCCCCCGTCCACACTACCCAACCTGGCTTCCATCGTCGGTGTTTTGCCGGCCTCACACCCTCAGCAATCATCGTGATTTTCTTCTGGATAGATCCTTGAGTTTAGTTAAGCCCTGACGCCCTCTTCTTGACATCTTTCTCTCTTCTCTGCCCTTGCTGAAGGAGCCATCCTAGCTTCCTCCCGCCTCTTTGCTTTTCTTAGAATTGTGGACCATTCCGGAAGCCTATTCCTTGGAGCGCTGGTCTTCGTGCTCGAGACCCCAGCCCCGTGGCCGGAGCCCCTCTCAGGGGAGCCGCCCCGGGCCGTGCCACTCGCTCTCACGTCTGTCGCTCCCTCCCAGCCTCACCCTCGGCTTCCGGTTCTCCGTGATCACTTGGAGGCCTCCGGCTGTTACCTATACTTCTCCACGTCTGAAATGAAACTTCTCTCCAAACTGTCTCTCCACCTTCCTAACTTCTGGCTAATATCACCAATGTTGTCCCAAACTGTCACGCCCTCAGTTTGGTAAGGGTGACCCGCTTATGGTCCGCGCACACTCAGTCCCAGTCATTCCTCGGCGGACGCCCTCCCTGCTGTCCCGTCTCCCGAGGGCCCGCTCGGCTTCAGGGCAAGCTCACACTCTGCGTCCTTTGCCAAGTCTCTTCCAATCATCTCACTTCACAGTGATAATTTTCCTCTCAGAGTCCTTATTGAGTTTAGACTCTCTAGTACTAATGACACACAATGCACCGTTCTTTCGGTTTCTTTTACCTGAACTCTCCCCGCTCTGTCCTCTGGTGGACAGGATGCCGCGCCATCCCGCCGGGTCAGCCCCAGTGCAACTCCCTCTCTGAAGCCCCCCAGTTCTCCTGGGCTCAGGCTCACGCCTCCTTCTGGGCGCCCAATGCAACCCTTCCCGCTGCTGCTGGAGTCCAAGAACCCCCTCGGATTGTAGTGACATATCATTTTTGTCCCACTCTCAGCAGAATGTTAGCCAAGTTCCTGAAGCGCAAAGACCACACCTTACACAACAAGGCACCACAGAAGTCTTGCTGGCATCTGATATTGTCAAAGACCCTGGTCATTCCACACGCGCATCTTATCTTCCAAACCAACTACGGTCTCCTCATGGAGACGGGGGTTAAATCTCCTTTCTTCTAAATCCCATGGTGACTAAGAATACAAAACAGAAAGGACCTGGGGAGTGTCTGTTGAGGGTACACTTAGAATAAAACCTTGACGAGAAAATATGTAAATATAAATGAATAACCTATAAACCTGGAAACTGTATTTTCTGGGGAATAAAGTCTTATCAAGTCTCAGAACACGGCACCTTGCTATTTTGGGGCTGGCATAACACATCTGTGTCCTTAGCAGTGGTCCTGTCACTTGAAGGTGTTAATAGGATGCCCAAACTGGAAGCTTTCAGCTGTGAGCTCTATCCATCTAAAATCAGAATGGATCAGAGACTAAATCAGAGGCCCTGATAAGTGGCAATAATCCACAGGGGGTGGGCTGCGGGCGGTGGCTGCCTGCCAAGAGTCCCGTGCTGCAGAAAAGTCTGGCTACCCAGTGACTGTTAGACCAGGGGAGATAGGTCTTCAGTGAAACAGTCCTCACATGGGAAGGGATATTGAATTTCATCCAGTGGTCCAAGGCCTGCCCCTTTCACACAGCACAACACACATTCGTCCAAGTATGATCTTGCTGACTCAGAGCAGCTAAGATTTTGTTTCCTACCAATCAGGGAATCTCGTTTAGATGACAAGGTGACCAGGACAACTACACCCTCAATGCCTCTCTGACAATCACGCCAAGTGGGGAGCATCTCCAGCTAGCCATCCCCAAAGACTTGTTCACTAATAATCCCAGGAGGCTTGGAAGGCCTCCGCCCCATCCGGGACAAATGTCTGGGTAGTCAGAACCACCTGGAAGAAGAGGCAGATCCTGCTCAATGGATATTTATGGCAGCACTGTGTGACGGGCTGAGCTGTGTGACAGGCCGCATGTCCCTCAACTCTAAAACCTGGATCCCCAGTGCTCCAAGGTAAGTAGACGCCACCACTAGTGGAAGGCAGGACTCAGTCCTTGGGGTTAGTCACGGAGGCGCATACGATGAATGTGTGGACGGGAAAGATGAGGTGAGGGGACAGCTACTGGGCCACCCCTCCCTTCACAGCCAGGAGCTCCATGGACCTGGCGTAGTGAAGAGGGAACTGTTCAGTCTGTCCCTGCGGAGGGCTTCTACCCATCAGGTGGCTACTGGCGGGCATCCAACCTTCTCTGTCTTTGGAGGAAGCTGGACAGAATATGGCGAAAGGCAAAAGGAGGAAGGAGCCTGCGGCAGGCTTGAGCACAATTCTTCAAAAAGAGTTCAGATAGGTATACAACCACGAAACATTAGAGCACTGCTCCTCCTAGGAAGTAGATTTGGACACGTGCTTTTATGACCGATCCCTAATTGTTGACCCTTTAGTTGTTTTAAGTGTTAGATATTATTAATAATGTTACATTAATAAAAACCTTAATTCAGTATTTTTATAAGCAGGCTTGATTTTCTAAATATTCTTAGAATTGTAATTTCTGATTTAAGGATATATGTCCATTTAAGACTTTTGATATATATATATATATAGTCAAAATTACTGGTCATATTTGAAGCAATGCTTCTTGCTCGGTTATTTTAAACATATCCCATAGTGGTATGTATCTCCCATAGACAGGAAATAGTTAGTTTCAGGAAAAAAATAATTTTACCTGGAATCGAAACATTTTATTTTATTTATTTAAAAAAAGATTTTATTTATTTATTTGACAGAGAGATCACAGGTAGGCAGAGAGGCAGGCAGAGAGAGAGGAGGAAGTAGGCTCCCTGTGAGCAGAGAGCCCGATGTGGGGCTCGATCCCAGACCCCTGAGATCATGACCTGAGCTGAAGGCAGAGACTTTAACCCACTGAGCCACCCAGGCGCCCTGGAATTGAAACATTTTAATAGGTCAAGGCCTATTTACTTCCAGCAAATGAAGCATCCAGAGCTCAAAATGCTAATGTTATGTCATGCCTGTTTAGCAAAGTTGGTAGGATACGATGCTCGTGGGAAAGATACAGGGCCTAGGCTAGTATTGGCTGGTCAACTCAACACAGAAGAAAAACCACCCTGGGCAACTGAATGCCTCACCAACCTTGGCCAACTGTCACAAATTTGTACTCTTGGCCAAAGGGAAGATTAGGAGATGGAATGTGGTTTACTCAGCATAACTCATCCTCACTCCTGGTTAGCAAGCCAAAGCACGTGTCCAAATGATAGGTGTGTCTTCTTTCTATAATAAATAGGACATCTGGCAAGGAAACACAACTGACCAACTTAGGGGAAGATTAAAGCTCAACAATAAGTAATTATTTTGTCATAGATTATCTACTTCCAAAGAAGACCCATTAATAAATGAGCTGTGTGAAAGATGTGCTCTATCGGCCAGGTCTGATCGAAAACACAGCTAGTGCCACGGAGTGTGTGCAGCACTTCAGCTGGAGGTCCTTTAAACTTCAAGCCTTTTTTTAAAAGATTATTTATTTATTTATTTATTTATTTATTTATTTATTTATTTGACAGAGAGAAAGAGGGAGGGAGAGAGAGAAAGCACAAGCAGGGGGAGTGGCAGGCAGAGGGAGAGGCAGAAGCAGGCCCCTCGTCGAGCAGGGAGCCTGATGCGGGGCTCGATTCCAGGACCCTGGGATCATGACCCAAGCAGAAGGCAGATGCCTAACCCACTGAGCCACCCAGGCGCCCCTAAACTTCAAGCCTTCTTAATGTAAAGTAAGGGGCGTGGATTTTTCATAAAGGACATCTGGTCAGGTGACATTTCATCAACAGTTAAAAATTAAATTAGCATTTGGAATAGTAATGATGACTTCAACTGGGCAAGAGGAGGGACTGTTCTTAAGAAGGGAAGGAAAACGGGAGGAAGGGGTGGGGAGGTAGCAGGTCAGTGAAGCATCCTGGGCTGCCAGGGAAGTAGCCACTTTGCAGTTTCCTGCCCTCACTTACCGCGGGCTTGGTGCAAACCAGCATGGCCTGCTGGAGGGAAGCAGTCTAACCCTATCTGCCCCAAGTAAAGGCAAAGCCTTCTTTTGTATCAAAATGTACTCCCTGAAAAACAGTCACGGCTAACTCTATTGGTCTGCATGAAATTACAAAAACACACATGTTGCTTGTAACAATTCACACATAGGAGCACATGAAGTAACGTTCTCCTTTGAATCTCCCTTTCTCTCCTTTACACCCAAATTCTACTTCTAAGAGGTGAAATCTACTGTGTTTATCTTTTCAGTCTTTAGATGCCTATACCTGGTATTTTCTTCCCAAATGAAATTTATACGAATTTAAGTTCATTTGTGTTCCACCTGAATGGGTTGCCCTGAGTCCTTAATTACTGGGTAGTCTCTGCCTTGACCCCATCTGGAAATGTTGCCATCCAAAATGACCTCCCTTTACCTCTCTTCACTAGAAAGGAGGTTTCCCCCCTAAGACGGAAAGTTCCTTTGCCTGGCCCTCCAGATCTTCGGGACAGATGCAGAAGCTGATCTGAGCAAAGTCACGGAGGAGAGCTACACCTCTGACAGAAGAGAAAGTGAAGGAAGGCCATGGGAGCTTCCGTCACGAGGGAGAGCTCAGCAGCTTTTTCATTTCCAATTAGGCTCGCTCCCCAGACTGGCCTCCCCAACTGGAGGGCGAACCGCCCCCACGACACACACAAACACACCAAGTCTGTGCTCTCCTAGGCAAGTGCTCCTGCCCTGCTAGTCTTTCAGATAGCCAGGTCAGCTGAACACGCGGATACAAAGGGGCATTTCATATACTCCTATTTTGGCAGTTGGAATAACATTGCAAGTGCCAGGTCTTCATGGGACGAATCTGTGCGCGTCAAATATGATGAGAGTGCTGCTGGGAGTTGGGGGCTATTGAAATGAGGGTCCAAGATGGACTTAAGACATGATAAAAATTTGTATTTTTTTAAAAATTTCATACCCTGGCGATAGGAAATGGTGATTGTTAGACCTTATTAAGCAGGCAAGCTACATACTTTCTTCCATTTAACCCTCATGACCACCCTGCAAAACGTGGTTATCATCTGTGGTCTGCAGGGGAGCAACTGGCACGCAGACGGTCCACAGCCCCCCAAGGCCACATGGCCAGGACGGGATAGGACCAGCATTTGAGCTCAGGTCTGTCTGCTTCCAGAGGCCAGACTGCCTCACTTTCTCCAGGAGAAGGGTTTGAAATCTCACTGGGGTTTCCGGGAACTACAGAAGGTTCCAGCCTGGGAGCTGGAAGATAATCCAGTTTACTGCTCTTCTTGGCCCCTCGAAGCCCTCTGCACCGCGCCTCCTGGGATGCAGCGGCCTCACAGATGACAAGTTGAGGGGACTGCAAGCCCCCACCTTCACGTTTGCTTTATATTAGATAACGCAAAGTTCTGAAAGGAAAACCTTCCTAGAGTCAGAGTGTACGAGGCAAAATTTTTAAGGTGGCAAGAATAAATATTTAATTAGATAGTGTGACACTAGATTTTACCTAGCTCTGCACCATCTCCAACAATAAAACAAGTCCTTGTCTACAGGACTAATTACAGACTGCTAAATTATTTTTATTACAACCCTCTGGAATATTAAACATGAGGGATGAGACAATGGAGAATTGTAGACTAGCTCTAGAAATCTGGGTTCTAATCATGACTCAGGCACTACTAGCCACCAACATTCATTTGTATGGTGTAGATAGCTTACAAAGTGTTTTCACACACTTTCTACATGAGTTGGGTGACTTTGGGCAAATCACTTTACTCTTGGTGTCTCATGCTAAAATCTGGAGATGAGAACACCGAGGTTCTCATTTCATCTGAAGTCCCCTCTACTTCTAACATCGTACAGGCGTTGGGCCTGTATTTTAGGATCTTTACAAGTGTATCTGTAAACAAATCAGGGCAGATGCATGGTGCTTGAGAAAAATAATATTTTCTGTTCAGCTTCTGGAAGAGGTCGCCCAGCCAAATTCATGTATAGCTCATAAGACATTTGCTGCCAGCAAGTTGGCTCAGCTTCTGGAAGGTACCATAATAAGGCCTTGGGTTGTATTCTGACCTGGGAACTTTCCTCTGTTCAGTAGCCAAGTACTGTGCCTAATGGCAGTCAGTCGCC
Source organism: Procyon lotor (assembly GCA_028646535.1). Taxonomy (NCBI): domain Eukaryota; kingdom Metazoa; phylum Chordata; class Mammalia; order Carnivora; family Procyonidae; genus Procyon; species Procyon lotor. Next base: position 99,719,900 of record CM053610.1, on the reverse strand, counting down.
TTACACACTTAACCCCATAAAGTGGGCTGGCTTGGAGGAAGGACTTGGAGGAAATCCGTCTTCGCAATGCATGCACTCTCAGGGTGGTAGGTCAGTAACAGCATCATCACATCCCCAGAAATATTATAAATATCACCCTTTCTCTGTTCTAAAACTCACAAGTCCTGCCTTCAAGCCTTGCCACTTCCTGGCTATTTTACTGTTCCTGAAATCAGGATGCACCTTAGAATCAACATATATATATATATGGATCTGGTTGTACTAAATTGTTTTACTAAAAACTGTTGGTAAATTGCTGGTGTGTCTTAGAATCAAAGGAACATAATGCTACAAAACCACAACATAGGTTACATAGATTTAGGTCTAACTTCATTCAAATTGTCTCCCTCTCCCTGATCTTAACAATTACGTTCACTAATAACCGGGTAGGCAACATGCGAGACACAGGTATGTCTGTTTCCCAGTAGCAGCCATTTAAAAAGCATTCCATCATTATCTCATAAAACACTGGTACAGATTTCAAAGGCAAATTAACCCATATAAAAACCACCGTGATGCTCTGCAAATGTTCCATCCCAGAGCAAACTGGAAAGGGAACCTTTTACTCACACCCTCCTCATCTATCCAGCCTTGACACATTTTCTTGCTTCTTAATTCACAACCCTCCACCCCAGTAATACTGCTGATTCCCAAAATACACTCGACCCAGGAGGAGCAGCTCTCCAGCCCAGCTGTCTGCTCCTGCCCTGCCCGGGTATTTCAGTGAGCTATGCAACGCAGAGGACCACACAGAAGGAATGTAACTCCCAGGCCCCATGGCTCCCATCGGCCCACGGGCAGGTGCATCCCGCCAAACCCCAGACTGGCATTTGAAACAGAAGAAACTGCCTTGCTGCATGGGGGCTGTAGTTTTCCTGAACTTCATCTCTATGTTTAAAACTAGGGCGACAGCCGTCTTTGCTACTGTAAACTAATCTGACGGGCATGGGGGTGGGGAGTGGCCCTGAGGAGGCTGCCAACGGGCCATGATTGAGCAAAGTCAAGGAGCAAAATCATTATTTCTCACTGTTTGCAATCCCCCACACTGCAAAATTAGTGGGTCCTTCACCATGATTTTTAGAAGTAAACTATCTACTCTCTTGGCAGCCTGGAGTAAAAAAAGACAAAGCCTCTCGCAGGCTTTAACTGCCTGATATTTACACATATTTGCTAACAGTACACTGGAATCTGGAGGCAAAAAAAAAAAAAAAGAATCAAAGGAAGTTGGCAGTGAGGTATATGCATAGCAGTTAGGAGCCCTCGAGTTGAGGCACGTTTATTAAGAGAGCTTCTGGCTGCGGCCACCAACTCTGACTTCAGCTCAGTTTCTGCTGGGAAAAGAAAACAGTTCGGGATCCTCCAAGATCGGGAATGCAGGGTGGGCAGGTGGATTGGTAGCAAACATTACCCAGGGAATTGTCCAAATACGCTGGAGCCCCTATCAGGTGACAGCCCCCACAAAGACTCACAGCTGCAGGAGGCAGGGGGTACAGGCCACAGACCTATAGGGAGAGAAGAAATTCTCCTTCCTCTCCACTCTGCACTTTATGCTAAAACTCACTGTCACCCAGTTGGTTACTACATGGTATTTACAGGTATGGGAGATTAATTCCTGCCACAACCCCTCCACGTACAAACAGTAAGCACTTGCTATGAGTGATAGCAGGCCTCACATTATACCAGGGTTTTATTGCAAAAAATAAAAAAAATAAAAAACGCATACTAAAGAGTACTGCAAGATGCTTATTCACAACAACACACCGGAAGCGCAGGAACTTCAGCTCCCCAGCGCAACCTTCCCCTCCCCTCCCTCCACTACCTCTAGTCCCTCTCCGTAGCACCAGCCAAGGCAATGGTCCGGCCCACTAGAAGGCCACCGTGCACTAGCGGGTGTTCATTAAACAGTAGCTAGTCATCATGGGGCTGAGTCCTTCTCAGCAAAATCTATTCTGAAAGCCCCACAAGCTCTTAACAGTCAGAACTGTCCAGACCTGCTTCCCCACACCAGCCGGGGCAGGAGTTTGTGGGTAAGAAACCTGAGGCCCCAAGGTTTGGGCAGGCAGAATGCACCCCCCCCCCAAGTCTCCCCTCGCCCTCTCCCTTGTCACTCTTTTTCTGACATATCACTGGGGAAAACCAGACAGGCCGGAGGTGTCAGGCCCAAGAGGAGTAAGGAGAAGCGACAAGGGCGGACCGGAGGCAGTTTGGGGCGATGCGGGGGGGATCAGTCCGGGGTGGAGGTGAGGTGGCGCCACATCTAGTGGGGAAAGAGCCCCCGAGATGCGTCCGGAGGGAGGACAGGGAGGGGGAGTGGCTCGAAGGCCTGACGGCCGCCGCGGGGACCCCGGGAGAGAGGGATGGAGGGAGAGAGGCGACGGGGGTGAGGCGCGGTTGGGGGGGCGGGGCGCGGGTGGGGAGGCGAGGGGGGCAGCCCGGTTCCCCTCCCCCAGCCCGGGCCCGGGCCTCCCGCTGACTCAGCCCCCACAGCGTCGGTCGCCTCGGCCCGGACTCACAGTGCGCGAGGCTGCTCCGGCGGAGGCGGCGGGGCGGGGGACAGGCGGCGGGGGCGCTGCGGCTGAGGCTGCGGCTCCGGCCGGCGGCTCCGGGGCGAAGGGTCCTAGCAGAGGCCGCCGCGGTCTCCGGCTTCAACGCACAGGGACTGCGGGGGAAGAGAGCACTGCGCAGGCGCGATGCGGCCACCGCTGTCAGTCCGAGCGGGGCGGGGCCAGGGCACCCGCCGTCTCCAAGGCAACTGGGCGGCGAGGGAAGGACAGCTCCAACCTCCACCTTGTCTTAGCGACGGCGGCGGGGGGACGGAGGTGGGGGGGGGAGACAAGAACAGTCTCTCTACATTGCCATAGCAACAAGGAGAAGAAACCGCCTCATAAATTTATGGTGGTACCGAGGGAACGCTCTTACCTCGTCACCATGGCAACTGGGAACAGCCCCTTCCTTTTTCCTTAGCAACAGGGTAACAATTCCTCCACCCTGTCTAACTAATCACAGAAGGAACGACCATTTACACCTGATTCCGTAGTAGCCAGATGACAGATTCCTGTCTCCTTCACGGCTACTGCAAAAGAAAAACTGGAGCATATTCCTTCTCTTTCAGCAACACGAGAGCTAAGGCTGAGTATCTCCTCCAGGTTTGTGGTTTTTAATCACAGCCCGTTACTCTAATCTCCAAATTCAATTTTTTCTTACCTGTGTTAAACATACCTTTTAATTTCCTACCAAGTCTATACCTTTACCCCTAAACTGAGCTAACAAAATCGTCTATACACATATCACTTGAGTTTTCATCAAGCTTATTGTCTCTCTCCCAATGCATTTCTTGTTTCTTCATCTTGCCCATTACCTGATTGAGATTATACCTCCTCATAACTAGTTCCCTCCTCGATATGTTGTTCACTGGTATTCACAAATTCCCTATACTAAGTCTGCTTTTGTGGATCTCCCCAGTTTTTCTAGATCCCTCTTCTCCCTGTCCACACCTACCGTCCTTGTCCTTCAGTGCTGTTTCCAGGGCTCCACTATGCTCACCCCCTTTGTGATTTCATCAGCTTGGTTCTCTTCCCGCAGGTGGTTTCTGGCTCTCCCTCCCCCAGTTCTCACTCCCGTAGATGTCTGAGGTCAACCCTGTACCCATCCTACTGTATTGTCGTTGGTTTATATGTCTGTCTCCCCAGTCAGACGATGGGCCCCTTGTGGGCAGGAATTCGATCTTATTCATCATCTCCCTTAGCATCTAGCACAGAATGTGACACATAGTAGAGTTCCAGTAAGTGTTTATGTAATTGAATCAAATGAAGACAAAGATTTTCTTCAAAAATTCTTCAGGATTTTCTTTGACCCCAAAGAAACGGGTGAAAGGAGTCAAAAGGTAGAAAGGTAAATAGAAAAAAATTGTCATTCTTTCTCACTTTCTCTGACTGAGCTGCCTCCAAGTCCCAGTCAGCATTTTCCCTTTGATCTTTACACATATTTAATCTTTAATACTGCTGCTACTATTATAACTCTCTCACTCTCTTAGCTCTCCATCTTAATGCCAAAATTCTAGTCATCTATTATCTGAGACTCTGGTATTCTGTATTTCCCAAATCCTCACCTCTAGCCAGTCTCCCTTCTATACTATTCCCAATGCACCCACTGGAATAAATGTCCTCGCTGGTTACTGACCTCCTCCATGACTCCTGTCACACTCTGTAATCAGCGTAAGTTCTTCACACCTTCCCATTCTATCATCTGCTGACCCAGCTTGGACTGAGCCCTCTAGGTGAACATCACTGGATTCTGCTGGGCTTGTTGGCTCACTGGAGATGCTGCGTTCTCTTTGACTCAGAAGTAAGAATTCACTCTTTTCCTAGTCTCCCTGTTTAGCTCCCAGATATTCCATCCCAAGACTATTGGTGTCAAGGGACTCTGAATGAACCCATTTTCTTGGAGGAGAAGGAGGAGGCAGCCCATCACAAACAGAGTAAGAAAAGGGAGTGCTGAGTCAAGACCCTCTCCTATCCAAGGTAGCTCAAAGAAAGGGGAGGGCTCCTTGTAGAGGATAATTCCCAGGACAAATCAAAGGGTTAGGAGAGTGAAAACCCAGGCGATACCTTTTCCTGGCCACAGAGTTGGAGAACTGAAGCTGTTTCTAACTGTATCCACAGGGCGTCTGGATGCTATAAAGACAAGGGAAAAATTCAGATTCAGTCGCCCATTCTGAAGTTCCAGCTCAGGTCTGTAGTTATGGGTATAGATCTGGGTGGTGTAGACTGCCCTGTGTAATCCTGAGAAGAGACTGTGTCCTTGTAGCTCCATCTCTTCACTACATATGGGCTAGAGGCCCACTTTACAGAGTTCCAGCATACCCTTCACCCAGATTCTCCACGTTAACATCTTACCATGTGCCAGTTATCTGTTGCTACAAAGCAAATCACTCCAACTTAGTGGCGTAAAACAATGACCATTTTGTCATCTCCATTTCTGTGGGATGGGGATTCCAAGAGAGGTCAGCTGGGTAGTTCTGGCTGAGGGTTTCTGTGTGAGTGCAGTCAGAGGGTGGCAGGAGCCTAAACAGCAGGGAGCTGGCGAGACAACACATTCAGCTCTCGCCCTGCTGTCTCAGAGCTAGCTTTCTCTCCACATGGTGGCTTCAGGGCCGTTGGACTACTTACATGGGAGCTGAAGTTTTCAAGGATGAGTATGATAGTGAATAAGTGAAATGATGCATCGCTTTTTATAACCTAGCCTCCAATGCCACTTTTGACATATCCTTTTGTTTGGAAAAAAAATCACAAAAGCCTATTCAAGATCAAGGAGAGGGAGCGCAGACCCCACCTCTCAATGGGAGGAACGTCCGAGTCATATAATAAGAGCACGGGGATGGGAGAGACTGTTGAAGTCATCTTGGGAAAAGACAATCTACCACACCCTGCACTCTGAGGACAACAATCCACATCCCATTCAATGCAGAAGATGTTCGTCCCCTCCCCCAAGACCCCAAGTCTTATTCCATGACGGCACCGGCTTGCAGTCCAGGATCCCATCACCTAAATCAAGTCCCTGTGTGGATATGGCTCCTCAGGTCCAGTTCCTTGGGCATAGCTCCTCCAGTATCGATCATCTTGATTGGAAGACCTTGCAAAGTACGGAAACACACCACGTGCCTCATAGACACTCAGCACACACTGGCATTACTGCTGGGGACATCATCATCTCACAAAGGAGAAAAGCAGAAGTCAAACACATCAGTTACAGTTCATGACGATTCTGAAATTCAGCCGGGCACATGTTGCCAGTTCCTGGATTTGGGCTCAGACCCACTCCCATTTATTTATATTAGCTTTGGCATGGATTTTTTTCTCCCAGTGGGTTATAATCCTGTCCTATGATGATTTGTTTTGATACGCAATTTGTCACAAATCTGGCCGATGGAAGAAATTCCAAGTTGGCTCTTGTGCCCTTTGGATTTGTTTTCATCATTCTTTGAACATTTCCTTGCTTTCTGACACAAGATGTACCAGGCTCATCTTGCTCCTTTCCTGCCCCACCCCTTGAAGTGACCATTCACCAGGGAACCATGGGTCCTCCTGACTTTTTGATGTCCCTTTTTCCATTCTCCCTTGCTCCCTAGATCTGCCCTTAGACACTGATGATTCCCTGGAATCTCATCTCATTTTTCTCTCTCCTTCTATACATGCTCCCTGAGGGGCCTCATCTATTTCTGTGACTTCCGGGGCTGTATCTCCAACCCAAGTGGCTTTCCCATCTATCAGACCTGTTTGCCTTCTAGATCTCTCCATTCCTAGGCTCCATAGGTACCTCAAATTCAGTGGGCTTAAATTAAACTTATTTACCCTTTCCCCACTACTCCCACCCTTCTTATATTTCCTATTATTGCTGATGGCATCACTAAAAAAAACCTGAGGATGATCTCACCCCACATCTTCTCCCCAACTCCTTATCCCAGAACAGTTTTCCAATACTCTCAATATCACTTCTGAATGTCTTTCAGATATGAGCCTTCTTTATGTCCATCACCTTTACCATCTCTTGCCTGGGTGATTGCAGAGTCTCCCACCTGGTGTCTCTGCTTCCAACTTCTCCCACCTCTGATCCATCCTCAACACCACTGTGGAAGGTTCTTTCTAGGGGCACCTGGGTGGCTCAGTGGGTTAAAGCTGCCTGCCTCTCTGCCTACTTGTGATCTCTCTCCTCTGTCAATTAAATAAATAGCATTAAAAAAATTATAAAGATAGTTTAAAAAAATGAAGGCTCTTTCTAGCAGAGAAATCTTATCATGTACCTTTTCTGCCTAAATCTCTATGGCTGCCCTTCTCAAACTGGCGAAAGAAACTTCTGGCCATGGGGGACCCCTGTAAGGAAACGAAGGGGGGCAACTATAGAATAGTTACATCTTCCTCAAGTTTAATTTTTATTTGGAGATTTAGTAAAACATTTTAAAATGTGAAGGCAAACAGACATAGGATGAACGAGAATACAAGAATCACATGATTTTATTTTATTTTTAGAAGATTTTACTTATTTATTTGCTAGAGAGTGTGTGCAGGAGTGCACAAGCCAGGGGGAGGGGTAGAGGGAGAAGCAGACTCCCCACTGAGCAGGGGGGCGCACTGATCCCAGACCCCTGGGATCATGACCTGAGTGGAAGGTGGATGCCTAACTGACTGAGTCAACCAGATGCCCCAAGACAAGTATTTGACCTCAAGACACCACCACATCTGTCCTTTAGTGGCAAGTTTAAGAAACACTGGCTAGGATAAAAGGATAAAATTCAGTCTCCTCTACATGGTGGATAAGCTGTATTATAATCTGGTCTTTTTTTAAAATTAATTAATTAGACACAGGGAGAGATCACAAGCAGGCAGAGAGAGAGGGGAAGCAGGCTCCCCACTGAGCAGAGAGCTCCATGCAGGGCTTGATCCCAGGGCCCTGAGATCATGACCTGAGCGGAAGGAAGAGACTTAACCCACTGAGCCGCCTGGTTCCCCTTACAATCTGGTTTTTCCCAGCCTTTTCTACTCACCTGCCTCTCCTTTTATGCCTCCCAGCCTCGTCGCCTCTTGCCGTGATGTCAGCCACAAAGAGCAAACACTTGCAATTAACCAAGCAAGGAATTGTTCTTTGTGGCCAAGCCTGTGTTATGAGATTCACCCTGCTTGAAACCTTGAAAGTCTTTTCTTTCTCTTTATTAGGCAAAGTCTTATTCTCCCAGACCAGCTTCACCGTCACCCCCATCTGGGACACTGGGACCTTTCCCAGAGAGCTGACATGTTCTCCTCCGTACCAGGCATATTTTTATCATGGTCCCCTCTGACCTGTGTTACCACGCTCTTCACTTCTTGCCCCACCAAAGGTCCTCACATTCAAAGACCACGTTTTATTTACCTTTGTAGTCTTAGCAACTAACACAAAACTAAATACAACCAAGCAAGCTAAAAACAGTCTGACCTTTCTGCCTTTCTTCCAGGGTGACTAGGAAGCCAAGTGGTGGCGGGAATCTAAATGAACGGGTTAACTGTGGCTGGTCAGGTGGTGGGCTAGATGTTGGGGGGAACATGCAGGGCTTCTCTGCCTCGTGGGGAGGTGGGGGCAGGGAGCTGTGATGCTGGTAAATGTCACGAACAATATTCATGATTCATTTGAAACTTGCTGAAAGTGGGCCAGGCTCTCAAATGGGACGGATTCCCACATAGAGGAAACCCTCGACATGGTTTGAAATTTACAACTGTGTAAAGCAATATGTAAGTTTGCTGAGGGATGAATTCTCATCACATGTCACGAGGCAGTAGAGTCCTTATCTAGAGAGTTACTCTAAGCCTTCCACCCTGGGGGCGTTGCCTGAGCACTGGAGCTGATCCTTCCTGGCCTCGTGACAATGGGCCCTGGTTTTTCGCATCTCTTGTGATGGTTCAACGAGATAATGTATGAAAAATGCCTAGCAGTGCGGCACACACAGTAAATACCCAAATAAATGGTAACTATGAGTAATAACCAAACTTTCACGAGGATCACAAGGTCACCTGATTCCCCAGTCCGTTATAGTCTATTCAGTTATATAGAAGCCAATATGCAAATATGGAATTTGCAAAGGTCTTAAGACAGACCTCCTGCGAATGTTAGTGACGTATTGTAACCAGAATGAACAGCAACTCTAGTCCAGTGGCTTCGATGGTGAGATATTACCCTGCTTTTTGTGGAAAATGCCCACCATGATCAGGTGGGTAATCAAGGCTGGGATTCATTGGATTGACTTCCTAGAATCTCCCTGATCGCCTCCTGAAGTTGGTATCATTCTTATTTTCACCATAAACAACTGAGGCCCAGAGAGGTTAATGAACTTGCCTCCGATCACACAGCTAGTGAACATCAGAAGCATGGTTTGAACCAAGACCCAAACCCGAACTTCTTCCATTATCCCACTGCTTCCTACACTTTCTGTACTTTAATTACTTGTCAATATGGCTTCTCCCCAAATACATCTGTAAATGCAAGAGCCACACTTGCTTCCTTTTTGTATCTAACACATGCCTGGTACATATTCCATAAGCATGCATGATGTGGAAGGTAGAAAATGGTAAGTAAACTTAAACTAGAGTGGTCGGATAAATAAATGCAAGGTACCTAGTTTAATTTGAATTTCGGTTAAACAACAAATACTTTTTTAGTATAAGTATGCCACACACACTACTTAAGACACATCAACATGAAGGAAAACCTAAAGACTATTTGTTCTCTGAAATTCAAATTTATTTTTTTTAATTTTTAAAAAAAGTTTATTTGACACAGAGAGATCACGAGTAGGCAGAGAGGCAGGGGGAAGCAGGCTCCCCGCTGAGCAGAGAGCCCGATGTAGGGCTCGATCCCAGGACCCGGAGACCATGACCTGGCCGAAGGCAGAGGCTTTAACCCATTGAGCCACTCAGATGCCCCTGAAATTCAAATTTAATTGAGCACCCTATATTTTTATTTGCTAAATCTGGCAATCTTAACCTAAACCCTGAGATTGGCCCCAGTGGTTCTCCTGGCAGAGGGGCCGTTGTGGCCCCTCCTACTCAAGACTGACCTGATCTGCAGCTGCTCTGGGGGCCAGAACTGAGGTCATGGTAACCTGCACGTGTCTTACCTGTTCTCCTGGATTAGGTCCACTTGGCGCCTTTAAGAGGAAAGAGCAGCCACTGATGAGCTTAAAGCGCCACCTGGAGGCCTTTCAGGGTACTACCACTGTGGTCAGGGGTCATCCCATGGACCCAGGATTTTAGGGAGCTGGTAAAGGCCAAACAAGGCAGAGACAGGGTAGAAGGAGGCCAGTCTAGCAATGGAGAGGGGCAGGTGAAGTTATACCTTTCTGTCATTTTCAGTTTACAGCTGCTGCTCTGGCTGCCTAGGAACTGAAGGCTCCAAAGGAGGTCATTGCTTAGAGATTCACTTTCCCACCACCCTCTGCCTTTCCAGCAGTTCCTTGCTCCTCCCCAGGCTGCAAGTCCTTGGCTTATGAGAAGGATCATAACCTCCATTCTGGAGGCTTGGTGCCACGTTTTAAGATGAGGGTAAGCAGCCTGGAGAAATTGCCATGGGACGAGCAGCTAAGAAAAGGAAGCTGTCGGCTTAGCTGTGGTTCTCAGCGCTCCTGAAAACTTGTTAAAAATGCACAGTCTTGGACGCACCCGGGTGGCTCAGTTGGTTAAGCAACTGCCTTTGGCCCAGGTCATGATCCTGGAGTCCCAGGATAGAGTCCCACATCGGGATCCCAGCTCCACGGGGAGTCTGCTTCTCTCTCTGACCTTGCTCCTCTCATGCTCTTACTTTCTCTCTCAAATAAATAAATAAAATCTTAAAAAAAAAAAAAAGAAATGCACAGTCTCAGGCCCCCCACCAGAAACTGAGTTACTGAGTCAGAAACTCTGGGGGTGAAGCCTGGCAAGCTATGTTTAAATTAAGCTTCCAGATGATTCTGGCACAGGCTGTTTGAGAACACTTAGAGGAAAGATGTGTGGGGAGGCAGGGGAGAAGCCCACAAAAATGTGCAAATACGAATGAGATGGTTCTCTGTTCTGTGTGCCCCCAGAGGGAAAAGCTAGGGGCAATGAAACGCTAGGGGAGCGGGGCACAAGTTGCAGAGAGATAGAACTCAATTTTTTCTTTTAAGATTTTATTTATTTGTTTATTTATTTATTTATTTGACACAGAGAGAGACAGGGAGAGGGAATACAAGCAGGGGGAGTGGGAAAGGAAGACACAGGCTCCCGCTGAGCAGGGAATCCTGACATTGGACTCGATCCTAGAACCCTAGAATCATGACCTGAGCCGAAGACAGACGATTAACCAACTGAGCCACCCAGGTGCCCCAGAACTTGGCTTTAACTAAGGAGGTACTATTGAACAAATAGGAATTCTGGGGCGTGTGATGTGTTCCTGGTAGAGGCACTTCGCCATCACTGGGCCTGATGATCAGTCAGGAATGTGGTAGAAATCTCCGCAGAGTTTAAATTGGATGTAGGGAATCTCCAAACTGAGAGAATCCACCATGAATTCTTGCATATCCTCTCTTCTTCCTCAGCTCTCTTTTGTCCAGAGTGAGAGCGAGGCTTTCTGGTTGTTCTGCCATTTCCAACAATGGCTTCCAGCTAAGTATTTATAGCACACAGTTACAAAAGAGCAAATACAGGAGCAAATGGCTTTTCTTGTCTCCTATTCGGGATTTTCTCAGGATGGCTTCATCCGGACTGGTTGCTCTCTAGGCTGCTGCACATCTGTTTTCCAGAAGTTTCCCTCTACTACCATTCCTTACCCTCTCATCTGTTCAGAATTTGCTATTTCCTCCATCCCATATTTTTCTCTTTTTTATTATTAGTTTAATATGTTGGGGTGCGCCATCAAGGACATTCCCAAGGAAGATTACAAGGAAAGTCAACTTTTTCAATCTTACATGTCTGAAAGTGACTTTTCATTGACACTTGGTTGACAGATTGTTTGGCTATAGAACTCCAGGACGGAAATTATATTTCCCTCAGAATGTAGAGAACATGCACCACGATCTTCCATCTCCTAAGAGTTTCCTTGTTAAGTCAGGTGACATTCAGTTCCTAATTCATTGTATGCAACTAGTGTATGCAACTAGTGTTTCCTTCTCTTGCTAGCTCTCAAAGCATTATTTTCATTGTTTAGAAGTGTCATGATGATGTCTCTTCAATCTGGAAGCTCTTATCTTTCAGAAAATCTGGAAATTTTCTTCTATTATTTCTTTGATAAACTCCCTCTGATTTTTCTGTAACTGGTGTTAGAATGATTGGTCGTCAAATCTTCTTGCCTTTCCATTTTTTTTTTTTTTTTGGCCTCTTTTTGTAAGTCTGTACTCTCTGGAAGAGTTATCTTGGAATTTTTTTTTTTTAAAGATTTTTTATTTATTTGACAGAGAGAAACACAGCGAGAGAGGGAACACAAACAGAGGGAATGGTAGCGGGAGAAGCAGGCTTCCTGCCGAGCAGGGAGCCTGATGCGGGGCTCGATCCTAGGACCCTGGGATCATGACCTGAGTTGAAGTCAGACACTTAATGACTGAGCCACCCAGGTGCCCCGTCTTGGAATTTTTCATTTACTCCTTGATTCATCTCATTTTTCTCTGAGATCTTTCCCCTTCCTGGGTTTTAAGAAGCCTCCTTCCTTCCTTTACTGGCCATAAGGCAATTCCTGGGGAGAGTCTTAGTTTATTCCCATGGATCAGAGAAAGCCTATACTTTTGGTTGTTAAGGATTTGAGATGTGATCATCATCAAGCTGTCACCTGGTGAATGCTTCCTTTCCGCGTGCAGAGTCTCGGTAAATGACAAAACCTAATTTTCAATTCTGCATCTGTCTCTTATTTCCTGCAACATTTTAACATCGTCATGGCAGGACCTGGCACGACATGGCCCCGGATAGTGGTGGCAGGGGCGTTGCCGGATGAGGCCCAGGCATACTCGTGGTCAGACCCGTTGATGTCTTACTCTGTAGGCATCTTTCTTACCTCCCCTCTGCTGCCTGGGGCTGCTGTGGTTCAGCGCCACCCCTGGGGTGTTTTTAGTTTGAAAACTTTGCCATAAGGTAAACATCAGAAATGAAGTTACTTCTCCCCTTTTCTTAAAATTTTCCCACCCACGTGATTAAAAAAAAAATGATTGATCATGCTGTTTTCACCTTTAGGTTAGACCAGGGTTTCTTTTTTTTTTATTTTAATTTTATTTATTTATTTTTCAGAGAGATACAGAGAGAACACAAGTAGACAAAGCAGAGGGAGAGGGAGAAGCAGGCTCTCTGCTAAGCTGGGAGCCCGACGTGGGGCTTAATACCAGGACCCTGGGATCATGACCTGAGCTGAAGGCAGCTGGTTAAGGAACTGAGCCACCCAGGCACCCCTAGACCAGGTTTTCTTTTTCTTTTTATTTATTTATTTTTTTTATTAACATATAATGTATTATTTGCCCCAGGGTACATGTCTGTGAATCGTCGGGCTTACACATTTCACAGCACTTAACAGCACATACCCTCCCCAATGTCCACAACCCAGCCACCCTCTCCCCC